>CM076580.1:1328475676-1329172367 GCA_034641835.2 Pinus albicaulis
GAGTTTGTTGTATAAAATTATATCTACGCATAAAAGACATTAAGCAGATAAAATGTAAAATGGCTCCATGCATCCAATGGACAAGACAAGAACAATGTATAAAAAGAATCTTATATTATATTAAAGAATGAGGCACCTGAGAGGAAAACAAGAAAGGTGTTTTCCAGTTCTCCTCAGTGGGATGGGTTCTTGGAAGTCCTCAATGTTTCAGATCTAAAATTCCTCTCTTTGGTTAATGCTAAAAACCCTAACAAACATGGAACTCAATGGAAGTTCAAAATGTAAACAAATGAAATTGGTGACCAAGAGTAGATCTAATGTGATCTAATGCAATGGAGGTGACTAATGAATGGGGAAAACCCTTCCATTTATAACAAAATATTGGGGTGTTCTAGAACTCTGTGCATGAATAAAATATTATTAATCACATTCTAGAATCACCCTTTAGGAATATTTTATTATATTTGTTGGAGGGAAAAGGGTTTTTGACTTGGGTCAATTCCTTTATTTATAAATAATAAATAAATAAATGATCTATTTATTATTTAAGGGGAATGAGGGGAATATAATTAAATAAATAATGGCTTATTTAATTATTTAAAAATGATTTAGTCAAATTTAACTAGGAATAGTATTTAAATAGTGATTTAAATAACTTATTCTTAGGAAATAATTAAATAAATAATGATTTATTTAATTGATTACCTTGTTTTGCGTTAAATATGACCAAGAAATGTAAACAAATGTGGTGAAAGCGATTTTACTTGGGATAAAATTAGTGTTACATGGTGTACTTGGGTTTATCTAACGATAATAGGTTAGATGACCAAAAAATGGTGTAACAGTCATCATCATGCATGTGAAATGCATCTAGTTTTTTTTTTTTTTTTAATCTATTTTGTTTTGATGTAATTTTATAGTTGGAATCTTAAACAAGTCCATTATTGTTACACAAGTCATGTTTCCTTCTACACTTCTTGGAACAGGTGAAAATTGGATTTTGATGAATATTTTCTATATTTTGTGAGTTTGACATTGGTGATGCTACATCATATTCATGCCCAAGAATAACACCCAAATAGGGTGGAGAATTGAACCATTTACTTAACATCTAGGAGTGCTTTAACAAAGCACCCAATCATTGTCTATAAAATACCCTGTGGACGATGAAGGCAATTAGAGTTACTAAATACTTAAATTGTGATGTAGGTTAGTTCTATGTTAATACTGTCTAATATAATATATTTTATTGTCATTATTTTTCCTTCAAATATTTTTTCCATTTTGGTTATGGAAGATTACATATTCTTCCAATCCCTAATATGAATCTTCATGAACCTATGGGCATCTGATCGTTAAATATTCATAGGATTTTGCTGAAATTTTATGTGAGGAGGTATATAATTTTTTAGCAAATACAAACACAAGTCTTCAAGGATAACATAGAATTGAACCATTGACCCATATAATGTCATATGGTTCTACAATTGTTTCTAAAATTCTGATTTTTACACCATCTAGTGACACCACTTATTATTTTACTTCATAAGGGTTGTAGATAAATATTTTTAAATCAAAAGGATAGGTGTGTTTGGAAATAATGCTAAAAACACAAATATCCCCGTGGAGGTCTGGTGGTATTATTTGCTGACAAAATGGCATGAGAATGATGATAATCCCTCACCGTCGCCATGAATATATCCATCAAATTGGTGAAAAATGAGTGATCAACTTCCCAACCACAAGTCTTCTATAATGCCACCCCCAAACTAGGTTATCAGACCACAAGGATGAATGACAGTTGTTGGATTTATTTCTCATCCATCCCAACACAAAATACTAAAAAATATAGTCACAACCAGACACCAACAATTATTTACCTCATTAAAATATCTAGGTATCTCACCCACCATTCAAACAATGAAAAACCTCTTCCACTTAGAGAAACACAACACAAGGTCATGATATCCATTGAATCCATCCCCTCTTGTTCCACAATGCTAGCATAAATAATTTGAGCTACTGGTTTCTCTTAGGGAATCCCTGAAATTCATATACCTTGGCTCATTGCAGTGATGAATCAGACAAGTGGATAATGTGATTTCAAGTATACCTTAGCTCATTTCCAGTTAACATATATTTAAACAAGTGAGTAATGAGATTTTGTGTTGCTTATTCTACAACTCTCTCTTCAAACAAAATGCCTTCCTTTCACTTATGACACAACCCCTCTAGTTTGGCACATACTCACACATATTTCAAGATCACTGGCTTCCTGGTTTGGTTATATTGAATTCTAGCTATGGAGGCATGTGTTCTCTCAGCATGAGGAAGAATGTAAGAACTAAAAGGAAAGAACCTCTCCAATAAAAAGTATATTTTATGTCTCCCATGCATGATGATCATGTATATTCTGTATAATATTTGAGTTTGTACTTGGAACATATGATTAACAGAGTAGGTGAAAGAGATTTTAATATAGCATAGTTAAAAGATACAACCTCTACAAGAGACACATGGTAGTAATGGTATCTTGGGTTATTAGAGGCACCCTAACTTTGATAAGAAATTCCATGTAATGTTTTCAATGGGGTTTCAAGATAACTCATGCTAGATTTGTAGGCAACTCCCTTCTACTAGCTCCATTTAGAGGGCCATATTTTCCATACAAAGAGACATCCACCATACCATATCCATATCTTTTACCCAACTTTCTATCCAAAGCCTAAGATGGTAGGATAGCTTCCCTTTCGACTTTAGAGGAATACCCTTTATTTGACAGTGGGAATTCGATGCATTGAGGATTATCCTGTAATTGGCTCTAGAGCTTTGAATTCCTTATTCTTAGCATTGTGATAATCATGCTTAGATATTTTTAAGTAGGACAGATTCTTGATTTGATAGGGGTGGCCTTTGAAATCGCACTTTGTACTGCCACTTATGAATTGAGTAGTATTTTTGATTTAATTTTGGTCACTTTTTGGACATTAAGTAACCTATCTTACTTTCCCAAGGACTCCCTTTACTCTCACACTCATGGATTTAGCTTCTACATTGCTCCTCAAGCAATCTTTTTGGAGGTTATTATATTATTTATTATACTTTGGTTTTATAACAGTTGAGCATAACACCAAAACCTAGCCTGCCTGTCATTTGGACTCATGACCATTCAATAGTGGGGCCTTTGCCTTGGGCTTCGAGCTAACAAAATTTGCAAAGCATGTTTACATTCTATAGTATGGGGTCATTAAAATTCAAAACTCTTGGATTGATACAATTCTCATAAACCATTGCATTGCAAATAATACATGATTTAGTCTTTTATAATCGAGGGGTTAAAACTAGAATATTAAATTCTCTGGGTCATAAATTCACTTACAAACACTGATGGGGGAACTTTTCTTTTTGGACTGTTGGAAATATCTCAAAAAAACAAAATTTACATTGTTGTTGGTCATTTTTATTTGTGATTTAGTATCAACTCTTTTGCTTCATTATAATTAGGCCCAGTTTGTACTCGCAGATAATTGAAGACATTGTTTTTTTCCAATGTTTTGTAATTTTAAAGTGAAATAATTACTATATTATTGTTTGGTGTTCACTGCTGAAAAGAGATACTTTTACTATGATAAGTTTCATTTTTTTTTGTTTCTTAGTTGTTGTCATGTTTTGAGTACAGAATTGTGATATTCAAAATCGCATGTCTCTTTGTGTGAATATATATATATATATATATCCATGTTATAATTGAACATAAGTTTATATATCATTCAGATATCTGAAAGTTCTAATTTTTAATTTGAATATTTATGTGATAAAGGAAAGACTAAGGTCCCAATTATAAAAATACACCCAACGACAACAACATTGAGTTTTTTCTTTCATTCAACCTGTAACATATTGCATTTGTATTCATCAATGCTCTTATTCCATATGATATCCATTTATGACATTTCCTTTACAATATTTGGTGCATTTGCGAGTTATAGGTCATTTGTAAGCTATAAATGTCTTCAGAGTTACAATTCTAATTGAGTATTAAACTAAACATATTGAGTCTCTTATATGTAACTATTTTCCCCTCCACCCACTTTTCATAATTTCCATAACCATTAGGTAGGGATGTGTATATTCGATGATGTTTTTCTTGTTTAGTAAAATATTGTCGAGACTTTCATTTATTGAAAGTTGTAGAATTTACAATCTATAAATTTTCAAGATATAACTTTTAAAAGTCTATTTTTTTAAAGGGTTCTATCTCAATGGAGGAGCACCTTATTTACAACCAGGAGGTTGGTGGTCTGATTCCATCATGCCTTGATATTCATATGGAATGGCGATGCTTATTTTCTAGTGACAGAGGCTCTTTTGACCATCACCAATGAGCTTATGGTGACATTTTTCGACCCTCACCAAAATATGAAATGGCAACAGTCAACAAACACCACCATATATATGCATCAATAGTAACAACCATGAAAGTTTTGTCACCATAAATGATTTTTGCTGATATGAAATGGTGAGGGTCATTGTTTATAATTATAGTAATTATTTGTGATGAAACTTGATGTCACCAATGAGATTATGATGACATTTTTTGACCCTCACCAAATATCAAGTGTTGATGGTCAATGAACGTTGCCATATATATGCACTAATAGTCACGGTCATGAAAGGCTCATCACAAAAAATCGTTGTTATTCATATGAAATGGTGACTATGGCTATCTGTCATTAAAATCAATATTCATGATGGGCCTTCAATGTCACCACAACACATACTTTCGGAGACGCCACCTTTTGTGACGTTCAGTTTTTTAGAGACAGGGGATATTGTCCATCACCATTGCTCATATGAAATGGTGATTGTCATTATCTGTTATTATAAATAATTATTGGTAATGAACCTTGAATTTCACCAAAATGGCTATACTTTCGGTGACGCCAGCTTTGTTGAATTTCAGGTTTGGTGATGAGGGCTATTTTGACCCTCACCAATGAGCTTATGGTGAAATTTTTCGCCCCTCACCAATGTCCTTTTTACTTGCAGTGAGGGTGGATTTTCTAGTGAGACATGGAGACATTTTTGTATATGGAATAAAGGGGATTTTTTTTACATTTGGACAACAAGACCTTGGGTGGATCAGAAAACTATGAGTACATTCAGATGACTTGGAGGGAAGATGAAACTTGGAATGGAATCTATGTCCAAGTCAAGTATGCTTGTCGAAGCATTGGATGGAGATGATGCATAGGATTTCATAATTATTTGAATATGGTTGCAACTATTGTTCATATTATAGTATTCATGGAGTATCTTATTCATTGATGAGTTGAGCCCAGGGTGTGTCTTGAATCTGATGCAGTATGGGACGCATACCATAGGTACCTTATGGGGAGTATTCGTGAGGAGTGACTTGATAGATATGATCGAGACAAGAAACTTTGGAGTTTGATGGAGTTGCAACGATGGAGATGCCTTAATGGTGTACACTTGGGAATGGGTTGAGTCTTTTTTAATTAGCCACACTTTGATGTACATGATTGTTGGTTGGTTTATTACCATGGAAAACACATGGACGGATGATGAGGCAAGGTCAAACTTTCCCCTTTGACATATTTCATAGATGGCATATTGCATATGTGATGGATATTTCTTCATGGACCTCAATATGGAAAATTGAGAATTGATTTGATGAAAGGAGTTCTTGATTGATTTCAGGAGGACCTATTACAGATGGATGATGATGCTTGGATTTTTATAACTGATTTTGTAGAAAATGGACATTAGCATCATGGAAAACATATTACAGATGGATGAGGACTACCTCATGGACATGGATATGGATTGTTTGACACTTGATGGACAATATGCTTCGAATGAAATCGAGGCTACTTCATGGACGTGGACATCACTTATTTACACTTGGATGGGATGGATTCTTGATTAAGTTGATGATGTGACAGGATGCTAGATAAACTTGCCAATGGTGGCATGAGCAGGAGTATTCTCATAGGTTTGAGCGTGATGTTTGGATTAAATACTCAACTAGTTTGAGCTATTGGGGCATGTAGTACCCCGAGCTATGCCAGATATATGTATCGAAAATATACCGCGATATGTTGTGCTTTGATGGAGTACCATGGTAGGAGATTCACATGACATTGACAATATATGATGAGTTGACACGATATATGTTTTAGCAATAACATGTAGCTTGGATTAGGGAGATTGACTTTCCACGATGGAGCCAACATATGAAGATTATGGCCGATGTTGTTGATCATCATGGATTGAGAAAATGTTCCCATGGACACATTTATGGAGTCACAGATCTTGATGGTTTGTGCGATGGTGGAGCACAGATGGGCAATATGGAAATTTTGGGGATGTTGGAGCTAGCGAAAATTCACGATGATATGATGGAGTTGTCGAGGATGAAAACCTTATTTTGATTGGGGGAGGCTTTCACACCCATGAGTTGGAGTCATATGCAACCGAGTTGTAGCAAGTGTGCCCGTATGTGAAAGGCGCCTGTATTAGTAAACTCAGGCATGTACGATAGAGAAGTGGGATGGGTGCGCCCTATAGGCGAGCACCACTCCCTTAGGCGAGTCATCTAATGGTAGACAAAGTTTTTCATATTGGGTGGGCATGCGCCCCTATGAGGAGGACAAGTCACATTAGTGTTGGGCGAACATGCGATGTGTGGATGGGCAAGTCAGGTGAATGGGAAACCAACCTAAACAACTCGAGGGACCCCTAGATAGTAGCGATGAGTTTATATGTGATGTTCTAGAGTCCGATGTGGTTACATTTGGCTGACGTGTTGAAGAAACGTATAGGCCAACCTTGAATGGTCACAACCCTTGAAAACTGGGTACACACTTGACCATACAATTAAGCCTGCCATGGATCTTGGAAGAAGAACCATCAAATCACTTGGAAAAATTCACATTTTGAAATAGAAAAGATAGTTGAGTGGATGAGCCTGTAGGGTGAGAGATGGAAGTGAAACAATTAAAGGAGCATTTTTGAAAGCATTTGGAATAGTGCAAATAGGTCAAGTTTGGTGGACGTGTGCAGACTGTGATTCAAGTGACTTGGCTGCATGATAGTGGGCTAGGTCAGGCGGAATCGTGCAGGTGGTGACCCAAGTGACCTGTGTTGCACGATTGAGGGTTGGGTTAGGAAGACTCGTGAAAACACAAACCCGTGTGACCCAAGTTGCATGACATCTGGTCGGGCTAGGCAGACGATGTATAGAGAGTCACCTTGGTGACACGAGTTGCACGATATTCAGTAAGAGCTTTAGAATTTCTTTTTGGTTGGAAATTTGGGTTCCCAACAGGTTGATGTGCAGTTGAGTGGAAACATTTCACGACTCAAAGCATGGTTGTTGGGAAGAATTGGAATGGTGTGTAAGTGGTTGCAGAGACTTGCTAAACATGTATAATTGTTTCAAATTGTACATTATTGCATAATTTTATATATTATTGGGAATAATTTTCGGGAGTTTCCCCTCCCAGGTATGTATGGGCGTACTTGTGTGAAGTTGATGAATGTTTAATTGTGAAATATTAAATATCAAAAATAAATATTTTCCACTACATTGTTAAGCAACACTTAATTGGAAAACTGACTAAGTGTTGAAGTTATTCATAGTCTATAAACTTGAGTATTGCTAAAAATAAAAAGTGTGGTAGTGCTGCACTCGCTATACATGGTTGAGAGAGCACCACAAGTATAGGGCCATGACAAAAACCATGGAATGAATCACGGAGAACCATGTCACAACCATTCCATACCATGAAGCATGAAGACCCATACCACATCTGAAACTATCCAAAATTATCAAATAACGCATTATTATTTAATCATCTAACACAGGATTGATGATTCACATTGTAGCATCACCCATTGATAGATGATTATTAACTCATCTACCATAGGATCGACAATTCACATTGTAGCAAATTCTCAAGGAAAACATAATATTGAACGTGCACATTGGTTGTAGGAGGGAGTTCTTCTCAAAGAGAACACCTTACAACATAATTTTTTCGATATATTTATTAAAAGGGTGTTAAAATATTGAGAACATAAAAAATAAAACCTTACCTTAACACATGATTTTTTCGATATATTTATTAAAAGGGTGTTTTCTAAATAAAAAAAATATGGTAGTGGCGGTAACTTAATGTGAATTTTGAAATCTAGAGAATAGGTAGCTTGCACTGAAG
Organism: Pinus albicaulis; assembly: GCA_034641835.2. Taxonomy (NCBI): domain Eukaryota; kingdom Viridiplantae; phylum Streptophyta; class Pinopsida; order Pinales; family Pinaceae; genus Pinus; species Pinus albicaulis. The sequence goes on from CM076580.1 coordinate 1,328,483,920, forward strand.
CTCAATGTTTTCGTTTTGCATATTTCATATTCACTGGAAATCAAATTACTCATATCGTTGTCGAGTCCTCCATTCATGTCATCAACACAACATAGAAGGATAGCCTCTCAATAAATATTTTGATATCTTTCTACAAATGAAAGAATAAATATATGTTTAATAAGAATTTCACCATGATTTATTCACATCTAAATAACATTTTTTGATGTTGCAAGGTTATTGTGTTTATTTTGGATGGCCATTAGCTGACACATATTTTTTATTCCTTCCTGTGTTTCTATTTTTAAATTATCCAAAATTTCTTCATGTCGATTTCGAGTTCTCTCATTCTTTTAATATTTCACATAAACTTGTGACCTCCTAAACTTACCCATTAAACTAATCCTAGAGACTACTTCTTCATGAATTGTATGTTACCTTATTGTATTGTATATGGAAGAATTTTGTTTTCAAATTTTTTTTTTATTTCTATTTTTTATACAAATGTCTCATGGATCGAGTTCATATTATTAGTCTAGACCCATAGTGAATTATAAACGAGATATTGTATGTGAAGTCACTCATTCAATCCCCTTGGGATCAGGGTGATATATTGGCCATGGTGAAGATGTAATCCCACCATTACCTTGTTATGACATGCTTTTTGAAAAAGCCTATTATTTTGTTAGAATGGAACAATATGACAACATTCACAAGGACAATAAAAGTTACGTAGTTGAATTTTCACTAGTTAATTTTTTTTTAAGTACTCATGTCTCTTGACTTTTTGTAGCCTCCATGCCAAGATTTAGGGTTTACTGGAAACTCCAAACATTTTTTCTCAACACCCTACCTCATCTTTCTTTATCTTTTATTGCAATTTTCCCTCACTTCAAATTCAAAGATGATTGCATTGCATCTTTCCTTAGAACCCTTCATAGCTCTGCTCTTCACATACATCCACATGTTCTGAATTTCACACTCAATGCTCAACAACCTATGGTAATCATGAATCTTAAGTAAGGAGGAAGTTTCATCATTCAACTAGACATCGACTATTGTATGATTTCACATTTAAGTAGGACTTTTCGTTCAAGTAATGTTTTGGAATATTTGATTCAACACAAGTCCCATAGCTATGATGTTCTTCATTAGGTTGTGGAAACCCTCAAGAGTGACCTAAGATGGTTTCCTTTTAGCAGTTAGGAATTGAGAGACTTCTCCCTATGTTCCCATGGTTCCTAATACTTGTAAAATACTTTTAATTTACATTTTTTACTTTGTTTTCCCAATTTCATTTTTTCTTGATTCAGAATCGCAAGCACTCTTAAAAAGAAAGTGCATCCATAATGTTTTCCATATTTCCAAAAAATATTTGACCAACAGAAAAAAAATCCAAATTCATATACTCTATAAATAAGGAAGAATCATTCTAGAGCTGACTCTAGAAGAGGCTTCATCATAGGGATGGAATGACACCCTTCCCCACACTCAATTTGAGAGAAACAATTCTGAAGGTGAATGGAATGTTATCTACTTAATATAAAGATAAGAGAAACACAATATAATAAATAACACATTAATAGAAATAAAGACTAATAAATAATAATAAAAGGGAATAATAGATACTGTATAAAATGTGACCATTCATAAAGGAACTGTGTCCTTTAACATATACTTTTAATCACGGTCCCACTTCATTGAATAATGACGTTATTTTATATATGTATTTTTATTTTATTCCAAATTGGAACATTCCAAACTTGCACTTAATATAGATAATAATAGAAATAAAGTCTAGTAAAAGAAATAAAAGGGAATAGTAAGTACCTTAAAATATGTGACGATTCAAAAAGGAACAGGAACTAAGTGCGTCCTTTAACGTATCATGAGATTATTTTTTTGGGAATCACTGAAACAACACTTCTCCTTTCCTTTTTCACCTTATTAGTCTCTTCTTAGAATATAGCGTTCGATTGAATGTTGACCACCTATTAATATCAATATTGACTTTTAAAATTACATGGTTATCAGTATTTTAATGTAGGTTGATAATATATTTCAATTATATAATAAAAATAAAATTATTTATTTTAAATATAATTGGGCGCTAAATTTTGAGGTCTTATTGCCCTTATTTCCCAGCTTTAAATATATGATTTTTAATAAACAACTTTCTTCTCACAAGTAGTAGCGCACAACCTTATTTTAACCAGAGTCACCAAAGTCAGGTTGTGACAAAATCTAGTATCCAAAGTTTTCTCCTTCCACGGCCCTTTCCACACATGTCTTTCTGCACGCAACATGCCCTTTCCACATGTCCTTCTGCATGAAACATGCCTATTGTAAGTTCTACTATTGTAAATTTTTGTATATAAATTTCTGTCTGCTAGGGTTTTCTCAGCAATTCTTCTTCTTCGGCTCTGCTCTAAATCGTTCTGGGATTCTTCTTTTACTTAGGCTCTCTCTGGTCAAATCGTCCACGCGGCAGGACGGCTCAGGGTAGAATTTTTCAGGGTTTTTCTTCTCTCCGCCTTTGGAATTGGGCTTATGGTAGCAGCATATTGTGAAATCGTTTGGGAAGGAGTAGGGATGAGGGTAGGGCTGGGCATGACATGGCACGACATGAGTTATCTCAGGGTTTTTCTGTAGGCCTTCACACTAAAGCATACATTATTAGCATCTGGCATAGCAAGAGACCCAAAAAGAGAGCTCAAAAATGAAACATCTGGAGTCGCAAGAGAGCTCAAAAATTCAAGAACAAGGGATTCAAAAATGAAAGAGGAAGCGAGTGGGAGACAAGTGCCGGAAGGGCCCATTCACTGCTTGAACAACTGCGGCTTCTTCCGGAGTGTAGCCAGCCACCATGAACTTATGCTCGCTACAGAGAGCTTAAAGCCAAACCACCTTATTTTTATTCTCACTTGAAACCCCAGCAACTTGAGCTTCAACAGTTGAATGCGTAGCACCCATCGATTTAGTCTCCTCAAGTAGCTTCACCCTGATTCTGGAAGCAGCAGCAGGTATTTAGTAAGCAATTCTGTTTAACAATTATATATTCAAAAACTCCATGCAGGGGGGCAGTGGAAGATATTTAATAAATGTAGTGTACACTGTAGATGCTATGGAAAACCGATTTTTTTGGGGAGATGCAAATTGTTATAGGCACATATAGCCAAGACCCATATTTTTAGATAGATAAATTTCTGAGCATCTGTTCTTGTCATCTAAAGAAAATCTGGTGAAGTGTTGTGTATTTTTTATTTCTCATAATTGTCTTTTGAAGATTTTCTTTAGCAGATTATTCTTATATACAAATTGAGATTTTGTGAAAATTTTGTGGAGCAGAAGTATGTTAAAGAACCAGTGGAAAGAAAACCAAAAGGACCACTGCAATGCAAAACACACTACAATGAAAAATACATTGCAGTGATTACTATCTTAAACACAAATTGGGACAAAATTATAAGATTTGATGTGATTTCCTGATAGATGTGGAAATTGAAGCTAAAAAACTGTAGTTCCTTTCTAATGTGAATGAACTATGTGTCTAGCTGGGGAAGATTATAAAAAATGTGTATAAGGGACAAATCCTAGTTCCTTCCATTGTTCCGAACCATTCCACACTGATAAGATGGAAAATTGCAGCCTTTAAATCCCACTGATTCTTCTTGTCTGCAGGAACTGATCTTTAATCACTAGACTTTGGGAGGAGACAAGTAATCCACCATCCCTCCAGTGACATCTCATTATTATTAATTTTGTTTTCAGATGATTTTTTTGGGCTATTCATCTTTGAAAAAAATCCACATTCAAATAAAAATATAAGAGAAACGCGATCTACTTTACTTAAAAAAAACCATATTCAAATAAAAATATAAGAGAAAGGCTTTTGGTTTGTGTGGGTACCTCGGACGAACCCTGAAACCAGATGGTTAAATTTGTCAGAGTAATTTCTGGAATGTTAGGAGAGTTTTTCAACTTCACGCCATTTCTATTTCGAACAACAGAAAGAAAAAGCAAATAAAAATGAAGAAATAGTCAAGGTGTCAAGAAGCGCGATCTTTTATGTGCATACAACTGGACTGTCCTTGGCACACGTCAGGTTTTCAATACGCACTAACCCAAATAATTCCTTCCCATCCCATGTCTAATCAGATCTCGCAAGCTATGAATTTGTGACAAAGCAAATTATGCTTGGATTATTCTATAAGTTTATTAAACTCCAAACTCCTGTGTGGGCATTTTTCCAAAATCTCGACACCTGGACATCGACATCGACATCCACTTAGTGTTGAGCTGAAAGGAGGTTAGTGTGATCTGTAACGGCTAATCCATGCAGTGGGGAAGATTGGGCAGTTGTTATAACGACTCTATGTGGGATTAATAAAATTTAAATAACGTTTTAAATTCCTGCAAATGTAATTAGTAATTCATATATTTTTAATGTCTCGTAAAAAGGAACGACCGACCTGCAATGACTTGTACCTTAGGTCAATTCCTGCAAATGTAATTAGCAGTTCATATATTTTTAATGTCTCGTAAAAAAGGGCGACCTGCAATGACTTGTACCTTATGTCCTGTCAAATTCTTTTGTTTGGACTTTTTTTGGCATTTCTTATATTATGCATATGGATGCATCCAATGTTATAATATTATATTGGAAGCAGTAGTGTTGTCTAAGTTCTCTCTTTTCAAATTTATTCTAAAGATATAGTGGAGATACTCATTTCCAAAATATGGATGTATTCAATATTATAATATATATTGAAAGGAATAGTGTCATCTCAGTTCTCTCTTTTCAAATTTATTCTAAAGATATACTGGAGTTACTCATTTGCAAAACAAGGCAACAAAATAGTTTATTGATCATATTAATTGGTGATCAGCTTCACTTCCACTCTCTTTTAAGTTCAATAATGATTATCACTTCATAAAAAAGTTATGCAATTTTTAACCCTTGAGCTTTCTACAAGTAGAATTTCGCCAAAGCACTACTGCCATCAATGCACTATTACTGCTCCGCAGTTTCTCCTTTGTCTTGTCCGGCAGGGACTACGGCTGCCTCCAACTCTTGTGTTTATAGCTTTAGAATGCTATTTTATAGCTTATTATTAGTAATACATTTTCTATAATTATAGGAAAACATCGGTTCCTTTTGCTTGAACCACTAGTTTTATGGTAGTAAATATTTGGAAATGTTTTTGATTCAGATAAAATATAAACATCATTTTTAAGCAACTCTTTTGTTCATTAAACACATCTTTCCTCAGTTTTTTTAATTGAAATTTATTCTATTTTATGTGTTTTTTCAAGGATGATGAGGTTGAAGACCTTCAAAAGGTAACACTTCAAATATTTGATCCATGAGAGTGTTGGAATTATTTATTTTAACTATGTTTAATTTTTACTATAAATCAATTCCAATCTTTAGCCTCACGAGCATGAGAGAATTTACAATTGAACTTTTATGGTTGCTGGAAATTCCAGCTCTTTCTGTGTTGATATCCTTATAACACATAATTTTATGGTTCATACCTTCATCAAACAAAATTATTGCGCCGAGAGGCGCATTCTAAGCCTAATATGACGGAAGCCAAAATAAAAAACAAAACACAAATTAAAAATAAAATCTAAATAATGTCGGGTTAAAAAATAACTTACACAACCATATAAATAAACAATTACAAATAAATTTAAACAATATAAATTTAAAGTATGAAAATTTTGAAGAGCACTAAAAAAAAAGAGACATGGCAAATAAATAAAACCTATTTTTCTACTTACTCAGGAGGTATGGTAAATAAATAAAAATATAAATAACTAGAGGTATGGTAAGTAAATAAAACCTCTTTTTATATTTACTCCATAAGCCTCTTTATATTTACAAAAACTCAAAAAATTTAGGTGAATCCTATGAGCCAAATACCATGGGACAAATTATTATTAATACCATGGGCAAAATACTATATTTATAAAAGAGATATAAAAAGGTAAGGTAAATAAATAAACATATATGAAATAGGAGTAGAAACCAACATCTAATTATATATGAAGGCTATGGACCAAATTAATAATAATAACATACAAAAAAAACACTATTAACCCTAACATTAATATTAAAATATTAATATTATTATTATTATTATTATTATTAAATCTAATATTCATATTATAATATTATAATATTAATATTATTAAATTTAATAAATTTATATTAATGTAGTATTAAACTTGTTATAGTATAATATATATTAAGATATCAAAAGAAATATATATTAACTCTAGATATATATGGGAGGGAAGAACAAAGACATATGATAGAGGTGGAGAAATAGCGGGAGTGAGAAAGGAGAGATGGAGATAAACTAAAGAAGAGGGGAGAGTAGGAATGAAGAGAGAGAGAGAGGGAGAGGAGTGAGAGAGGTAGAGAAGGGTAAGAGAGGGAGAGGGAGACGTAAATATGGAGGTGGGAGAGAGAGAGAAGGAGAGAGGATTGGAGAAATGGAGAGAGAGGGGGCGGGGGGGCGAAGAGAGAGGGGGAGAAGAAGAAAGACATAGAGAGTGAGAAGTGGAGAGAGAGGGAGTGACAAGAAGAGATGGAGAGAGAGTATGTATGTTTAGGGGTGATATAAAGAGACATAGAAAGAGTGACGGAGAAAAGGGGGGAGAGAAGGACAGAGAAGAAGAAATGGAGGGATATAGTAACATAGTTGGAGAGAGAGATAGAGTGATGGGGGAAGAGATAAAGAGAGATAGAGAGAAAGCGATAGATGATTTAATAGAAAAGAGAGGGAGGGAGACACCCACCCACAAAAGGGGGGGTGGGTGAAGATAGAGGGAGGTAGGCGAGAATTGGAGAGAGATGGAGGATGAGAGAGAGGAAGAGAGTGAGGGGGGCATGAGAGGATTGTAGGGGAACAAAAGAGAGAGAGAGAGAGAGAGAGGGAGGGAGAGATAGTGATGGGGGAAGAGAGAGGGAGCTAGGAGAGAAAAGGAGAGAAAGGAAGGAAAAGAGAGGTAGTGTGAGAGAGAGGAGGATAGAGAGAGGGAGATAGGAGGGCAGAGAGAGGGAAGAATAAATACATAGAGAGTCACAAGTAAAGACAAAGGGGGGGTAAAAAGGGAGATGTGGAGAGAGAGTGTGTATCTTTGGGGGTGAGATAAAGAGACAAATAAGGAGAGATGGAGAGAAGGGAGGAGATAAGGAGAGAGAGAGGCATATATTAACAAATTTGGAAGGTGAAGATAGAGACAGAGAGAGGTGGGAGATAAATGAAGATATAGAATGGAGAGAGGTAGGGAAAGAGAGATGGAGATGGAGGGGAGAGAGAGGGAGGTAAGAATAAATACATAGAGAGTGAAAGAAAAAGAGAGAGAGAGGGAGTGATAATGAAGCTGATGGATAGAGAGGGAGAGAGGATAGCATGAGGGAAGAGAGATAAAAGTAGGGGAGAGGGAGGGAATGGGAAGAGAGAGTGAGAGGGAGGAAGAGGAGGAGGGAGTGATAGATAGATAGATTGGAGAAATAGAGTGTATGTTTTGGGGTTGATATCGAGAGACAAAGGGAGATAGAGATACAGATGGAAGGTGAAGGGAAATAAGAGATAGATGGAGATAGGGAGGGAGGGACAGAGAGATTGATAAATATGGAGTGAGAGAGTGTGTGTGTTTGTGGGGGTGAGATAGAGAGACAAACAAGGAGATATGGAGGGACATATAAATATATATGGAGGGGGGAGAGAGGGAAGAATATTTATTGCAATAGATGCATTGATTTCAGTGTAGATGGTGATTTCTAATCGCATTTGATTTCTTGAACTAGATGCATTGATTTTAGTGTAGATTTTGATTTCTAATGATGTTTGATTTCTTGGACTAGCTGTATTGATTTCAATTTAGTTGATTTCTAATCTTCTTTGATTGATTGCACTAAATCCATTGATTTCAGTGTAGATGGTGATTTCTAATCTTATTTGATTGCGTGCACTAGATGCATTAATTTCAATGTAGATGTTTATTTCTAATTATATTTGATTCCTTACAGTAGATGCATTCAATTTCAATATATATGATTTCTAATCCTATTTGATTTTTTTCACTAAATGCATTGATTTCAGTGTAGATGGTGGTTTATAATCATATTTGATTTCTTGCACTAGATGCATTGATTTTAGTGTATATGTTGGTTTCTAATCCTATTTTCTTACTTGCACTAGATGCATTGATTTGAGTGTAGATGGTGATTTCTAATCCTATTTGATTACTTGCATTAGATGCATTGATTTAAGTGTAGATGTTGTTTTCTATCCATATTTGATTTTTTGCATTAGATGCATTGATTTTATTGTATATTTGATGTAACTAGATCTATGATGGGACATTAATTTTAAAGTCATTGGATTAATAGTGTGCATTGATTTTAGTGTAAGCACAAAAAATTATTGACAATGTAGATTTATTTTGGTGTTATAGTAATTAAACCTAATAATATTGGAGAGCAAGAGAGACAAGGTGAGCAAGAGAGACAAGGTATGATGCTTACTACAACAACTCGAGCTAAATATTTAAATGGTTTATGATTTCAAGTGTCTTTTTCATATAATCGATATGAAAAGATGACAAAACTAACAAGGGTGACAATAAGAATAGTAGAAGAAAATAGTTTGAGATTGATCACAGTAAGGCTATTTGTAATTTACTACATTCTTATTATCAAAATTTTTGATCATTCAATATTATTACATTGTCACTTTGGATTCAAAAAATTTATTTCATCAATTTTCATCATTAGAATTATTTTACAATATTTATAATCTCAACAAGTTGAGGTAACTAAGCAAATTTAAAATTAAAAGAATCGATAAATCTCAAACATATTTGGTATATTTAAAATGGTTATATTAATATTAAATGTATTTTGATATTATTGATAAAATTAATCATATGTTCCTCATATTATCGATAGATTTTCCTTGGCCGCACAGTGCGGAGAGGGATCCAATCTCTCAAGGTGGAAACCTTTCCTCAAGTCTTACACTCAAAAAAGAGGTTTGCACCTCTAGAGATTTGATCCCTCTCAGCGGTTGATAGATCCGGAGTTAAGATGGATCTAGGCTGGTATATATTCATATCGAGTACATGGTTGACATCTCTAATTCAAATTTGGCAGGTAAATTTATAATGCAAGCTTCAGAGGGTTGTTTTCGTGTTTCATACGTTAACATCTACCCTTTGGAAATTTTACATGTAATGTCTTGTTTGTAAATTGATTTCCTCTTCTTATGTTTGGGACAATGGAAACGTGTACGGTTTCCCTAACGATCTTATTTTTTTTGGGAAATATAATTCATAACATGCTTGGTTTATATATTAATATGCTTGTGGAATTTGTTATTCTTATTCTTATTATTGTTTTTATGGAAGCAGATAATTAAGGATTTTGTACTTGTTTGGTCTGCACTTTTAGTTGTTTAAGATGGTGTTGACCTACTCTAATGTGGAATCAGGCAAGGAAAATAAAACCCGTAAGTGTAGCTCTAGCTCCATATTGATAGTCAACTTACCATGCATGTGTTATGTTTTTCATTCATTCCATGGGGAAAACATAGAAAAAGCGGTGTCTCTTACAAATATAGGGGTTGATTGGTTGCATGGTCAGTATGATTTTTCCTTTGGCCTTCCCTTCCGCCTCTATGGGATGTCATTTGCGGGTGCATGTGCTTAAAACAACTATTGGATACCCCTATCTTGTGGTGTCTTGGACTAGTTTTTACAAGTATAAAATATCATCTCTTCTTGTTGTGAAGGTTTGTCTTGGAATAAATTCTATGGCTACAAAATATCTTCTCCTCTCAAGAGTGTTATCCCTCTTTTACAATGAGGGATGGTCTCTAGTGGCACAAAAGTATAGAGATTCCATAATGTTTGTGGTAATGGGGGAAGCCAAAGAAGAGTGGTGTCTGTACCAACATAATTATTGATTGTTTTCTGTGTTGAAATTTAGTGCCCTCATTATATATTTCATCCTCAAATAGGGTTTTTGTTCTGCACTTTAAATGTTTTTAAGACTGAGTTGAACATAATTTCTCTGAAGACACTATTGATAATTCGAAATTTGCAACGACAAACAATCACAGGAAAGACAAAAATAGATAACTATTACATCATCTTAACCACCATTAGGGAAAAATATGACCCACACATAAGTCCTGACCCACAACATAGTAATATGAACATTCACACACTATGCACAACCTCAAAATTGTATTTCAGTGTATTTAGTTTTGAATCTCAAATAGACACTTTTGAAAATGAATTTTATTCATTATTTTTATTTATGTTATGTATTTTGTTATAGAAAAAGACTCACAAGAGAATTAATAACAAAATTTCCCTTGTAATAACTAGTGATGAGTACACTCTGGGTTATATCACCGTACTCAAGTCCCTTATCACTTCGAATGGTGCTTTTGAAATACTTAAACTATCTTTGAATCCATGTGATGTATCAAGATTTTAGGCACCTAATAGATTCAAATATAAGATATCAAGTCACATCGTAATTAAAAACATAAATTTTAGTATGGGTATCATGATTTAATTTAAAGGCTCTTAGGTGTATATCATGTGACGTACCATTTATGATTGCAACACTTTTCTAGGAAGAATCACTATTTAGTATATTCAACATACACTGGATTTTAGCAACAATAGAGTGTATAATATTTTCTCCCAAAAGTCATCTTCCCTAAATTTGGCATTAACATCCTTTAGAGGTTCCTTGCATTTTTATCATTTCCTCACCTTGTGATTGTTTGTCTTTGCGAATCTTTCTTAATTGCAAATTCATTAAAGACTAAAGTGGCATGTCTTTAATTTTCATTTAATGTGATTTTTTCCTTTGTGGCGTCTTTTTAATTTCTAGCATACTGAAAATGAAAGTTACATACCCCTTGTTAAGGATTTGTTATGAAACCAATTCCAAAAATAGAAGAAAAGAGAGATCAACACCTTATAAATGGCCACTTTGAGGGGGAAACCTCCAATACATTACATAAATTAACAATTATTGGATGATACAAATGACAAAACCTCCTCTCTATATATAGGAGCCCATGGGGCCACAATGTAATCATATCCAACCTAACAATAATAATGTAAGGGCACAATAATTACAAAATGGGGGTTACAGGGGTACAACAATAACAATAAGGGGGTTACACTAACAACGATAAGGGACTATAATAGTAATATAAGGACCTAAGACGCTCCTCTCCTTCAAAAAAGTGTTGTCCTCAATGCTTGAGTAGCTCTGGGCGCTTCTGTATAAAATTCTCATCCTCCCATGTAGAATCTTCAGTGGGTAAGTTCTTCCATTTGATGAGTTACTCTGAAATTGATCGATTTCGTAGCTATTGAGTTCTTGTTACCATGACTGCTTCAGGTTCCAATATGTTTTTTCCTTCCTCATCAAGTTCTGGAAATATTGTTTGAACTGGAAGTTTATCCCCTATAACCTTTTTTAAGCATGAAACATGGAAAATTGGATGCACTCGCGAAGAAGCAGGAAGCTCCAATTTGTATGCCATAGTACCAATCTTTAGCAACACCTTGTAAGGACCATAGTACTTTGGCGATAATTTATTATCCTTCTCAGTTTGCTTGAGGGACATTTGTTTGTATGGTTGTAGTCGTAAAAATACCCAGTCTCCCACATCAAAACTTCTCTCATTGCAATGTTGATATGCTTGTTGTTTCATTCGATTTTGTGCCAAATTTAGGTTATCCTTTAAGAGTTGGAGAACTTCTTGTTGATGCTCCATGTGATCCTCCACTGCTTGAACCCTAGAATTTTCCCTTAAAGAAGATGTGATGGATGGTGGATGATATCCATATGCCATAAATGGGGTCATTTTTGCTGCAGTATGGAAGGAAGTGTTGTACCACCATTCAACGAGAGGTAACCACTTGACCCATTTTTCTCGCTGATCATCTAAAAAAAAACAAAGATATCCTTACAAAAATTTATTCACTATCTCTATTTGACCATTCGATTGAGGATGATAAGATGAGCTATGAGCTAGTTGAGTACGCAAAAAAGAAAATAATTCTGTCCTAAAATTTCCTGTAAAAATGGGATCTCTGTCACTTACAATAATCTTCGGGTTTCCATGTACCTTGTGAATTGTTTCCATAAATGCAGTAGCAACTGTACTTTCTTTAGATGGATGAGATAATGCACAAAAGTGTGCATACTTGGTAAGTCTATCAATTACCACCATGATGACAATCCTTCCTTCGGACTTAGGTAAACCTGTGGTAAAATCCATTGAAATCTCCTCCCAACGTTGACTTGGAATGGATAAAGGTTGTAGAAGACCCAGGGTCTTAATTGTTTTAACTTTATTTTGCTGGAAAAACAAACATTCCGCCACAAACTTTTGAATAACATATTTAAGGCCATCCCAAAAAAAATATTTCTTCACCCTGAGGTAAGCTTTTAAAAATCCTGAGTGTCCTTCTAAAGGAGAAGTGTGCAATTCCAAAATAATATTTTGTTTTAGTTGGGAATTATTGGAAATATATAAGCGATCTTTGTACCATAAGGAATCATTTTTCCAACTAAATTTATCAGATGTACTAGGATCTTGCTGCACCTTTTGAATGAGTGTCCAAACTTCTTCATCCTTCTTCCATTCATCCCTTTCTTCGGCTATCCAATCTGGTTGGATAATAGAAATGGCACAAAACAATGCTTCCACCTCTTCATCCTTTCTTGAGAATGCATCTGCAACAACATTTAACTTCCCTTTTTTGTAGATGATTTCAAAGTTATAACCTAACATATTTATGACCCATTTTTGCTTCTCTTTCGAAGAAAGTCTTTGTTCCAAATTTTTTTTAAGACTATCATGATCAATTTTTACCTTGAAGTGTCTTCCCATTAGGTAAGGTCTCCATTTCTTTAGTGCATGTAGTATTGCCAACGTTTCCTTCTCATAAATATCCTTTTGTAAATACTTTCCTTTGATTGAAAGACTTTCAAAAGCAATGGGTCTTCCTTCTTGGATTAAAACAACACCAATTCCATTTCCTGAGGCATCACTTTCCACAATAAACCTTTTTGTGAAGTCTGGCATAGCTAAGACTGGTGCTAGGCACATTGCCTCTTTAAGATGTTCAAAGGCCTTAGTTGCTTTAGGAGTCCATGAAAATGCATCTTTCTTCAATAATGTTGTTAGAGGTGCTACTATTCTCCCATATTTCTTAATAAACTTGCAGTAATACCTTGTCAACTCTAGTAATCCGCGTAGCTGCTTTATGGTTGTGGGGACTTTCCATTCATTAATGGCTTTAATCCTTTTAGGGTCTACCTTAACACCCTCGTGAGATACAATATGACCCAGATATTCCACCTCTTGTATTCCAAAGAAACATTTGGATGTTTTTGCATATAAGTGTTTCTCCTCCAATAGTTTGAGCACCCTGTCAACATGTTGAACATGATCCTTCCAAGAACTGCTATAGATTAGTATATCATCAAAAAATACTAGCACAAATTTTCTAAGGAAGGGTTTGAAGATGGAATTAATCAACCCTTGAAATGTAGAAGGTGCATTGGTAAGGCCAAAAGGCATGAAGAAAAATTCATAATTACCCTCATGAGTTTAAAATGTTGTTTTTAGAATATCTTCAGTCTTCATTCTAATTTGGTGATATCCTGAACAAAGATCCAACTTGGTAAAATAATTTTCTCCATGTAATTCATCCAATAATTCATCAATCACAGGAATAGGAAGTTTATCTTTAATAGTGATATTATTGAGCTCCCTATAATCCTAACACATGGACCATGATCCATACTTCTTTTGAACCAATAATTCTGGAGCAGAGAAAGAACTTTAACTAGGTTGAATTATACCAACCTCTAACATTTATGCAATCATACGTTCCATTTCACTCTTTTGGACATAAGGATATCTGTAAGTCCAAATGTTTGGAGGAACACTTCCTGGAATCAAATGAATAGCATGATCATGATCATGAATATTTGGGAGTCCTTTGGGAGTATCAAACACCTTTGAATTATTTTCCAAGACTTTTTGGAGATCTGGAGAAATAGATGATTTTGATGTTGGAACTTCTATTGAGCATAATTGTGAAATTACGCCTCGTTGTTCTTTCTTCAGAAGATTTGCCATGACATTAGAGCTTATTATCTTTTATGGCTTCCCTGTGATACCCTGTAATTTGATTTCCTTTCCTTTTGAAAAAAAATTCAAGAAAAGTTCTTGAAAATTAAAAGCTACTGTCCCCAACTATTGTAACCATTATACTCCTAGTACAACATCAACACCTCCCATTGGGATGGAAAGAATTGGAATATTCAATACATATTCCCCCATGGATAGCTTGATATTATGGCATTTTCCATAGAAATATATAGTTCATCCATTTTGAACCATCACTTGACATTCTGGTGCTGGGTATAGGAAATAATTCAATTCCTTGGATATCTTACAATGAATAAAAATATGGGTATTACCTGAATCAATCAACACTATTAGCTTTTTCTTCTTAATATGTCATTCTATCTTGAGATTTTGAGGAGTGGTAATTCCTACCAATGCATTACATGATATGGTCTGAATCATTTCTTCTCAACACACTTATTACCTTTAGTGTATTCGCTATCACAACTGTAGCAAAGCCCTTTTGCTCTTTTTTCTTCCAATTGTTATGGTGTCAACCTTGTAGGTTGTGGAAGTCTAGGAGTAGCAACACTTCCATATTTATAGATGTGAGTGGTAGGCTTCCTGGTCACCATAATTTTACATTCAATTTTTCTTGCCAACTTGAATGCCTTCTCTAATGAATCCAGTTCCCAAATGCGAACTTCATGTTGGATGTTATCTTTTAAAGTCCCTATGAAGACATCAATAATGTGTTCCTATGGAATATCAATTACCCTCATATTCAATTTTTGGAAGTCCTCAATGTGCTCCGCCACTAAACCTTTTTTTTTTAGATTTATAAATTGGCTAAAGAAGGTGTTTCTCTTTGTATCCTCATAATGTGCTATCATTTCCTCCGTAAAAATTGACCAAGTGACATTTTTTTTACGGGAGAAAAGCCATAGATACCATACAAATGTATTTTTTTCTAAATGTAAAGTTGCAATGCGTACCTTTTGTGTGTTTTTCACATTATTGAGATCAAAATATTTCTCCAGAGTATCCATGTTATGGGATCCTTGCCATCAAACTTCCTCATATCCATATTTGGAATATGGTGGTTATTTAATTCAAAATTAGAGTTTATGAAATCATGATTAACATTTATTTTGTTCTCATCATGAGTTTCCTCTACTATCTTATCGCCATTAGGAATCATTTCTTGTATCAACTTTGACAAACCTTCCTTCAAACCTTCCATGTCTTCCTTCAAACCTTCCATTTTTCTTCCATACCATCCATTTTTTCTTCTATTCCATTCTTCAAACCATTCATCGTAGCTTCCATGACTTTCTTCAAACCATCCATCTTAGCTTCCATGCTTTTCTTCAAAACATCGATTTCATTTTTTGTTGCTCTTTGTGAGAGTGAATTTTGGTGCACTTTCTCTTCTAATTTTGATAGATCATGTTGCAATTCTTCATCTTCATGAGTCATAGTAGAGTATTCTGAGGGCTTAATGCTGTTGTTTGTAGGAGGAATTTTAGAACCTAGTACTGATATATATGCTCAATAGGGCTTTGGAATCACTTAAAACTGATGTTTCAAACAATACTTATGCAATTTGAAAAAACAAAAATACACACCTTTTTCTTGATTTTGAGGAGCTCGATATTGAAACTGAATTATCTCTATGATTTCGGATCTTCAATATCTGAAATTTAGTGCTGAAGTAGCCCTCTGAATCTTCTTTCAAATTCCGTAGATCTGACTTGATTTGGATTCTTGAAGACAACGTTATGTCCAGTCTCCTACAATGACCTAATTATGGACTAGTTCAATAGAGTGAACTTGTATGACTTTCCATGTGTCACTGTTTCCTCCTTCAGCTCTCAAAATGATATAAAAAATAACTATAGTCCGTGTACTTGTGGCCACTTTTTAAAGAATCCAAATCCGATGCTCAGAGAGAGAGTTATGATATTTTTCCCACGGTCACCTCTTTGAGATGAAATTCAGGAGCCCAAAACAATCCTAACTTCCATATATCATATATCCCAAAATACTGTGAAACAAAATCTGAAATTTTTACAGGTGGTTCCTCAGTCTTTCTCATTCACTCTGTGAAAATTTCAGCTTCTGAACTGTCATAGAAAACAAGTTATAGTGAAAATTTCGCGATTCCCTATTTAGGTTAAATTCAGGAGCTTGCAAAAAGCCCTAACTTCCACATATCATATCTCCGAAAATATTGTGAACCATGCTCTGAAATTTTGCAAAGATGTTCCTTAGGATTTTCGTTTTGTACTATAAAAATTTCAGCTTCTATACCTTCATAGAACAAAATTTATAGCAAACATTCCATGATGACTTGTTTGGAGCAGCGAAACCCTAGAATCCAAGCTCTGATACCAAATGTTATGAAACCAGCTCCAAAAATCGAAGAAAAGAGAGATAAATGCCTTAGAAATAGCCACTTCCAGGGGGAAACCTCCAATACATCACATAAATGAACAATTCTTGGATGATACAAATGAAAAGACCTCCTCTCTATATATAGAATTCCATGGGGCCACAATGTAATCCTAGTGGGGTGAGAATGTAATCCTAGTGGGGCCACAATGTAATCCTAGCCGATCTAACAATAATAATGTAAGGGAAGAATAATAAAAATATAGGGATTAAAGGGGTACAAAAATAACAATAAGGGGGTTACACTAACAACAATAAGGGACTATACTATTAATATAAGGACCTAATAGGATTTGGTTCTATGTTAAGATTATTATGGATATACTTTGTAAATTTGGTACAATTTTTTCTGATGTAACATTTTTTTTTTTATAGGTAGGGTGTCTATTATTTGTAAATTTTGCATAATAGTTTATGTTTTAGTATTTTTTTCATGAGAAGGGTAGGTGAATTTATCCGTTACAAATTAAAGCAACCATAATTACAATTTTTTTTTGTAAGCCTAGTAGGATGTTTCTCTTTCATTAATAACCCATATGCACATAGATAGGTGGATTTAGCTTTCCCAAAAGAAAACCAAGTATGTTGGCCACCTAATGGCATGATAAGCCATCCAAAAACAAAAAATAATAAGTCTAATCATCCATGCACAAACTCTAGATATCTATAAACATAACTCAAAACATACTAAAAATTATAAAAAAAATTCATACATTAAATGTTAAACTAAAGGAAAAAACACTAAAATATTCATCATCAATAGACTCAATGAGAGCAAGTTCATTAGCATTGGAACTTGGCTGCTTCATCTGTAGGATACATAGAATATATTGCTCAATTTTGTTGAGACGCTCGTTCTTCTTCTACAACTGGAACTGAATTTTCTAAATTCTTTGTTGTAATTCTGAAACTCTTGAACTTTCACGACCACTCCTGATGAAATCTGATCTAATGATTTAGCCAAAATATCTTCATCAACCAATACAGGTGCAAATTTTTTCTAAACTAAGTGGTCCTGCTAGAGGTGTGACCAGGATTAGGCACTAAGATGTTCTAATCCTCCAAATCAATATCCATGATTCCTGCCTACCTATTAAGATCTTCTTTTGATTCCTCGATTAACTCTTAGACTTGGATTGAGGTACTTTCATGGTATGTTGTGGCCACATAAATTATAATTCTAGACACCGGTTTGAAACCCCAAACTTTGCTCCCAGATGAGCTGGGTTGGCTAGTCACCGGTTACCCAACAAACCTTCTACCTAGGCCACACAAGATTTGGGTTGTTTTCCCTTCCTGGAGGTCGAACAATCCATAATTTGTTACCCGCAATTGTTTGGAAAACTAAGAAAAACCCCATAACCAACTCTGAAGGTAGCCAAAACCCAGAAGTTCCAAGCTTCCAAGGCATGCTACAAAGGTAAGGACCTATCAAAGGAAACATGTAAGAGGCCAAAGACTAAAATAAATTCACCATGTGAATCGCCTATTCAA
The DNA here is from genome assembly GCA_034641835.2 of Pinus albicaulis. Taxonomy (NCBI): domain Eukaryota; kingdom Viridiplantae; phylum Streptophyta; class Pinopsida; order Pinales; family Pinaceae; genus Pinus; species Pinus albicaulis. The sequence goes on from CM076580.1 coordinate 1,328,502,042, forward strand.
TTCTCCAATTTAGAATCTTGATGCAGACACACATACATACATAAAAGCACCCCTTTAAACCAATAGACATCCCATTCCTCCTTTGGAGCTAGAGGGCATAAATGCAGAATGAATCGTCCTCATGCAAGAGCCTAGAGGGTTCTGCAACAAAACTACTATCCAACAGACAAAACAAGAGACCCTGAAGGTGGGTTGGAAGAGAAACACGAAGCCATGAGAGGTGATAGAGCCAATGCCAATATAAACCCATGCGAGATAATAAAAGACCAAAAATTATAGAAATAGAAAGAGTACATAGAATAAAGGTTGTCTCTTTATTTGACTCAGGCAATAAAACTTTTGTATAAGTCACCTTTCTCCTCAACCCCAAAGTATTGAAACATTCAGCCCAAAGGCCAACAAACATAGATACTGAAGCATGGGGACACTCTAAAAATTAACTGTACACATACCCGTGAACCAAAAAGTGAAGTCGTTATGATTGGACCCATGCTCAGAGAGTCCTCATCTATTGAAACTACTCCAAGACACCGAACAACATGAACCAGCACGAAGGGAAACAACTACCATAATCAAGAAGATTCCTAGACTCACCCCATAATTCTATGTATATCCCCAACTCATAAATGGTGTGGCCACCTTCAGCGATAGAATCAATTCCTCGTATGCAAAGAGACGGTTCTCCATGTGCTTTGTTCATGTGGAGGGTAGTAGGGGGGCTCCTTGAAATGACCCACATCAATCACCTGTGGTGTTTGCTATCACCATCTCACACCAAGATCGGAGAGCATCCATAATTATAGTTTCTACACATATTTTTATTTATTATTTTTTTCCAATGAAAGCCTCATAGGATTCCCCCTCATCCCTGGTATATCTATGTTACTCTACATGTCATCTTCATCCATGTATAGTGTTATAATGTTAAGGACTCCAAACTTTAATGACCAAAATTTGGGTTGTGTTCAGTTCAAATCGTGCAATATTTATCTTTGTAACTAGAATTGAGTTGATGAGAAGGCATGTTGTCTAGGAGTGAGCTTTCAATATTTTTAGTGATCTATTAACTAGCAATAATAGAAGTATTCACTTTATAGTGATTTTCATGTGCCAACTAGTTCTTCTACAAAGTTTGTAATCTATATTACTGTTATGGCAATAAATCCTGCAATCCTCGAATAGGAGAGGCCTTAATAAATTTTAAGGAAAAAATCACATTGCTATCCTTTTGTAGGAGAGTCATCACAACTACCTCACTCTACTCTTCTTAGGTATATTTTATATTTTTAGTTTAATTGAATTAATCCAGAGAGTGCATAATATCCTATTATTTAATTTTTTTAGTTGTGCAAGTTTTTGTGGTATCTTTAATAGGGAATGAAACATGGTGACTAAGTAGGGTTTTGGTCGTGTTGTGTCCATTTCTATTAGTAGTTCCCTGAGTTTACTGGGTTGATTGGTTATTACTATATAAAGCTAGTGATAGAGATAGTGACATTTTTTTCATCAGTGGTGGAAGTGGAAGAGGAAAAAAAACCGATGATACACCCAAGTGTCAATGTGCATAAGCACCGATGATACACCCAAGAAAATTGATGGTTGGAATCTTATTGTACCTAATGAGATTTTATTGGAGGGATTATGCCTTATTGTGTGCATATTTCACACATGTTGATTTTTCTTCTAGTTTAACCAGTGATGCTTTGAAGTTGTTCAAAAATTGCATATAAAAATACATAACTCTCAAAACTTTCATGAGTGTCTACTGTAAGAGCAAGAGGGGAAGAAAGGATGAAAAAGATGTTTGAGAGGAAGAGGAAAATAAACTAGACCATGTACATGTCAAGTTGGACGATCATGTGATAGAGTAACTATGAATTTGGTCAATATTCTTGATGAAGAAGACTTGACCAATTTTATCCCAAAATTTAGTTCATTTTTAATTCAAATTATGAGATTTTCTTTCTCTTTGTGTGTGGGTAAAATACAGTTGGGAGCAGGTAGTAGGACATAGTGCAAATTTAGTCTCCAATGATATTTTGAAGGTTATTTTTGGCTTTTAAATTAACAAAGTATTTTCTTAATAACTTTTGGATCTTAGCCATTTTCATAGTTGGGAGAGTCATATGGAAAATAATGAATGTTGGTATTCTACAAGAGGAATCCACAAAGTATCAAAGGAAATCAATCATGTTTTCAGTATGTGAAATATCACATGCTTGAGATGAAAAATTGACCGTCATAAGTTTTTATAACATGAATTTGGTTTCCCTATTTTAGGTTTCTTTTTTGTCTTCTTATCTTATGACACTGTCACTAATAATGAAATTTTTCGTTATGTGAAATAAAAAAAACAACATAGATCTGGGTACTTTATGTGGTAAATAATGATCACGTGATTGTTCTTAGCATAATAGATCCAGGGAATTAAAACAAACAAAGATTATAGTTTTCAATTACTAGGAAGAGATTATAATCGTTCCTAAAAAAATCTCGTTTTATGTTGATGGTGAGTTACTTCACTTGTTTTCTTCATACTTATAGGTGACTCTAGCATTATCAAGACAATGGAATAATTGGCCAGATTGTCCTTTTCTCTTTTTCTCATTTGAATTTTCAGTTTTCAATTATCATGAAGAATACTCAAATCCCCAATCAATTTTTCTCAGGCACAAGAATATTATATGATTTTACAATGTTGTAGTGAGATTAATTGTTGTTTTTCCCCAAGACTCATCAGAGTTTGGTGTTAGATTGATTTGTAAAATGTATTACTGGTTTATTTGAGTTAATACACAATTGTATTTTTGCAGCATTCAGTTGATTTCTATGTAACAATTTTATATGATTTTAAACATTTCGTGTTATGAATTTTTTATGACTTTAAACATATAATGACGGTACATTTTGGCTTGTTGATTTTTCTGTTTTCTTATCGAGATAAAAAATTTCTTTAAAGGGTTATAGCTCAAAGGGAGAGCACCTACATTATAATCAAGAGGTTGGTGGTTCAATTCCATCATGCCCTAACATGAATTAATCACTAAGAAAATATACAGATTCATAGTATGTATTTTATTTTTAAATAGAAAAAATATTGTCTCTAAAGAGGCACTATGTTTTTAATAGTATTTATAGTCTCTTGAGAAACAAAAATGAATCATATTTTAAAATACAATAATACTTGTGTTCTATATTGCTTTAATAGAAACAATTTTTTAAGACAATAATTTTAGACGTGTGGTTATGCTTATGTCCTAAAAGCCGAATTCTTGGTTCTTTAACAATCATGGATGATTCCTAAATACTAGAGTTAGTGAAATTGGTTGCCAAAACAATATCTATGTTTGATTCGCACTTGTGGGTTAACTATATATACATAAAATATTCCCAAGTGTCAGAACTTCTAATAATTCCTTGACAGATACTGAGGAACAAAATGTCCTCTGTCAACACAGAGATTTAAAACACAAACTTTGCAGGTGAAGTGTAAAAAAAAACCCAGTGAGAACAAACACTGTCTTTGTATTATCAAAAATTATTTGAATACAATCTTCAGAACTTTACTGTTATGGTTTACAATTTTCCATTTTTTTTTCTTGGCTACTACACACACAACTCTTATGAAAAACTCTTCTTCACACTAACTTATTTTTCTGCTACATGAAATCTTCTGTTGCTGCTACACACAGTCTTCTGTTTCTGCTACACACAGTATCCTTTGCTGCTACACATAGTGTTTTGTTGCTGCTACACACAGTTTCCTGTTGCTGCTACACACAGTCTTCTGTTGCTGCTACTCATAGTTTCCTATTGCTGCTACACACATTCTTCTATTGTTTCTACTCACTTTCTCCTATTGTTGCTCCTCACAATTTCCTGTTGCTGCTGCACACAGTCTTCTGTTGCTGCTACTCACAGTCTCCTTTTGTTGCTACACACACAACTTCCTTTGCTGCTACACACACAGCACTTGGGATATACAGTCTACTGCTGTTTTTGCACACACTCACAAAATACACAGCACTTACGTGACATTCATATATTTAGTTATCTATTACATGTATATTGTAGACATATTATGACCTAAAATAGTAAAACCAAAATTCAAACTTTTTCATATTACAACTTTTAAATCCAGTTAGGGGAATGGTGTTAAGGTGGGAGATAACGTTGTGCAGACCACTATTTGGTGGATCGGAAGAGGGCTATGGCCAGTCTGTTGATGCATGGATTTAAACCCAGAAATTTAATGCACGATTGAGTGCAAGCCAAAACAAGAAATCATTGTTGTTTCTGTCCTTCAGTTTCAAATTAATATTAAAGCTTGTTGTCCTTTTGCCGAGGTTTGTAGTTGGAATTAATTTCCAAAACTCCCCCTTAATTAAAACTACTTCTATCTTTCATTCCCAAACATTTTCTGAGATAGTTAAAACATTTCTGCCCCAATGATTTCTCTTCTGTTCTGCAATGCTTTAGAACAATTTCTCCATTCCTCACCGATTCTCTGATGGAGTGATACTTTGCATCAATTTGTTTTGTCCTCTTTTGAAACACTAAATTCTTAGATAAAGCTATAGCTAATTTATTATCACAATAAATGGTTGTTCCTTTTACCTATTCATGACACAAACTTCTCAACATTCTTCTCATCCATACTTATTGACATGTTGCTGCCGTAGCTGCCACATACTCTGCCTATGCCATTGATAAAGCCATCATTGGTTGTTTTTTAGAAGCCCATGAGATGGCTCCTGATCCCATATGAAAAACACATCCAAAGGTTATTTTCCTGTCATATATATTTCCAGCCCAATCACTGTCAGTATATCGAATCAATTCAAAACATTCTGAAGTGGTGTATAAAATTCCATAACTCTTTGTTCCTTTCACATACCTCATAATTATTTTTGCTGCTTGCTAATCTGCCTCCTTTGGCCTTTCCATGAATCTAGAAATTAAACTTACGACATGCATAATATCAGGCCTAGTTGCAGTCAAATACATAAGGCTTCCAACTATGTTCTTATACAAACTTTGATCAAAATCCTTGTTGCTGTCTTCTTTGGTTAACTTCAATCTCATCACTATAGGAGTAATTTATGCCTTGTAATCATGCATATTAAATGTTTCCAAAACTTCCTTCACATAATTTTATTGAGAGATAAAAAATCTATTTTCATTTTTCTCTACTTCTATTCCTAATAAGTATCTCAGCAATCCCATGTCAGTCATTTCAAATTATTCTTTCATGAATGTCTTACAATTTTCAATGAGGTAAGCATCATTGCTTGTCTATATCACATCATCAACATTAAAAAAAATAATGAGCATATTACCATATTTTTCTTTGATGTATAATGTGGGTTCTACTTCACATTTCTGAAACCCATTTTCTAGTAGATAGGTATCTATCCTACTGTACCATGCTCTTGGTGCTTGTTTCAACCCATACATAGTTTTTTTTAATTTGCATACCTTGTGCTCTTGGCCTTCCTTCTCATGTCCCAGAATTTGTTCAACATATACCTCTTCCATAAATACTCCATTTAGGAATGTTGATTTCACATCCATTTGGTAAACTTTCCACTTGTGTTGTGCTATTATGTACAACACTACTCTTACTGTTTCCATTCTTGCAACTGGTGCAAAAGTTTCCTCTTAATTTCTTCCTTGTTGCTTCTTATAGCCTTTGACAATAATTCTAGCCTTGTGCCTTTAAATCTTACCTTCAACATTTCTTTTCATCTTATAAACCCATTTTACTCCAATTAATTCTTTGCCTTTTGGGAGATTAACTAGTTCCCATGTCTTATTTTTGTCTATTTCATTTATCTCTTCATCCATAGCATTTATCCATTTCTTATCTTTTAGAGCTTCTTCAAAATGAATAGGATCTTCTTCATGAAAATATAGTGCAAATAAAGAGTTCATACCTTCTTCTTTCTCATAAATTTCATTTAGACTTATGAATCTGGTTCCTCTTTCACTTGTTGAACTTGTTCTTGTAGAAGCATTCAAATCTGCTCCTTGTGATGTGCTTGCAGAAGCACTGGCATCACTTCTCAAGGGTGTGCTCATACCTGCTTGTGGTGTCCCTTCTTTTCCTTGTGTAGGTGGAGGTGGTGCTACTAATGAGGGATGTCTTTCAGCCATTTCTTCCTCATCTTCATCATGAGACAAACAACCTTATACGTTCATTGTTTTCTCGATGCTTCCATCCCAAGATTCTTCCTCAATAAATTGTACATATCTACTTATCACAAAATTCTTTATGGATGCGTTATACAATCTGTATGCCTTGCATTCTTCACCGTGTCCAACAAATATGCACTTCTCCCCCTTAATGTCCAACTTATTCCTTAGCTGATCCAGATTGTGTGCATAAGCCGCACAACCAAATACTCTCATGTGGGCGACAAATTGTTTTATGCCACTCCATGCTTCTTCCGAAAATTTGTTCATTAAAATATTTGTTGGGCATCTATTCAAAACATATGCTACACAATGTGCAGCTTCAACCCAATATTCATTTCGAAAATATTTTTCCTTCAACATGCTTCTTACCATGTCCATGGTGGTTCTATTTTTCCTTTCAACAACTCCATTTTTCTATGGTGTGTACGTTGCTTTAAATTTCTTATGAATTCCATTTTCTCTGCAAAAATGCAGAAAATATTTGGGGATATATTCGCTTCCTCTCTCTATTCTTAAGGCATTAATATGCTACCCACTTTGATTCTCAGCAAGAGATTTAAAGTGGCAGAACTTCTCAAACATTTCACTCTTCAACTTCAAGAAGTATACCCATGTTTTTCTTTTGTAATCATCAATGAAGGTCAGCATATAGTGTCTTCCTACTAATGATGGTGTTTGAATTGTTCCACACAAATCTGAATGGACTATTTCTAAGGGTGCCTTTTCCCTTATGCTCTTTCCTGATGGAAATATTTCTCTATGCTGTTTCCTAAGATGCAACCTTCACATAGGCTGTATGGATTTTCAATCAATGGTAATCCCTTTACCATACCTTTTCTGTGTAAAAAATTCAGACCTCCAAAGTCGAGATGTCCAAATGTCAATTTCCATAACCAATTTTCATCTTCTTCTTCTCTTTAGAGTGTCTCATGTGTCACTGTTGTCATTTCAACTCCTTTTTTCAAATCTTCTCTCATCTTGAGAGAAAACATTTTGTTTCTTATCATATTGACTTGTACAATGCGTTTCTTTCTTGGTGGTTTATCCATGATGGTTCATACCTCATCTTCAAAGAATACATTATATCCTTTCTGAATGAGTTGTCCAATGCTCAAAAGGTTACACTTCATACCAGCCACATAGTATACATCTGATAGGGATTTCTTTTCTCCTTTCTTTGTTAGAACACTCACTCTTCCTTTTCCCATGAAAAAGACTTTATTGTCTGTCCCCAATGTTACTTGAGACTTCACATTTTCATCTAACATGGAAAACATACAAATGTTTCTAGTCATATGGTTTCTAGATCCCGAATCTAGAAACCATCTATCTTCACTTTTCTCTTCAGCCATATTACATGCTAAAAACAAATTTTCTTGACTGAGATTCTCTTTAGTAAAGTTAGCACTGCATCTATTAAACATGTCACTTTGTTTCTTCCTACATTCATTGGCATAGTGCCCTTATTTATTATAGTAATGACATTGGACTTGGGATTTATCATACCTTTGTCCATCTTCTTGATTTTTTCCACCTTGTTGGATGCTGCCTTGGCTTTTATTCTGACTTTAGTTGTTGCCACTTACACTTCTATTTGTAGGGTTGTTTTTTCCTGCTCGGTTCTGGCTTCTTCCTCTACTTTTTCCTCTATAGCTTGATCTTCCTTGACCTCTTCCTCTTCCAAAGGAAATTTGGGTCTTGAAGGCATGCTCCAAAGATGAGTTTTATGTTCTACTCAATCTTTGTTCATGTGTCATCAATTATGCATGAAGCTCATTAATAGTAAACAACGAGAGATTTTTTGTCTCTTCAATGGTTGTTAATATCACATCAAATCTTGAGGGTAAGATCCTCAATACATTCTCCACTATTCTTCTTTCTTCTATTGTCTCTCCATGCGATCTCATTTGGGTAACCAACCCAATCAACAATGTGAAGAATGAGTCTATTGTGCCAGACTCTTTCATGCAATTGAATTCAAAATATCTTCTCATTAATTGAAGCTTTGTTATCTTTACCTTCTCCATACCTCAGTAGGCTGTCTGGGGGGTATCCCATGCATCCTTGGATTTCTTTGCTGCTGCAATTCTTGGAAATATGCTTTCATGCACCTCTTAATAGAGATAGAAGAGGGATTTTGAGTCCTTATTCCTATTACTCTTCAACAAATATTTCTCTGCCTATGTTAAGGCATTAAATGCTTGTTCATCTGCTCGTTCTTGTAGACCATCTTCAATTAGCTCCCATAAATATTGAGACGAAGACAAGGCTCTCATTGTTATTTCCAAATAGTCATAATTCTTCCCATTAAAATGTGGGAGTTGAGTACTTCCCATACTCGTGCTTGTGCTAGCTCCTGCCATAACTAGCTTACATAACTATGCTAAAAAAATGACTGTGTATTTAAACAAATATTTCTCACAAAATTGCTAAAACCTTTACTCCAGTGTAGAATTGCTTCAACAATCTTCTTCTTCCTTCAGCTTCTTCAGCAAATGCTGAGAGCCTGGAATAGCTCTGATACCATGTTAGAATTTCTAATAATTCCTTAACAAATACTGAGGAACAAAATGTCCTCTGTCAACACAGATATTTAAAAAAAAAACTTTGCAGGTGAAGAGTAAAAAAAAACATAGTGAGAACAAATAGTGTCTTTGTATTATCAAAAAATGATTTGAACACAATCTTCAGAACTTTACTATTTTGGTTTTACAATTTTTTTTTTCTTGGCTACAACACACATAGCTCGTAATAAAACCTCTGCTTCACACTGTCTTCTTTTACTGCTACACACAATCTTCTGTTGCTGCTACACATAGTCTTCTATTGCTGCCACACATAGTCTCCTTTGTTGCTACACACGGTCTTCTGTTGCTGCTACAAACAGTTCCCTGTTGTTGTTACTCACACTTTCCTGTTGCTGCTAGACATAGTATTTTGTTGCTACCACTCACAGTCTCCTGTTGCTGCTACTCACGGTTTCCTATTGCTGCTACACATAGTCTTCTGTTGTTGCTATCTCCTATTTCTGCTACACATACAGCTTCCTTTGATGCTACACAAACACCTCTCGACATATACAGTCTTTTCCTATTTTTGCACACACTCACAACATACGCAGCAGTTACGCAATATTCATATATTCAGCTATCTATTACATGTATATTGTAAACATATTATCACCTAAAACATTAAAACCAAAATTCAAACTTTGTCATATTACGGCTTTTAAATGCAGTTACATGAATGGTGTTAAGACAAGAGGCAATGTGGTGTAGACCATGATTTGGTGGATGGGAAGAGGGCTACGACCAAGTTTCTCATGCAGGGATTTAAACCCATAAATTTAATGCACGATTGAGTGTGAACCAAAACAAGAAATCTTTGCTTCTTCCAACCTTTAGTTTCAAATCAATATTAAAGCTTGCTATCCTGCTACTCAGGTTTGTAGTTGGAATTAGTTTCCAACACCCAAGGCCTCTTCTAGAAAGACATTGTCTCTGTAGGCCACAAATTCATCAGGAAAGTTATGTTTTCCACAATCCAACGATTTGTTTTTTCAAAAAATATTGTCATATAAATGTTTAAATTGTTCTTTTATGCTGGAAATAGATTAATTACCATCAAATCCCTTAGGAAACCCAATATTATAAAATTTTAAAACATTAACCCAAATCTTCCAAAAGTTATATCTTATTTTGGCAAAAATATTACTAAAATTTGCACTATTTTCCATGTGAATTTACCAACTCTTTAGAGTAATCTCTTCTAAAAATACATGCTACCTGAGATATTCTGAGCATAGAAGGATGGTGAATGAAGCTGAGTATTAAATTGAATTCAAATTAATTATACTATCAACCCTCTAGAAAGTTATCATATATATATATATATATATATATATTCTTTAAAAGTAGTCATGCCTCATGGAATTTCACATCCAAAGCTATTATTTTAAATTCATTGTATTATGTTTATCGGTGCAATAAACGAGTAATAGGAAAATACAACGAAGGTTGCTACGACTCACTCAACTTCGCTTACATGAAACAAGAGAGACTATTTGAACCTTCATCTTAGTGAATTGACTACCTTAAATCCATGACAGTAGATACTCTTCAAAGGTTACAAGTCTATGACTATAGCTGGTATGTCTGACTTGATATCACCTCCTGCAGATACACAGTGACCATTTGGATCTTCTCCGCAATTCAGTACCCACAAAACCAGGAGTTTCACTCTTTGGAAACCTTAGTATGAAATTAAAGGAGAGAAGAGGATCGGTTTGTAGAGATACTTTTGTGTCATTAAAAATAATGTAATTTAAATTTTGAAATGTATTTATTAGCAATGTTTCACCATTACTTGGGGCCTGGGAGAAGCAGGTGCAGGGAGATGTACATGGACATGTAGGAGTGCTTTCAAAATTTAGAGGGATGGAGAGACAACAGGGTATATATATATATATATATATATATATATATATATATATATATATATATATTGATCCATACATAGTTGAATTAAATAATGAAATGTAATGATCTATATTCATCATTCATGTTGATACATACATCATTCATACTCATCATTAATCCACACACCACGATATTTAATAATGAAATACATTGATTCATATTCATAATTCATCATCCTAGATTATAATTAGTAATAAGAAAAATAGACTATAGTAGATACCAATGTTATGAAAATTGAACTCAAATACCCTCTCAAGGATACCCTCTCAATCAATATTCAATAGAAACTGGTAAACAAACCAAACCAAAAAATTGGTCGACCAAAAAAACATAAATTTTTCAAATTTTAAATAAAAATGCATGCACACACACACACACACACACATCTATATATATATATATATATATATATATATTCATGTGAATCTATATGAGTCCACACATTTTACTAAAATCAACAAAATTTTTCATTTATATATGACGTAAGGGTGTACATAACCAAAATAGCACCAAGTGCAACCAATCTCTGAATTGAAAATACATTAATAAACAGGATCTAGGTGACCTCTAGGATCCAAACAACATCATGCTATAAAAAATACCTATATACCATCAAAACCACTACCTATATTTGGGTTTTCATCATCAATATTTCCCTTTAGGCATTAAAATAATATAGAAAAATGTAGCATGTCAAATCAAAATTTTATTTGAGTGATGTGTTCATTTTTTATAGGTTCATGATAGAGGTTCGAAAACCAAAGCTAATAGCATCATGGTACACAAAGGGGTTAATTTTCTTGATTAAATACTAGTTCCATACCCTCATACATGAAAAAATCCAATGTAAATGTTGCAATCCCCCCATTCCTGAAACCCTAAAAACTATTAAGGCAGCTGGATTTTGAGTAAGATCTAAAATTCTACTTTCTCCATATGAAATCTAATGAGGTCAGAACCAATCTCAAAAAACTTGATTCATTTCATGGTATTGTTAAAAATTTAAGTAAAAACATGAAAATTAAAGATAAGGGAGAATGCCACTTTTACTAGAATTTAACATTACCATGAATTGCATAGCATTAATAGGGCTATAGGATTGAATATTAGGCTTCCCAAAACAAAATTCTTTAAAGTCAAAATGGACTCTTCTAGGCACCCCTCAAAAGGGATGCTTCTAGGCGTCCCCCTTTCGATGGGGTACATCCAGAAGCACCCCTCCTGGGGAGACACATCCCTCACACTCAGGAAACGTTTACCCCTATGCCTCCCCAAGTATCCGCAAAAGTGGGATGTGGGGAAATGTTTCCCCAGACATCCCCAACCTAGGGACGCATCCTTGTAGAATAATGTTTATTAAAGGAGTATAAAAAATATAGCTTTTAAATGGTAAATATTTAAGTATGAGGGGCTTCTATAGTGCATTATATTAGATAAAATTTTTGGGAAATGGTCATAGATGAATGACTTACTTAGCACAGTTGAATCCCAAAAATGGTAGATATTCTTATCAAAAAAATATTCTTTTATCAATTTATTTTTACATATAAATAATTAAGTTTAGTATACATATAAATATAATATTTTGACTTAAAAATTATACAATTTTCGTTTTATTTTTGTATAATTTGGAATGAGCTTCCAAGAAAATTCTGAGTCACTAACATTGAAATGTTCCATTTTAGAAGATAATTTATCATAAGATGAGGATGGATATGGTTGTCATGTAAATTATCTCAGGCTCAAAAATAAAAAACATGCCATGACAGTGACAAAATATGGTGATGGAAATTTTTTGAAGATGCCCAGTGACAAATATAGAGTAGTAGTGACTACCGCATCGACATGGGTGGGAATTTCCAAATGAAACAACATATACAATTTTGAAAATTTGGACATAAAATAGTTAAGTGTGTAGTGTAATTCTTAGATGTTTTTGATTTTTGTTGATGGTATTTCTAGGTGGATTTTGTTTGAAATAATTACTAGCAATTGCATGAGATGTTGCAAAGGAAATGTCATAAGGCATAAAATTGAGAATAATCGTGACATACAAAAAAACATTCAAGATAAGAAAAATTAGTAAATAAAGTGTTATTTGAGAAATTATTCAATGAATATGGCTCATTAGGTACAAGGGATGAAAATTTGGTTTTGAAATAATAAATTCAACTTTTCCTAATTCTATTTTGGAATTTTACATTCACCAATATGAAACATCAGAATATTTGAAAAACATGGTCCAATCAAAGCTATGACTTTATCAAGATTGTTCATATACGACAATATTTCAATTTCCTTGGTAAGACTTATCTTAAGCCAACATTTTCCATAGACCTTTAGATTGTATAACATGTTCGTCTGGAGTTTCCAATTGTTATATATATGTGTGAGAGAGGGAAATTTATGTAGAAAACAAATGAAGAAGAAAAGAGCAGAGATTTTGCAATATGCGAGATATGGATGTTTAGATTTGAATAGACAAAGTACAATAGATGTCTAAAAATGCATATCTACAGTCAGGACTAGTAGGTATGAAATTTGGGCATGTAGATCTAAAGTTGGTGTAATGCGAAAAAAAACAGTCAATCTACATACTAAGTTCAATATTGTTGGGAGCATAGAATGGGAGTGGGAAGCACAAATTTTGAAAGACTTCTAAGAGAAGAGCACTTTTTATATACTGTATAGAATGGGAAACACTTTCAAATCCTTAAGCTGCAAGTTGGAAGGTTGGTCACATATTTTTTCACATCTCATAATAATTTCATTTGATGGCTAAATATTGGAAATAGAATAAGAGACCCTGCTATATGGGAATAAAAGCATAAATAGATTGTTGGGGGTATAGAAATGATGCAACTTAGTAAGTTGTTAAGGAAGTATTTCCTGATGAAGAAGACGTGGAAGTGGTATTTGATGGAGATAGATTGTTGCCTTCAAGAGTAGGGGTTGGGGTTAGAGAAAGGCTTGGAAGAATAAATATGGCTTCAAGGAGAAGTACTTTCCACATAATGTAAAGTGTCAGGGGATTTGTAACATGCATGCTACAAAGAAAATACATGTTTTGGGCATGAAGTCTAAGCCTTAAAATTTATCTGCTCACAAAGTTCATCATGCTCAAAGTTCATCACTGGCATAGTTAAGTTGAAAATTTTATTAGTTGGTTGCAACATCATTTTTTCCTTTGCTTTGTCTTTTCTTTATGTTAAAATCGCATTGAAGACTTCAATTTGGGAGATTTTTTACATTTCTTTTGTTGATCCATTAAAAGAATAATAATAAAAGATAGTTCATGTACTAGCTTATTGAGGGCTAGTTAAAGACTATCCATCCAATTTACATATTTTAATGGATAGAGTAGATATATATATGTATTTATTTTGATGATCATTTTTCGGGTCATTTTAATTTTCAAGTAGATAAGTGTGCCTTTTAATGGTGGATTTATAAATTCCAAAGGTGTGAAAAATTAAAAAATTGTTCATATGATAGGGATTAAGGTTATTTTTATTGAATCAAAATATGTTCAATACATTATTTTTTTTTGTAAATAATCTTAAATATGTGTAAAATTGTATTTATATATGGTATTTTTTGAGATGTTTTTTAAATAATAATACAAATATTTTAATTTAATTGAAATAAATTTGGATTACAATTACACAACTCAAATTTATCTTTTTAACAAATATTTACTGAAATTCCTTTTCAGAGACTCACAATCTTGGAAAAATCTGTTTGGTTTGAACAAAACAAATGTAGCAAGTAAAACATGCGAAAAATTTCATACATCACCACATACACAGTTTGCAGAAAAGAACCATAAGGAAAAATGAGTACATTTTTGAATTTGGATGTCATTCCTTCAATTATTAATGTGGAGTTAACAATATATTGATGTTACACAAGTTAACAGCATATATACCTGATCCAGATCCTATTCCATATCATCACAAAACAATGAAGATTATTATGACTATCCAAAAATTAGGTGTCTTAAAAACTACCCTAAATTGTGAAGCCAAAAGCAAATCAGTGTATTCTCACCACCATTGGAGGGACTTCATCATTGATATATCCTGCAAGAGAAACATACAATAGGTTACTAAACAACCAAATGAATTATTTCATATTGTAAGACTAAATTCCTCTATTAGAGATCCTATTTCACAAATTTTAATTTCACATAATTTATTTCTGAAACATACAAAATGGCATAACAATTTTTCTAGTTTAATTTAGTGCATTTCAGTGGTTTCTTTATTTTATTGTTTAAAGTTAATGTAATCATATTTCGTGAAAATTATTCAAAATTTTATAATTTATTTTCCTTCTAACTGAAATTTTTTATTTATAAATTAATTGGGTTAATTTGGATGATTAAGAAGAAAGAATGAAATCCTCCTCACCAAAATTCAATTCGTCTAAATAACATGATAGATGTTAATATTGAATATATATATTCCTCATATAAAATATATAATATTATACCACTCAAACAAAAAAATTTATGAACTTACAATAAATAAATACATTTTCTTAATCATTATTCCTCTAAATAAGATGATAGATATTAATATTGAATTTATATATTCATCATATAAAATATACGATATTATACCTCAAAGCAAAAAAAATAATAAACTTATAATCAATAAACACATTTTATTAATCATTCAATTCATCATAAGACAAACTCTATGCTTTGGATATGAAAATATAACTTTAGTTTTAATAATGCATACTCTTAACAACTAAACTTATCGACTGCACTAGGTTCCCCACTAGGTAACTTAGGCTATAGGTCTTAACATCCTTAGTTTATTTATCCTCAAATATTTTAGTGTGGACTAAGGTTCAAACTAACACTCCTTTACTATTGGAGCATATCTGTGAAACCATTGTGTGCATATTTCCTACTTTTGGAGGCAGTAGCCCTTCTTTAACAGATATCCTTTCAACTGTTTGGGCAGATTTCTTCATTGCGTAGTAAATTGAAAGAGATAAATTATGTTAGAGAACTATGTCAGCTCTCCCCTAATCATTGTACATCTCATTATATAATACGAAAGTGCAGTAAAAATGGAATTTATTTTAGAAAATCATATCCATGAAACCATTGTGTGCATATTTCCTACTTTTGGAAGTTGTCGTCCTTCTTTAACCGACATTCCATGTTGTGTGCATATTTCCTACTTTTGGAAGCTGTTGCCATTCTTTAACAGAGATTCCAAGTTGTGTGCATATTTCCTGCTTTTGGAAGCTGTCGCCCTTCTTTAATAGAGAGCCCTTGGACTTCTAGTGGGCGTTTTGCTTGTTTTCATAGTAAATTCAAAGAAAAAAACTATGTTACAAAACTATGGCAGCTCGCTAATCATTGTACATCTCAGTAGATAATATGAAAGTGCATCTCTGTAGATAATATGAAAGTGCAGTAAAAAAGGAATTTATTTACCAAAGCCCTACGCTCTTCTTGCCTCATCTCTCATCAAGATGTCGAAGATTATCATGGAAGACAATATGAAAGTTCTACTTTTTTCAAGTAAGAATTTCAATCAACACACAATTAAATTTGAAGTAGCCAAGTGAACATCCGATTTTAAATTTGAAGTAGCCAAGTGAACATCCGATTGAGCTCGTATTGTAGGCATTCTAGAATTTTACCATTTAGAACATATTTATGATTGTTTTTCTCAAAAACCATTACCATATTAGCTATTCATATCTCTCGTAGATGCAAAAAAAAAATGAAAAAGAACAAAGGTACCGAAATAGAATTCATTTGAAGCTTGCAATCAAGATCCATCTGCTGCAAATGATATTTTCATAATTTATTTTTGACCTTTTCCAAGGACAAACTTCTTCTTAATTGAAGTAATGTGAGTACAATAACTTAATATATATATATATATATATATATAAAAGATAGTAAATATTTCTTGAAATACATCAAGTATTGTTGAAACTACCTTATCACTCCAAGTAATGATCACTTTCCTCAAAAAGTCATCCAAATCTTAAAGATTATCATGGCAAACAATATTAGAGTTCTAGTTTTGTCAAATAATAATTTTAATCAACTTAAAAGTAAATATAAAGTAGGCAAGTGAACATTCGAGTGACCTAGCATTCCCATTCCCAAGCATTCCATAATTTTACCACTAAGAACAAATTTATGATTTGCATTCCATAATTATACCACTAAGAACAAATTTATGATTTTTTTTTCTGAAAAACCATTAATGTATTAGCTAGCCATAGCCATAACCATACCTCTCGTTGCTGGAGGCAAAAATGAAAATTAACAAAAGTACCAAAATAGAATTCATTTGAAGCTTGCCGTCAAGAACCATATGTTGAAAATGGTATTTTCATAATTTACTTGAACTTTTCAAAAACAAACTTCTTGTTAAATGGAGTATTTCTTTCTAATGCACGTACAATAACTTCATATAAACAAGACTATGAAAGTCGAAAACTTGAAATGAAGGAGATCAACCAACCACCACAGTAATCCATGTCTATATTCAAATACTGTGTAAATTTTGTTTATCCCAGTCAAAGACTATTCCGACCTCACTTGTCCCCTTTTCCTTGCTAACACTTCCTCGGTAAATTCAGTACTCTAAAATAATTTTCAATCTACCTCCATTATTCCAAATCAAATCCAAATATGGTTGCTCATCACATGAATAAATTGGAAACGCCAAAGAAATGCCCCTAAAACAGTCAGATACAATATTTGGGGGAAAGACTCACCTGATTTTAAGGCTTCAGACTTCATGAGGGTTGAGATAAACTACAATGCCAAGAAAGTATTACCTTTTCATAGATAGATTTGGCACCCATTTACCATTCATTCGTTTCAATGGAGTTCACTAACTGAGACTACAATTGTTTTAGTAGGGAAATTTTATAGATGTCAAAACACAATGTTCACAGATAATTCGTCCATATCATCCAGTCAGAAAAATAATTTCAGATGCACAGTTTTTCTGCTCTGGGAGTTAAGAATGCAAAAAAATACACATGATTTCTCATTCTCTAGGAGAATAAATATCTAAAAACATGACAGAGGAGGGTGAAAAGAATTAAATTAAAGAGAAATTACCTATAGAATCAACGCCCCAGGGTTGGTTGCAAGAATTCCCTAAAAAATAAATGAAGGATGGAATTAGAAGAATTGAGATATAACTAATTTCATAAGCATAATTTCTCTACACTGGGAGTTTAGAATGCAGAGAAATGCACATGATTTCTCCTTTTGTAGGAGATTAAATATCCAAAAACATGATAGAGGAGGGTGAAAAGCATTAAATTAAAGAGAAATTACCTGTAGAATCAATGCCCCAGGGTTGGTTCCAAGCGTTCCGTAAAAAAATAAGTGAATGATGGAATTAGCAGAATTGAGATATGTTTATGCACGCGACTAAAGTGAATGATGGAATTAGCAGAATCGAGATATGTTTATGCACGCGACTAATGCCAGTGGGGTGGGTGCGGAAGGCTAATGCGAGTGTCACTAGCTAACTTTGGTGAATGAGGGTGGTTAGATATATGCCTTACGAACCAAGGCCAGATATGTTGTCACTTCGCCAAACAATACCGAATTCAAATCAATGTGTGAGAATAGTTTAATCATCTAAAAAAAAATAGGGGAGTTGTTTTCAAAGAAATACGTCTTCGACATAATAAATATAATTTTAATTCAAAAGAATTAACTAGCAATTGCACCACATGTTGTAAAGGAAACGCTCTAAGATTGTGCTATAGGAAAGAATAACATAAAATAAAGAAGAGGTAGTAGGAACTCTTTTGGCTCCAATTGATCCTCTAGAAAAAGGGGTGCAAAAATATGTTTATTGGACCTCAAATCAAAATATCCATATTGAGTAATTGATGTGGAACAATTTATCTGTTATTCATTTCATGTAAGATGTGTCTTTTCATAGTCGATGAGACATTTTGGCCAAAGTCCTCAAGACCTCTATATGAAGAAATCTGCATGTTTATTTTTTTTTTCTGAATGGAGGATGCACTTGGTTTTTATGACCAAGTTGGGCAGACTTCACCCTTCCACGAAATTATTTGCTTCTATCACATTAGCAATGTTGAATTCCTTTGATACTACTCCTAGAACTCTGACTCTGCTCTACAACTTTAATTATTTAATGGAATTAAAACTTATCACTATGACATGTTGTACTTCATAAGAGACTACTATGAAGCTGAAGTATGGTAAATCCACCTTCACCTATCATTTGAACATAGAACATAAAATTATCTTAATCATCAATTTTATGGATAAGAGAGATTTTGGCCCCTTTTAACCCTTGGGGATGATTAATTAATCTCATTTTAGATAATTTATATTAATAAATTATCTACAATCATATTTCCACAATTCCCCTGTGAACGACCAATATTCCACTTCTTTGGAACTTTTCGCTTGAGATAGAATAATAAACATCATGAAAACCCAAACATAAGAAGAAAAAATCAATTCATAATCAGGGAATTTAGTGACTTCTTTAAGGATCATAATTCAATACTTTAGTGCCTTTTAAAGATCATTTATTTTCGCATCAAATAAAAAGCAACAATAAAAATTTGTAGTGACAAGAATGGGAACAAATTTTAAATGTAATACCTCCATTCCCTAGTGATAATAATTTTTTTTTTTGAAATAAAATTATTTTCTCGATCTTTTAAATAATAGATTCTTCCCTAAGTGACCCTTTAGAGATACCCTTTTTCTATTGATTGCAATAGGTAAATGTCTTTTGTCTAGTATTTTATGAGTCATCAAATTTAAGGGTAGAGATAAAGAGACTACTAGACAAAAAAGAGCAGAGTGACAATCTCTTCTAACTTTCTCATGTGGGCCTTCTTCAATTGATGAGGTAGTAGGAACTTTCTCCTCTAGAATAAGCAGTGGAGAATTATGTTGAGTGAACTACTACTGATGTAACTTTTACTCCTCCTTACAACTGGAATGTTTGTCTTCCCATAACACTATCTCTTGCTTATGAATAAATTGTCTCTATATCACTATTGTTTGTCTGCACTTTCTTGAATTAGTGAGATAATTTAGCTCATCTGGATTCCAAAATCCTTGAGTAACCCATTTTCTGAAGACTCATCTTTTGATTTTCATTCTGCTATTTGGTCCTCCATAGCCTTGTAAACGTCATTTCCTTCTAAAGAATCATGCATTTTTTATAAGTATCCATTTTCCTGATTTTCTTCTTCCGTATACTTCAAATCTAAATGAATGGAACATGAGATAAGGTTCATGACATTTTCCAAATTCAAATATTTTTCATTGCACTTCTCATGTGTGTGAAAATGGATTCCATACATTCAACGTTATGTCTTTTTAGGGCTTTCACCCTGTCTCCTTTCTTCGGTATCCTTGATACAAACAATTGTTACCGACTCCTATAAAGGCAAATTTAGTGTTATTTAAGAAATGAGAATTATGAACATTCATCATTATTGTTCAAGATGAATCATGTCTTCTGAAATAATTTGGAAATTTTAAAAATATCACATATTTTAAAAAAATTCATTTTTAATTTAATTTTTTATATATTAAGAAATAATACTCATGAATTATAAAACAGTTGTAATATCAATAATATATATATTAAAAAAAACAATGTATTTTTAGAATAATAAAATAGTTGTAAAAAAAATAATACAGAACAAGAGAAACTATGTATATTTGGATGCATGAAAATTTAGATACATTTTATCAAGTAAAATTTTAAAAGAATAATGGTTATAAACATTTAAAAATATTTTTATTAAATAATTAGTTTAGATCCCATCTCAGTTCCCCTATAAAAAAACTACATTCCACATGAATACCATGGGTTGTATTTATAGCTTATCATTATTTTATTTTATTATTTTTATTTTTTATTGTATTTTGACCTAGTTAAATGTTCATTACATTATGTCAAATTTTTTATTTAATAAAATAACATTATAAAAAACATACGTAAAAATATTTACTTGATCTAATGGCCTAAAACATTTCAATCGTCTAACATTTGATCCAATGGCTCAAACATGAACACACTGGCAGCTAGAGAAGTTGTTTTTAATTAGTGACACTTTATAGCCTAATTATTTTCATAATTTATTAAATGTAATTTTAATTCAAAAATATATAATAGTACACTTATATATTTAAATTTAATTTGTCTAGATTTAATCAGTGATTTTGGATAATAAAATCGTCCTAATAACTAACCTCGGATTTCCAAACAATTCAATTAACCATAATCATAATTCATGTATGGATATAAAATATAACGAAAAAAAATATTCAAAAAGTTAAATAATTTAAGAAATAATAATCTCATTAATATTAATAATCAAATTTCATTGTAAAGTCTCAAAGTTTTGTTTAATTTCTGGTTAGCCAATATCATCCTTTTACAAAGAGCGACCCAAAAATCTACTTTATTCCATATAATATCACTCTTTAAACACTGTCATATGACTCTTTAAAAACATTTAGAAAAATCTAATTTTTTCTTATGTAATTTTATAAATTTAAAAATTAAAATAATATTTCTAATATGAGAAATGTTATTTATTTTATTTGATAAATAAAAATAATTATCGTGAAAAAGTAAAATAATGAAATAACAAATTCAAATAGAATATATTTCAAAGAATATTTTTTTAATATTTATTATAAGTGATAAAAAGTTAATCCTTATATATTTTCATGGGATTTATATATTGAGAAACACTTTATTTTCTGGTAATTTTTTGAAATGACAAAATTGGACATTATTGTCCAAAAAAATGTCATTGATGACAGATGGTTGTTGAATATATTGTGAAGATGTTGAGTATATTGTTTGTGAGAGGTATGTTGTGATGTGAATTCCTATTTAGATATTCTGATGTTAAAGATTATGTTTTTGAAGAGTTATGATGCAATGGTATGTTGCATGTTACAAAGGTCATAGTTAAAGAAGTTCTTAAAGAAGTATACATGTTTAGCTCAAGATTACGTTTATTAGCGTGCTTAATTTAGTTTGAGTGATTTAATAAGTAAATTTTATCATTATTGTTGCTGAATTTGTATGGTTGAGTAATATATATTGATATTGTTTAGTATGTTGGTGAGTATGTGATGTTTATTAAAGAATGTGATACTTGAATGTGTGGTCAAAAGTGTAGAGATGCATGAAGATGATGTAAGTTAATGAACATGTTTTGATGTTCTCCAAATGTAGTTATATTAATTGGTTGTTTGCTTGACATTGGTTTATCTAACTAAGGTTTAGAAAATTATTAGGTTTGGTTGATGTAAATATTTTAATATTGTTAGGGGATCTTTTATTTTAACATTTAAAATTTGAAATATTTTAAAGGTTGAAATAATTTGGAAATGAATATGTGGAATTTAAAGAAGAAATATTTTCATTAAATATTCATGTTTCGAATAGGGTAAACCCACGAAGGTGGGTTACACTTTTGTGAGAATTGGGGGTGGAAAGGTCATTTTCCCAACAGTTTTGCCGAATATTTATAAAACTTCGATCGAACTGTTCTAGAGTTCGGCCAAACTTTCGAAATTGTTTCGACCAAACTAATTCTGCTTTTTACATTGACGGCATATTGATGACATGGAAAGACATATTTTTGGCCGGAGATGCGAAAACCGGCAACAAAAGTTCGGTCGAACTATTAGTTCAGCGAAACTGGTTCTTCTAAATATATTGGCCCGCAAACCTTAACGGGTTTTAGGCGTATTACCGTTGTTGTCTCGCATCTGTCCGCTATCTCGCGTCTCTGTTTGGAGGGGTGACGATGTGAGGTGAGGTGTTTCTATGTTGTGTCATGGAAACGAGGTGAGGTGAGGTGTTGCTCCTATTGTTCTATTGCTCTGGTTTTTTTTGTAATTTTATTTTGTTGATTTTTATTGTTTGATTTTAATATTAATTTTTTTTTGTCGCAGGGAATTTGGTCTGCGTCTTCCATTTGTCTTTAGAAATCTCCTGGCCCGTGCTCATCTTCTTAATGCGGCTTCGTCCTTTTGTCAGCTTCAAATTTCCCGGTATGCTATCCTGGTCCTATGTCATTCAATTTACAGGTATGCTATCATAGATGAATGAAGAATCAACCAGAAATTTGGGATATTGTTATTAGTTCCTTTCAACTATATATGTTGGTTTGGTTTGTATTTAGAAGCTTGTTTGTAGAACTTGACTAAAAAGATCCTTGGTTTACTACTTAAATTACTATATTATGTGAAAACTATTTAATCTATTATGTTTTTAATTTTTCATTTTCCCAAATGCATGAGGCACCACTATCATCCCTACACCTACACGCAGGGGTAATCCTTTTCTCATAATCATCCGGGACTTCCACATAGCCCCAACCACTTATCTATGCTTTTGGAAAAAATGAACATTGATAGGTGGCTTGTGTTAACAATTAAGGCTGAACCAAGATCTTAAGAACATGGTTTTTTCATAACCAGTATCAATTATAAATTAAAAAAATTTGAACGGTGATTTATTCCCACTTTCTCTGGAGTCAAAGACTACTATGTAAAATAGCACTAGATACCAAGATGTCGCCTCTGAGATCCAAAGATCTTACACTGGTTGTTTCTCTGTGATCTTTCAATTAATAAGGATAATTCATTGAAAAAATTATAAATAACAATACCCATAAAGACTAATAAGCCACAGTACGCATATTAAAATCACAACCTCGAGGTGAAAAGCAACTTGTAATTTGTATTTGATATTCTTATTATCTTAGAAGAAACATATTTTGTGCAAGAAAAGGGTTACACACACATTTGGTAGAGTAGCACATGAAGTAAATTAATTATGTCTGTTTGGTTTGTCTTTAGAAGCTTGTTGGTTTGGTTTGTCTTTAGTTCCTTTCAATTTCATTCTTATGTATTTCTGATTTTGTTATCTTTAATTTCTTTATTTTATTTCGTTTATTTTATGTTCTTGTTTTGATCCTTTATGTCACTCTTGGAAACTATAACAAAGATCTAGAATGATGCAGGAGCATCCGAATAGGGAGGCAAACAGACTGCAGGTTTTCATGTTTTTTTTGGTGATGTGTTATTTTACAGGTCTTTACACCTGTCCATGTTAATTTGTATTTTCTTGATTAGAGGATTAGCTGTCAGTAGGAGTTGTTTTAGTTAACTGACTTTTATTTTAATTATCATTAAGAAACTGTAGTGGGTCACTAGGTTGTTTTCAAATTCGTTAGCCATAAAGTAAAAATAGTAAAAAGGTGAATAATGTAACTGTGTAACCAACAGTGGGCAGTTACTAGCTGGTAACGAACTTGCCTGTTACTGGAATACAAAAGCACATAGAAGACACAATACAGGAGTTCTACAAACTGTCAATGAAGAGGAGGAATAGACAAACAATACCATTTTTAAAGCAGACCACCTGTGTTATTAATTCTTCTGAGTTATAGAATTTTTGTTTATGTAAATCATACAATTTGTTGATAATCTGTTGATTCAGTCATGCAATAACAGGAAACCAAGATATTGAGTGAATAGCTGTAACATTTCAGGTAGGCTATCAAAGTACCATAGTTGTCTCCTTATCCAACAGGTGTTCCAAAATCGACAGCGAAGAGGTCAAGCGTTTTGTGAGGTGGAAACGCGGAACAGAGAGTGATAAGAATGAAATTTAAAACCACAGGTAAACCATTCTTGTAACGACATTTTTTTTCTTTCTCTGTGCAAGCCGAAAACAAAATAAATGAAATTCTACTGAATAGACAAGAGACCCATATTTACAGTCCATATCTTTTTAAGATTGTTTGAATGTATTTACAAAATATCAAAAACCACTCGGGTTATACGAAACCTACAACTAGGGTTTTTAAAATTGAAACCCTTCCGAAGATAGAGGGTCGACTCCCTCACAGTTCATTAAATTACAGTGGAGAACTTTCCCCAAGCCCTGAAAATCAAACTGAACGGAGAAGAACATAGCAACCACAGGTTTCTCATGGAAGGACAAACCCCTAGACTCAACAGAGGAAAGCAAAAGCCGGCGTAACCTTTGCAAGATATAACAGAAGACAATAATTAAATATGGATTGATTCTACCCGTGAAGAGCGCGTCGAGAGAGCCATCCGAGACATTGGGCTGCCAAGAGCCACAACGCACCTGCACAGAGTAACCAAAGACAATTCAGTTCGATTACACACAAAATCGTGTATTTACCAGAATAAGAGTGAGGAGAGGGTTTGAAAGCAAACCTTCTAATGGAGACAGAGTCCATAAGACCTCGACTAAACGAGCGCCATTATGCCCAAGACTGGTTAGACCTGCTCACAAGGAGCCGAGCAGTTAGGGTATGAAAGAAATGAGACAGTGAATGAATCAAGGAGAGAGAACTTACCAGTTGCGCGTCAGGCAGAGTCAAGAAAAACTTGTGGACAGAGTATTTAGAGGAGAAACACCTGTGCAACAAACAAGCACGAGATTATCAATGTGACATATAAAATGCAGAGGAAAAAAAACCAAAAACTGAGAACAGGGTTTTCAGAAACAGGGAAACAAACAATTACAGTGGGCAAGTTTAAGTCCTGTCGAAACAACGGAATAGCCGAGCAGAGTTTGCAACGGAAACCGGCCACCATCGCCAAACTATTGCACAGACAATCGAGACTTCGGCACAAAGTTACTAGAAGAACCAGACCTCCAGCGAAGGCATAACACCAAACATAATGACTGCCAAATGAACTGGCAACGAACCCTTAGGCGAGAAAAATGAAGGCGTAAACACCGAGCTGGAGCATTAACTGAGGAGTGAATGCTGAGCTACCGGCAGTGTAGCCAAAACATACGGAGACCAAAGATCGAGGTTTAAACATTAATTTTTATTTATCCATAGCACACGATGTATCGACTTATGGTTTATTGAAATGCCACGTAATAACAATTGCCATTTGTAAAAACAAACCTTATTATGATATAACAGAGACACGTATGAATACGTTGACAATTGGTCAATACAATTGTTAGTTTACAACAGTGAATTGGGGTGTGGGCTGGCGCCTACCCATCATGGAATTTCTTTCTTTTCAAGCTCCTGTTGAATAAATTGATCATTTATATCCAACTCTAGCAAATTAATTTAGGAATTCGGTCATGTACTATCCATCATTTGGAAAAAACCTAAACCCTTTATAATCGACTTTAACCACTTACCATCATTCTCAATTCACTACCCAACCATTCTCCATTAGATACACAATAGGAACCCAAACATCACATATACTACACAGTCACATCACCAACCATTACAGCACGTACATAAGAGCATAACATCTAAACCACATGAACTCACTCAATCAGATACCTTCAACACAGAAGGGCTTTCTAATACTTATACTCACTCAGATATTGTACAACTATATATTACAAGTGCTAATCACATTGTTCTAGTGTAAGCTAATTACAGGTATAAGAAGCTTCCATGTTTCTCTGTTCTTTCATTACCCTTACAAGCTATAGTACTCATCTACGTTGGTTCATATAAGCTTATCTACTATGTTTTCATAATAAGCTTGATGTTAGTGGTATAGCTTCTACTTACAAAGAGCTTTATATCATGTTCTTAGGGAAAGGTTATTAGTCTGAATACATATGGTACTTACATTGTTCACATATAAGCACATAAGTCTCTACATAATTACTAGTAGGGATGTGTATAGTAACACATTATATTCATGTAAACACGATTATAGTAGTACTTATATTATGCATAAGCTGCTAGTTACAAATACAATTTCTTTATTTAGACATCCAACATTGCTAGGATATGTTTTCATCTTAGTGCCTTAAAATTGAGATTTACCCACCTATAGATAGATAGATACTTGCTTGCCTTAATAAAGTTCGATTTCAATTTCACTCTTATGTATTTCCGATTTTTTAATTTTTAATTTTTTTATTTTTTTCATTGATTTTCTGTTTCCCTTGTTTTGATCCTTTGTGTCACTCTTGGAAACTATAAAAAAGGTCTAGAATTTATTTATTTTCAAGCTTCTATTGCAGAAATCGATAATTTATATCAAAATCTAACAAATTAAGGTATGAATTTGGTCAGGTACTATCCATAATTGGACATCACTTAAACAATTTGTACTCTACTCTAACCAATTACCAGCATTCTAAATTCATTACCCAACCATTCTCCATTATATACACAACAGGAACCAACACATCACATATACTACATAGTCACATCACCAACATGAACATCACGTACAAAAGAGCATAACATCTAAACCACAGGAACTCACACAATTAGATACCTTCAACACAGGAGAAATTTCTAATACTTATACCTACTCATATCTTTTGCAACTATATACTACAAGTGCTAGTCACATTATACCAGTATAAGATAATTATAGGTATAAAGTTTCTCTATTCTTTCATTACCCTTAGAAGCTATAATACTCATCTAAGTTGGTTCATATAAGCTTATCTACTATGTTTCCATAATAAGCTTGATGTTGGTGGTATAGCTTCTACTTACAAAGAGCTTTATATCACCTTCTCATGGAAATCTTACTAGTCTGAATACATACGGTACTTACACTATTTAGATATAACCATATAAGTCTCTACATAATTACTAGTAGTGGTGTATATAGTAACACTTTATATTCATGAAAACACGATTATAGTAGTACTTATATTATGCATAAGTTGGTAGTTACAGATACAATTGATATATTTAGATAACCAACATTGCTAGGATATGCTTTCATGTTAGTGCCTTAACTTTGAGATTTACCCACCTAGAGATACGTAGATACTTGCCTGCCTTAATGAAATCCGATTTCAATTTAAATATTATTTATTTCTGAATTTGTTATTTTTAATTTCTATTTTTCTTCGTTGATTTTATATTTCCCTTGTTTCAATCTTTCATGTCACTCTTGGAAACTATAACTAATATCTAGAATTTATTTCTTTTCAAGATTCTATTGCGGAAATCGATAATTTATATCCAAATCCAACCAATTAAGTTAGGAATTTGGCCAAGGACTATCCATCATTTGGAAAACACTTAAACCCTATGTACTCCACTTTAACCACTTACCAGCATTCTCAATTCATTTCCCAACCATTCTCCATTAGATACACAGCAGGAACCAACACATCACATATAATACACAGTCACATCACCAACCAGAACATCACGTACATAAGAGCATAACATCTAAACCAAAGGAACTCACTCAATTAGATACCTTAATCACAATAGGACTTTCTAATACTTATACCCACTCATATCTTGTACAGTTATATACTACATGCGCTAATCACATTGTACCAGTATAAGCTAATTACAGGTATAAGCAACTTCCATGTTTCTCTTTTCTTTCATTACCCTTACAAGCTATAATACTCATGTACGTTGGTTCATATAAGTCTATATACTATGTTTCCATAATAAGCTTGATGTTGGTGGTATAAATTCTACTTACAAAGAGCTTTATATCACCTTCTCATGAAAAGCGTACTAGTCTAAATACATATGGTACTTACACTGTTCACATATAAGCATATAAGTCTGTACATAATTACTAGTAGTGATGTATATAGTAACACTTTATATTCATGTAAACATGATTATAGTCATACTTATATTATGCATAAGCTGGTAGTTACAGATACAACTGATTTATTTAGACAACCATCATTGCTAGGATATTCTTTCATGTTAGTGCCTTAACTTTCAGATTTACCCACCTAGAGATAGATAAATACTTTCCTACCTTAATGAAATTTATTTTTGATTTCACTCTTATGTATTTACGATTTTTTTGTTTTAATTTTTTTATTTTGTTGTGGATTTTTTGTTTCCCTTGTTTCGATCCTTCATGTCACTCTTGGAAACTATAAAAAAGATCTAGAATTTATTTCTTTTCAAGCTTCCATTGCAGAAATCGATAATTTATATCCAAATCCAGAAAATTAAGTTAGGAATTTCAGCAGGTACTATACATCATTTGGAAAACACTTAAGCCCTTTGTACTCGACTTTAACCACTTACCAGCATTCTCAATTCACTTCCAAGCCAATCTCCATTAGATACATAGCAGGAATCAACACATCACATATACTACACATTTACATCACTAACCAGAACATCACGTACATAAGAGCATAACATCTAAACCATAGGAACTCACTCAATTAGATACCTTCAACACAGCATCACTTTCTAATAATTATACTCACTCATATCTTATACAACTATATACTACAAGTGCTAATCACATTGTACCAATACAAGCTAATTAGAGGTATAACAAGGTTCCATGATTCTCTATTCTTTCATTACCCTTACAAGCTATAGTACTCATCTACGTTGGCTCATATAAGCTTATCTACCATGTTTCCATAATAATCTTGATTTTGGTGGTATAACTTCTACTTACAAAGAGCAATATATCACCTTCTCATGGAAATATTACTAGTCTGAATACATATGGTACTTACACTATTCACATATAAGCCTATAAGTTTCTACATAATTACTAGTATTGATGTATATAGTAACACTTTATATTAATGTAAACACAATTATAGTAGTACTTATATTATGCATAAGTTGGTAGTTATAGGTACAATTGATTTATTTAGGCAACCAACATTGCTAGCATATGCTTTCATGTTAGTGCCTTAAATTTGAGATTTACCCACCTAGAGATTTATAGATATTTTCTTGCCTTAATGAAATTCAATTTCAATTTCACTCTTACGTATTTTTGATTTTGTTATTTTTAATTTCTTTATTTTTTTTCATTGATTTTCTGTTTCCCTTGTTTCAATCCTTCATGTCACTCTTGGAAACTATAACAAAGATCTAGAATTTCTTTTTTTTCAAGCTTCTTTTGCAGAAATCGATAATTTATATCCAACTCCAGATTTGATAACAAAGGTATATAATTTCGTTTATTTCATTCCATTTTCCTTTGATTCTTATATATATTTACATCCTAAAATTCCAGGGTTTTTAGAATCACTAATTTGACTCTCTTAACTTAGTTCAAAGTATAATTAGATTTACATTTTCTTACAAAAATATATTCTTTTATAATTTAGGAAAAACCCTCTTGTACAAATATCCTTAGTCTATTATTCTTTGTGTTTTCCCTCCACACATGTACTATACATATTTAATTTTTTATAATTAAATTAGAAATATTTCTATGTACATCTCATTTATGATACTTAAATTAATTCAGGTATTTTGTGCAATGTATTTCGAGAACGCATTTATTTTAGCTAATTTCAATAGAATGAACAAAATTAAGAAAACTTGCACAAAATTCAACAAAATAATGAACAGAAATTAACACAGAATTTAGCAATAGAATGAATAGAAATTCACACAGAATTTAGAAATAGAATAAACAAAAATTCACAAAGAATTCATCAACAGAATGAACATAAATTCACACAGAATGAACATAATTAAACACCACAAATAAATTCACATAAAGAATTCAGGAACTCAGAATTCCTATAATATTTAAATTGGCCCAATGTATTTCATTAATGTACCTAAATTTACACCTTCCATGATGCTTGTAATATTGTAAAATGTTAAAAGTGGAGTTTTTTTATGATGTAATGGATATTAATAATCTAGATTATGTACAATGATATTATGATAGTGTATATTGATGTTCAAGTTGTAAAATTATTGTAAAATTATTGAGTGTTAACTTCTACAAGTTCTAAAGGCAAAGTCTGTAAAGGTCTAGGTAGCCTCTCGATCTCATCTTTTCTCAAAGGTGACATATCTAGTAAATTCCCCAATAGTCAATCTCTGGAACAAAAATAGAAGTTTGTCATTTTAATATCCATAAACCACTACCACTTTAAGGAAAAATTTGCACGTGTCATTTCTGCCTTCTCCCATAAACTTTTAGGCAAAATTTAAGGCATGTGTCATTTATGTTTCATTTCTCCCATAAACTATAAGGCAATTTGTCATTTCTCCCACAAACTCCTAAAGGTTTCACTTTTGACATAACTTCATGAACCACTACCACTTGTTGTTTTATTAAGTGCATAAAATAATTTAGCAAACCATGTAAATGCCATTTCTCCCACAAAATAAAGGATTTCGCCCATTAATTAAAGAAAAACTTTAAGGCCTAAAAAATAAACCTAAAGTGGCTGAACTCTCATAGGATTTTGAACTTTCATGGGATTTTAGTCTGTCTGTTGAGTGTTAACTTCTACATGTTCTAAAGGCAGAGTCTGTAAAGGGCGAGGTAGCCTCTAGATTTCATCTTTTCTCAAAGGTGACATATCCAGTAAATACCCCTACAGTCAATCTCTGGAACGGAAATAGAAGTTCTCCATTTTAATATCCATAAACCACTTCCACTTTAAGGAAAAAATTGTACATGTGTCATTTCTCCCTTCTCCAATAAAATTTTAGGAAAAATTTTAGGCATGTGTCATTTCTATTTTATTTCTCCCATAAACCATAAGGAAAATTTTCATTTCTGCCACAAACTCATAAAGGTGTGACTTTTTACATAACTTCATCAACCACTACCACTAGTTGTTTTAGTAAGTGCATAAAATAATTTTGCAAACCATGTCAATTCCATTTATTCCACAAACTAAAGGATTTCACCCATTAATTCAAGGCAAACTTTAAGGCCTAAAAACTGAACCTAAAGTGGCTGAACTCTGATAGGATTTTGAACTTCGATAGGATTTTAGTTATTCTGTTGAGTGTTAACTTATACAAGTTCTAAAGGCAGAGTCTGTAAAGGGCCAGGTAGCCTCTACATCTCATCTTCTCTCCAAGGTGACATATCTAGTAAATGCCCCTACAGTCAATCTCTGGAACAGAAATAGATGTTCTTCATTTTAATATCCATAACCACTACCATTTTAAGTAAAACATTCTACATTTGTAATTTCTCCCTTCTCCCATAAAAATTTAGGAAAAATTTAAGGCATGTGTCATTTCTATTTCATTTCTCCCAGAAACTATAAGGAAATTTTTCATCTCCCACAAACTCATAAAGGTGTGAATTTTGACATAACTTCATCAACCGCTACCACTATTTTTTTTAGTAAGTACATAAAATAATATTGCAAACCATTTAAATGTCATTTCTCCCAAAAAATAAAGGCTCTATCCCATTAATTCAAGGCAAACTTTAAGGCCTTAAAATTGAACCTAAAGTGGCTGAAATCTCATAGGATTTTGAATGTCCATAGGATTTTAGTTTGTCTGTTTAGTGTTAACTTCTACAAGTTCTAAAGGTAGAGTCTGTAAAGGGTTAGGTAACCTCTAGATCTCATATTTTCTCAAAGGTGACATATCCAGTAAATTCCCCTAGAGTCAATCTCTGGAACATAAATAGAAGTTCTTCATTTTAATATCCATAAACCACTACCACTTTAAGACAAACCTTGTACATGTGTAATTTCTCCCTTCCCCCATAAAAATTTAGGAAAACTTTACGGCATGTTTCAAATCTATTTTATTTCTCCCATAAACTATAATGAAATTTCTAATTTCTCCCACAAAATCATAAAGGTGCAAGACTTTTGACATAACTTCATCAACCACTACCACTAGTTGTTTTAGTAAGTGCATAAAATAATTTTTCAAACCATGTAAATGTAATTTCTCCCAAAAGCTAAAGGATTTCTCTCTTTAATTCAAGGAAAAATTTAAGGCCTAAAAATTGAACCTAAAGTGGCTGAACTCTCAAAAGATTTTGAACCTCCATAGGATTTTAGTCTCTTTGTTGAGTGTTAACTTCTACAAGTTCTAAATGCGGAGCCTGTAAAGGGAAAGGTAGCCTCTGGATCTCATCTTTTCTCAAAGGCGACATATCCAGTAAATTCCCCTACAATCAATCTCTGGAAAAAAATAGAAGTTCTTCATTTTAATATCCATAATCTACTACCATATTAAGGAAAACCTTGTACATGTGTCATTTCTCCATTATCCCATAAAATGTTAGGAAAAATTTAAGGCATGTGTCATTTCTATTTCATTTCTCCCACAAACTCTTAAAGATGTTACTTTTGACATAACTTCATCAACCACCACAGTTATTTGTTTTAGTAACTGCATAAAATAATTTTTTACAAACCATGTAAATGTCATTTCTCCCACAAACTAAAATCTTTCTCCCATTATTTCGAGGCAAAATTTAAGGCCTAGAAAATGAACCTACAGTGGCTGAAGTGTCATAGGATATGATTCCCACAAACTCAAGGCTTTTCCAAATTAATTCAAGGAAAAATTTAAGGCCTAAAAACTGAAGCTAAAGTGGTTGAACTTCCATAGGATTTTAGTTTGTTTGTTGAGTCTTAACTTCTACAAGTTCTAAAGAAGTGTGTAAAGGGCTAGGTAGCCTATGGATCTCATGCTTTCTTAATGCATGTAAAGGGCCAGGTAGCCTCTGGATCTCATCCTTTCTTAAGGCATTTCATTCCTAGATGTGACTTTTGCCATAAATGTTAAGGAAAAAATTCATGCAAACCATGCATGAACCATGTATATGTGTTATAAATCTCCCTTAAACTCTAGGAAATGCAATATTTAACGCATCTCATTTATAGATGTGAATTCTACCATAAAATTTAAGTCAAACTTTAAGATAAACCATACACATGTCATTTATCTCATGCACATGTGTAATTTCTCCCATGCATTTGCAATAAATTCTAATTTAATATATTTTTATTGATTTTTTTTTTCAGGGATAAAAAACCCACTAAATATGGTTAAAAAAAGGACATTATGGATAGATGTTTCTTGTTATCCCAGTCCAGGGAAAGCAGTGATTACATATGTGCTTTTAAATATTGTGACTTGCAAGGTCATCCAAAGGAAAATGAATATATCGGGAAGAACAACGAACAACGAGGCATATTATATTGCATTGATATAAGGTTTGAGAACAACTATGGACAACAGACTAAATGGAATTGTAGCTTTCACCAATTCCAAACTTGTGTGCAACCAAATGAAAGGCGTGTACCAAGTTCAGAAGGAGAGGCTAAAATAATTGCATAGAAAAGAAAACAATATTGTTAGCCAATTTCAATGTTTTAGTATAAGACATTGTACAAATGTGAATAATATGTCTACTGATCTATTATGTGGGGCAATGCCAATTCAGGATTCATCTGTCAAAGATGAATTAATAGATGAATTAGAATTATACGGGGAAATTCCAATGCAATATTCATCTCTCAAAGATGAATTAGTTTTGAGACGCTCTTCTTAAAAAATTCAAGATTCATCTCTCAAAGATGAATCAGTGTTGAGACGCTCTCCTTCAAAATTTATTGATGGAAATTGTAACATACCTTGGATATATGTGTGTTTTGTACTTATAAATGTGTCTTTTTTAATGACCATGTTTTTTTCTCAATTATATACCAAGTGTGCTCCCACCACACCATGTAAAACACAACTTGGTGAACTTCACATTTGCAACAAGTGGTGAACTTCACATTTTTATAAAATTAAAATGTGAGGAATTCAACAATTTTTTGTTTAAATGGAGTTCCACGCTTCTTTTTTAATGACCATGTGTTGTTTTCAATTTTATACCAAGTTTGCTCCCACCATGTCAAGCGCAATTTTGTGACTTAATATTTTTATAATTTTTTTGCTTAAATTGAGTTTCACACATCAATTAGTGCTTTGAAAGTTGTGTTTTACATAATTTGTATACACTAAATTACATTAATTTTCTAAATTTTAGTTTTCATTTATTTTAAATAGTAATTTAAGAAAATAATTGTAAACATCCACTTTAGATATATGTATCATGGAGGATGAATGACGAAGATCAATAGAATCCCATACCTCTATAAGTGATGGGGATCAAGGATCGTAGGATGTTCATGGTATTTAAATATAATATTAAATATCCATACATATAAATATATGCGTGTACATATGGAATTGATTTTGTATCAATTTTGTGAGTTAAATTAGTTGTTAATAAGTTTCATTTTTCATTTTTTAGGAGATAAGAGGACAAGGGTGTCTACTCCATCAATCGAGCATGCCCGTGGTTCACACAATTGTGGTATGGTTCCCGCAATTTAATCATTGAATAAGTACATGTATTTACATGTATAAATGTATTTTTGAATTGATTATAAATTCATTTTTCTTATGAAGCTTCTCTCTTGTCTCGTGAGTTTGGTGGTGGTACACATTCCCTTAGAGGGCCATCAATAAGTGTTGGTGGATTGCATGAACGTGGTGATATGTATTCTCTGAGAGGCAAATCAACATATGGTAGTGAACTGGTCCTCAACAAATTAGTGGTCATTGTGGTTCTTAGGAGGGTCATTCTGGTTCTCAAGACTCTCAGAGTGGGAAAGATTCTAGCCAACCACATCGAGGTGACCATCAATTTGAATATTATTTACATTTAATTTGTACAAATTTGTTTTGATGTGTTTTTTTAATATAAAAAATTTTATATATTGATGCAGGTGCTAGAAATACTGCTCCAAATGTTGCTAAAAAAAGACGTAGGGAGAACACGTCATTCAAGAAGAAGGTTGTCCACCAACCACGACTTATCCCTCCAAAATTTCCAATATACATTGGGAAACAAACATGCAACAATTCACCATAGAAATGTGTCAACATCTTCATGAAAAATTAAAGAGAGATCTCGTGGCTTTGACTCTACTTGTTGAGAGTCGACAAAGCTTGGAAATAGTTACAAACTCTTTAAGTGAACTAGTAGATGTGTACCTAAAGCTTGGGCCAACCACTGATACTTCTATAGAAGTGATGAGAAAAAAAAAGGAAACAGTGATGGGTCTCAATAAATGGGAGGTTGTTAAATAAAGAGTTACAACATAAATGGCCAAGTCTATGTTTAATTTAAAATAAGAGCTGAAAAGAAGGATGTTAAAGGTGAAATATTTCAAGCACTCTCATATAGCTCACTATTTGTATGATACACACCTTGTGCCCTATGGAAGACTCCCATGGAACAACGAGGTTCCGCTTTATTTTTAAAAATTATTTTACGCAAAATTTTCTTTGCAAATAAAACCCAATTACAATGACCATCCCTTTGAATGTTTTGGTTATGGGAAAGGTCGATTGTGTGACCGTAGGGGCGCTAGGCATGATGTTGAGTTGTCTCGCCCTGAGCCACCATTGGTTATTTGACCTCTTCATGTTGAAACTTTATGGTCAGAGATGGATGCCACTTTTAAAATTAGTCGAGAAGCAAGGGATGCCATCATTGACAATGTTCACAGTGGACTGGGTGGAGTCGATGTTTTTTCTGAATCGACAAAGACCACGTGAGAATTCACGCGCTCATTTTTGGTATCATACATATGAAGAGATTGACAACATGAGTGTTGAAGATCTCAAAACATATGCAAAGAATTGTTGCAATGGTTGGCAGGACCTAATTTTTCATGAGGAAAAGGGCATGTGAACGGTATGTGTTAATGGTTAGGGTTCAATTATTTTAACACATGTTGAATTTGTAATAAATACATATATACATACATTTATTTGTATACATTAATATAACAAAAATGTATCATTATATGTTAACACCATTTGCTTTTTTCACGCTTGATGAATGAAGAAAATGTTAATATCATGGGCAGAGCCTCTGGTTTAAACAATCAAGATGGGTCTCACCATCAATCATAGAATCAAGATGGTTTTCACCATCAAGATGTGTTGGAAAATGTTAGTGTTTTTTAAGTGAACACATGATGATTTACAATTAATTTTTATCTATTATTATATATATCGAAACATGATGAGATATTTTTAAGATAAATAATTGTGCACAATTGTACATGTACATATATGGAATAAAATGTTTTAACAGATTCCAATTCTGTCTGATGTTTTTGGGATGGCGGTACCTTCCTCATCCTTGGGAGATGTGCCAAATCCACCATCACAAGTATAAACAAATTTTTGCTTTTAAAATTTATGTTTTTAAGTTATATATTCCACCTCAAAATGTTCCAATAAAAAATGAGAAATATCTAGATCTTGAGTTATCTTATTTTTTTGAATTTTAGGTTTTTGGAGATTTTCATTACAAACCACTCTTAGGAGATGTGCCAAATCCACTAGCAAAAGTATTCAATTTTTCACTAAAATATATATATGTTTTTAAGTTATAAGTTATAAATTGAAGTTTAAAATTTTTATTACAAATTGAGATCTAGATATCTCGAGTTATTTTAATTTTTTTTAATTTTAAGAGTTTGGAGATTTTCTTTTGGAGCCCCTCTTAGGAGATGTGCCAAATCCACCACCAGAAGTATTCAAAATTTCACTTAAATATATGTTTTCAAGTTATAATGTATAAATTGAAGTTCAAAAGTTTTGTTATAAATTGAGATCTTGATCTTGAGTTATTTTATACTTTTAAATTTTTTTAATTTAGGTTCGTATAGAGGATTTCTTTTCTCCATGGACTCTAGCGATGGAGATAGAAACATCCACACCATTTCAACCATTTGAAAAAGTTGTCTAACTTTTCTTTCAACATTATTGAAAATAATTTTATATATGAATTTTCATTTGAATTTTGAAGTTTTAGTATTTGAGAAACAAATGGAGAGGGAACCTCATGAGGTATTGCATGATATTTTTTTACATTTTGGTTTTTTACATGAAGTTCTATATATTCTCACTCAATTTGAAAACATTAAATTTTAATGTTTCTACACATTGTACAGGTTCCCCATGCTTCGCAGGATAGCTCGAGGATTCTGACATTGTTGGGAGACACACTACATCCATATGTATTAGATGGATGATGCACATGCACACGTCTAACATTATATTTTTAATACATTTAGTCTTAAATTTATATTATATATATATATATATATATATATATATATATATATATATATATATATATATATATATATATATATATATATATATATATCTAGCTAGCTGTAATCATATATAACTTGATACTTGATACTTGATGCTTGTGAGACCTACAAATTTTGGACATATTTTATGTGAACTACATTTGGTACATGTGAATGTGATATATAATGTTTTTAAAACTTAAGTTTTGGATGGATGAACTACATTTGGCATGTGAACTAATGTTACAGTGTTATACAATTTGTTTTGTTTTTAAAACTCAAGTTTTGGATGGTTGAACTACATTTGGCATGTGATGTGAAGTAATGTTGTGTTATAATTTGTTTTCTTTTTAAAACCTAATTTTTGGATAGTTGAACTACATTTGTCATGTGAAGTAATTTTACTTGATACTTGATACTTGTGATAGATATAATGTTTTGTTTTTAAAACTCAAGTTTTGGATGTTGAACTACATTTGGAATGTGAAGTAATGTTGTGTTATAATTTGTTTTGTTTTTAAAACTTAAGTTTTGGATGGTTGAAATACATTTGGCATGTGAAGTAATGTTGTGATCTATAATGTTTTGTTTTTAAAACTCTTAAGATTTGGATGATTGAACTACATTTGGCATGTGATATAATGTTGTGATATAATGTTTTGTTTTTAAAACTCAAGTTTTGGATGGTTGAACTACATTTGGCATGTGATTATATGATATAATGTTTTGTTTTGAAAATTCAAGTTTTCGTTTTCCAAACAAAAACAAATTCACATGAATATATATACATGTAGAAATGATTTAAGTACATGTTTGAATATATATGTTAAAACGATTGAAGTACAATACATATATATATATATATATATATATATATATATATATATATATATATATATATATATATATATACATATATATATATAAACATAAACAATAATAATATTCTAGGTCTTGTTAGATGTGTCAAACAATCATAAAATTTAAAAAATGCATTCTATAATGTATATATATCTAGTACATGCAACATTTTCCATTAATGCATGTATAGAAAACCTACTTTCAGTTAATTCCATTCTAGAACATATATATCCAGTACATGCAACATTTTTCATCAATGCACATAGAAAAGCTACTTTCAGTTAATTGCATTAGACTAGAACATATGTATTTAGTACTTCAACATTTTTCATCAATGAAAATAGAAAAGCTAACTTTAGTTAATTTCATTCTAGAACATATATATTCAGTACGTTAAACATTTGTCATCAATGCACATAGTAAATCTAATTGAATAGTTAATTTCATTCTAGAACATATATATCCAGTATTTGCAACATTTTTCATCAATGCACGTAGAAAATCTACTTTCAATTAATTTCCTAGAACATGTATATATCCAGTACGTGCAACATTTTTCATCAATGCACATAGAAAAACTACTTTCAGTTAATTGCATTCTAGAACATATATATCCAGTATTTGCAACATTTTTCATCAATGCACATTGAAAAGCTACTTTTAGTTAATTGCATTTTAGAACATATATATATCCAATACTTCTAGAACATATATATCCAGCACTTGCAACATTTTTCATAAATTCACTTAGAAAAACTACTTTCAGTGAATTGCATTATAGAACAAATATATATCCAATACATGAAACATTTTTAATCAATGCATGTATCTAAAAGCTACTTTTAGTTGATACTAGTGTGCATGTACCAAAACAATGTACATGTGCAAACTTGCACATATAACATAACAAGGCAGATCAATTTTTAGTTGAGTTCTAGAAGTTCTAAAACATGAATCCAAAGAGAATAAATTGTTAGGAACTTCAGTCAATAAAATTCCAATGGAATGTCATCCTCAATGATCTGTTCATGATCAGATTTTGACATTTTCCGTTTCTTAATTTTTGTTTTCTTCTTTGATTGAACCTCTATCAACTTTACACGTGTTGCATACACCAAGTGACTACATTGACAACTTATGACATCATTTCATATTCTTCAATGTAAACAAAGTCCCCACTTTGCTTAGTTTGTCTGAAAAAATAACCTTTCAGTATAATAGATCCTTTGTCATATGGAAACCCATGATCATTATAGTTTTCTAATAATTTCATATTTCGTTCATTGTAATGCATCAAATAATACTTCACATTTTCATCAATGTCAGTAGGTGCAATTACAACAAAGACATCTCCTACACAATAAAACAAACTTATGTATTTAAATTTAGACCATAATTAACATGAAAAATTAACTTTAAAAATAAATTTAGTATGTATTTATAGATCTCTATCATTTGAAATCAATTCAAATGTTAGCTTCTCTAACAAGATCAGAAACTTGATGACCGTTAGATGATTTTGTAGTCTCCTCTTATTGCATTTCTTCAAACATTGCAACGAACATTTTCCCCTTTGTATTTAACTATGTATGCTTCTAATCTTTTACATACATTTTGTTTTCACAAACATTATTGGATTTTGTGTTGTCTACTCAAACATGAAAAAAACAAGAATATTTTCTTTTATCCAATGAAAACACATTTGCAGACAACTTTGTTTTAATTGAATGCAATTTCGAGTCCCTTTTATTGTTTCAACGTCATTTCCAATTGACCTATCTACATCGTCGGCCCCAATACAACAGAAAAACCTATATATGGAAAATTCAAGAAGAATGTAAATATGATATCAAAATACCATCAAATATAATCATTGTGATAAATGTACACTATTTAAAATTGGATATCCAATAAAATTAAATTGAATTTACTTTTGCACTTCCCTTGATCAGTTACTCTCTTGGCTTAGAGAAGTGATATACAATTGAACAACTTCTTTAGCATCCACAAGTCGTTTTGCAGAGGGGTTCATTGATATCATCGAAGTGCTCATTTTATGCATGCCCTTACACCATCATGTTATCCTTTTCCATTGCAAGTCTCAAAGAAATTGCAACAATGTTTAATGTAGTTTTTCTTATGAAGACAGCACAACCAAAACAATGATCATGAAGATTTGAATTGAACTATGCATCCATATGACCATATCCAATGTTCATTGATTTTTATTCCATGACTTTTCAAGGAGTCATAAATCTTTCCAAAATAATGTTGTACAAAACATGTATCATGTGTACGATCTTCACTAATATAAAAGTGATATTCTTTAATAACATGCTGATTTTCACTGGTGCTTTCTATATGATTTATGTTTTGTTTAGCATGTCTATATAGAATATGGACGTGCATGGAAACTTGGTCAAAATGATAGTATTCACTTTCAATTTCTTTTTGTGGAACAAATGTGTAGTATTATGCAAAATCATTTACTAAAAAAATGGTCCCTCGTGGAAAAAATTCACGAGATTTTTTGAATTGCAAGTCCTGCCATTGATCTCTATGGGAATTCTTGGTGTATTTATAAATTTCTGTCTCAAGCTTTCTCAAAAAATATATCACAAAAGTTTCTTCTTATTGTAATTCAATTCTTTTAGCATTATTTGAACCTTGAATCGATGTATGGATATATTCATATCTCTGCCATTTTGCTTTCATGTTGGACAATGATTGATAATTTATATCAATACGATATTTGTTTTGAAATTTAGTCAAATTTCCACAATCATCACATTTTTTTACCACCACACATTTATGTTTGTAAAATAATTCATTGCTTTCTCTTCCACATATAATTTGAGATATGAAATCATGGATAGTGGAAGGAGTAGGTGAATCTTTCCAAAATGTTCTACCAAAATTAAGGAATGTGTCATAATATAATTGAATTTCCACATGATAACGATAACAACAAGTGTCGTGTATGGTGATAGGTTTTACATACCAAGGTTTTTGTTGAACAAAAGCACTGATCGAGACATGAATTTTACGATTCTCTTCTTTGAACTTGTTCAACAAATCTATCTGAGTGGTGTCCAAGAGATTTTTTCATGTTATTCATACTAATATCATGTTATTATTCTTCGTATCACATCCCTTGCATTTGGTGAAACACGTGAAATTTTCTTCCAATATTCATATATTTTATTTTAACATTTTCTCCAAGTATATATTTCCATGGTTTCCTACAAATAGCTCTCCAACAAGCAAGTTCATCATTTACATCTATTTGCAACCAAAATCTTCGATGTTTGTGCAAAGTTTTTCGAGAGGTTCCTAATGCTCGTGCCATAGATTTTACCAAGCGATTATCTTCAGTACTTGATGAAAACACTGCCTTATGTATTGCTCTACGTACAACTGAAACATTTTTATGTCTAGATCTTCTAATTGAATTTATAGCACTATTTATATTTTGTATCACATTTTCCTTCATTTTTTATCTTTTTTTGATTTTTGAATACCCAATAAAGTCATAGCTTCTTTTAATTTCCTTAATGATAGAAGATATTTCAACATTTGGGCTTGAACTATCACATTTTCCTTTATGAAGTACATACCAAAAATGCATTTAACACAATATCATATAACATGGCTAGCTCTTTTATCTCCATATGTGTGAGTGTCAACATTTTCTAACATCTCATCATTGAAATTGATTTCATCTATACATATTCGAATTAATAGTACATAATAAGTTTAAATATTAAATAAATAACTAAATTAATAAATATTTATTAATTCTAGTAATTATGATATGCATCCGTTGTTTTTGTAAATATAACAAAACCAAAGTAGATTTTGTCTAGATTGTTGTAACATTTTTTTTTTCTCAAAAACACAAAGTTTTCAAAGAATATACTAGCACATATTAACATGAATTTTTATGAATCCTTTGATTTAAAAAAAAAACACACTCAAATAAACACTAAGTTGACATATCAAATGTGTATAAAAAAATTCCAAAAAATAAGTAATAGAAAGCTAAAAAATTTCTAACAACTTTTATTTTTATCTCAAAATGAAATTCTAAACAAAAAAAATGTTTTTTCTTGCATTGAAGAACAGAAAAAGGAAATGAATTTTTTTCTCAAAAAAGGGAAAAAAGTGTAACCCAACCTAATTTACAAATATTCAGCAAGTTGATTTTATAAAATATGTCCTTTTGAGTGGTACCAGTTAGTTGGTTAGAGAGTGTGAGAGAGATGAAATATTTTTTTGAGTTAACTCTAACAAAGAGAAAGAATAAGAGGAGATGGTGTGAATTTAATTTGAAGATAAGGAAGAGAAAATAGATGGAGGTATGCAATGTTAAAGAGCTAGCATGCTGAAATTTGTATGTATCAGGGAACTTTTTTCTCCTTTTAGGTAGTAGCTTGAAAAAGAACAACTTGAAGCCTATAAGTGGGAGTAGGATCTTTCTAGTAGGTTGTAGCTTGCAAAAGTAAATCTAGTCAGTATCCTCCTTTAGGTAGAATCCAACAGAAAATTAATGTAAGAGGGAG
Organism: Pinus albicaulis; assembly: GCA_034641835.2. Taxonomy (NCBI): domain Eukaryota; kingdom Viridiplantae; phylum Streptophyta; class Pinopsida; order Pinales; family Pinaceae; genus Pinus; species Pinus albicaulis. The sequence goes on from CM076580.1 coordinate 1,328,545,101, forward strand.
TAAGAGCTTAATAATAATCTCTAGCCTAGAAAATAAAATAAAGGTTTGAGCCTATAAAACATTATGTAATAGAGAAAGTAGGAGATTTCCCTTGGATCACAACAACAAAAAAATTGTGGTTTCCCACTTTATGGGTTTCTACTTATATTTCATGTCCATGAAGGATTTAATTTTTGTGTGTCCCTTATGTTGTTATTTAATTGTTTTTACATGTTAAATATACTATTTATATGAATTACTATTTCTCATCTAATAATTCAAATAAATAGTGAAAATAAAGTAAACAGAATATTTCATGTTTATCAATGCACTATATTGATTCACCCCCCTATCACAGTATAGATGAGTTTAAAACAATTGGTATCAAAGATGGTTCCTTCTATGTCATTCTATATCAACTTGACAACTACAAGTTAGAACTTGTTGAATAATGGATTATCAAATTATACATGTTCTTACTACTTCAAACTTTTAGGAATGTAGATAAAAGGTAAAATATGAGTTGATAAGTTATGGACATAATTTCTGGACGATAAGATGTGATGGATATATTAAATATCCCCCCTAAACATAAGAAAAAAATGAAATACTTAGGCTAAATGTAAAATTTATAGCAATATTCACAATCTAGATCCTGAGACGGTAATATATATCAAATTTGCAAAATAAATTGAAATAGGTTGGACGTCATGCATGAAGGAAAAACAAGTAGTAGAAGTATAGGAAAAGAAAAGAAGAAGAGGAATAAAAAATGGAAAAAGGCTTATAAAAAAATAAAGTGTTTAGTCGAATGGGGGTTGTTATGCTAGTGTGAAAGTACATGATGGTCATTGGGAGAAGTTAACTAAAAAAGAAGCGAAGATTGACTCAAAATTAGTTGAAACAGACGGACTTGGAATTGAAAATAAATTACTATAGAGATGAAAATAAATTACTACAAATATGTGATGAGAAATATCATGAGTACAAATCCTAAAGAATTAGCCTGAGGACATAGTTAGAAGAGGCTAGAAGAGTTGAAGAGGTGATGACCAGTCAACTGAAGGAAAGAGAGGAATAGTGTGAAAGGCTAGAAGCAATGGTTATTCCAGTATGAAATGAGTTATATTAAAAGAGTGTTCTATATGAGAATTTATAATAGGAGGTTGTCTCCATGAAAAATAAGGTGGAAAAGACAATTATCTCAAAGGAAACCATAATTTTTAATAAATAAAATCTAAAATTCTTGTAGCGGAAGGTGTTGACACCATGATTATTATGGAGACAAGCATAAACCAGTAACAAAATTAACAACATAGGAATGAGACACATAAAGTGTTTTTTGCAATATTGTGATATAGTGTTAGAGATGAGTTTATCATATCCTTTTCTCCTTTGAAAGGTTTCAAGTGCTTTTCTTGCCATAATATGGGTATGTAGTAGTTAATTATAAGAGCAGCCAAACCAATGATTATCAGTAGAACATCAAACATACAAAAAGTTCCCCTCAAGAAAGAAATCAAAGGAAATTGTTCCATATAAGAATACCATCAGTCATTAGGTACAAAAAATCTTTCTATGGCTACTATTACTTATGTAATTAGCTTATACATAAAAATATTGATTACAAATATCATACAAAGAAAAACAGGAATTCATATTTAAATAATAACATAAGGGGAGATAAGTATTTTCCTCAATTTTTTGGTCACCGAACATATTATGAATGTGACAAACTTCACCATAGGGCCTAAGATTTCATGTTTCCTTGTACCTTAAAAAAATCTAGACAAAATATGGAGGTCACTCAATCTATACCAAAAAATAATGTAGAAGGAAATTCACATAGCAAAAGCCATCCCACCAGTATCTAGAAAAGGAAGAATGAACATCATGTGACTTCAATGAAAAATTGAAGTCAGCATGGCCCTAGGGGGAATAGTAAAAAAAATGAAAGAAGTCATAAGAAAAGAAAAACATGGTGAATGTTAGAAAAACAATCATGAAATGTAAATTTTCTGAGGGTGAAACTAGTCCAAAGAATTTTTTAGAAACGAGATAATAGATATGAGGAGACCAAAGTTGCACATGTGTTGTGGCAGAGATGCTTTACCCTTTTTTAATAGAATAAATTAAGAGAGGTTAGTTTATTTCTTAGAGTATCAAAAATAGGTTAAACAAGGCTTTATTGATAATTAATCTAATGGTAAACAAAAAATATTTTTCAACTATCTACATTCATAAAATACCCATTGGTGGTTCTAAAGAAAGAATCAACCATTGATTTACAAAAAATACATCTAAAATTCTAAATAAAATGATTGAAAAAATGATTTAGTTATTTTTGATAAGGAAGAGGCCTAGTAAAAGAATTAACTATATAGCTGTAACTATAGCATAGAAAATAGTATCGAAGTTCATATACGATCACTTGGTGCATTGCACATGAATTTTCACACAAATGGAAACTCATAACCAAAATTTATATGTATAAAGGGAGAAATGAAATAAATTGTAGTGAGTAAGAATTATTCATGTATTCAAAACCACATGGGGGACTGTAAAAATAATAAGGATAACATACTTCAACTTATGGAAATAACTTCAGCCTTGAAGCATACCGAAGTAGTATTAGTCATGCAAAGAAGATTTGAGAAGAAAAATTGAGCATCGAACATTCAAACACAGTGACTAATATAAATGTTTCAATGATTACTAACATTTACAATATGTGTGAATAATATATACATCCTTAATATGAAATTTTGAAAATCTTGTTTGAACTTTCAAGCCCAACTCCTGAAGTTTCCCTCATGACTGGAAGCAAGAACAACCCATCGGTGATACATTTCTCCTAGAGTCGGGAGAATCATGAGAAATTTAATGAGCCTAATGCACTTCAATTACAGAACAAAGACATGACTGATCACAAAACTCCCAAGAAAAATAAAGGTATCTCAAAATTTATCTTCATTACCACTATAGAAAATTAAAAATTATATTATGATTGGGTGAATGAAAGTGCAAATAAACAAGAGTATTCTGAAATTTCAAAGATAATTTTTGTATAGCATGGTGAAATAATGTGCAATTCCTGTGGTATATTGTATTGAAGTTAGATAGGATTATATAATGTAAACACATGTGTAACAAGATATATCACATGGATATAATGTGGTGTTAGAGTTGCGAAAGCATAGATAATGACGGATGTAGATGCCCTAAAATAGATGGGATATTAAGGTTGAAAGAAGAATGAAGAGGAATGAAATGATACTTCAAAGGTTTTGAACCTGTAATCTTCAAATTTAAAATATAACATCTCTCATGTCCTAAGAAAATGAGCATATGATCCAGTCTAGTTGATGTTTGTAATATTCCCAATTAGACATGAGCTAGTTGGAATATCAATTTTTTTTTTGTTCTCTTGTTTTATGAATAAGAGGACAATGGAGGTCCATAAGTCTCCTTATAATGAATAAAATCAATGCCAATGTGAAAAGAAGACATATTGGAAGCTTAATTGAACACTCTTAGGTGTGAAAAGGGGCTGGAACATCTTGACTGGGTGAACTTTGACCAAACCAATAGCGTTGTCATGGAGGAGTGGCATTCAATGAGGGACAATGTTGTTTTATATGGAGACACCTTGCATGGAAGTAGTGTCATAAATGAATGGGGCTTAGGGTTTGGATGCTCATTTCTTATAAAAGGAAGAGGTATGTTTTGACATAAATATTTCTTTGGTTGTTTAGCTAATATTGCAAGTGTTGTTTAGCACTTGGTGTTCCTGGTCGAGAATCCCACCTCTATCCTTGGGAGGCCACTTCGTAAGGAATTTTACTTCACTTCCACATTCAGGCTTAAGGCCAAGCTTCATCTTACATCTACAGTGCAGATCCTGTTGAGGGTTGAGTTGTGTTGTAGGTTGCAGCAATGGAGACAAAATTTGGGTCAATTCAATACTTATTTTCAGTCGAAAAGGGTTCCTTTCCATTGGGAGGATAGTAGGGAAGGCCCTTGAGCCTATTTTCATATCTTGGCATCAGGCCACATATTTATTTTCCCCTACAACGTAGTTTTTGTCTTGGACTGCCTTATTTTGAGGGAGGAGTTGCAGGATGGTTTCAGTACACCATTTGGGAAGGAGTTTTTCTATTGAAGGGATCAAACTTTCATCTAGAGGATCAATTGGAGGAGGCTATATTTCTTGGTATGTCAGATCAACCACACTTTCTAGATCTATATGTTGTAGTGAATCTTTAGCCCTAGGGATTTGATTCCAATCTTGTACATGGTGTATTTCTGGAAACCCTTGTTCAGGAGTTCATTGGAGGTTGTATAGTTCATAGATCTGTATTAGATCTATCTTTTGAGGAATATATCAGCCCTTTATATTTTGTGTACTAATTTTCTGTAGCAATGCTTTTAAAATTGCACTGTAGCAGTGTTTTCGACATTTTGATATATAGTAGCAACACCTCTTTGAGGCTTTTGTCCATTGGAGGCTTGTTATATCTTGTATTATGCTTTATGGCCCATTTATTATGCATATTTTGTTTTTTTTATAATTATTAGAAGGTCTCCATATTGGCCTCTTTCTTTGTAATGATGTTTAATACTGCTATTCCAGCATTTTGCACTATATTCCTACTTTTCCCATTTAGGAATATTACAGTGGTATCAGAGCATAACCTTGGCACATCCTGTGCATATTGAAAAGCCAATATGTCATATGAAGAAGAATATCCTCTCACTGATAGAGAGAAGAGATATCTCAAAAGAAGACATCAGAAGTTTGACTATACAAATTATAAATATGACAAAGGTAAAACCCCTTTATCGAGAGGAGAAGATGAAGAGAAGGAGTTTCCTAAGATTATTCTCAAAGCTATTCAATACATTGCTAGAGAAATAAAGGAGATGAGGATGGATAGATATAAGGAATCCCCTAAAGGATTTCAACAAGGTGAAGTCTCTTGCATTTCTCATCACTGGAATGATCAACTAGTGCAGCAACAACAAGTTTCCCAATGATCTACAATGCCTACATTCTTATAAATCGGAAATAGAGGGTTTCAAGAACAATAAAATCTTGAAGAATATTTCATGGAGTATGAGTCTGAATCTCAGAGATTTAATGACAACTTGAGTTTTCAAGAATTTTTCCATATCAAGGACAATAAGAGACCTAGGCATCATAATAAAGGTGGAGGATTCATTCAAAATCATGATCTACACTAAAATTTGGGTAGATTTTTCTTACCCAACTTTGATGGGTCATCTAAATGCACTACCAAATCATGGATAGAGAAGATTTACATCTACTTTCAGCTGAACAAAGTACCAGAGATGGAGGCCATTAAGATAGCAACGCTACACCTTGAGGGTGAAGCACATGATTGGTGGTTTCATGGCTTATCTACATTGGTTCATGCCAATGTGACTGCATATTCAGAGTTCACAAGAAGGTTGGTGGAGAGGTTTTATATAAGATATCCTGAGGCACCATTCATGGGCCTAGCAAATCCCAAACAATTAAGTAATCTAGAAACTTATATTTCTAAGTTCTTATAACTTTCTGTTATGGTTCCTGATTTATCTTTAGCAATACGGGTCTATATGTTCATTGATGGGTTACAAGAACCTCTTCATGGGTTGGTTACGTCTACCAAGCTCACTACCATTCAAGATGTCATTGAAAGGGATAGATATCTACAAGATGCCTTGCCAAAATCAAAGGCAAAATTTTAGAAAAAGCCCTCTTTCCCATCAAAGGGAAAATATGAGAACGCTCCCTTCTCAAAAGAGAGCCAAAATAAAAAACCTCTTAGTAATGATTTCCAAAGATATTTGAGGAGAAGGAAACTTTTCTTCACATGCCAAGAATAATGGGAACTTGGACATAAATGTGAAGCTGGAAAGGCACACCTACATAGAGGTCTTCTCAGATGATGAGAAGGAAAAAGAAGAGGAACCAGAAATAAGTCACATCACTAACACAACATGAGATGATCCATCACCATTAGGAGATGGGAATGGGGAATTTTCTCCAATTGGAGGGGCTCTTGCATCATTAATAGGAGTACCCAAGTACTTGACCTTGAGGGTACCACGAGGGCTTCATTGCGGGAGAAATACCATAGCATGTGGGTTCATATTGGGGGATATATAATGAGGAAACAATTACACAATATATTGGGGGATATATAGGGGACAAAGGGTTTTTATATTCACAGGTATAAAAAATTAATCTCAAAGTTAATGAAAAAATATAAAGGGGTATATAAAATTTTAATAAAGAATGGATACCTACAATATATAGTGAAAGTAGGGGCTTTTTAAATTGGGAAGGTATATTGGGTTTATATTGGTAGGGGGTTAAATAATGTTATTTTTAAGGGTATTTTCCAATATGTACTCAAATTAAGGGTATTGTCTAATATGTTATGATTGCACATGATATGTTAGAGGTTTATTGAGTGATGCCCCTGTGGAGGGTATGAGGTTCCAACTTAGATCAGAGGGTTTCTGTTTCAATTGACAATGGGGCTACCCACAATTTTATTGATGGCCAACTAGTGCAGAGGGAAATACCCACTGATGATTTTTATGGGTTTTCTATTTTGGTCCGAGGAGATAGAACTATGAAGTGCGTGCATGATGTTCCATCCTTATCTGTCACCATGGGGACATATACATTGACTAATCACTTCTTTTTGGTTGAAATACCTAACACCAATGTGATATTAGGTGTGTAGTGGTTGATTACTTTGGGGAAGGTCACCACAAATTGGGAGAATTTTGAGATGGAATGGGTGGATAGAAAGAGTGGTAAAACTCAGATTATTAAAGGCATGCACACATATCCCTCACATAAAAATTCTACACAGAAAACAGAGATGGATTTTCGTAGTGGAAGTAAGGACCTAACAGTCCCATCTATTATGCACATGACTTTGGCCTATGGGACATTATTGTTTTGTCGAAAACCATCTAGGCTGCTGTCTGATCCAGATTTCGTGAGGCATGTTCCACATCATGATGCACCATTCATTGATCCAAGAAGAATGGGAGCATTGGGAGGTCATGGTACAACACTGAGAGTCTTGGGTAGATTCAAGGAGGAGGGAGATATTATCCCAACATCATAATTACCCACTTTCATTTCAAATTATGAGTTGTGGTAGGAGCAATTATGAGTTGTGGGAGGAGCAACATGGGAAGGATAGTAGCCTTCAAACATATAAATTTGGCATGGGATATTTCAAAGAGAAGGGAAGCCATATGACAGATGTTATTTGGGATAGATCATCAGCGCTGTCACTATGGAGGATAGATCCATATTGGAAATCCTAGTTGTTGGTGGATTATTCCAAGGATATTTTTACATGCATGATACTTGATGACCAGCTTCAAGAGGAGGGATATTTAGTCCAAAATGAATTCATATATTATCATGGTATGATCTTATTATGTAGAGCCTCCAAGCTCAAGAAGAAGTTACTACAAGATGCACAAGAAGACTTTCTCTTTAGCCATACTTATTCCATGACAACCTACAACACTATCATGGAGAGCTAAACATGGGAAGGATTTGAAGAGGAACTATATCAGCATTTGAAAAGATGCATATAACATGTGGACATGGGAGAGATACATAACTCAATGAAGGAGTTATCACAGCCACCTCTTTCCTCTTTTGGAATGAAAGGGGATCTATCTATGGACCACTCCATTTGTATGAGTAGAAATTTTTGTAAGAAACATGCTTATCTACATGATGTTTCATTTGAGGATCATTTCCATTCCTTTACCATGTATATGCATGCCATTGAGGGAAGGATGAGAATTATTCCATATAAAATTCATGGAAAAATTTGGGCCATAAACATTTCTGAACATGGCCACTCCCTTGGAGGATATAGGGAGATGTTGTATCATTCCGGGTGCACTCCAAAAGCACCAAAAATTTCTCACATTTTCAACCAGTGTGAGAAGACTTGGGTAACAAGTAAGTGGTGGGGAAACACTTACCCCAGCATTATCTGATGCATTCAGGAGATATACTGTGCTGGTTCCACATGTGGGACTATGACCCACCTCCATTTTTGCATATTTATTTTTTCATGTACTTGGTTTTGATCCCATACATTGATGATGTACTTATTCTTTTTATGGGAGTGATTGGAGGGAGGATGGGAGGATTTTATATGCCCTTTGGGAGAGAGATTATCCATGTTCACTATGCTACATGTTTCAAGGAGAATCTTGGGCAAACCATGATTGTTTCATTGGATCTCTTGCTTCCTTGTGGGATGAATCATTTGCATCTCATGAGAAATTTGGAGGAGCATTTCATGGATGGATGGATTGGGGGAAACTTAGCTTATCAGGGAAGCTTATCATATGATGGTGTCACCAATGGTGGAGGAGATGAGTTGAAGCACTCACCTCGTCAGGTGCTTTAGGAAAAACAACATTTGGGAAGGGAGGAATGTAATATTCCCAATTAGCCATGAGCTAGTTGGAATATTAATTTTTCTTTTGTAGTCTTGTTTTATGAATAAGAGGACAATGGAGGTCCATAAGTCTCCGTAATAATGAATAAAATGAATGCCAATGTGAAAATAAGACATCTTGGTAGCTTAATTGAACACCTTAGGGGTGAAAATGGGTTGGAACATCTTGAATAGGTCAACTTTGACCAAATCAACAACGCTGTCATGGAGGAGTGGCATTCAATGAGGGACAACACAGTTTTAGATGGAGACACCTTGCATGGAAGAAGCCTCATAAATTAATGGGGTTTAGGGTTTTCAAGCTTATTTCTTATAAAAGTAAGAGGATGGCAGCCATATTATTATGTTGAGTTATGATATGTTTTGATATATAGCCTGTTTAGACATATAGATTTCTTTGGATGTTTAGTTAATATTGCAAATTTTGTTTAGCACTGGGTGTTCCTGGTTGGGAATCCCACCTCTATCCTTGAGAGGCCTCTTGGTATAGAATTTCACTTCACTTCCACTTTCAGGCTTAAGTTCAAGCTTCATCTTACATCTATAGCGCAGATCCTCTTGAGGGTTGAGTTGTTTTGCAGGTTATAGTAGTGGAGACCACATTTGGGTCACTTCAGTACTTATTGTCAGTGGAGAAGGGTTAATTTACATTGGGAGGACAGTAAAGAAGGCCCTTGAGCCTATCTTCATATATTGGCATCGAGCCACATATTTATTTGCCCCTAAAGCGCAGTTTTTGTCTTGGGCTACATTATTTTGAGGGAGGAGTTGGATGGTGGTTTCAACACACCATTTGGGAAGGAGATTTTCTAGTGAAGGTATTATCCTTTCATCTATAGGATCCATTGGAGGAGGCTATCTTTTTTGCTATATCAGATCAGCCACACTTTCTAGATCTATATGTTGCAGTGAATCTTCAACTCTAGGGCTTTGATTCCTATCTTGTACATGCACTACAAGGAAAATACCCTCTAGCGGAGGTTATAAAGGTGGGTTTTAGTGTTATGAAATTGGCCAAAATTGTCAAAAAAACATTTTCTACAATATTCATTTATGGTTATAGAGGTTTGGTGGAGATTTTAATGAAAATTCAACGCAACTAAAAAAAATGGGCAGTTGGAGGTTATTACGAATGTTTTTTTCATCGGTGCGCTACTCTGGCTAGAATGCACCAATACATACATATAGAAGGTGCCCCAGGGCGGTCAAAGGAAAATACACCGGGCCATTAAGGCATAAAACTGCACTAGGTGTAGTGTTGGTGATACAACGCACAAGGCCGTTCTAATTGGTCTTGGGATTTGTGCAGTGTGCATAGGTCGTATCAATGCACCGATGCATAAACGTATAGAAATGAACCGGTACATAGTATCATAGAAAGGCACCGCGATTTGTAATTGGTATCAATATTCATGCAATGCCCATAAGTCGTACAAATGCATTGGTGCTTATAAATACATAAACACCCCGGTGTGCAGTATCACACAAATGCACCGAGATTTATAATTGGTATCGGTATTCGTGCGGGGCCCATAGATCGTACAACGGCACCGAAACATATAGACACATAAACGCAACAGTGCATCATACAACACAAACGCACTGATATTTTTAATTGGTTTTGGTGCTTTTTCGCTGCTCATAAGTCATAGAAACACATTGGCATGCTTCTTAATATGAACGCACTTGTGTACAACTACTGACACACACTAATTTTCATTTTGTATTTTTTAGAAACATCGACTTGTGAGAGTGAAATTATTGTGACTATTTTAAATTCATTGTTCATGAAAAATAGACACATATGATAACAATATTCATATTAATTAAATTCCTATTAATGAATTTGAATGTGATGTTTGGATTAATTTTTAATATCATGTCAAAATTATTGTGGTTTCTTAAAATTCATTATTCATTAAAAGTCAACACATATATATCTCGCAACAATATCCTTATGAATTAATTTTTTATTAGTGCATTTGAGAAGGAAAATGGAGAACGCAATAGCAACAATGGATAACGCAAGAGTAAATTAAAACATATTTTATGATAGATAATATATATGAATAAGACATTCTTTATCATACAAAATGTGACAATTATTGGTATCCCTTTGTCTTTCAATTGGGACACTATGTCCATTACATTAAACAAAATTTATCATTTCACAGACATGTTTCAAAAAATGCAACGTCTTGTTTTCATATCCAAACATAGTGATCATGATTCTTCTCTTGAACTGCTATCACTGCTAGAGCTACTTCCATGAATTGGGTTATTTTCAGGAATTTTTTGTTCACGGTGTTGATTGTTTTGTTATTCTTCACCTTCCATCTACAAACATAAAAATAAACTGAAATGAGTGTATATACATTGGTGAGAATAATGAAAATTGCAATATTAAATAATATACATCAGTGTAAATCAAAAAGAAAAATGATGTACCATAGTAACAATTGACTCATAAACAATACACATTCTTTCAAAACCATGTACCATGCCATATTTCAAAATTTCATTTGTTGGCGCAGTTCCATACTTTGTTTCCTGCAAGTCTTATTCCCCATAACAAATCATATACTTAATATAAAATATGTTTTTGTTCTATTAATTAGAGACGGAGCTAAGTAAAACAAGATCGATAGATACTTACAAATTCCACAATTAATTTCTAATATGCCAACATATACTCACAACCCATATTTAACCCAATTTCAATCATTTTGTCTGATGGTTCTTATTTGTATGTTAGCACCTGTTTGAAGGCACTCAATGATGATTCTTGTAAAACAACTTAAAAAATACAAAAATAAAATCTAGTTAAGTTGTTATAAGGAAGTAACAATAACTCACAAACATAGATATCAACCCTTTCCTTCCTTGTTGTCATATTTTATGTGTTGAATGGGTTCCATTTTATTTTCTTTTCTGCAAGAAAATTCTTTAGAATTAGTATTTAATGCTAAATTTTTTATTTATTGTACCTAATGATTGAAAAATTCAAATTACATTTGAAGCACGTTGTTGTTGAGATGGCTCCTCCTGCGATGCAATTTTGTTGATTTCTTTGACCGTCTCCTTGTACACCTTTTTGGACATTCCTACTAGCATATTTTTGATATCATGTCTTTCAAATTTTGAGATTTTCATAATATTCCTTAAAATGTAACATGACAATAAAATATTTAATTTTAATATTGATATCTGAAAAGTAAATATAAAAAAAATAATATTTATAAATAATTCTAGACAAACATTTAAAGGAATATTACTTTTTCATTCCTTATTTATTTTTTGTACGTTTTTTCTATTAAAATTCTGACATGTCCCATCGACCAATTCTCTGGAAACTCTTTCTGTACTTTAGATAAAATTTGGTTATTGGAATCATTAAATTTATTTTTGTATTGTAAGTGGAAAGAAAGCCTATACATTTGTTCCTCTAGATCCCTCAAACTTTTGTAAAAGTTTTTCCCCCTTTCATTAACTTCCAGCACCACTCCAGATGACCTAAGGATAAATTCATTTTCATTTGAATGTTCTATTTTTTTCTTTTCTTAGAACAACATTCCTTTTCTGAGTTGTTGGTCCTTGTAGAACATTAAACATATGTGAATTAATAGATTATTTGACACATGTTATCTAAACATTTTTAGTATATTATTAATGATAATTAAAAAAAGAAACTCATATTGGATCGATAGTATTTTTTCATTCACCTGATTCATCCTTTTGCAATTTTTCCATCAAGCTTTTACGCTTTTCTAGTCCTAGATCAGAAATAACCTTATCGAGCTTCGTCATTTTCTGGCTCTGCATGATACACAGTAAACAATACATATTATTTAAACTTACATATAGTTCAAAAATAATATTTTTTATAAATAATTTGCAAACAACTTGCATTTTTTGCTTTTCTTGATGTGTTATCAATATTCTTGTTACTTGATCTCTTGTCAGTAATTTATTTATCAATCTGAAACATGTACCATATCATTCATTTATATATTTATAAATAAATTGTCAACTTTTCAGGTAAAAAATAAATCTCAAGACACCAATGCACCTTTCTTGATGTATGCATCGCTGCTGGTGCATGGGGGTATTACCAACGCACCGCAAAACAATATAATAGAGCATACGGTGTGTGGGGTATTATAAATGCACTGCACAAATAGTGTAATAGACCGTACAATGCTATGCTTGTAACATGGAGCACTGGTGCCCTATTTCAGATATGGAGCACTGATTTAAAAATATTGTTTTAAATTTTTTTATTGAACAGTACTTGTGCGGTGTGCTTTATAATAAAGCGCACCAGTGGGCTATGTTACGCCGGGCACAATGATAAAAAAATTTCCATTTTTTCCAAAAATTCACGCAATGGCCAAATGGATTGGGATCCGACTATGCAAGTCATCCTGTGGGTTGGAGGTCAATCTCAAAATGAAAAGCCCTAATTCTAAAATCACAGAAACAAGGATAAGAAAGGGAAAAAACAAAAAAAAATGAAGGGCTTAGGGTAAAAATGGATAAAACGGCAAAAAAAGTAAAAAAACTACAGAAAAAGGTAAAAAAACAATCAAATTTAGTCACTAGATGGTTTGAAATTCTATGATACAGGGTTTGAATCACCAAATATTTGATTTGTGATTTTCTGAATACTTCTATTTAAACGTATTTCGCTACTCCACAGTGCCCTTGTGCTCTCTTTCTCTAGGTATGTCTCCTGCAAATATCTGGCAAAAAGTTTTAGCAAAAATAGTGAAATAATGAAAAGTGTTTAGTATTTAAAGAATTATTTTATGAAATTAGATTTTGGAAAATATTTTGCTGCCCATTTTTCAATTTGAAGCTCTTTTATTTCACTTAAAGAAAATACAGTTGCACTTTTTTATTTGTGTTTATTCATCATCGATGCGTCACTTAATAGCATCGCACCAGTGCATCATTTTGTAACACCGACACCAATGTGGTTATATGTACAATAGCATCGATTTGCGGTTAAGGCACCGAAAAGAATTTTAGGTGTGTACAACAAAATTTAGTGAACTCCAACTATAGAATTTGAGAATTATAATTTTGTTTATCATTGAGAATTAGAATTAAAATCAAGAATTAGAATTGGATAAATTCTTGATGGAAGTAACTATTCTTCTAATGCATTTTGTTTATTGCAGGAGGTCCCCACTGATTATGTGGAGAGAATGCAACGTGGGGCATTTGAAGATGCAATACTGTCATGTATCCCTTTTTCCAACCACAATTATTTTTTTTTTTTATACATATATATGGGTGATTGACTTGTCCTTCATGGTTGAATCTAATTCAGCTTAATGCACCCTTACTATATATGATTATCTTTGATTTATCTCATATGATAATTTATTGTTCAGCGCTGCTGCATAGCTATGAACAATATATTTTATAATACCCTCGTTAAGTCGTTCTGTCCCACTCATACCTCAATTGAAGTTTTATTTCACTACCTCATAATTGAAATTTCGGTCTTTATATAATCTGAATCTTTTCAAAGGTTTGGGGAATGTCGTGCTATTGGAGAGGGGTCTTATTCCCATTACCATGGGTACGCTACATGTATAGCGATGGTGTGAATTACATTTGATAATGATTTATTTTCTCACTTGCATATATACGAGATATCAAAGACCCGTAAATGGTCGACAAGTGTGGGTTTGTCAACCTCTGTCCTATGTCCCTGTGGCATGAAGAATTAATTTGTTTCACCCACCCGGGTACCTTGACTTGATACGAGATCAGTCGTGAAGTAGACACGTAGATTTATGAATTCGAGTTTTGTGTATCAGAGATCCACGCCAGCTACGGCCTTCATGCGTTTGGGAATTGTCGATTTGTTTAACTGCGTGATAATCCGACTCTGAGTTGTTTACTGACATATGATACTAAACGTACGATTTCCTACGCTGGTGTTTAATGTTTCGATCTCCATTGGGATTTTCAGGAGTCCTTGTCTGTGCGTTTGATTTTATTTCGGAAACCCTAGAATGCCATTCCTATGTCGAATTGACACCGGGCTGATATCGAGCCACGAGCTAGGGTTTCAACGAAAACAAATTTTTTTCCAGCCTCGTTATCTTCCCGAGTTTTTGTTTCATTTCATTATCCTTTCTCATATGCATCTCTGCTTTTCGCTTTACCAACGCGTGGTGCTGGTTTCCAGCGGGAAGGTAACCAAGTTCACTTCTGGAAATTTTTTTTTTCCTATGGTCGATGTCTTTCAGATTTGCTGATGTATATTCTGTGGTCCCCAGTGGTTGAACGGCGCCTCATCTGAACATGCATTGGGTGTTTACAGGGTAAAGCGGACTCAACCCTTAGCGTTCTGCTTGGCTATGCTTCTCCCTTTTGCATCTGAGTTCTGAGGTGAGGTTGAACCCCGACAGTGGCTTGGTAAATTGCAAAGCGAATTCTCTTCAACTCGTTATGGTTAGTTGAAACCCTCACTGTGTTTATTTTTTGTGATAGACATGCATATGGATATATGATAAACAATTGTATTCTGATTTCTACAGATACCCTTCGCTACGATGGATGCAATTTTTCTATTTTTATTCAGGGTTTCTAATCGTTCCTCATCACGTTTATAGGTAACCCTGGTTCCCGCCATTTCCATATCATACCATCTGCTAGTTTATCGACTCAGTTTTTGGGCTTGCGCCTCTTCAAATGCGTATGGTATATTTTGGTTTCAGGTTATGTGAGCACACTGGAAAACGAAACTCTCGACCATGCTCGTTTTCCATTTCCTCTGGCAACGACCGAGTAGTTCCTTCAATCTCCCTCTCAGGGGTTTCGTTTTACTGTGTACACAGTGGACGTCCTACCAACTATGTTAGTTTTCATTTTATGCATTGCTTTGATTCCCAGTATGAATGTCATGATCAAGTTGTCCAGATTCATATTCCTCTCTGGTTTCCCAATTTTTGCATACCTTTGACCTGCATTTCTATTTTGATTTTGTTGTATGTGTGCATCATCAGTTTAAAACCGGTTTTCGTTTTATCTTTGTGAAGTCTTGCCTGTCTTGTCTCGCCTTCTGTCATTGTGTTTGGTCATGAAGCTAGTGAGGTGGTCTATGTGCCCTTCCTTAACTTTCCATTTCTCCTCTGAAGTTTTTCTCGTTGTCTATAAGTCTTTGGTCTCACTGGTATTTTAACTGTCACCTACGTATGTAATATATTTCGCCACTATGTTGAATTTTTGCTTGGGGTGGTTTTTTTGTTGTCTTTGTTCAAAGTTCTTAGAAGTTCATTGTTATCGATACATTGATTTCCTGGTTCAATTAGTTTAGATGACATAATCTTAGAAAATATCGGTGCTGACTGTGCTACGCATCGATCTAAATTTTTTTGAGTGTAGATCGATATTGTAAATCAATGATTCCATGACCGAAAGTGCTTTCGCATCATACTTGGTTCCTCGTTTCCTCTTTGGAGATTTATCTTGAGGACATGTAGTAGATAAAAGTATTCATTCAGTTTTATATGGGTTTCTAAAATCATTTCCAGTACAGTTATCTACAATTATACATGTAAGGCATGAATATGATTAACGCAATTATTTTACGCAAATGAATCTGTTTTATATTTACATAAATATAGTCTGTTACAGCAATAATCAGGAAGATAGTATTCTCTGCATTGATAGAATGTTGTCTCGTTTCTAAGGGTTAATTGACGAACAATAAATTTCTCCGAATATAACTACAGTAATACAATTTCTGACAGTCCAATTATAAGTGTTCTTTCTGGTCCTGCCTTCTTCAGGAATTGTTTAACCTTCAATTTTTTCTTGTGTTGACTAATAATCAAATAGCTTGTTATTATGCCAACCACTTCTTACAATTTCAAACTTTTTTGATAAGATTTACAGATGCTTGAACAGTACTAGGAACTTCTGCATATAAAATTTACTTCCTATATACCTCTCTTATCATATGAGAAATGGACAGATTTCCAGTGCTGGCTATGTTTTTTTTTTAAATTTAATTATGAATTCTCATGCACATTCTTATCTGGATATAGAAACTCTACTACTGCTTTGTTTTATCTCTGCTCATAGAGTGCACTAACATAGGAGAAGTAGATTAATATAAACTCAAGTGTTATATTCTGTGGACATACAAGTATCCCCAGATCTGAACAGAGATGGTTTAGAAATTCCGGTGGATTCTATTTTTCACAGCTAATGTCTACAACTCTCCAGAGTTCTGAAGGTGAATACCTTCTACTGATTTTGTTAAATGTAGCATATATAGTATAATATATATAAACCTTTATATGTAGCCAATTCATACTGAAGTAAATAAAACACAGATAAGTAGCCTTTACATACCAATCAGCAAAATGACCAACCTCCCAACCTTAGAGTTCTATTTTTCTCCCAGAACTCACCCCTGACCTGAGATCACCTCCACCACAGACTAACCTCAATATGTTTAGGAGTAGCTTATTTAAGCTATTGTTCCCCAAAGCATGTTTCTAATTCTGCGTCCAGAATCTCAGGATGCTTTTCTTCCTGTTTTCCTAGGCTTCCCAATTTAGGGATTCTTTAAAGCTGTTTTATGCTTTTCCTCAGCTTTCCTAGCTTTTTACCTCTTCCCAACTACTCTCCTCATCATTGGGGAAATTCACATTTTTCCTCAAAAATCTAAATTTAAAACTTATTGTCTTTCAAGGATTTTTGAAAGATTGTGGGGGAATATTTGCCTCATCCATCCTCACAGATTTAGCAAGTGATCTCATCATCTCATTTTTGGTCAATCTGCACCACAATAATTTATTCATTTCCTCAATAAAATGTTTAATTACATTCACAAAATAATTATCCTTTGGGGTCCACTCCCCTTAGGATGTAAAGTTCAAGTATCTAACTCTAAAAAGAAATCACATGAATTGGGGGTGTTACATATTCCCCCTCTGAAAATAAACACCGTCCTTGGTGTTGTTATTCAACTTCTAGAGTTTATTTTGCAAACAAATATGGATATTTTTCCATCATTTCAGTCTCTCGTTCCCAGGTAGCTTTTTCAGCAGTAAAGTGCTTCCACTGCACCTTTACTCTTGCTACCGTTCTGCTTCTCAATTCAATTTCTTCCCACTCCAATATTTGAAGCGGTTCTGCCAGAAACTCCCCTTCTGGTTCCACCTGTACCACATTCCAATCAACTATGTGAGAAGCATCATGCACATATCTTTTTAATAATGAAACATGAAAGACATCATGAACTCTAACATGGGGTGGTAAGGCCAGCTTGTCAGCCACTGGTCCCACCCTTTCTAATATTTCAAAGGGGCCACAGTATCTAGGGGCCAATTTTGCACAACTCCTAGCATAAAGGGTGCTCTTTTTGGGTTTAATATGCAAATATACATGCTCCCCAACTTTAAATTCTCTATGCACTCTTTTCTAATCGACATAACTCTTCTGGCGATCTTGTGCTGTCTTGATGTTCTTTTGTATCTGTTTGACAATTCCTTCCATTTATTGTAAGGCATCTAGTCCCAACATTAGTTTGTCTTCTGGCTAACTCCAGCTCAAAGGAGTATGACACTTCCTTCCATACAGTGCTTCAAACGGACTCATTTTGATGGAGGATTGATAACTGTTATTATAGGCAAACTCAGCTAAATGTAAGAAATATTCCCACTTTGAGGGTCTATCCATCACATACATTCTCAACATGTCCTCCAAAATTTGATTAGTTCTTTCCGTCTGACCATCAGTCTGAGGGTGGTAGGCAGTGCTAAAATTCAATTTAGTGCCCATTCCTGCAAATAATCCCCTCCAAAAGGCTGCTGTAAATTTAGCATCCCTATCAGAAACAATCACCTTAGGGACCCCATGGAGTCTTACTATCTCCTTCAGGAACACTTTCACTACTTGAGCTGTTCCAAATGTGGATTTCACTGGTATAAAGTGAGCAGCTTTGGTTAAAGTGTCTACTACTACCATTACATAATCATGTTGGTATTTTGTTTTGGGTAATCCTGTAATGAAATCCATGGAAACAGTGTCCCATTTCTATTCTGCAATGGGCAAAGGGTTCAGAAGACCGGCAGGATGCTGGTGTTCCACCTTAACTAGTTGACATTCCATGCATCTACTTAAATATTCTGCTACCTCTCTCTTCATTCCTGGCCAGAACAACTTCTTTTTCAGGGTTGTTAACATTTTCTGATATCCTGGATGTCGTGCATAAGGTTGTTTGTGGTATTCATCCAGAATTTCTCTTTTTAAAGACTCTACATTGGGAATATACAATCTTCTCTTATAACAGATCAGCCCTTTTTTATTTTGAGTGAAACCAGTTTTCTCCTTTTCCTGTAATTTTACCAGAAGCGTTTCATAATTCGGATCTTGGTTTGCTGCTTTAAGAACTAATTCTTCTACATCAATCTGAGCACTACTTCCAATATTATTGATATTTTCACAAGCATTTCTGCTCAATGCATCAACAACTTTATTTTCTTTCCCTTTTATATGTTTTATGTCCATGTCGAACTCACTTAAAAAGGACAGCCATCTGGCCTGTCTGGCATTCAGGTCAGGTTGAGAAAATAAATATTTGAGACTAATATGATCAGTGATCAATGTAAATTTTTTCCCAAGAAGATAATGCCGCCACATTTTCAAAGCATGAATAACAGCTGCTAATTCTAAATCATAGGCGCTATAATTCTGTTCATGCATCTTCAGTTTCTTGGATTCATAGGCAATCACTGAATTTTCTTGCAAAAGAACTCCTCCCAATCCTTCTCTACATGCATCCGTACATACCACCAATTCTTTATCAGGATCTGCAATCTTCAGTATAGGGGCTGTAGTAAGTTTCAGTTTTAATTTGTCAAAACTGTTTTGGCATTTTTGAGTCCATTCAAACTTGACACCTTTCCTCTGTAAGGAAGTGATGGGATGTGCTATGGAAGAAAATCTCTCCACAAATCTGCGATAATAGCCGGCAATCCCCATGAATGATCTAACTGCTGAAACATCAGCGGGCATTGGCCATTCTCTTATAGCCTTTATTTTCTCCGGGTCAACAGCAAGACCTTGTTCAGAAATAATATGACCCAAGTATTGGATCTTGTCCTTATAGAACTCACATTTGCTGAATTTAGCATATAGCTGATTTTCCTTTAGAGTTTGCAACACTATCCTCAGGTGTTCTTTGTGTTCCTCTTCACTGTTTGAGTAAACTAAAATATCATCTATGAAAACAAGGACAAATTTATCCAAATACTTGTTTAACACACTATTCATTAGACACATAAATGTGGCAGGGGCGTTTGTCAACCCAAAAGGTAGCACTACAAATTCGTAGTGGTCATACCTGGTTCTAAAGGTTGTTTTGCTGATGTCTTCCTCTTTAATTCTAAGCTGGTGGTAGCCAGTTCTTAAGTCAATTTTTGAGAATACTGAAGCTCCTCTCACCTGATCAAAAAGATCATCAATTCTAGGCAAAGGATATCTATTTTTAATGGTCAACTTATTCAGTTGCCTGTAATCAATGCACATCCTGAAAGTTCCATCTTTCTTCTTCACGAATAGCACTGGTGCTCCCCAAGGAGACACACTTGGTCTGATATACCCTTTATCTAGCAATTCTTGCAATTGCATTTTCAATTCCATAAGTTCAGGAGGACTCATTCGATAAGGTGCTCATGAAATAGGTGTTGCTCCCGGCACCAAATCGATTGAGAAATCAATCTCTCTTTTGGGAGGAAGGTGAGGGATTTCCTTTGGAAAAACTTCCTTGAACTCTCTTATTACTGGTACAGCATCCAGTGATTCTTCTTCAGTTTTCTGTTTTGTTTCTTCCACATGCACTACATAAACTTGGTATCCTTTTCGAGCTGTTCTTTTTAATTGCAATGCTAAAATCTGTCTTACAGAAATAGGTTTTGGTTTCCCTTTGCGAATAAACATTTTCCCTTCCTCATCTACACAGTGCAAGGTCTTATCCCAGCAATTCATCAAAGCTTTCTTTTTTTCCAGCCAATCCATTCCTATTAATAGATCATATGACCCTAAGGGTAGAATGTTAAAATTCACTTCTATTCGAGACTCATCTAATTGAATTTCTGTTCTGGGCAATTTATGTGTTACCTTTCTTTTTGTTCCAGTGGCCAGTTGTACCAACCATGACTGTTGAAATTTTTCATTTTTTAAGTTACATTTTTCTACAATCTTTGGACTAATGTAACTCAAAGAAGCACCTGGGTCAATCAGAACAGAAACAGGTAGGTCAGAAATCTTACCCTCCATTTCCACCATGGTTGCTTGATGTTCTGCTTGCCGATTTTCTAGGGCTGCACTAATAGTTGGTATGTTTCTGGCTATATCATTTACTGTTGTCGCTTCCCTCTCTCTCATGAGCATATGAATGTTTCGATGAGGACAGTCCCTCAAAATATGGGGTTCTCCACAGCCCCAACATTTCAAGGGCTCCTTCATTCTGACTGTTCCCTCCTTTTTACTGTCTCCTTCTACTGGTTTCGATGCCACTTGAGACTGTAAAGTTTGACTTTCTTTGGGTTTACTAAACCTTTTTTGCTGATGATCTCTGCCAAAATTCTTTAGATAGGCTGGTTTTTGTTTTCTCCCGTTGAATTTATTCTTACTTACCCAACTTTTTCCTTGATCAGTTTTTCCTTTGGACTGTTGGTAACACAATCTAGCTTTTCTAACAGCTTCGTCCATTGTTTTGGGATTATCAAACTCAATTTTCTCCTTGTAGACCATAGGCAAACAATTCAGAAACCTCTGTACCTTCACCTTTTCCTCCCTTATGTAAGGTACATACCTCAATAGATTGGTAAATTTAGTAACAAACTCATCGATAGTGAGTTGTCCGAATCTAAGCTCATGAAATTCTTTTTCTTTGTCATCATAGTACCACTCATTCAAGTAGCGATTCTTGAATTTAGCCTGAAAGTCTTCCCAAGTAACTATCTTTTCATCTATGGCATGTACCATTTTGTCTCCTCCCACCACAAGGTAGCCTTACCTGGTAGCTGGTAGACAGCTAACCTGGCCTTCAAATTGCTTTCATATTCATAAACCTGGAAATACTTAATCATATTTAGCAACCAGGCTTCAACATCTTCCTCCTTCTCCCCGTCATAGGAGGGAGGTTTGATTTTGCGGAATTCCCCTTGTAATTCCTTTTTCTGCTTATTCTGATGTCGAATAACATACTCCTCATCTGATTCATCAGTTTTCCTCTTTCCGGAACCTTCGCCTTCTTGGCTGTTCCGTGAGGTTAATTCCCTGATGAGCCTTTCCTGCTCCTCACTGGCTAATGACAATCTGTCATTCTGGCTTTTTATCTCAACCAACTCTTGTTGCAATTTTTGCAACATAGCCATCATGGCCGCATTGGGATCTGGTTCACCACGCAGATCAACATAAATTTCTCCACCTTCTTCCATTCTATCACTCCACTGTACACTACACAGCACAGATCAGTGACCAAAAAAAAAACAACCAACAAAACAAAAATTTTGCTACAGCAACCAAAATCACACAGTGAGTACACAGCAATCGTGAGCACTAAGTCACCAGCCCAGTTTTATAACTTGGGCTCCAATACCATTTGTCATGTCTCCCTTTTTCCAACCACAATTTTTTTTTTTTTTTATACATATATATGGGTGATTGACTTGTCCTTCATGGTTGAATCTAATTCAGCTTAATGCACCCTTACTATATATGATTATCTTTGATTTATCTCATATGATAATTTGTTATTTAAACTTCCATAAAATATAGGACAACCCTTATATTTTATAATACCCTCGTTAAGTCGTTCTGTCCCACTCATACCTCAATTGAAGTTTTATTTCGCTACCTCATAATCGAAATTTCGGTCTTTATATAATCCGAATCTTTTCAAAGGTTTGGGGAATGTCGTGCTATTGGAGAGGGGTCTTATTCCCATTACCATGGGTACGCTACATGTATAGCGATGGTGTGAATTACATTTGATAATGATTTATTTTCTCACTTGCATATATACGAGATATCAAAGACCCATAAATGGTCGACAAGTGTGGGTTTGTCAACCTCTGTCCTACGTCCCTGTGGCATGAAGAATTAATTTGTTTCACCCACCCGGGTACCTTGACTTGATACGAGATCAGTCGTGAAGTAGACACGTAGGTTTATGAATTCGAGTTTTGTGTATCAGAGATCCACGCCAGCTACGGCCTTCATGCGTTTGGGAATTGTCGATTTGTTTAACTGCGTGATAATCCGACTCTGAGTTGTTTACTGACATATGATACTAAACGTACGATTTCCTACGCTAGTGTTTAATGTTTTGATCTCCATCGAGATTTTCAGGAGTCCTTTTCTGTGCGTTTGATTTTATTTCGGAAACCCTAGAACGCCATTCCTATGTCGAATTGACACCGGGCTGATATTGAGCCACGAGCTAGGGTTTCAACGAAAACAAATTTTTTTCCAACCTCGTTATCTTCCAGAGTTTTCGTTTCATTTCATTATCCTTTCTCATATGCATCTCTGATTTTCACTTTACCAACGCGTGGTGCTGGTTTTCAGCGAGAAGGTAACCAAGTTCACTTCTGGAAATTTTTTTTTTTTTCCTATGGTCGATGTCTTTCAGATTTGCTAATGTATATTCTATGAATTTTTCTGTTGGTTGCCAGAACGGCGCCTCATCCAAACATGCGTTGGATTGTTTACCAAGTCCGCAGACTCCAACCCTCGGCGTTCTATGGCTATGCTTCTCCCTTTTGCATCTGAGTTCTGAAGAGGGGTGAGGGTTTTGAACCCCGACAGACAGCCTGAGCGGGTGCAAAGCGAAGTCTCTTCAACTCATTATGGTTAGTTGAAACCCTCACTGTGTTTATTTGTTGTGATAGACGTGCATATGAATATATGATAACCAATTGTATTCTGATTTCTACAGATACCCTTCACTACGATGGATGCAATTTTTCTATTTTTCTTCAGGGTTTCTAATCGTTCTTCATCACGTTTACAGGTAACCCTGGTTCCCGCCATTTCCATATCATACCATATGCTGGTTTATCGACTCAGTTTTTGGGCTTGCGCCTCTTCAAATGCGTATGGTATATTTTGGTTTCAGGTTATGTGAGCACGCTGGAAAACGAAACTCCCGACCATGCTCGTTTGCCATTTCCTCTGGAAACGACCGAGTCGTTCCTTCAATCTCCCTCTCAGGGGTTTCGTTTTACTGTGTACACAGTGGACGTCCTACCAACTATGTTAGTTTTTCATTTTTCCATCGCTTTATGTTGCAGGGTATGACTGTCTAGCAGTCAACGTTGTATCAAGACTATATGATACTGGTTTTTACACACAATTTGTGCATACACTGTGCCACATTTCTATTTTATTTTATTTATGTATTTAATGTCGAGAAAAAAAGGATTATGCACACAGTTTGGTTTATCTTTTCTTCGAGGTCTTTCGCTATGCTGACCTCGCCCTTCACTTGTCGGTGCGTTGGTCATGAAACTCGTTCAGGTGGTCTATGGCCGCCCCTTCCTTAACCGCATTTTCTCTCCTACAAGTTTTTTTTTTCCTCGTTATATAATTCGTGCTGGTCTCGCACTAGAAGTATAACCTATCACTACTGTGTATCACATATTTGCGCACTATGTTGATTACCTTCTGGAATTTGGTTTTATTTATCTTTATTAAGTTCTGCTGGTGTTGTTATCGATACATTGATTTCCTGGTTCAATTAGTTTAGATGACATAATCTTAGAAAATATCGGTGCTGACTGTGCTACGCATCGATCTAAATTTTTTTGAGTGTAGATCGATATTGTAAATCAATGATTCCATGACCGAAAGTGCTTTCGCATCATACTTGGTTCCTCGTTTCCTCTTTGGAGATTTATCTTGAGGACATGTAGTAGATAAAAGTATTCATTCAAATATATGACGGTCTAAAATCATTGCCAGTACAGTTATATGCAATTATACATGTAAGGCATGAATATGATTAAATTTTTTCTGCATAGACAGAA
Source organism: Pinus albicaulis (assembly GCA_034641835.2). Lineage (NCBI taxonomy): Eukaryota > Viridiplantae > Streptophyta > Pinopsida > Pinales > Pinaceae > Pinus > Pinus albicaulis. Next base: position 1,328,569,672 of record CM076580.1, read on the forward strand.
ATGTTTATACATCATTTACATGGTCTAATTCTGTTGTGTCTAGAGATATATTGTTCACTTCATTACTAGCATGGTATCTTGTTTCTAAGGATTAATGGACGAACAATAAATTTCTCTGGCTATAACTACTGTAATACAATTTCTGACAGTCCGAATATAGGTTTTTTTTTTCTGGTCCTGCCTTCTTCAGAAATTGCTTGACCTTCAATTTTTCTTGTGTTGAATAATACTCAAATAGCTTGTTATTATGCCAACCACTTCTTACAATTCCAAATTTTTAAGATGATATTTACGTATGCTTGAACAAAAAGACTAGGAACTTCTGCATATAAAATTTACTTCCTATATACCTCTCTTATCATATGAGAAATGGACAGATTTCCAGTGTAGGCTATGTTTTTTTTTTTTGAATTTAATTATGAATTCTCATGCACATTCTTATATGGATATAGAAACTCTACTACTGCTTTGTTTTATCTCTGCTCATAGAGTGCACTAACATAGGAGAAGTATATTAATATAAACTCAAGTGTTATATTCTGTGGACATACAAGTATCCCCAGATCTGAACAGAGATGGTTTAGAAATTCTGGTGGATTCTATTTTTCACAGCTAATGTCTACAAATCTACAGAGTTCTGAAGGTGAATACCTTCTACTGATTCTGTTAAATGTAGCATATATAGTATAATATATATAAACCTTTATATGTGGCCAATTCATACTTAAGTAAAGAAAACACAGATAAGTAGCATTTACATACCAATCAGCAAAATGACCAAACTCCCAACCTTAGAGTTCTATTTTTCTCCCAGAACTCACCCCCGAGCTGATATCACCTCCACCACAAACTAACCTCAATCTGTTTAAGAGTAGCTTATTTAAGCTATTGGTCCCCAAAGCATGTTTCTAATTCTGCGTCCAGAATCTCAGGATGCTTTTCTTCCTGTTTGCCTAGGCTTCCCAATTTAGGGATTCTTTAAAACTGTTTTATGCTTTTCCTCATCTTTCCCAGCTTTTTACCTCTTCCCAACTACTCTCCTCATCATTGGGGAAATTCACATTTTTCCTCAAAAATCTAAATTTAAAACTTATTGTCTTTCAAGGATTTTTGAAAGATTGTGGGGGAATATTTGCCTCATCCATCCTCACAGATTTAGCAAGTGATCTCATCGTCTCATTTTTGGTCAATCTGCACCACAATAATTTATTCATTTCCTCAATAAAATGTTTAATTACATTCACAAAATAATTATCCTTTGGGGTCCACTCCCCTTAGGATGTAAAGTTCAAGTATCTAACTCTAAAAAGAAATCACATGAATTGGGGGTGTTACAAATACTACAGGGCCCAAGTGGGAAATTGTGGCATGTGAACCTGTTATAATTGGCACTTAACTATTTTCAACCAATATGTTTTAGAATTATATAATCTGCAGATATAAGGATGACCTGCCATCAATTAATACATATAATCTCTAGAAGGGTACTGTTCCGGGAGAAATGACAATGAGTCCTTCATTCTGAATTTGTTAGTAGAAGAAGACCGAATTTCTACTAGATGATGCAGTTATTAAATGTGGAGGAAATGGTTTCCCATAGAAAATGAGTATAGGGTTGAGCAGAGGAAACACATTGCAAAATAGGTTATTACATTAGTTTTTCCAATGGGAAATCGATTTTCAGGTGGAAATATGGTAGCTGCAGGTATCTATGTTTTTCTTCCCACATAAATGGTAACTGGATTTCCATTTATAATACAAGCAGAATATTCATTGGTTTGATCCACGGGACCACAGCTCAGACAAGTTAGAGATGTCATTCAAGTTCAATTCAAATCCGAAGATGTGATTTTATGTGATGTTAGATTTACTGGTAGAAGTTTATGTAAGCCAAAAAAATCTCGGAAAATACTCCCAACTTCCTTTAAACACATTCTCGAGAATCTTTCCCTTCATGGGACCTACTAGCATGATCAACAAAGTTAATTGATATTTCTTTAATGTCCTTAAGGGAATGAGAATGCTTCCCTTCATGGTGCCTCTTGGCTTTATCAAATTCCTTGATTGATCTTTCTCTGGCATCAACTCTGCTCTCCATTTCTCCATCATGGGACCTCTTAACCCTTTCACTGCCCTCAACCGAATGCTCTTTTCCGGTCGCAACCTGTACTCCTCATGTACTCTGTCGAGCTCTGTAGTTGTCTGCATGCCTGTAAGCATGTTTTTCTGTATTTATGTTTGAATCACTCATTTTCTACGCTATAAACTTCTCAGCCGAAATTCAAACTCTCATCTTTTCAAACCCTCATCTCCTTAGAAAAATTCTTTCCTGCGATTCGAACCCTCTGCTGCTTCAATACTACACTTTACAGAATAACCCTGTTCCGGTGCATGCTATTTTATAGGCACAATAGGGAGGTTTGTAAGATCGAGTTTTTTTTTTTGGCGCGGTGTTTTATGATGCACCGGTGCGGAAGCGTTCTGAAGCACTAGTGAGTCGAAGTAATAAGACGCACCAGTGCGTGTTATGATGATAAGCACACCAGACTGTATAAAGTTCTTTTTTTCTGTATGTAAGATCATAGTAAAATAATGATAATTCTAAAGTACATGAATTTATTTGCATTATTTTCTAAACTTTATTATGTTACAAAAATTCATATTATTCTAGATTTATTATTTTACAATTATTTACAGATTTACAAATTTAATTTTTTTAATAAAATCATTTCACATTAATACAATTACAATTTTACAATTTCACATACAATTACGATTAGAATTATAATTACATTTAGAATTTTACATACAATTAGAATTACAATTAAAATTTTACATTAAATATTTTACATACAATTACAATTTTAATTTTACATACAATTACATTTACAATTAAAATTTTACAATTACAATCATTTCACAGTAATACAATTAAATTTTTACAAATATTTTACAATATACAATTAGAATTAGAATTAGAATTACATTTACAATTACAATTACAATTAAAATTACAATTACAATCATTTCACAATAAATTAAATATTACAATTACAATTAAAATTTTACATTAAATATTTTACATACAATTAGAGTTAAAATTACAATTACATATACAAATACAATTCTACAATTTTACATACAATTAAAATTTAAATTTCAAATACAATCATGACATAATATTTAATAAATATCATGGACATTTAATATTAAATTAATTAATAAACTTTACGATCATGATTATTTAGTTATATATATATAACTAAATAATGTTAAAAATATACAACTATAATATAAATCTCATGGATCAGCTGGTGGTAGTACAACATCAATAATAGTACTAGTAGAGGCCTACTCAGTCAATGGTGTAGCCTCGATGGTCGATGTTTGAGCCTGCTCATGATCATGACTAGTATTGATGGATGGATCAACTGGTGGCAGTACAATGTTAATATAAGCAGTACTACTGGAGGCACGCTCAGTCAATAGTGAAACCTCGACACTCGATGGTCCAGCGTGCTCATGATAATGACTAGTACTTATGGATGCTGCAGGCAATTGATGATTGGACGTGGCCGATGGTCTAGCCTCATCTCCATGATGGCTGCTAGATGCTAGTGGAACCTCATTCTTATCAGGTGCAGCGTGAGGTGAATGATCATGAGATGAATCACTGCTCGCGGACTGTCCATCACGTGCTACAGCTTGACCAACCCTATAACATGCAACAGTCATCCTCAATCACGTAATAGCTGTCGTAGCTCCTACGACATGCCAAATCAGGTTATACATGACATCTGGCATGCCTCTTCACATCCGTATTATCCTATCATCGGCCTGTATGTCTCTGTAATGAACGAGCCTGATGCTCCCCTCAACAATCAATGCACTGAGTTGGTCGCCCAACTCCATCCTGTATCGAGTATCAAGTCTATCGTGCCTAGAAAAATCCGGTTCCGACGCACGAGCATGATGAGCATGTCAATCTCCACCGGCCTCCTAATCATGATCCTCGGCATTTGCCATGTCCTGATCATCATCAGGATCCACACCTAGATCATGTGGTGGTTCTAACATCTCCTCGCCATCAAAAGAGCCAATGTCTGCAAAATATATACAAGTACACAACAATAATTAGACAATTTCATTACACAATTTAAGAAAAAAAAGTTAAATAACACGTTAGAATAAATATAAATAAAACAGTAATATTACCTATATCATATGGCGGCTCATCATCTCTGAAGAGGATGTTGGCACACCCTCGCCAATCCAATCTAGCATAAGGACAGGGGACCATAATGAAGGAATTCAACTCGTCAACACTGGCTAGTAAGTTCAGTGCATCATGCGATATCCTGCTTAGAAACATAGTCTCTCCCCTCTTGAGCATCATCTGCCCCCACATGTGCATCTGGGCCTCCAACATCGGCCTACGAGGCTGTTGAAAAAAATAAGGCCTCATCTTTAGAAAACTCTCAAAAAATAAACAAAAAAGCTTTGAAGCAAAAGGCAAGTTGACCCTCCCTTGTGCATGAGCATGAGACCTATCTAAGGCCGTACAAAACCGCCGCAAAAAAATGGCAGGCTACCTGACAGGTCATTTCTCTTGTACTAAAGAATCAACATAATATAGAAGTGCAAAACTAATGCATTGCCTGCTACTGGTGGTGTGTGAAATGGTCAAAATGAGAAGTGAGAGGCACTGCAAGTCCTGTCTACCAAATGCACCAATACGTAGTTGACCTCGAGGGACCTAAAACTCTGATGGAGAAAATACGTCTGCTCCAATGTATCTCTGGGATTAAACTAACTGACTCCCTGTTACACAACTAGCTAGAACCTCTGTGAACGAGGGGAAATCCACCCATCCTCGAGAGCCCTGTAATGAAATAAATATCCTCCTCAGTGGGTGTGTACCACTGGTCAGGACCAACCTCGAAAGCCTGTCGATGGGCATTCCACCTGTGGATAAGATGTCTCAAAAATACACTATGGGCCTTTAGGGAAGTAGCCTCCTCATATAACTTGAGGAGGCGTACCTACCTTAGGATCCCCTGGGTATCTGATGTAATAGGGCAAGGGTACACATCTTTCTCCCTCACGTGTGCCTCCCACTGGCGAAGCATGTCATACTGCTCCGCCTGTTGTTGTTGATGTTCCTCCTATTCTCTCTGAATCATTGACATATTAATTTATTTTTTATTGAATCGGACATGTATTTAGGAATATACATATATAATTTTTTTTGGAAAAAAAAATTGACCAGCCAGTGCGCCACAAAAACATTCATGCACTGGTTCCGGTGCGGTTGTTTTTTGGAGAGCACCAAAGGCGATTCCCCAGATAACATAAAACACACCATATGTGGTGCACCTGAAATTTTTTCAAGCCCCGTTAAATATATATGGTGTCATAAGAGCAGTGCGCTGACTAAAATATATGCCCTGACATGTAGAGTCGTGTTAGTCCACTCACTTCCCGACAAATTATATAGTCAATGGTGTGGTATTTTAACCGGCTGCACCATTGACCCTATGAGAATGTTGAATGTGGTGTGATAATAGATATCGGGGCAGATAAATCCATCAACACACCATGTTACTATTCCCATGGTCAACGGTACACCCAGCTAAATTATCGCACCGCAATATTTTTTAAAATTTTAAATAATGCGGGGCACCTTTCAGTGCCACCCCGAAAATGGTGCGGATACCATTAGCACCATTCGCAGTGCGAACTATAAATTTTACAGGCAGCACTCCTTACTAGTGTGAGTTGAATGGCTCATGAGCACCACGCAACTTTTTTCTTTTTCTTTTTTAATGGTTAATTCTAAGGTTATTTCAAATTATAATAAACTATAATGCTTAATTATTGGAAAACTAGAATAATACCTATACATTTTGCCGTCGAGGAGGCATATTGCCTGTAGAATTTCCAAAATAAAAATTTCCCACCGTTTTGCAAAATGCAAGCTAGAGATTGGTGGCCAATGTAGAGCAGCAGTGCATGCAATGGGTGCAATGGGAGCACCAATGTCAGGGCAGCTCAGAGAATGAGAAATTTAACTGGTGCTTGAGAGCTCTGGAGTACTGAAAAAAGTGAAAAATGTGGTTTTTTGGCTGTAATTTTTTTTGTTTTATTTAACCCTGTTCCAGTGTACGAGGTTTTATAGGTGCACCGATGTGGTTTCTTAAGAACGCACTGGGTGGTTTAAGATTTGGCACGTTGTTTTATGATGCACTAGGCTGGTCATTTAACACCGCACCAGGTTCTATTTTTTGCGTGGTGCTTTATTACGCACCGCGGCGGAATAGTCTTGAAGCACTGGTGCTTTACTGTAATAGGACACACCGAGCATGTGTGTATGGAGCGCACAATGTCCGGTGTGCCAATTTTTTCTGCAACCAGTGCTTTCTCTTGTAGAGTGCACCAGTGATAGAGAGCAGAAAAGTGAAAAATGTGGCTTTTTGGCCATAAATTTTTTATTTAACCATTTTTTGGCATGCGTGTTTTATAGGCGCACCAGTGCTGTTTTATATGAACGCACTGGCACGCTTTTGTTTTGGCGCGGTGTTTTATGATGCACCAACATGGAAGCATTTGTGCGCACAAGTGCCTTCTCTTATAGAGCGCACCGGTAACTAAGAGCTCTAGAGCACTAAAAAAGTGAAAAATCTAGTTTTTTTACCTTTATTTTTTAACCCTTTTCTGGTGTGTGTGCTTTATAGGTGCATCGGTGCTTTTTCCTACGAATGCACTAGTCAATTTGTGTTTTGGCACATTGTTTTATGATGCATCGGTGTGGGTTCTTAATACCGCACTAAGAGTTTTTAGTTTTGGCGCGGTGTTTTATGATGCATCGGTGCAGTACAGTTGTGAGGCACCGGGTGGGTGTGTACGGAGAACATGGTGTCCGGTACAAATTTTTTATGTGCACCAGTGATTTTTGTTATAAAGAGCACCAATGCAATGTTGAATGATAAGCGCACCGAGTGGAAAACATTTGCAAAACCCACCACCTTCCAACCTCCTCTAGGAACCTCCGTTATAAACGGATGTGTGGGGTATTTTTATAAGGGGTTCCTCAAAAACATCTGCTAGAGGTTCTTTTCCTTGTAGTGATGGTTTATCTCTAGAAACCCTTATTGGCGTCTTCATTGGAGGTTGTATAGTGCCTAAGTCGGTATGAAATCTATCAGTTTCTGTAGCAGTGATTTTAATACTGTGTTGTAGCAGTATTTCAAACATTTTGATATATAGTAGCAGCACCTCTTTGAGTTTTTTGTCCATTGGAGGATTTTTATATCTTTTATTATGATTTATGGCCCATTTATTATGCATATTTTTCCGTTGTTACAATGATGAGAAGGTCTCCATCTTGGCCTCTTGCTTTTATAGTATTTTTAACACTACTATTCCAAAATTTTGCACTATATTCCTGCTTCTCCCATTTGGGAATATTACATTGTTAGTGGACAAGCTAGAAATCTTGAATTCATAGGGAATGCATGTATAATAAGCTACTTGATGCGGTGGCATCACGCTACCATAAGTGTGATGTGTATCTTAGCTATGTCGCTATAGAGAAATTTAATTGGCATGGATGGTAGGATTAGTGAATATTGCAACAATGTTAGTTGTTGGATCACTCTTGCTGGAATATGATTTTCATGATGGATTTCAGTGTTACATTTTTACATGGTGAAAAGGAGAAAAAAGAATTACTATGATGATAAATCCTGAAACATGTTGAAATGTGACAAAAAATCACATACTTATTGTAATTATGGGTAAAATTGGTTATTATCGGTCAATCAATTGTATAATGTGAAGGAGTTACACAACGAAGTAGCTCATATTAATTAGGTTGGCCCAAGAGGCTTGTAACAAAGGAGAATCATTTCTTGATTAATAGATTTCCAATCCCTTGCCCCGTGCAGGTTTCCTTGACACACTTAAGGTTTTACCATGTAACGTTTTTTTGTTCTTTTTGGGTGAAAAATTTTGTTTCCTTTTTTTTTTTTTTTATTGTATGAATGTGTTTAATAACTCCTAATTTCAACAATTGGTATAAGAGCGAGTTAGTTAATGTAACACCTCTAGTTTATGTTTTTCTTTCAAAGCTAGACATTTGAACTTTAATCCTAAGGGAAGTGGACCCCAAATGGATAAGTAATTTGTGGAAGTAATTAAATATTTCATTATGAAAATTAAATATAATAATGTTGTGCAGATTGACCAAATGAGAATTGTGAGATCACTTGCTAAATCCATGAGGATGGATAGAGGCAAATATTTCCGCAAAAATATTTCAAAAATCCTTGAAAGAATTTATTTCCAAATTTAATTTTGAGGAAAATCTAGTTTCCCCAATGATGTGGAGAGTAGTTGGGAAGAGGTAAAAAGCTGGGAAAAGAAGAAAGAAGCTTTAAAAAAATCCCTAAAATGGGAAGCCTAGGCAAACAGGAAGAAAAGCATCCTGTAATTCTGGACGCAGAATTAGAAACAGGCTTTGGGGAGCAAAAGCTTAAATAAGCTATTCCTTAACAGATTAGAGGTTGGTCTGTTCTGGGAGATGATCTCAGCTCGGCGATGAGTTCTGTAGATAGAGGGACTCTACAGTTGGGAGGATTGTTCAAGTACCAAAGTGGTATTCTCACAGTGTTATGAATGATTAAAACTATTTGTTGTTAAGTGTAACGGTTGATGATTATAGTTGCATACTACTTGAAATGTTTTGTTTTGTGCTGATGTTCCATACATTTACAGAATAGTAGAGTAATTAAACTCTCTTAGTTCTGCATAGTTGTAGGAACCATGAATATGAGGACAAATCAGCCAAAAACTCTAAACCATTCCCTGGTTTAAATCTGGAGATTATGTTATCTCATAAATTATAATTTGTAACTTTAATCTTTTTCTGATACAAATAGAATTAATTCAGTGAATATTAGGGAAAAATCATAAACCTGTGTGAAGGAGGAATGAAGTACATACAGGGCAGATTTATGGATTTGCTGAATTAGCTAAGTGAATTACAGGTATAAAGATTTACAAAACAGCATTGCATGTTTATGTACAGATGTCCTTCTATAATAAGGACTAAAGGGAATAGTATATAGTTTAGTACTATAAGTTCAAGTGCTATATATATATATATATATATATATATATATATATATGTTTATATATATATATTTAGGTAGTAAATCAACAAGTCTAATTATGTTTACAAATCAAGCAAACAAATGTGGTCTGAGAATTTTATATATATAGAACTGGTGTTAATATCCTTCCCAAAGCAAGGGTCACAACTTAATAAATTTGGGAAATTACAACTGTGCATTTGAACCTCTATAAAATGCATGCAAACTATACAACAGGGAAAGATAGCAAATAATTTCCCCTTCAGATCTATATAATATTTAGAAGAGTAGTTAAAACTAAATAGACTGAAAAGGTTATGCTAAGAAAAATTATAAGTATAAGTATATAGTGACTAGTACACTGGAACCCCAACTAAGGAGTACACAGAGGGTCCACTATGGGACTCATAAAATACATTTGAAATTTTAGACTCTGTGGAAATGGAAAAATTCTCATTCATTGAAATATTTCAGGCTTGAAAACTCTTTATACAATGATACTTATAGTTAATTGTGCTATCATAATGAAGAGGAACATAAAGTAAAAATAAGACTAGAGAACTTATTACTTTCTTCAATTAAATTTAAGAAGACCATTACTGACAGGAAAAATATTAACAGGAGTATTCCATCAAATAATAATCTGGAAATTATTAGAAAATATTATTGAGTTGTCAATAATAACAGAGACGACAAATAAATACATTATATATATATATATATATATATATAATCTGAGCCACCTCGGGAATAGTCTTTCAAAATGCCATACTTTCACTCCAGAATTTAATTATTCAAGGAATTTCATCATCCGAATGAAAAATTATTAATAGTCATAGTATCTAGCAGAGTTTAGTATTACAATAAACACTCTTATGACCATAAGAATTTTAATTGTCTGAAAAAACTATGTAGAATAACGTGATGAGAGTTTGGCTTCTCTCCGACCAGTATACTGTGGATACCGACCTAAAAATGCCAAGTGCATTGAAATTAGTGTCGAATGAAACGACGTCTCTCGTGGTTCATCGGGAAGGAAAATTGTATAGCGTCGAAATTACCTGCAGTAAAAACAAGTGACAGTGAGACTACAAATAGAGTAACTGATAAAAAATTCTATCAAGAAAGAAAAAAATAACAAAGTAATACATGGTTACCTGGAAAAGGAGAACTTCATTTTCTTCAAAACAATCTACAATAGAAGTAGAGGCATAACGTTAACAAATTTGAAGATCAAGAGTTTCAATTGGGAATGAAAAAGCCACGGTTTCTGTGATAAAATCAAAATTGATCACTTGCCTAAGGTATGGATAATGCTTGAGACAAGTAAAATCCACCTATTGCCATTCAAACAACATCAGAAAAACTTCGAATGACGTTGGGGGCTTAAACTTCTATTCAAAAACGAGAAAGCATTAGTCCCAACCATCGTTCATAGAAAGGCATATGAGGTAGCAGAATAGATGTTGGAATAACAAAAGAATCGACATACTCGGACAGAAAAATCTCTACAAAAGGCTTCTCCAAATGACCAATACGAACTCTTGACTGTAAACGAGACCATGGAAAAGAATTTAATTTCAGTAACCTCAGCTCTCGCTCAAGTAATAGAGCGTATTCCTATGGAAAGAAAAATCCATATCAAGAGATAAACGCAGAGCTTAGGCTTAACATTAAAAACTAGATGCGTGCATAGACGTCATACCTGAGATATCATACGATGAGGGAATGGATACTTCGAAGCCTAAGAACGTCTACGCTCAGTTCCTTCAAGGTGCAGAGTCTCGCCACCGGGAGGCAAGTACAACGAATGAAGGGAGAAAGAATCGCCTCAACAATAACATAGATAATTATACGAATGTCCCAAACCTAAGAACCAACGAAACCCTAATGAACAGGAATGATCTTCACCGTACAAGTGGCCTCGAATCCATGGCTTAGCCACAGATCGAGTTTGGGAAATTGGCATTTAATACACAGTAGTTTGAAAGGTAAATGTCCATCTATGAAATCTATGCCATAGTACCATCGATCATATCATGTGGACGACGTATTAAAAGCGCTTTCTGGCATGGAATATCACAAAAAACATATAGATACATATATCCTCAAGTATGGACGTATGCAGAACTAATAAACTTGAAAATCAACATAGTGTCAATGAATAAAATGACGAGGAGGGTTAAACAAGTTAACGTGGCCAAATACCTTAGTCAACTATGCCAACGAAACACAACGAGCGCATTGCAATTTAAATGCGCATATCTCCACATCACTCGTCATAAGAGATATGTACGTAAGGAATAAACGATGCGATGGTCAGGCTCACAATAAATTAATATCCTTGACAGGAGGGTAAATATGAATAGACCTTGAATAATTCGCAATTTAACTATGGGGTGATAAGAATTGGAGTTATACAAGGACTTAAAATCCATCGAATACCATATTTAATACATAAGAGGATGTTGTAAAAAAAAAAAACGTAGAGTTAATAAGCCTACAAATGTATGCATAAATAATTTATGAGTAAATTGTCATAAGTGAGGACCATATAAATGTGGTAGAGTATATGCATAATTTACAATATGTATAGATAGACAAGCATGGGAGTAAATGCAACGATGTAATAGAAATGGTGATACATATGTGTAAATTCCATAAGCCACAACCATTAGTGGAAGAAAAAAATAAAACTATACTCCCAAGAGTAATAGGAGGAATAGTAACTCTACTCCATAACAGATCATAATTGACAAAATTTAAAAGTAGAATTGAACAACTGTGGACAATAGAAGCACTGAACTGAATTATAAATAGAAAAAAAAAAAAATTCTAGGGTGGAAGGAAGAGACGTTACAAATGGTATCAGAGCCCATGTTGCATAAACTAGGTTGTTTTTTGTGCTCACTGTTGTTGTGTGCTCACTGTGTAAATTATTTATTGTTGAAAAAAAAAAAAAAATTACTGATTTGTGTCTTTTAGTGTACAGTGTGGTGCTGAAACAGACAATTCCAATGGCTGGAAGTGATGAAATTTATGTTGATCTGCATGAGGAAGATAATACACTAGATCCTAATGCTCCGGTGATGGCTATGTTGCATAGTTTGCAACGAGAAATGGCTGAGCTAAGAAGCCAAAATGACAGATTGTCATTAGCCAGTGAGGAGCAGGAAAAGGTCATCAGAGAATTAACCTCGCGGAATAACCAAGAGGGTGAAGGTTCCGGAAAGAGGAAGAATGATGATTCCGAGGAAGATGATGCTACTAGGCATCAGTATAAATAGAAAAAGGAATTACAGGGGGAATTCCGAAAGATCAAACCTCCCTCCTATGATGGGGAGAAGGAGGAAGATGCTAAAGCCTGGTTGTTGAACATGATTAAGTATTTCCAGGTCTATGAATATGAAAGCAACCTGAAGGCCAGGTTAGCTGTCTACCAGCTATAAGGTAAGGCTACCTTGTGGTGGGAGGAGACGAAAATGGTCCATGTCGTTGATGAAAAGACAGTGACTTGGGAATATTTCCAGGTTAAGTTTAAAAACCACTATTTAAATGAACGTTATTATGATGATAAAGCAAAGGAATTCCATGAACTCAGACTGGGAGAGTTCACTATCAATGAGTTTGTCACCAAATTTACAAATCTGTTAAGATATGTCCCTTACATTCGAGAAGAGAAGGCCAAGGTGCAAAGGTTTTTGAACTGTTTGCATGTTATGTACAAAGAGAATATTGAGTTTGATAACCCAAAAATGATGGAAGAAGCTGTTAGAAAAGCTAGATTGTGCTACCAGCAGTTTAAAGGAAAAGGTGAGCATGGAAAAAACTGGGTAACCAAGGGTGAGTTCAAAGGAAAGAAACAAAAACCAGCTTATTTAAAGAAGTTTGGCAGGGATCACCAGAGGAAAAATTTTAATAAAGCAAAAGAAAGCCAAACATCTCAGTCTCAAATTGATTCCAAACAACTAGATGAAGGAAATAAGAAGGAAGGCACAGTCAAAATGAGGGAACCTTTGAAATGTTGGGGATGTGGAGAACCCCGTCTGTTGAGGGATTGTCCCCACCGAAACATTCAGATTATTATGAGAGATCAAGAAGCTACCACAGTAAATGACATAGCAAGAAATATATCCACTATGAGTGTAGCCTTGGAGAATCGACAAGCAGAACACCAAGCTACCATGGTTGAAATGGAGGGTAAGATTTCTGACCAATCTGTTACTGTTTTGATTGATCCGAGTGCTTCTTTGAGTTACATTAGTCCAAAAATTGTAGAAAAATGAAATCTTAAACCTGAAAAATTTCAGCAGTCTTGGTTGGTTCAGTTAGCCACTGGAACTAAGAGAAAGGTAACACATAAATTACCCCAAACAGTAATTACATTAAATGATTTTCAAATAGAAGTAAATTTAAACATTCTTCCATTAGGGTCATATGACTTGCTGGTAGGAATGGACTGGCTGGAAAAGAAAAAGGCCATGATGAATTACTAGGATAAGACCCTGCATTGAGTAGATGAAGAGGGGAGACCTTTTGTTCTCAAGGGAAAACCAAAACCTATCTCTGTAAGACAAATATCAGCAGTGCAACTAAAAATAACAGCTAGGAAAGGATCCCAAGTATATGCAGTACATGTAGAAGAGACAGAGCAGAACCATGAATAAAATCTGCTGGATACTTTGCCAGTAGTGAGAGAGTTTAAGGAAGTCTTTCCAGATGAGATTCCTCATCTTCCCCCCAAAAGAGAGATTGATTTTTCCATCGATTTGGTGCCGGGAGAAACACCTGTTTCCCGAGCTCCTTATTGAATGAGTCCCCCTGAACTCATGGAATTGAAAATGAAACTGCAAGAATTTTTAGATAAAGGTTATATCAGACCGAGTGTGTCTCCTTGGGGAGCACCAGTGTTGTTCGTGAAAAAGAAGGATGGAACCTTTAGAATGTGCATTGACTATTGTCAGCTAAATAAGTTGACTATCAAAAACAGATACCCTTTACCTCGAATAGATGATCTTTTTGATCAGCTAAGAGGAGCTTCAATATTTTCTAAGATTGATCTAAGGACTGGTTATCACCAGCTTCGAATTGAGGAGGAAGACATTAGCAAAACAGCTTTTCAAACCAGGTATGGACACTATGAATTTGTAGTCCTACCTTTCAGTTTGACAAATGCCCCTGCCACTTTTATGTGCCTAATGAATAGTGTGTTAAACAAGTACTTGGATAAATTTGTACTTGTGTTTATAGATGATATTCTAGTTTACTCAAAAAGTGAAAAGGAGCATAAAGAACACTTGAGGATAGTGTTGCAAACTTTGAAAGAAAACCAGTTATATGCCAAATTCAGTAAATGTGAATTCTATAAGGACAAGATCCAATACTTGGGTCATATTATTTCTGAGTAAGGGTTGGCTGTTGACCCTGAAAAGATAAAGGCTATTAAAGAATGGCCTGTGCCAACCGATGTTTCAACAATAAGATCATTCATGGGGATTGCAGGTTATTATTTTAGATTTGTGGAGAGATTTTCTGCCACAGCATATCCCATAACATCACTACAAAGAAAGGGTGTCAAATTTGAGTGGACTGAAGAATGCGAAAACAGTTTGAACAATTAAAATTGAAACTCACCACATCTCCTATATTGAAAATTGCAGATCCTGATAAAGAATTTGTTGTATGTACAGATTCTTGTAGAGAGGGGTTGGGAGGAGTCCTTTTGCAGGAAAATTCAGTTATTGCCTATGAGTCTAGGAAACTGAAGACACATGAACAGAACTATAGTGTATATGATTTGGAGTTGGTTGCTATTATTCATGCCTTGAAGATGTGGCGACACTATCTTCTTGGAAAGAAATTTACATTGATGACAGATCATATTAGTCTTAAATACTTCTTTTCCCAAACTGATTTGAATGCTTGACAAGCCAGATGGCTGTCTTTTATGAGTGAATTTGATATGGACATAAAACATATCAGGGGGAAAGAAAACAAAATTTTTGATACTCTGAGTAGAAATGCTTGCCAACACATAAACAACATTGGAAGTAGTGCAAATTTTGATTTAGAAGATTTAGTGAAAAAGGTAACAGACCAAGATCCAAATTATGAGAAGTTACAGCTGAAAATACTTAAGAAGGAGATGGCTGAATACACTCAAAGCCAGAAAGGGCTGATCTGCTACAAAAATAGATTATATGTTTCCAATGTGGAGTCTTTGAAAAGAGATATTCTAGATGAATATCACAAACAGTCATATGCAGGGCATCCTGGATATCAGAAAATGTTAACATCTTTTAAAAAGAAGTTGTTTTGGCCAGGAATGAAAAGAGATGTAGCATAATATTTAGCTAGATGAATGGAGTGTCAACTAGTTAAGGTTGAACATCAGCATACTGCTGGTCTTTTAAATCCTTTGCCAATTGCAGAGTGGAAATGGGACACAATTTCTATAGATTTCATAACAGGGTTACTCAAAACCAAATACCAGCATGATTCGGTGATGGTAGTAGTAGACACTTTAACAAAAGCTGCACACTTTATACCTGTAAAGTCTACTTTTGGGACAACCCAAGTAGCAGATGTGTTCCTAAAAGAGATAGTAAGGTTACATGGGGTCCCAAAGATGATTGTTTTAGATAGAGATGCTAAGTTCACAGCAGCCTTCTAGAAAGGTCTATTTGGAGGCATGGGCACTAAGTTAAATTTTAGCACTGCTTATCACCCTCAGACAGATGGTCAAACAGAAAGAACAAATCAAATTTTGGAGGATATGCTAAGAATTTATGTGATGGATAGGCCATCAAAATGGGAAGACTACTTGCATTTAGTTGAATTTGCCTATAATAACAGCTATCAATCCTCCATCAAGATGAGTCCGTTTGAAGCTCTCTATGGAAGGAAATGTCGTACTCCTTTAAGCTAGAGCCATCCTGAGGATAAGCTAATGTTGGGACCAGATGCCTTACAAGAGATGGAAAGAAATATTAAACAAATACAAAGAAACATCAAGACAGCACAAGATCGCCAAAAAAACTATGCTGATAAGAAAAGGGTATATCGAGAATTTAAAGTGGGGGAACATGTATATTTGTGTATTAAACCCAAAAACAACACACTTTATGCTGGAAGTTGTGCAAAACTAGCCCCTAGATATTGTGGTGCTTTTGAAGTGTTAGAAAGGGTGGGACCAGTGGCTTACAAGCTGGCCTTACCGCCCCATGTTAGAGTTCATGATGCGTTTTATGTTTCATTATTAAAAAGATATGTACATGATTCTTCTCACATATTTGATTGGAATGTGATACAGGTGGAACCAGAAGGGGAGTTCCTTCCAGAACCGCTTCAAATATTGGAGCGGGAAGAAATTGAATTGAGGAATCGGACGGTAGCAAGAGTAAAGGTGCAGTGGAAGCACTTTACTGCTGACGAAGCTACCTGGGAAAGTGAAGTTGAAATGATGGAAAAATATCCTTTTTTTTAAAAAAAAAGTGAACTCTACTAGTTAGATATCAACGCCGAGGACGATGTTTGTTTTCAGAGGGGGAATATGTAACACCCCTAGTTTACGTTTTTCTTTCAAAGCTAGACATTTGAACTTTAATCCTAAGGGAAGTGGACCCCAAATGGATAAGTAATTTGTGGATGTAATTAAATATTTCATTATGAAAATTAAATATAATAATGCTGTGCAAATTGACCAAATGAGAATTGTGAGATCACTTGCTAAATCCATGAGGATGGATAGAGGCAAATATTTCCCCAAAAATCTTTCAAAAATCCTTGAAAGAATTTATTTCCAAATTTGATTTTGAGGAAAATCTAGTTTCCCCAATGATGTGGAGAGTAGTTGGGAAGAGGTAAAAAGCTGGGAAAAGTAGAAAGCAGCTTTAAAAAAATCCCTAAAATGGGAAGCCTAGGAAACCAGGAAGAAAAGCATCCTATAATTCTGGACACAGAATTAGAAACAAGATTTGGGGAGCAAAAGCTTAAATAAGCTATTCCTTAACAGATTAGAGGTTGGTCTGTTCTGGGAGATGATCTCAACTCGGGGGTGAGTTCTGGAGATACAGGGACTCTACGGTTGGGTGGATTGGTCAAGTACCAAAGTGGTATGCTCATAGTATTATGAATGATTAAAACTATTTGTTGTTAAGTGTAAAGGTTGATGATTATAGCTGCATACTACTTGAAATGTTTTTTTTTGTACTGATGTTCCATACATTTACAGAATAGTAGAGTAATTAAACTCCCTTAGTTCTGCATAGTTGTAGGAACCATGAATATGAGGACAAATCAGCCAGAAACTCTAAACCATTCCCTGGTTTAAATCTGGAGATTATGTTATCTCATAAATTATAATTTGTAACTTTAATCTGTTTCTGATAAAAATAGAATTAATTCAGTGAATATTAGGGAAAACCCATAAACCTGTGTGAAGGAGGAATGAAGTACATACAGGGCAGATTTATGGATTTGTTGAATTAGCTAAGTGAATTACAGGCATATAGACTTACAAAACAGTAGTGCATGTGTATGTACAGATTTCCTTCTATAATAAGGACTGAAGGGAATAGTATATAGTTTAGTACTATAAGTTCAAGTGCTATATATATATATATATATATATATATATATATATATATATAGGTAGTAAAGGAACAGGTCTAATTATGTATACAAATCAAGCAAACAAATGTGGTCCGAGAATTTTATATATATAGAACTGGTGTTAATATCCTTCCCAAAGCAAGGGTCACAACTTAATAAATTCAGGAAATTACAACTGTGCATGTGAACCTCTATAAAATGCATGCAGACTATACAACCGGGAAAGATAACAAATAAATTTCCCTTCAGATCTATATAATATTCAAAAGAGTAGTTAAAACTAAATAGACTGAAAAGGTTATGCTAAGAAAAATTACAAGTATACAGCTGCAGAAAACATTCTAAGTGACTAGTACACTGGAACCCCAACTAAGGAGTATATGGAGGGTCCACTGTGGGACTCATAAAATACATTTGAAATTTCAGACTCTGTGGAAATGGAAAAATTATCATTCATTGAAATATTTCAGACTTCAAAACTCTTTATACAATGATATTTATAGTTAATTGTGCTATCATAATGAGGAGGAACAGAAAGTAAAAATAATACTAGAGAACTTATTACTTTCTTCAATTAAATTTAAGAAGACCATTACTGACAGGAAAAATATTGACAGGAGTATTCCATCAAATAATAATCTAGAAATTATTAGAAAATATTATTGAGTTGTCAATAATAACAAAGACGAAGAATAAATACATTCTATATATATATATATATATATATCAAAAATATGAGCCACCTCGGGAACAGTCTTTCAAAATGCCATACTTTCACTCCAGAATTTAATTATTCAAGGAATTTCATCATCCGAATGAAAAATTATTAATAGTCACAGTCTCTGGCAGAGTTTAGTATTACAATAAACACTCCTATGACCATAAGAATTTTAATTGTCTGAAAAAATTATGTAGAATAACGTGATGAGAGTTTGGCTTCTCTCCAACTAGTATACTGTGGATACCGACCTAAAAATGCCAAGTGCATTTAAATTAGTGTCGAATGAAACGACGTCTCTCGTGGTTCACCGAGAAGGAAAATTGTATAGCATCGAAATTACCTGCAGTAAAAACAAGTGACAGTGAGACTACGAATAGATTAACTGATAAAAAATTCTATCAAGAATGAAAAAAATAACAAAGTAATAAATGGTTACCTGGCAAAGGAGAACCTCATTTTCTTCAAAACGATTTGCAATAGAAGTAGAGGCATAACGTTAACAAATTTGAAGATCAGGAGTTTCAATTGGGAATGAAAAAGCCACGGTTTCTGTGATAAAATCAAAATTGATCACTTGCCTAGGGTATGGATAATGCTCGAGACGAGTAAAATCCACCTATCGCCATTCGAACAACATCAGAAAAACTTCGAAGGACACCGGGGGGTTAAACTTCTATTCAAAAACGATAAAGCATTAGTCCCAACCACTGTTCATAGAAAGGCATACGAGGTAGCAGAAGAGATGTTGGAATAACAAAAGAATCGACATACTTGAACAGAAAAATTTCTACAAAAGGTTTGTCCAAATGACCAATACGAACTCTTGACTGTAAACAAGATCATGGAAAAGAATTTAATTTCAGTAACCTCAGCTCTCGCTCAAGCAATAGAGCGTATTCCTATGGAAAGAAAAATCCATATCAAGAGATAAACACAGAGCATAGGCTTAACATTAAAGACTAGAGACATGCATAGACGTCATACCTAAGATATCATACGATGAGGGAATGGATACTCCGAAGGCTGAGAATGTCTACGCTCAGTTCCTTCAAGGTGCAGAGTCTCGCCACCGGGAGGAAAGTACAACGAATGAAGGGAGAAAGAATCGCCTCAACAATAACACAGATAATTACACGAATGTCCCAAACCCAAGAACCGATGACACCCTAATGAACAGGAATGATCTTCACCGTCCAAGTGGCCTCGAATCCATGGCTTAGCCATGGATCGAGTTTGGGAAATTGGCATTTAATACATAGTAGTTCAAAACGTAAATGTCGATCTATGAAATCTATGCCACAGTACCATCGATCATATCATGTGGTCGGCGTATTAAAAGTGCGTTCTGGCGTGGCATATCACAAACAACATATAGATACATATATCCTCAAGTATGGACGTATGCAGAACTAATAAACTTGAAAATCAACACAGTGTCAACGAATAAAATGACGAGGAGGGTTAAGCAAGTTAACGTGGCCAAATACCTTAGTCAACTATGCCAATGAAACGCAACGAACGCATTGAAATTTAAATGCGCATATCTGCACATCAGTCATCATAAGAGATATGTACGTAAGGAATAAATGATGCGATGGTCAGGCTCACAATAAATTCATATCCTTGATAGGAGGGTAAATATGAATAGACCTTGAATAATTCGCAATTTAACTATGGGGTGATAAGAATTGGAGTTATAAAGGACTTAAAATCCATCAAATACCATATTTAATACATAAGAGGATGCTGTAAAAAAAAAAAAAAAACGTAGAGTTAATAAGCCTACAAATGTATGCATAAATAATTTATGAGTAAATTGTCATAAGTGAGGACCATATAAATGTGGTAGAGTATATGCATAATTTACAATATGTATAGATAGACAAGCATGGCAGTAAATGCAATGATGTAATAGAAATGGTGATACATATGTGTAAATTCCATAAGCCACAACCATTAGTGGAAGAAAACAATAAAACTATACTCCCAAGAGTAATAGGAGGAATAGTAACTCTACTCCATAACAGATCATAATTGACGAAATTCGAAAGTAGAATTGAACAACTTTGGCCAATAGAAGCACTGAACTGAATTATAAATAGAAAAAAAGAAATTCTAGGGTGGAAGGCAGAGACGTTACAGTTAAGTGGGAAGTTAGGTTGTAGAAGTAGCTTAGGCTTCAAGTAGTACAGTTAAAGAGCCGCAAGTCATGAAGTCAGTCATCCACCACCTGCATGCAGAGAGAAAAAGTAATTTTTATTTTTAATTTTTGAGAGCCGATGTTTTTAGAGTCACAAACATGGTTTCTTAGACTCCCTGTCAGAGATCGATTACGACGATCCTGCAAGCAAAACCAAACAAGCCATCGACTATCAGCTATATTTGAGTTATGTTGTCCATTTTCCAAGTCACAAGTTTGAGAGCCACAGTCTTTGCCATTGTTAAGGAGGCCCTACTGCTGGAGAAAGGGAGCCTATGTTCTTTCTTACAGTCAGAATCATGATTTTGTGACCATAATCCATCATTTTTCTTGGTGTTGCGGTTGTATAAGGGTCGTCGAGTGTGAGACGGAAGTCGACTATCTACCAACAGTTATCGTTGTTGTGGGAAATTTAATTTGATTTTTTTATCTGTCAATGTGTCGTTCTATAACCAGTGCAATCAAGGGTGAAAAATACCCTCTTGTGTTTTAACCAATCCACTGAGGAAAAAGAAGTGGGCCACTAGCACACGTTTTCAAAAACGAGAGGTATTTATTTCCTTTTTTGATAATAAATTCTGAATTTTTTTTTGGGACATCGCAGAAAAATATAATCTCATAAAACTGCTAAATTATAGTAGGGAATGAGGGACAACCGTCCTTCTCACTTGGGTACACATGGCCACCCCAACCTGCTTAAATCCTGGAGCATGGGGCTTTTATTCACCACCCTCGATCGCTCCCCAATGGCGTCCTCACTCCACTCCACCATTAACATTATCCTACTTGCATTAACTCTGTCTTTCATGCCTTTCCCATCATTCATGGACCAAAAATACGATCATCCTGCTCCTCAGTCCATATTTTTGTTCTCCCTTTGGCTTAGCTCTGTCACTCCTTGTGCCTCCGCGAATCCCTTGCTCCACTTCTCAACTCCCTCAGCTCCCTGCTGCGACATAGTGCATTCACCTTCATCTCAGCTGCAATCCTTTTCCACCACCATGCCCCGACGCCACCACATGAATTGTTGTAAATAAGGTGGCCACGGTCTCCCCTCCAGGCCTCCCATTCCTGGAAGATTCTTGAACCTCTCAATCGACTAGGCGGAGCTAGAAGTCTTGGACCCCATTAGCCTCACCTCCCTCCTGTCATTACACCTTCCTGAGCCTTCCGCTGAAGCTTCAGGATCTGGTCTTCACTCCAAGAAACATCTTCACAATTCCACCATCTCTCCCTCGTCCCCCTTCTCCCCTCGCAATATGGTGTCCTTGTCGATTCAGAAGGCCTAAAATAGTGAATGCAGTTGCACCTCGAGCTTGGATGAGGATGGTACTAGTGCTAATACTGATGCTCATGCGACTTCCTCCCCTCCACCGAATGCCCAAGAGACACTCTTTATTCCATTGAATTCCAAGGTGTCAAAGCTAGAGGATGATGAATCTGAGCACGCATGCATAATTGTGGAGGAGTTGTTTCAACCACCGATTCAAAATGATAAGAATCCAACAGCCTAAATTTTGGGTTCTTCTCTCTAATTCCAGTCACTTTCCTGTTACTTTTTTGTTTCTTACTTTCTGGTTTTGGTTTAAACATGTTATGTACGAGGTTGGTTTCCCCAAAAGGGAAGCTTACTCTAAGCTTACTCAAATTATCTCCTGGGTTGGTTTCCCCACCTGGGGGAACCTATTTTTTGTTTTTTTGGAACTGGAATTTCTCGCTAGAATTAGCTTGCCAACTCTGGAGGATCATGATTGTAAAATTTTGAATTGTATGACATAATAGAAGTAGACCAATTTAGAAAAAAAATATTGGAGTAGGGAAATTTCTAAATTCAGGATGAATAGGGTCAATTTTTATTTTTCCTAAATTTTTGAAAAAGATACAGTTTGCAATAGGGTTTGAAGAAAAAAATTTCTAGAAATTATTTCAGAAATTTGAGAATAATTTTTTTTTTAAATGCAAGAATTTGTTCTATAAGAAACTGATTATTAGGGAGTAGAAATTGAAAGAAGAAAGTAAACCCTAATTTTTTTAAGAAACTCTAGCTCGAGAAGGGTAATGAGATTTTTTTTTTTAAACCCTATCTGGAAATTTAAGAAAGAAGGGGAAACAAGGAAACCATAGTAGGAATATTTTCAGGAAGGGATGGCTAAAATGGCTAACTCAAAGTTCTAAGTGGAGAAGTTCACCGAAAATAACAATTTTTCCTTATGGATATTGAAATATAGGGATTTTTTGGTGCAACAAGGGTTTCCAAAGCAATAGATGGGGTGAAGAAAAAACCTACTAGAATGACAGATTCAGATTGGGAGGGCTTGGATTCTTGAGTTCTCAGTACCATCAAGTTATTACTCCTAGATGATGTTATCTTCAACATTGCTGAAGAGAGTACAACTACAAGTTTGTGGGAAAACCTCGAAATGTTGTATATGACCAAATCATTCACCAGAAAAATTTATTTGAAAAAACAATTGTACAGTCTTGAGATGAAGAAATGTAAAAAATTGCAGAGGATTTAAATTTTCTTAATACGCTTAATTGACAATTTTTATATATGGAAGTTAAAAATCAGGAAGAATACAAAGATATAACCCTTTTGTGTTCTCTGTCTGAGTCACGGGACAACTTCGTAACTTCAATCAGTTTGAGCACTACTCATTCTCTGAAATTTGAATCAGTCATGGGAGATCTGGTATTTGAATAAGTATAGAGGAAATCCAGTTTTGAAACATCTACATCATAATTCATGGTAGCCAGAGGATGGTCAAAGGAAATAGGGGAGAAAGCAAGGGGTTCTTCCATATCAAAATCAAAGGGAAAGAAGTCTAAAGCCAAATTTTGGTACTATAACAAAACTGGACACCTCAAGAAGGATTGTTGGAAATGAAAGGAGTCTGAAAACGAAAAGAAGGGAGAAAATCAAGTTGATTCAGCTATGGTTGAGAAGTATTATGTGATAAATTATAAATAGTAGATGAATCTTTACTTGTTTTCAATGTCTCTCCTAATTTTGAAAGTTGGAAGATAGACTTTGTTGCTTCTCATGACATCAGTCTGCACAAAATTTGGTTTACTTCATATGAAGATGTGAATGGTAGTTATGTGCTTATGGGAATTAATGTATCTTGTGAGACTCTTGGGATGGGAAATGTTAAAATTAAGAAGTATGATGATATAGTTAAAATATTAACCGAGGTTAGACATGTACCTGAATTAAGGAAATTTTTTATTTCTTTGGTAGTTTTGGACCCATATGGTTACAAGTTTATAGGTGAGAATGGAGTGCTGGACGTATCAAAAGGCTCCGTGGTTTTTATGCATGAAAATAAGGTCGTAAACGTTCTATTTATGGAAAACAATGTAAACATAGATTTAAAACTCGAAGTCATATCAGTATATACATTTTGGGCTATATCCATTTTAATCTTTGGGGACCATCTCCTACTGTATCTTATGGGGGTCCATTATATTTCTCAACATTTATTTATGATTTCTCTTGGAAATTTTGGGTCTATATGTTAAAAAAGAAATATGATGTATTTAATTTTTCAAACAATTTAAAGCTATGGTGGAAAATAAAATAAAGAAATCAATTAAATATTTAGGAACTAAAAATGGCCATGAATTCACTTCTTTCAAATTTTAACAATACTATAAGAATGAAGGGATTTTTATACATAAAATTATTGTTTATATTCCTTATCAAAATGGAAATGTTGAATTTATGAACTAGACTCTTATCGAAAGAGCCAGAAGCAAGATCAACAATGCTAACTTGTCCAAAGAGTTGTGGGTAGAAGTAGTATCTACTGCTTTTTATTTAGTTAACAAATCATGTTCTGTTGTCATAAATTAAAAAATTCCTAAATAATTTTGGTCAAGTTAGTCTTGTGATTAGTAAAATTTAAACCTTTTTGGTTGTGATTCCTATGATCTTATTCCAAGGATTCGGTGCTCAAATTTTGATCCAAAATCAAAATTTTATGTATTTATTTGGTATGACTATGTAGGAAAAGGATACAGGTTGTGGGATAATTATTCACAGAATATAGTCATTAGTAGAGATGTAACATTTTATGAATCTTCTCTTCTAAAATTAGATGTTGAAAAAGTTGAATAGGAACAGGTATCCCTAAATCGGCAAATTCAGTTGGAGGCTAAAATTTTTCCAAAAAGTTGAAAGGAAAGAGACACTTCTCAAGAACAAGGTGAAGAAGAAGAAGCAAAGGAAATTTTAGAAGTTCTAGAACTAGTTCAACAACCACTTACTTTAAGAAGGTCTACAAGGGAAACAAGAAAACTCAAAAGGTATGAAGATTTTGCACCATCTTTTGGATTGATCACTGAATATGGGGAACCTTCTTGTTATCAGGAAGAAATGGATGATGCAGATAGTGAAAAATGGAAAAAGGCTATGTTAGAAGAAATGGATTCCTTAGCCAAAAAAAATACATCGGATCTTGTAGAACTTCCTGAAAGGATAAGTGTTGTTGGATGAAAATCGGTCTTCAAATTGAAATGGAAAGCTGATGGAATTATCAAAAGGTATAACGTGAGGTTGGTTGCAAAAGGGTATTCTCAGGTTGAAGGTATTAATTTTCATGATATTTTTTTAATGATTCTTAAAACTTGTTTCTATTCATACTCTATTAGAACTAAATTCATTACTTTACCTTCAGTTAGAATAGTTAGATGTTAAAAAAACTTTTCTTCATCATGATTTGGATGCAGAGTTATATATGGAACAACCAAATTCTTTTGTACAAGGTCGCAGCAGGAGATTATTTTGCAAGCTCTGGAAATCATTATATGGCCTGAGGAAGTCACCCAGGAAATGGTACAATAATTTTGAGTCCTTCATGGTGAGCCTAAATGTTATTAGAAGTGAGTATGATAATTGCGTATAATTAAAAAGTTTCAATGGAATATTCATTATCTTGGTTTTGTATGTTGATGATATACTTATTGCAAGAAAAAGCATGGAAGAAATCAACAAGTTAAAGGATCAAATCTCTAGGACTTTTGATATGAAATATCTTGGAGAGACAAAAAATATCTTGGGCATGGAGAAAAATAGAGGCCTGAAGAATGGTAAGTGTTGGATATCAAAGTAGAAGTATGTGGAGAAAGTCCTTGAAAAGTTTGGTATGAACAATGTGAAACCTGTTAATGTTCTGTTAGCTTCAAATTTTATGATTTCCTCAGTTTTGAGTCTTATAATTGATGAAGAAAATAAGTATATGTCTCATTTACCATATGAAAATGGGGTATGAAACTTAACATATGCGATGGTATCTACAAGACTTGACATTTCGCATGCAGTTCGAGTTGTCAGCAGGTTGATGGAAAATCTAGGGGAAGAACACTAGCAAGGAGTGAAATGGGTTCTTCGATATTTCAGAGGGATGAGTGACCATTACACCATCTTTAATGCTCATGAAGGATCAATATATGGATATGTGGATGCTGATTATGAAGGTGATTTGGAAAAAAGGAGGTCCCTAGAAGTTACTTTTTTACTCTTTCAGGTGGAGAAATTAGTTGGATGTCAAAGCTTTAAGAGGTAGTTTCTTTGTCCACTATAGAAGGCGAGTATATAGTGGCTTCAGATGCTGGTAAAGAGGAAATCCAGTTAAAATGTCTGCTTGATGAGATTGGAATTATGCAGAAGAAAGTGAATTTTTTTTGTGGCAGTAAAAGTGCTATTCATTTGGCTACAATTTCATCTTATCACAGCAAGACCAAGAACATTTATGTAAGGTAACACTTTCTATGTAATATTCATAATTATCTTTCGGCTAGTTGGAATATTAAATTTTGTTTTTATCCTTTAGATAGATGAATAAGAGGGTAGGGAGACCCATAAATCTCCTTAGTAGGAATAAAACCACTTCTAGTGTGAATGTGGGTCATTGTAGCAGCTGAATAAATCACTTATGGGTGTGAATAGGGGCTTGAGGATGTGGAAAGGGTCAATTTTGACCAAATCAATGGCGTTGGTATGGACGAAGTGGATAGTTAATGAGAGACGACATAGTGTTAGTGGGAGGAAGTCTACATGAGAGTAGTGGCTTTAATGTGTGGGACCCTAGTTGAGAAAGCTCAAAAATCATATAAGGAAGGGGATGGAAGCCATAGAGGGCATTATGATAATTGTTTATTTTTTGGTCCTTTATGACTTCTTGCTAGCTTCAGCTATTTAGCAGAGTCTATTGTGTTGTTTAGAACTAGGGTGTTCCAGAGAGGGAATCCCACCCTCATTGTTAGGAGAGGCTTATTGAATATCATTTCCACCATCCAGTATCAAGAAAAGCTTCCGCCATTATTCCCAGTGCAGTCTCCTTCAGGATTGTGTGGTTTTGTAGGGAAGAAGTAGTGGAGCAAAAATAGATCTAGTTCTGAGCTTGTTCTTTAGTGGAGGGAGCAACCCTTCATCCACGAGGCCAGAAATGAGGGTACTTGAGAAACATTGTGTTATCTAGCATCAGGCCAAGGTGACTCAATCATCTACAGTGCAGTTCCCTTTAGGAATTGTGTTATTTTATTGAGCGGTTGTAGTGGAGGGCTTAGTGCTCGAGTTGATGAGTTAAATTTCAAGTTAGGGGAGAAACCCTTCATCCTGGAGATCTATTGGAGGAGTATCATCCATTCCTACATCATATCAGCCACCTCCTATTAGCTTTCTAGTTGTAGATCATAGTTAGCCCTAGGGCTGCATTTCATCATTTTTTTATTTTGGGTCTTTCTGGAAACTCTTTCTGGGTTGCCTTGGAAATGTGTTTGGGAGCTTAGATCTCGATTCCTGACACTTTTTGATCATTGTATTATTAGATCAATACATTTATATTTTCCAGATGAAGTTACGCTCACTAGGACTACGTTGTCTTGTACTCCGACATTTTGAATAGTAGCTACAATTCATGTTTTGGTGCATTTGAGCATCATAGGCTTTTATTTTCTAGCTTGAAGGACTTTTTTCTCAAGATATTGCACTTATTTTATGTTGTTATACTTAATACAATGGATCTATGATTGGATCATGTTTAATGTATTGATATTCAATGCATCTTTTTCAGTTTATGTTCAATATTGATGCTTTTCCTATTTTGGAATATTATAGTGGTATCGGGGCATAATCTTGGCTCAGCCTATGTATTTCAGCCATTATATCATCAGAAGTAGGAGAGCCTCTCACACAAAGGGAGAACATGTATCTCAATAGAAACCGGAGATATGATTATACAGACAACAAGGAAGACAAGGGAAAAACTCCCATATCAATAGAGGAGGATGAAAAGGAGTTTTCCAAGCTTCTTATTCAAACCATGCATGACATTGCCTGAGAAATAAAGGAGATGAGGATGGAGAAACACAAAGAATACCCTAGAGTGTTTCTACATGGAGAGAGATCTGTCATTCCACATCACTAGTATGATCAACTAGTGACACAACAAGTTTCCCAACGATCGACTATGTGTACATTCTTAGTAGTGGGAAATGGAGGACCCCAAGAATAATAAATGCTTGAAGATTATTTCCTAGAGTATTAGTCTCAATCTCAAAGATTCGAATATAATATAATATTTTAGGAGTTTTTTCAGATCAAGGACAACATGAGACCCCAGTATAACAATAGAAGTGGATGACTCACAAAGAATAATGATCTACAAAGGACCATGGGTAAGTTATTTTTTCCCACTTTTGATGGATCATCCAAGTGAAAAACCAATTCATGGGTGGAGAAGCTAGAAATCTAATTCTAGTTGAACAAAGTATGAGAGATGGAAGCCATCAAAATAGTAGCATTTCACCTCGAAGGTGAGGGAAATGATTGGTGGTTTCATGGTTTTTCTACATTGGGGCATGCCAATGTGATTGCATATTCAGAGTTCACTGGAAGGTTAGTAGATAGGTTTGATAGAAGAGACGCAGAGGCACCTTATATTGAGTTGAAAAGCTCAAATACTTAGGTAATCTAGAAACCTATATTTCTGAGTTTCTAAAAATTTCTTTCATGGCTCCTGATTTAGCTACAACTAGGAGGGTTTATATGTTCATTGATGGGTTAGCAGAGCCTCTCCATGGGTTGGTCAAATCTACTAAAACAAATACTCCTCAAGATGTTATTGAAAGGGCAAGAGATTTACAAGATACTTTGGCAAGGGCAAAGGTTCCATTTCCACTAAGGCCACCCTTGTAGCAAAAAGGGAAAGATGTGACGGTTCTCCCTTTGAAAGAGAACCAAAAAAAAAGACCTCTTACTGATGATGCTCGAAGAGACTTGAGAAGGAGGAAGCTTTACTTAACATGTCAAGAACCATGGGCACCATGGAATCAATGTGTAGCAGGGAAACCACACTATATAGAGGTATTGTATAATAGTGAGGATGAGGAAGAAGAGGAGCCAGAAGGGAGAAACAACATTGGGATAGCAACAGAGGATCCACCACTGCCATGGGGTGGAAATGGGGCATTTTCTCCAGTTGGAGGGGCCTTTGCATCTTTGTGGGGAGTACCCATGTATCTGACTTTGAAATTCTGAGGTACTATTCAGGATCAGAGAGCATCAATGCTGAATGACAGTGGGGCTACCCACATCTTTATTGATGCTCAATTAGTACAGAGGAGAGAAATACCCACTGATGATTTCGAGGGATTTTCAATTTTGGTTCTAGGAGCTAGAATGATGCAATGCACGAAGTATGTTTTGACATTATCTGTCACCATGGGAACATAAACCTTGATTGATCACTTCTTTGTGGTCTATATCCCTGACACCAATGTGATATTGGGTGTGCAGTGTTTGATTACTTTTGGAAAGGTCACCATAGATCAGGAGACCTTGTATATGGAGTGGGTAGATAATAAGAGTGGTAAGCATCAGGTGATCAGGGGCATGCACACATATCCCCCTCAGATAGCTATTTCACAAAATATATTTAATGATTTGAGCTGTGGGAGCCAAGACACAATAGTCCTCTCAGTTATGCAGTTCACTTTGACCCATGATTTAGTATTATTTGGAGGCATTCCACTAGGAAGGCCTTAGGACCAGGAGTTGGTTAGAGAGTTCTCACAAAACGTTGCACCATTGATAGATCTGGATGAGGTAAGAAATTTGGGGGAGCTTAGCACAGCATAGGGAGTCTTTTGTAGGCTCAAAGAAGAGTGGGAAATTCCTCTGGTATCAATTTTACCAACTCTCACCAAGCATCTTTCACTAAGAGGAGGTGTTTCAAGGATGGATGAGAGCACCATCATGGTGCAAGGGGGCTACTCTATGGCCTTTGAGAACCAGAATATACTTCCACATAGGGATAAATATTCCATATATGTTAGATGGTTTTTGGCACTCATGCACACATTGGCCAAACTCAGAAGGTTTTGGATGAGATATAGCTTCCAGGTGAAGGCTAACCTCCATAAACTTCAACCCTTACTTGAACAGGAGCAGCTACAAAGGAGGCAGTAGAGACATGATAACAATATCTTGACATATTACCTTGGAATTAGACATATCAAAGAGGAGGGAAGTAAAATGATAGGTGATTTTCCACAAATGGCAAAAACGTTTTCATTGATGGGTATAGATCCTTACTGGAAATCCCAGCTATTAGAAGCATATTCCACATATCTCTTGACATACAGAGTACTTGAGGGACAGGTGATAGATGAGAGGTATACAATGGTGGATGGTGTTATCTATTATCAGAATTAAATCTTCTTGGCTGGAGACTCTAAGCTCAAGAAGAAGAATCTACATGCAATAAATGAATCACTCCTTTCTGGTCACACAAATTTCATGGGGGCATATCAAGCCATTGTGGAGGGATTCTCTTGGAGGTGTCTCAAAGAGGATGTGTACCAAAATATCAGGAGGTGTATGGTTTGTTTGAAGATTAAGGAGGAGAAAAACCACCTTGCAAGGTTGTCACAACCACTTCCCTTTCTGATAGAGATGTGGGAAGGCTCATCTATGAATCTCTTCACCATCTTTCCAAAGGTACATGGTAAGGATTTTTTTTTTGTGCATAATGATCAACTAACAAAGTATTTGTATTCCTTTTCCATTAATTTATAGTACGTTGCTCCACAAAGGGGCACTCTTTTCTTTATACTTCATCGTCTACTTGGGGCCACAATAAATGATGGGAATGGCCACCCCTTAGGAGGCTTAGGGGAGATGATATCTTATTTTGGGTGTACTCAGTTGACACCACAAATTAGTTACTTTCTCCAAGCATGTGAGAGGATACTGGAAACAAGAAAGTGGTTTGGAATCCACTTATAAAATCATGTTTTGAGGCAGCTAGGAGTAGAACTGCACTGCTTCTAGTTGAGGAGCTATTATCCTTCTCTGGTATTGCATGTGGTAGTTAGTGTAGCTTTTATTTTGATCCCATATGTAGATGATGTCTTGATCACAATTGTTGGCATGGTTGGAGGAAGGGCACATGGATTGAAGTTGTTCCTTGGGAATGAGATCTCCAACATTTCTTATGTCACATGTTTCAGTGAGAACATTGGATAGTATGTGATTGTTGTCGTAAACCTCTCACTTCCTTATGATGTGAGCCATTTGGCTAACTAAAACACTTGGGAAGAGCAGCTAAGGGGGAGATTGATGGGAGGAAACCTGATATAGTGGGAGAGCTTATAATATGTGGGTGCCACCAGGGGAGGAGGAGATGTCTTGCAGCATTCAACCTTACAGTTGCTTGAGGACAAGAAACATTTGGGAGGGGAGGACTATAATATTCCTAATTAGCTTTCAGCTAGTTGGAATATTAAATTTTGTTTTTATCCTTTAGATAGATTAATAAGATGGTAGGGAGACCCATATATTTCCTTAGTAGGAATAAAAACAATTATAATGTTAATGTGGGTCATTGTAGTAGCTGAATAAAGCACTTGTGGGTGTGAATAGTGGCGTGAGCATGTGGAAAGGGTCAACTTTGACCAAATCAACAACGTTGCTATCGAGGAAGTGGATATTTAATGAGAGACAGTGCAATGTTAGTGAGAGGAAGTACCCTTTAGAGTAGTGGATTTAATGTGTGGGACTCAAGGTGAGAAAGATCACAAAGCATATAAGGAAGGAGAAGTCATCCATAGAGGGAATTATTATTATTATTTATGTCTTGGTATTTTATGACTTCTTTCACGCTCCAGCTATTTAGCGGAGTCTATTGTGCTATTTAGCACAAGGGTGTTCCTGAGCAGGAATCCCACCCTTATCCTTGGGGGACTTCAAGTTTTTACTTCGGAGAGGCTTATTAAGCATCACTTCCACCATCCGG
Organism: Pinus albicaulis; assembly: GCA_034641835.2. Taxonomy (NCBI): domain Eukaryota; kingdom Viridiplantae; phylum Streptophyta; class Pinopsida; order Pinales; family Pinaceae; genus Pinus; species Pinus albicaulis. Next base: position 1,328,601,658 of record CM076580.1, read on the forward strand.
CATCAATCCAAGCTTCATCCATTATTCTGAGCATGGAATGCTTGAGGATTGTGTAGTTTTGTAGGGCAGAAGTAGTTGAGGAGAAATAGATCCAATTTTGAGCTTTTTGTCCGGTGGACAGAGTAGCCCTTCATCCAAGAGGGTCCTTGAGCAATATTGTGTTATCTGGCATCATGCCATGCTGTTTCCATCATCTATAGTGCAGTTCACTTCAGGAATTGCATTATTTTATTGAGTAGTTATAGTGGAGGGCTTAGTGCCCTAGTTGATGAGTTAAATTTCCAGTGAGGGGAGCAGCCCTTCATCTAGGAGATATATTGGAGGTTTATTAGCCATTTATACATAAGATCAGCCATCTCCTATCACTTTTCTATTTCTAGAGCATATTCAGCCCTAGGGCTGCATTTCACCATTTTTATATTTTGGGTATTTCCAAAAACCCTTTCTAGGTTGTCGCGAAAATGTGTTTGGGAGTTTATATCTATATTCCCGGCACTTTTTGGGCATTGTATTATGAGATCCATAAATTTATATTTTTCAGTTGTAGTTACACTCACTCGGACTATGTTTTCTTGTAATCCGACATTTTGTATAGCATATACAATTCATGTTTTGGTGGATTTGAGCACTGGAGGCTTCTCTTGTGTATCTTGAGGGACTTGTTCCCAAATATGTTGTACTTATTTTCTGATGTTATACTGCGTACAATGGATTTGTTATTGGCTCATGTTTAATGTATTTATATTCACCGCATTTTTCCAGTTTATGTTCAATTTTGCTTCTTTTCGGATTTTGGAATATTACATTTTGAGACATATGATCGATGGCGACAAAATAGTTCTCAAGAAGTTCCATACATAGGAACATCGTGCAGAAATATTAATGAAGACAGTTCCATCATATAAGTTTATGTGGTGTATATCTTCTCTTGGATTTCAAAAGAGATGATGAACGAGATGGGAAATGGATTAGGAATATGGTTGTCAAGGTGGATTTTGTTTAAATGTGACAAAAAATCATGTAATTATTTTAATTATGGGTAAAATTGGTTATTTATGAGTCATTCAGTTGTATAACGAGAAGGAGTTATGTAAAAAAAAATAGCCCGTATTAATTGGTATGGCCCAACATGATTCTAAGGGAGGATATTCATTTCTTTATTAATATATTTCTTATCCGTCCTTGACACACTGTAAGGGTTTTACCATGAAACTTTTATGTGTTCTTGTTGTGTGAAAAATTACCCTTCCTCTTTAGTATTTGTTTTCTTGTATGAATGTGTTTAATAACTCCTAACTCCAACACAACAAAGGGACCAAAGTGGAAGAATTGTAAAATTAACATTGAATTTATAAAAGAGATATCAGTTAGTAGAGAGTGCTCTAACATGTTGGTCGATATTGTATAGAACTGTTATGCATCTAATATTTGCATTAGTACTGAAAAGAACCTTCATATAGGTGAGCCATGATCATTAATCATTATTCACATTGCTTCATATTATTTGGCCACCGTTACACATTTTGGAATAAAGGTTGAATGTATACTATGCTCGCGGTCGAAGGAAATGTGCTATATTGGAGCTGTTGCGATTGAAAGGAATGTTACATAGTCTAAAGCTAGATAGATATCCACTGACAATATTGACACAATGACAAAGAATTAGTAGCATAATTAGCATTATTATGCAGTTTCTCTAGCCCTGGAAACATTATTGTTATGATGCCAGTGTAATAGCTCTGCTTCCACAATTTTTCTTTTCTATTTATGGATTAAATACTAATCACATACAACTACCTTAATGTATTTCAATGCATTTTGACGAAAACCATCTACTAAATTTAATGGTTGTTTTACTTTTTTCTAATTATTATCGAATTCCAATCCAATAATTATCGTCAATCAATTTTATTATAAGTTACTGTTAATGACATTTCTTACCCCTTATGTCACTAAAACATGTTTCAGGTTTCTTATGTAGTTTATAGCATAATACTACTATCAAACTAATGGATTCTTCTTCTTATGATAATAAACAAAGACATAATTCTATTGTACTTTGACTACATTATCCTTTCGATATTTCATTCCACTTATATTACCAACTCCCCTCAATTGATAAATATACTTTTGGATTAAAGTTATAGTTTTGAACCTTTACTATATACTTTCTTTCCTAATTTAATCACTTACCTATGTTCTATACATAAGCCATGAATATCACAATTAATCACATTTCGGACTTTAGTGATATCTATCACACATTAATTTTCTATGTTACACCCCTACATAACTATACTTCTCCCCACTTGGCTTATATATGAAACATTCGTTTCGAGTTGAAAACTATTTATATTTACATGCCCTCATTGGAGTTGACCTTCCACATTATCATTCTAAATCCTACGTGGACTGATATTAATCTACATAGGACATACGTAATGTTTTTGGCTCTCATGGGTTTACCATGTAATCCACTACGTGACCTATCAACTAGCCCATCACAATTTTTTCATTTATGAAGTGAGTAATGAACTCAGGCTCGTATGATGGTAAAAACGATGTCTGATTTTTTTATTCTCATCTCGGGATTTTCTTCATTTATCAATGGTACTCTAGTTATTAACACTATCACATGGCTCTTTATGTATCGATTTAACATTTCAGCTACCAGGTTAATCTCCCCCGTTGGATGCATTCCACGTGGGTGTTTGATATTTAGCTGTATCGGTGGTTAGGGTTATCCTTCCTCTGTTGCATTTTAGCTCTATTCCTCCATTTTGTCTTCATTTTTCATCTATGGTTATGCAGCAGGCATTTAGTTTCAAAGGATTTCATTTAACTTAGGCTGTAAAGCCAAGATTATGATGAAAAGTTTACTAGTTCTTCAATTTAATTAGGCTTCTCAAGTAATAACTTGAATTTTTTGGTATCACTTTAAACTTGCAGTTTTCTGAGATTTTTTGGATTTCTATTTGGGGTTTCAACTTGAAATTTTTATTTCACTGCTTTATTTCTGCAACTCATATGCATTATTTCTCATGGTTGCAACATTGGGTTTCATCCCCATAACATTGTGTATTCCACAGAGGGCCCATTTCCATTTTCGTATAACGCTTTCACAAAACAAATGGTAGTAAATCCTTCGATAGGTAAAGTCAGAGAATTACTATGTTTAAGTATTTCTAAAATACTATTATGCCTTTGAATATTTTCAGGTATTGGTTGGGAATTTCATTCTAATGTTTTACATTCAAGTTTAGTTCTGGGTTATCTTTGTCATCTTCGTAGATTGGTTTCAACTTAATTTAAAAATTTCTAATTCATTGTTCTTTGAATGCACATGGAGGATTCGTGGTGTGAGAAAAATTCCCTCTCCCACACGCAGCAATTTCTAACTTTTCTACTTATTCTGGGCATTAACATTTCTCTCTAGGTATCCGTTGGGCCTCTACTTATTTCCAGCATATTTTTAAAGTTCCTTTCATAAATATAGTTATGGTTTTTCGTCTAAAGGACACTAACCATTTGTAACTCTGGCTCTTCTCTATTATGAGAAACCATCTTACTATTTTGCGTATTTTATCTTGTTATATACATATAGGGTAACGTAGGAACCAGTATTGACCATACCTTTTCCCCTTATACATTTTTACTCTAATGTCTCTGCGTTTAATTTATAATTTTGGTTAGAATTTAATTTATTTTCAGAGATAATAATTTTTAAATTCTTCTGAGTAAATAAATCTCGGTTATCTCTGTTATAACCTCACAGGCTGCTTTCTTTCGATTTGGATTTAAAAATCACACTCATCTTAACGTTAATGTCTCTTCACAATTTCACGTTTTCTTGTGTCTTCATAATTAGAGTCTCTTTGATTTATACTTGTTCATTTACTCATTAAGAGTATGAGGTTAATGTCAATGTATTTATTTGTACAAATATTCCCCATTCTTGGATTAGAATCACTAGCCTGTAATGATTTTTTCTTTTTATTGAATTGCATAAATTTATATAGAACAAGGTTTAATATTTTCATTCCCTAATTTGTACAGGAGCTTGATAATCCCACAGTTCCTAAATTTTGACTCAATATGCTCTCGAATAAGGCTTAGGTAACAATTTTCCTGATTCTAGTTAGGAATTTATTCGATTTTTAGCTTCCACTTTTTCTCCATTTGATTGATATTAAAATCTCTTTTACATACAGATTTATTCCTCTTTAACAATCAACAAGGTAATTATTACCTATACTTTTGTTGTTATTTATTATTTGAATATTCCCTACTTCTTGGAATTTAAACAAAATTATTAATAACTATAATTTCATTTCTATGCAGGTATCTGTTTCCATCATGTCTCGTTTTACAGTTTTTTTATCATTTTACATGTCCTATAGTGACATAGTAACTTTGGATTTCATTGTACAGGTTGGTCCAACATTTCTTGAGGACTTCACTTAGTATAATTCTGGACTATTTCTACAGGAATTATGTATTTATGATTTATGGGATAGCATCCCTAATATTGTAGAAATATCTAGACAATAATTACTTGGATTGTATCTGTATTTGGACATAAGTCTCCCGACTTATTTTAATTCAGTATAGTCTACTATACTCTATTTCCAGTATTGAAATTACGTTTTCTAATCTGCATATATTGTATTCTATGTGACCTTTACTCAATTATGATAGAATACTATGACTTATGTATAAATTCAAAATATTTTCATTATGCTACAGTATACTATATACTTTGAATATTAATTCATGCTGATTACCATAAGATAATTTCTTTCATTCTGTATTATTTTATTTAACATATTTTCATAGTTATTTGAGTAATTCCACTATATTTAATTTATTCTTGTAATGATTTAAATCATTCACCTAATGTTGTGAAACCAACTCCAAAAATAGAATAAAATAGATATTAACGCCTTAGAAAAAAGACATTTCGAAGGGGAAACCTTCAATACATTACATGAATGAAAAATTCTTGGATGGTACAAATTACAAAACCTCCTTTCTATATATAGGAGTCGATGGGGCCACAATGTAATCCTATCCGACCTAACAATAATAATTTAGGGTCACAATAATAATAATATGGGGGTTACAGGGGTACAATAATAAAAATAATGGGGTTACACTAACAACAATAAGGGAATATACTAGTAATATAGGGACCTAACATGCCCATCTCCTTCAAAAATCTGTTGTCCTCAAAGCTTGAGTAGCTCTGGGTGCTTCTGTATAAAATTCTCATCCTCCCATGTAGAATCTTTAGTGGGTAAATTCTTCCACTTAATGAGATACTCTGAAATTGATGGATTTCGTAGCTATCGAGTTCTTGTTTCTGTGGCTACTTCAGGTTCCAATATGATTTTTCCTCCCTCATCAAGTTCTGGAAATATTGTTTGAACTGGAAGGTTTTCACCTATAAGCTTCTGTATGCATGAAACATGGAAAAATGGATGCACTCGTGAAGAATTAGCAAGCTCCAATTTGTATGCCATAGTACCAACATTTTGCAACACCTTGAAAGGACCATAATACTTTGGCAGTAATTTATTATCCTTCTTAACTTGCTTGAGGGACATTTGTTTGTATTGTTGTAGCCGTAAAAATACCCAGTATCCTACATCAAGGCTTCTCTCACTACGATGTTGATCTGCCATTGTTTCATTCGATTTTGTGCCAAATTTAGGTTATTCTTCAAGAGTTGGAGAAATTATTGTTGATGCTCGATGTGATCTTCCACTACCTGAACCTTCAAATTTTCTCTTAAATATGATGTGATAGATGGTGGATGATATCCATAAAGTTCCATAAATGGGGTCATTTTTGTTGTAGTATCGAAGGAAGTGTTATACCACCATTCAGCGAGAGGTAACCACTTGACCCATTTTGTTTGTTTATCAGATACAAAACAAAGAGGATATCCTTCCAACATTAATTTACTATATCAGTTTGACCATCGGATTGAGGATGATAAGATGAGCTATGAGCTAATTGAGTACCCAAACAAGAAAATAAATCCATCCAAAATTTTCTTGTAAAAATGGGATCTCTGTCACCAACAATAACCCTTGGGTTTCGATGTAGCCTTTGAATTGTGTCCATAAATGTAGTAGCAACTGTACTTGCTTTAAATGGATGAGATAATTCACAAAAGTGTGCATACTTGGTAATTCTATCAACTACCACCATGATGACACTCTTTCATTCGGACTTAGGTAAACTTGTGATAAAATCCATTGAAATATCCTGCCAACGTTGATTTGGAATGGATAAAGGTTGTATAAGACCCGGGGTCTTAATTGTCTCAACTTTATTCTCCTGGCAAGCCAAACATTTCGCCACAAAATTTTGAATATCAGATTTAATGCCATCCTAAAAAAATTCTTTCTTCACCCTGTGGTAAGTTTTTAAAAATACTGAGTGTCCTCCTAAAGGAGAAGTGTGCAATTCCAAAAGAATCTTTTGTTTTAGTTGGGAATTCTTACAAAGATATAAGCGATCTTTGTACCATAAGGAATAATTTTTCCAACTAAATGTATCAGATGTATTAGGATCTTTCTGTAACTTTTGAATGACTGTCCACACTTCTTTGTCCTTCTTCCATTCATCCCTTTCTTTGGTTATCCAATCTGGTTGGATAATAGATAAGGCACAAAGAAATTCTTCCACCTCTTGATTATTTCTTGACAGTGCATCTGCAACCACATTTAGCTTCCCTTTTTTGTAGATTATTTCAAAGTCATAACCCAACATCTTTGTGACCCATTTTTGCTTCTCTTCTAAAGATATTCTTTGTTCGAAAAAGTGTTTAAGACTATCATGATCAGTTTTTACCTTGAAGTGTCTTCCCATTAGGTAAGTTTGCCATTTCTTTAGTGCATGTAGTATTTCTAACATTTCCTTCTCGTAAATAACTTTCTATAAATACTTTCCTTTGATTGGACGATTTTCAAAAGCAATGGGTCTTCCTTCTTGCGTTAAAACAACCCCAAATCCATTTCCTGAGGCGTCACATTCCACAATAAGGTTTTTGTGAAATCTGGCGTAGCTAAGACCAGTGCTAGGCACAATACTTCTTTAAGATGTTCAAAGACCTTAGTTGCTTCAGGAGTCCATGAAAATGCATCTTTCTTCAATAATGTTGTTGGAGGTGCTTCTATTCTCCCATAATTCTTAAAAAACTTGTGATAATACCTTGTTAACCCGAGAAATCCTCGCAACTTCTTTATGGTTGTGGGGACTTTCCATTCCTTAATGGCTTTAGTTTTGTTAGCGTCTACCTTAACACCCTCATGAGATACAATATAACTCAGATATTCCACCTCTTGTACTCCAAAGAAACATTTGGATGTTTTTTCATAAAATTGTTTCTCTTGCAATAGTTTGAGCACCCTGTCAACATGTTGAACATGATCCTTCCAAGACCTGTTGTAGATTAGTATATCATCAAAAAATACTAGCACAAAATTTCTAAGGAAGGGTTTGAAAATAGAATTCATTAACCCTTGAAATGTAGAAGGTGCATTGGTAAGGCCAAAAGGCATGACCAAAAATTCATACTGACCCTCATGAGCTTGAAATGTTTTTTTTGGAATATCTTTAGTCTTTATTCTAATTTTATGATATCCTCAACGAAGATCCAACTTGCTAAAATAAATTGCTCCATGTAATTCATCCAATAATTCATCAATCATAGGAATGGGAAATTTATCTTTAATGGTGAGCTTATTGAGCTCTCTATAATCCAGACACATGTGCCATGATCCATCCTTCTTGTGTACCAATACTACAAGAGCAGAGAAAGAACTTTGACTAGGTTGAATTTATCAGCCTCTAACATTTCTGCAATTATATGTTCACTTTCGTTGTTTTGGACATAAGGATATATATAAGGCCTGATGTTTGGAGGAACACTTCCTAGAATCAAATGAATAGCATGATCATGATCACGAATAGGTGGGAGTCCTTTTGGAGTTTCAAACACCTTGGAATGATTGTCCAATAATTTTTGGAGATATGAAGAAATAGATGATTTTGATTTTGGAACTTCTAGTGAGCATAATTGTGCAATTACGCCTCATTGTTCTTTCTTTAGAAGATTTGTCATGACATTAGAGCTTATTATATTTCTCGGACTCCATGAAATATCCCGTAATTCAAATTCCTTTCCTTCTGAAAGACATTTCAAGAAAATATATTGAAAATTAAAAGCTACTGTCCCCAAAGATTGTATCCATTGTACTTCTAGTACAACATCAGCACCTCCCATAGGAATGGAAAGCATTGGAATATTCAATACATATTACCCTATGTTTAGGTTTATATTATGGCATTTTCCGGAGCAATTTATAGTGCCTCCATTTGCAACCATCACTTGACATTCTGGTGTTGGGTATAGGAAACAATTCAATTCCTTAGCTACCTTACAATGAATAAAATTATGGGTACTACCTGAATCAATCAACACTATTACCTTTTTCTTCTTGATATGTCCTTCTATCTTGAGAGTTTGAGGAGTGGTAATTCCAACCAATGCATTACACGATATGGTCAGACTCATTTCTTCCTCTTCTAGGGTTGGTTCATGGTGTATACCCTCTTCTTTTGAAGATTCTTATTCATTTTCTTATTCCTCTTCACAATCTATGTAAAATAATTTCTTCTCAGCACACTTCTGACCTTTAGTGTATTTTCTATCACAACTGTAGCAAATCCCTTTTGCTCTTTTTTCTTCCAATTTTTGTGGTTTCAACCTTGTAGGTTATGCAAATATAGGAGTAGCAACACTTCCCTCTTTATAGAAGTGAGCGGTAGGCTTCCTTGTCGCCATAATTTTACATTTAATTTTTCTGGCCAACCTTAATGCCTTCTACAATGAAGTAGGTTCCAAAATGTGAAATTCCTATTGGATGTTATCCTTTAAAGTACCTATGAAGATATCAATCATGTGTTCCTTTGAAATATCAGTTACCCTTATATTCAATTTTTGGAGGTCCTCAATGTGCTCCCCCATTGAACCCTTTTGTTTGAGATTTATCAATTGGCTAAAGAAGGTGTCGCTCTTTGTATCCTTATAATGTGCTATCATTTCCTCCGTAAAAATTCACCTAGTGACAATTTTTTTATGGGAGCAAAGCCATCGATACCATACAAATGTATTTTGTTCTAAATGTAAAGTTTCAATGCGTACCTTTTGTGTGTTTTACACATTATTGAGATCAAAATATTGCTCCATCCGTAGTATCCATGTTATAGGATCTTTTCCATCAAACTTTCTCATATCCATTTTCGGAATATGGTGGTTTTTCCCTCCAACATTAGAGTTTATGAAATCACGATTAACATTTATTTGTTCTCATCTTGAGTTTCCTCTACTATCTTTTCACCATTAGGAAAAATTTCTTTTATCAAATTTTCCAAACCTTTTATGTCTACTTTTAGATCATTCTTCATGTTTTCCATGTTGTCTTTAATTTTTTCATTGATCTTAGCTTCCATGTGATCCATATTAGCTTTCATGCCCACTTCTATGCCATCCATATTAGTTTCCAAACCATTCATATTAGCTTCCAGGCCTTCCTTCAAACCATCCATCCTAGCTTCCACACCTTTCTTCAAAACTTCCATTTCATTTTTTGTTGCTCTTTGCGAGAGCGAAATTTTTTGCACTTTCTCTTGTAATTTTGATATGTCATGTTGCCATTCTTCATCTTCATGAGTCATAGTAGAGCCTTCTAAAGGCTTAATGGGTGTTGAATTCTTTTTAGGGGCCATTTTAGAATCCAATACTGATATATATTCTACTATATTCCCTTGGAATCAATTCAACTTGATTCTTCAAACAAGACTTATGCAATTCAGAAAAAAAAATACACACCTTTTACTTTCTTTTGAGGAGCTCGATATTGAAATTGAATTATCTCTATAATTCCAAATCCTCAATATCTAAAATATGGTCCTGTAGTTGCCCTATGAAGCTTCTTTTGGATTCTTCAATGAAAAGTTATGTCTAATCTCTCACAATGACCCAATTATGGACTCGTTCAGTAGAGCGAACTTGTACGACTTCCCACGTGTCATTTTTTCCTCCATTAGCTCTAAAATTGATAGACATAAAACTGCATCCCATGTACTTGCATTTATTTTTTACAGAATTCCAATTCAATGCTCAGAGAGAGAGCTATGAAGATTTTTCCACGGTCACCTTTTTGAGATGAAATTCAAAAGCCTGAAAAAGCCCTAACTTCCACGGGTCATATATCCGCACATTCTGTGACCAAGATCTAAAATTTTACAATGATGTTTCTCAAAATTTTAGTTTCTCACTCTAAAACGTTCAGCTTCTAAACCTTCGTAGAAAGAAATTTATAGGGAAAATGCCATGATGACCTGTTTAGTTTAAATTGAGGAGCTTGCAAAATGAATTAACTTCCATAGATTATATCTCCGAAAATATTGCAAACCAAGCTCTAAAATTTTGCAATGATGTTCCTCGGGATTTTGGCTTTGCACACTAAACATTTCAGCTTCTAATCCTTCGTATAAATTTTTTTTTAGCGAAAATTCCACGATGACCTGTTTGGAGCAGTGAAACCCTAGAATCCAAAGCTTTGATACCAAATGTTGTGAAACCAACTCCAAAAATAGAAGAAAAGAGATATCAACACCTTATAAATAAGCCACTTCGAGGGGGAAAACTCCAATACATTACATGAATGAAAAATTCTTGGATGATACAAATTACAAAACCTCTTTTCTATATATAAGAGTCCAAGGGGCCACAATGTAATCCTAGCTGACCTAACAATAATAGATTAAGGGAACAATAATAACAATATGGGATTTACAAGAGTACAATAATAACAATAAGGGCGTTACACTAACAACAATAAGGGACTATACTAGTAATATAGGGACCTAACACCTAACCTCCGATTTAAATCTACTTCAAGGGTTTAGACATTTTGATATTTGGTACCCTTATTATAATTATCTGTGCAACACTACAAAGCTATACTATATTTATTATATAAGGTTATGTTAAATTCAAAGATCTAAGAGTTTACAACTAGCAAAAATTATCACATTATTGAGATGCACAGAATATGCTCCTTTACAGATCTAGATATTTTCTTCACCACCAATATAACTTGAATATAATAACATAAATTCAAGATAAAATGAATTAACTTGTGCATAAAAATTCTGGTAGACTATTTTCCACCCAACCTATGAGCTCTCCACAAACCCCCCCCCCCCCCCCCTAGCAGAGATCAATTCCTTCCAGTAGTAGAAAACACCTTCTCTACCCACAATTTTCTTATTTATGCGTGATTTTCCATCATCTTGTTTCCATAACTGTGTCCAGGTAATCAGGATGATGTTTTCCTTTTTTCCTAGGCTTTTTTTTTTTTTTTCCACAAACGTACATTAAAACTAGCTTTCTCCTCTTTCTAGTTTTATTCCACCTCTTCCCAATAAATTTCCTCTTTACTGGGGTATCTTATTAGATTTTTATCTCTAATCTAATTATCAATATTTAATTTATTTTCTCCCAGGATTTTTTAGAGAACTGGGAAAGTATTGGGAACCTTATCCATCCTCATGGACTTGGATTCTTGATCTCTAATTATACTCTAGTCTTTGTACAATTAATTCCATTTCCATTTTATTAAAATTAAATAATAAAATATGTCCATAATAAATGTTTTCCCTTGGGTCCATTTGACCCTTTTGGGCTGTGTTGTAGTCGCTACAACACCACACAAAATTTTGGGTATATTCAAAATTTTGCGTCCCCCTCTGCTCGCTCAGCCATTAGAGTTTTGACCTGGCCTGTAGTGAATGACACCCTCGTGATGTATTCCGAGCCCCTCGTAAACCTTCTCACCATCATGACCAGATAATTTTGCTGCAGGCATGCCATGTGTGGGGGGATCGTCATGCATACACTCGAATGGAAGCTTTTCTATGTATTAAGTATGTCCATTAGAAGCACTTTCACCATAGATCATTCAGGCATTCTACCTACCATTCTCATGGTCCCATGTAAATTATTTTTTTGTGGGGACATCATTCTCTAAAAGGGTAACTATAAAATAATTGATATTATAATACTTCATGTAGGTTTAACCCATGAAATATATACCCGATAATATCACCACCGCATTGGAGATTCGAGAAGGTGGGATGGCATCTCTGGATCGGGATCGTTGTTCAACCCCCAAATAGTTTTAACTTGGACACATTGACAGAAGAAACAAGGGGGGCTTCAAGGAGATAATAAAATCGGAGAGGGAGGTTTTGATGATGTATAAAAAGGTATAACTTCCAAGGGCACAGAAACATCAATAAGAAAGCTATCCTCCAAGTTTTCCCAACAAACAAGGGTATTTATGGATAAAATAAAACTTGTCGCCAAAGTGGAGCAAAACTACTTGGCTATTTCATAGAAGGTCATAAAGGTTGCTCATTCAAGAGTACTTGCCCGCTATCTGTTGCCACACCATCTATATCTTCACAGATACAACCATCATGTTCTAATTTACATAGAGGCCCTTCTTCATCGATTATTAGTGCAGAAGGTGTGGGTAGTGGCCAAAGCTACCAGTTCGTCAAACACATGAAGCAGAGCAGTGATAAAGGTTGAGGGATGCAATGGGCTCATCAAAAGCCAGAGGTAGAGTAGTAATGAAGGTCACAAAATTGAATTCAAAGCTCCTTATGTCCTTTACCAGCAGAAGCTTGGGCTCGAGGGAAAGTGCCTCACAAGAAGAAATGCAGTCAAGTTTTCAGTGCAACATTTGGCTCATTGTGACTGGTTTCTGAGTCACAAATAATGTAGTGAAATGATCGATGAAACTCCTCGATTATCTGACTATGGGACCTCTTATCAAGTCACAGATCTCCGCAGGTCGCACAATCAGAATCTTCAAGCATGAAAGCAATGTGCAACCCAGCCTCAAATGCAACTATGCAACCCTTTCAAGTCGTAGATCTCCACAGGTCGCGGGGTAACAATCTTCAAGCAGGAAAGTGATGTATGACCCAGCCTTAAGTGCGACTATGCAACCCTTTCAAGTCACAAATCTCCATAGGTCGTAGGGTCGTAATCTTCAAGCATGAAAGAAATGTGCGACCCAGACTCAAATGTAACTATGTGACCCTTTCAAGTCGTAGATCTCCACGAGTATTAGGGTGGTAGTCTTCAACCATGAAAGAAATGTGTGAACCAGCCTCAAATGTGAGTATGCAACCCTTTCAAGTTGTAGATCTCCATAGGTTCCAGGGTTACAATCTTCAAGAAGGAAAGCAATGTGCGACCCAGCCTCAAATGTGACTATGCGACCCTTTAGTAGTTTCTATCTTCACCGAGGCCGCTAGGTCGCAAATGACCCAAGGTTTTATGTTGCGAGTAACCCCCAGATCGCAGGCCACAAATGGACCAAGTTGCAAGCCAGCCCATCAGTCAGTAAGACCAAGATTCAACGAAAACTCAAAGGACATCTCAACCTATATATACAACTTCGGGAAATCAAGTCAAGGACTTTTAGCTCAAAAATTGAAGCCAAGATGATAGAGGAATTGTTGCTTGAGAGCTAAAGGCACTGAGCTCTTGGTACCAGGTAGAGATAGAGGTAGCGAGGCTAGGTTTTTTGTATCATGCATTGAGATGAATAGCCCATGTTCCAATATTCAGTTTTGACGAGGTGTAAACATGTATTTGATGTTGCAGCAACATTAATAATATATTCTATTTTCCGACATTGATTCACGTGCTTGTTTGTGGTGATAATAATAGTTATCTAATATTTCACTATGTTGTGTGGATGCTTTCATGCATGCAATTGATTATGAACTAATTCACAGTGGTTTCACGTACGTTTTCTCTCGTATCAGTGTTTATTTGTTCCTTGCCACGTCATTGATCTATTGTGAACTACTTTGCAGTTAAATTTTGGCATGTTTTCTTTCGTGTATGTTTGACTGGTTTTTCGGCTCACCGATCCCATTCATGGCATACTCCCCTTTTGTTTTGCTTCTTGTAATTGCTTGTATATTTTTTTATGGTTCGCCAATCTTGGGCTAATTTTGCTTCACTGATTGGTCGTTTCACCTTTGCCTTTGCTCCATCATATTCTCATCCGACAACCAAGAGTGGAAAAACTTATGGCGGCATCTGGGCCCACATACCAGATGGGGTTCCTATCCCAAATGGTCTGAGGTCTAATTGGGACCTTTCACGGGGGAGACCCCCTTGTTTTCGACAGTACAATTTTTCCCATCAACAAAATTGGCACTAGAAGGAGGGCCAGATGACAAGCTTAGCCCTTAGAGCCTGCAATTAGTCTCATATCTGTAATGGCTCATCCCCAAATCATTCTCCCGAGATGTTTTTTGGATCTATCTGGTTCTCGATGCTCAATCTGTGATGAACCTATGTATCACTTGTTCTAGTTAAAATTCGATGGTGAGAATGGAGTTTCCATAACCGAGCACCTTTCAGATTTCTGTGAGTTTTGTGAGTGTTACGAAATTGACGATGAGGAGTTGGCTTGTGTGCTTTTCTCCCTCACTCTTGAAGGTCGAGTTAAGCAATGGTGCTGAACATTGCCGATAGCTTCCTTCCATTCATTCGAGCAGCTCGCCGATGAATTATAATAATCTTTTCACAAGTATGATTTTCAAAATGTATTAATACAGTTAAATGAGATCAAAATGGAACCTCAAGAATCTCTATAGGAGTTTTCTATCATAATTGTTCATCTTTGTTTTGATTTACCTCAAAGGGATGTCGATTGGGCATATTTAATTGAACAACTTCAATAGGTGGTTTTTGTTTCCCTAGAACAATTTCAATCAGAAACCAAGCCTGATACAAGTATTTGTTATGATGATCCTCAAGTTGCCAACTGTTCAGAATTTTTCCCTAATGTTTCCTTGTCTATCTCCCTAAGTCTAGAACACATTCAGGCCTCCGAAAAGAATATTAATATTCCCCCTCCTGAAATTTCATGTAATGGAGCTGTGGTCACAAAAGTTTTGAGTGATGATAGATGTATGAAAGAAAATAAAACCTGTTGTACAACCTATGAATCTTTCACGCACCCTATCAAATTAGAGCTTGAAAACCATATTGGCCCAAAATCTCTCATTTTTGATGAAACCTATCTCGAGTCCACTGAATTATAACTTGGTCACAGTCCTAAATCTCATTCACATATTAATAATAATTTGAGTCTTGGCCCAGATAAAGTTGGTTTCCCTTCAAAATCATTGGACTGTGATGGGAATGGAGGATCACTGGCCTCTCTGAATGACACTGATGTGCGAGATGGAGGTCCTTGTACAGTGGATGCCCCCGCATCCGAATCATTTCATCCATTATTCCTTGATTCATTTCTTGAGCCTGCCACGCCAGTAATTTCTTCAAGTCTTTCAAATTCGTCTTGTACTCGTGTTGGCAACAATCATGAGCACGTGTGTGGCGTTTCAGAATCACATTACAACATTAATGAATCTCTTACGTCTGATATTTTTCATCCAAAATATTTAAACAACCAAAAAGAGTGATTGGCTGTCTCAGCAACCTCAAGCGGGTTCTTTTATTGATTCATCCCAATTGTTAGCCCAAGAGGAGTCTAATATACCAGATGCACAACTTAATCAAATTGATGGCTCCAATGATCATTAATTATCTAAAAATATATTCACTCACGCCTCTGAGAACTATCATTCATATCTATGTGTTGGCCATACGAAACCACCAAAATTTGATGATCCTCTTTGTGATGATTCAAGGACCCATCAGGAAATTGAAGCAATTCAGCTTCTGCTGCCTATTACCACAAGTTCTTATGATCATGATGAAACCTCTGAAGCAAGCCAAACTAGGGTTTCTTGGATTAGGGATTTTGAAATGATGATTGCCACGTATCAGACTCCTCTCGACATAATCGTGTCAAATGTCATCTCATCTGGGCAAACCTTCCATTCGAGTGATCTTTCCCTGAGCACATATTTTTATTTCCTAACAACTGGTATGCAACAACCGATATACCCTAATTTATTCACTAGAAATAAAACACTGGCCATTGTCTCTAATATTTTTAGTTGTTTCCCAGCTAGTACCAGTTTCACTCAGGCACAAGCATGTGATATTTGGAAAACCTCTCTACTGCCTGAAAATTTTCCAGTCAATTCACCCCATCTTGGGAAATCTAAATAATATGATACATTGGACTATCAATCGGTCAGTGCACAAAAATTTAGCCGAATTTATAATAAGCCCACTCAAATTTGTCTAATCACAACTATTAACGATCACATCCATTCGTCAGTTGATCTCACCAAACCATCAAAGTTTGGAAGCCCCCCGCTTGAAGGTCTGGAGATTGCCCAGGATGGTGAGGAATTTTAGCTTCAACTGAAGGTTGCTTCGGATCCTCGCATTCTCAAAAAAACCCAAAGACAACTCCGAACTAGGGCTTTCAAAATTAGGGTTTTCACACTTGGGTTCGCGAGCACCTCAAATTTTCCTGCGGATGATTATCCTTTCCATTCCATTAAATTATCATCCTCAACATCACGGTGAGATTCTTGGCTTGTTTGACAGATTCTATTCGATGAATATACCTGCAAATAGGTGATGTCCTACCCCACTTTTATCGGACCTAGCATAGTGCATGGATGGATGTGTGTCACTTATAAATGATTTTAGGTTTCAAGTACTTATTTCTATGTATCAGGATGAAAGTGAAATTCAAATCAAACCATCCATTCTGGCACGTTCTCTGGTAAGTAGCCATGACCTTCTGGTTGTCACACATGCTTTTCGGGTAAGTCTTATTATTGGTGCACAATTTTGTATGTTGGATCTGATTGCAAACATTATCATTCTTGCAAGGAAGGAACTAATGTAGTGGCTACACTGGTAAGCTGATTTCACATAACCCGACCACCTCTTTGGTTAAACTAGGGTTTTAGGTTTAGGCTAGCTAGGAATTGCTAATAAATTTTTTGTAGTCAAGTTGTTAATTAGGTTTACTTGCTAAGGTTTTTCTTTATGGTTTAAAATTATGCTTGTTGTATTTTCTTGTGGTGAGTAGTTTATGCATTATAATCGTCCACTTATGTTGCACTCATTTTCTTCCAGTTTAATTATTGCTCCATACTATTCAAATAATCATTGCATGTGCTTTGCCTTGTTTCTTCACCTACATATAGTTGATCTTTCTCGTGCATGGCGTTGAATTGCATCATAAGACTCATCTGTTGCATCACGTTGTATGCCTTATTCCTCACATCATTTGCACTAGTTGTTGATATAGATGTGAAAGTTTCCATACATTGCATACCATTGCATGAGCCCTCATTGAACCTGCCATCTTTAAACCCTCAGTGCCTAGACTAGCTTTCTTACTCCCCCTTGCATGGGTTTAAATCTGGATGGCTTGCTTTTACCTCTTTGAATGTATTGAAATCCTAATGATCTTTCTTACTTTTTTTCCCCTGATTGTTGAAACCCTAACTTCATTGTTTGTGTGAGGTTGCGGTGGTTACCT
The DNA here is from genome assembly GCA_034641835.2 of Pinus albicaulis. Classification (NCBI taxonomy): domain Eukaryota; kingdom Viridiplantae; phylum Streptophyta; class Pinopsida; order Pinales; family Pinaceae; genus Pinus; species Pinus albicaulis. The sequence goes on from CM076580.1 coordinate 1,328,619,249, forward strand.
CAAGAGGCAGCTTCTCTTAGAACAGGTCATCAAAGTCACATTCTCACAATAATGCCTATGAGTCTAAATTCATTAGCCATGGAGATACGAGCCGGTGCTTTTGGGGAACCCTAATGAGTTTGAATGGCCTATATCCGCAACCTCAGTCTTGTGCCCACATTAGTCTTGAATATCTTAATGATTTTTTTTTCACATTTAACCTATGGGTGGGAGATGGGGTGAAGGCTTGGCATGAGGGCAAACCCAAATCAAAATATCTTTCAGTTTCTTTCAAACAAGAAACAACCTCTCTTAACTATAAAATAAGTTAGGATCCCTCATCCACCCATGAAAATAAGTGCCACGAGCACATACAAATAATTTTTACAAACACATAAAAAAAATAATAAGGGTAAAGGATTGAGAAAGGCTTTCTGCACAGACAGGTAACGTAACGACTCCGCTGGGGTACTGACCAGGCTCACTAGTAGCAGAGCATCATTTGTGATTTCTTGAGGTGACTCCTCCAAGGTACTATCCAGGCCTGCTGGTAATGGAGCAACACCAGAAAATTATTTTAAAATTATGAATATAATAAGCCCACTACCTTTCTCTCCATATCATCATAAAACTATTGCCGTCTGTGACCTTACGTTTTGACGTTTTCTGATTCACAAGACCTAGCTAAGGAAAAAGGATTGGACATATCTGTAAAGGTCAAAGTAATACAAAGAGTACCCACAGAACCTGTTCAATATTCCTTTGCATCACTATCTGGAATTAGAGTATTATTTGGATGTTGAAGGAGATGCTGGATTCTACCAATGGTTCGCCATTTGTTGCAGCCGCTACAACACCACCCAAAATTTTGGGTATATTCAAAATTTTGGGTCCCCCTCTACTCGCTCAGCAATTAGGGTTTTGACCCGACCTGTAGTCAGTGACAACCCCGTGACCTATTCCCAGCCCCTGGTAAACCTTCTCACCATCATGATGAGATAATTTTGCTGCAGCCACACCATGTGTGGGGGGATCATCATGCATACACTCGAATGGAATATTTTCTATGTATTAAGTATTTCCATTAGAAGCACTTTCACAATAGATCATTCAAGCATTCTATCTACCAAGCTTATGGTCCCATGTAAATTATTTTTTATGGGGACATCATTCTCTAAAAGGGTAACTATGAACTAATTGATATTATAATACTTCATGCAGGTTTAACCCATGAAAGATATACCCAATAATATCACCACCTTATTGGAGATTCGAGAAGGCAGGATGGAATCTCTAGATTAGGATCGTTGTTCAACCCCCAAATAGTTTTCACTTAGACACATTGACAGAAGAAACAAGGGGGGCTTCATGGAGATAATAAAATCGGAGAGGGAGGTTTTAATGCTGTATACAAAGGAATAGCTTCCAAGGGCATAGAAACAACAACAATAAAGTTATCCTCCAATTATTCCCAACGGACAAGGGTATTTATGAATAAAATAAAACTTATAGCGAAAGTGCAACACAACTACTTGGCTATTTCATAGAAGGATCAGAAAGGTTTCTCGTTTAGGAGTACTTGCTGACTAGTTGTCACCACACCATCTGCATCTTCACAAATACAACCATTATGTTCTAATTTACCTGGAGGACCTTATTCATCGATTATTAGTGCGGAAGTTGCGAGTAATGGCTAAAGCTCTCGGTTCATCAAATTCAGGAAGTAGAGCAATGATAAAGGTTGAGGGACGCAATGGGCTCATCAAATTCCAAAGGAAGAGAAGCAACGAAGGTCGTCAAATCGAATTCGAAGCTACCTATGTCCTTTACTAGCAGAAGCTTGGGCTAGAGGGAAAGTGCCTCACAATAAGAAACAAAGTCAAGTTTGGGGTGTGAACTTTGGCTCGTTGCGACCGGTCGTTGAGTCGAAAATACCGTAGAGAAACAATCGATGCGACTGCCCGACTATCCGACTATGCGAACTCTTATCAAGTCACAGATCTCCGCAGGTCGTAGGGTCGCAATCTTCAAGCATGAATGCAATGTGTGACCCAACCTCAAATACGACTATGCAACCCTTTCAAGTCACAGATCTCCACAGGTCGCAGGGTCGCAATCTTCAAGCAGGAAAGCTATGTGCAACCCAACCTCAAGTGGGACTATGTGACCCTTTCAAGTCGCAGACCTCCATAGGTCGCAGGGCTGCAATCTTCAAACATGAATGCAATGTGCGACCCTACCTCAAATGCGACTATGTGACCCTTTCAAGTTGCAGTGTCAAAGTCTTCTAGTATGAAAGCAATTGGCGACCCAGCCTCAAATGCGACTATGCAATCCTTTCAAGTCGCAAATCTTCGTAGGTTGTAGGGTTGCAATATTCAAGAAGGAAAGCAATGTGTAACCCAGCCTCAAATGTGACTATGCGACCCTTTAGTATTTTATATCTTTGCCCAGGTCGCTAGGTCGCAAATGACCCATGGAATTAGGTCGTGAGTAACCCTTGGGTCACAGGTCGCAAATAGACCAAGCCACAAGCCAACCCAATATTGAGGAATACCAAGAGTCAAGGGAAACTCAAAGGAAATCTTATCATATATATACAACTTCGGGAAATTGAGTCAAGGACTTTTAGCTTGGTAATTGAATCCATGATGATAGAGGAATTGTTGCTTGAGAGCTAAAGTCACTTAGCTCTTGGTACCAAGTAGAGATAGAGGTAGTGAGGCTAGGTTTTTTGTATCATGCATTGAGATGAATAGCTCATGTTCCACTATTGAGTTTTTACGAGGTGTAAACATGTATTTGATGTTGCAGCATCATTAATAATATATTCTCTTTTCCGGAATTGAATCATGTGCTTTCTTGTGGTGATAATACTAGCTATCTAATATTTCACTACATTTTGTGGATGCTTTCATGCATGCAATTGATTATGAACTAATTCACAGTGATTGCATGTATCTTTTCTCTCAAATCAGTGTTTATCTATTTCTTGCCACGTCGGTGATCTATTGTGAACTACTTTGTAGCTAAATTCTGACATGTTTTCTTTCATCTATGTTTGACTAGTTTTTCGGCTTACCGATCCCATTCACGGCATACCCTCCTTTTATTTTTCTACTTGGACTTGCTTGTATATTCTTTTATGGTTCGTCAATCTTGGGTTGATTTTTCTTCACTGATTGGTCATTTCACCTTTGCCTCTGCTCCAACATCTTCTCATCTGACAAACAAGAGTGGAAACACTTATGGCGGCAGCTAAGCCCACATACCAGATGGCGCTCCTATCCCAAACGGTGTGAGGTATAATTGGGACCTTTCACCGAGGAGACCCCCTTATTGTCAGTAGTACAATTTTTCCTATCAACAGGCTGTTCAATTGTCCAATTAAAAGCAGTAAAACTAGGGATATTAGATATTCCCCCTCTAGAATAAAACACCGTCCTCGGTGTTGCAAAAACAAAATATAAATTCACTTTTCAAACATTGATGGATATTTTTCCTTTATATCTTCCTCTCACACCCAAGTAGCTTCTTTGGGTGCAAATTTCCTCCACTACACTTTCACCCTAGCTACTGTCCTATTCTGCAACTCAATTTCTTCCCATGATAGGATGCGAAGTGGCTCTCGAAGAAATTCCCCTTTTGGTTCCACTGGTATCTCATTCCAATCAATGACATGAGTAGGATCATGTACTTACTCTTTGAATAATGAAACATGAAACACATTGTGAGCCATAATGTGATTAGGCAAAGCCAACTTGTATGCTACTAGTCCCACTCTTTCCTGTACTTCAAAAGGTCCAATGTAGTGTGGTGCTAATTTAGCACAACTACTCGTGTACAAAGTACTCTTTTTGGGCTTAATCCTCAAGTAAACATGATTGCCCACATTGAATTCTATATGAATTCTCTTTTTATCCACATAGCTCTTTCGCTTGTCTTGTGTTGTCTTAATATTTTGGTGATTTTTCTTCACAATCCTTTCCATTTCCTACAATGCATCAGGTCCAAGTATTAACTTATCCTTTGGTTGACTCCAACTAAGGGGCATGTGGCACTTTTTGTCATATAATGCTTGAAAGGGTCCATTACATACATTCTCAACATGTCTTCTAAAATTTGGTTTTTTCTTTCAGTTTTTTCATCGGTTTGGGGATGGTATGTCGTACTAAAGTTCAATTTCATACCCATTCCCCCAAACAGAGTCTTCCAAAAAACTGAAGTAAACTTTTCATCTCTATCTGATATAATTGTTTTAGGAATACGATGTAACTTTAAAATCTCTTTCATCAACACATTAGCTACTTGAGTTGTACCAAAAGTAGATTGTACTAGTAAGAAGTGTGCAATTTTTGTTAATGTGTCTATGACTACCATTATAGAATCATGTTGGTATTTAGTTCTTGTCAATCCAGTTATAAAATCTATGGAAATTGTTTCCCATTTCCATTATGGTATGGGTAAAGGATTCAACAATCCTACTGGATGATGATGCTCTACTTTTACCTGTTGACATTCCAAACATCTAGCTAAATAATTCACAACATCCTTTTTCATACCTGGCCAAAACATGTTCTTTCTCAAGGATGAAATCAATTTCTGATACCCGAGGTGCCTTGCATATGGTATTTTATGATACTCATCTAAAATTTCACGTTTTAATGAGCTCACATTGGGAATGTATAATCCGTTTTTATAACAAATCAATCCTTTCTGGTTTTGAGTATACCCCACTATCTCATTTAGCTGCAATTTTTCTTGAATTTTTTCATAGTTTGGGTCTTGACTCATTACTTCTTGGATCAATCCTTCAATGTCAAATTTTTCACTACTCCCAACACTATTCAACTTTTGAAGAGAATTCCTACTTAAAGCATCTACAATCATATTTTCCTTTCCTTTCATATGTTTGATCTCCATGTCAAACTCACTAAGGAAGGAAAACCATCTAGCTTATCTAGCATTTAAATCAGGTTTTGTGAAAACGTATTTCAAACTTATGTGGTTTGTCATTAGTAAAAACTTTTTCACTAACAGATAATGTCTCCACATATTCAAAGCATATATTACAACAACTAACTCTAATTCATACATAGTGTAATTTTGTTCATGTTTCTTTAATTTTCTTGGGTCATGTGATATGAATGAGTTTTCTTGCAACAACTCCCCTCCTAATCCTTCAGAACACGAATATTTACATACTACAAAATCTATATTTGTATCAACAATATTCAATATAGGAGAATTTATTAGTTTAAGTTTTATCTGTTTGAAACCAAGTTGACATTTTTCTGTCCACTCAAACTCTGCTCCTTTCTTCTGTAGAGAGGTAATAGGATATCCTAAGGCTGAAAAAATTTCTACAAATCTCCTATAGTATCTTGCCATTCCCATGAATTATATTATTGAGGAGACATCAGTAGGAATAGGCCAATCCATGATAGCTTGTATCTTTTACCGGTCCACTGCTAATTCTTTTTTCTGAAATTATATGACCCAAGTACTGAATTTTATCTTTATAAAACTCACATTTGCTAAGTTTAGCATATAAATTATGTTCTCTATGTGTTTGTAAGACAATTCTGAGATATTTTTTATGTTCATATTCATTCTTATAATATACCAGAGTGTCATCAATAAACACTAGAACGAATCTTTCTAGATATTTACTTAAGACACTGTTCATTAGACACATAAAGGTAGCAAGTACATTAGTGAACCCAAAAGGAAGTACTACAAACTAATAGTGTCCGTATCTAGTTCTAAATGCAGTTTTATTTATCTCTTCATATTTAATTATCAGTTGATGATAGCCTGTCCTTAGATCAATTTTTTAAAATACTGTGGCTTCTCTCAGTTGGTAAAATAAATAATCTATCCTGGGTAGAGGATATCTATTCTTGATCGTCAGTTTATTCAATTTTATGTAGTCTATACACATTTTGAATGTACCATATTTCTTTTAAACAAACAATACCGGTGCTCCCCATGGGCACACACTTGGCCTGATATACCCTCGGTAAAACAACTCTTGTAGCTACATTTTTAATTATAATAACTCCGAGGGACTCATTATATATGGTGCTCTATAAACAAGTGTCGCTCCTAGTATTAACTTAATTGAAAAATCAATTTCTCTTTTAGGGGGTGATTGAGGAATTTCATCTGGAAACACATCCTTACATTCTCTAATTACTGGTCAATTTTCTACACTTTCTTTTCCAGTTTGTTGTTCCAATTATTCCACATGTACAACATATACTTGACAGCCCTTTCTTGTTGTCCTTTTAAACTGTAGCACTGAAATATATCTAATTGATATTGGTTTAGGTTTCCCTTTCACTATCATTGGTTTTCCCACACCATCTCTACAATGTACTGTTTTATCTAAATAATTTAGTATTGCTTTATGTTTTTCTAACCTTCCATTCCCACTAATACATCATAGGAACCTAGAGGAAAAAAATTCAAATTCATTTCAATTTCATACCCATTTAAATTTACAGCAAGCTTTGGTAATTTATGGCTCGCTTTTATTTTTTTTCCTATGGCTAACTCAACTAACCATGCTTCCTGAAATTTTCCGACTTTAATTTTCACTTTACCACCATCTGAGGACTTATATAAATAGAACCAGAAATATGTTTTTCAGCAATCGTACCTTCTATTTCGAGCATGGTTGATTTTTGTTCCGCTTGACGATCTTCCAGTGCAACATTGATTCTGAGAATTTTTCTTGCCATGTCATTTAAAGTAGTTGCCTCTCTTAGCACTTGAATGTTTTGAATGGTTTGGTGAGGACAGTCTCATAACATATGAGGTTCTCTACAACCCCAACACTTTAATGCTTCCCTCATTTTTATAGCTCCATCTCTCTTACTCTTTCCATCTATCTAGTTGGACCTTGTTTCAGATTGGGCTGGTTGATTTTCTCTAGATTTGTTAAAATTATTCCTTTGATAATATTTCCCAAAGTTCTTAAAGTATGTTGGTTTTACTCTTTTTTGACTAGAGTCACCTTTTCCTTTTTCTTTTCTCTACCAGTTTTTTACTTGTTCATTTCTGCCCTTGAGCTATTGATAACACAATCTTGCCTTGGGTATAGATTCATCCATTGTCTTGGGATTATCAAATTATATCCTCTTCTTGTATATAGTAGGGAGACAGTTAAAAAATCATTGTACCTTAGCGTTCTGTTCTCTAATATAAGGTAGATAGCGAAGCATATTGGTAAATTTGGTAACATACTCATCTATGGTAAGTTGTCCCAATCTCATCTCATCAAACTCTTTGGATTTGTCATCATAGTATCTTTAATTCAGGTATCTAAATTCAAATTTAGTTTGGAAATCTTCCCAAGTGACAGTTTTCTCATCTAGCACATGTACCATTTTGGTTTCTTCCCACCACAAGGTAGCCTTACCTTGTAGTTGGTAAATATCCTACATGGCTTTTAAGTTTCTTCCATATTCATAAACTTTGAAGTATTTTACCATGTTTAGAAGCCAAGATTTTGCATCTTCCTCCTTCTCACCATCATAAGTGGGAGGATTGATTTTTCGAAATTCTCCTTGCAATTCCTTTTTCCTTCTGGACTACTGTCCAAAGGCTTGACCACCCTCATATCCTTCTGAGTGATTTTTAGCTTAATTTCTCTTTCTACCAGAACCTTCACCTCTGTGACTGGTCCTGAAGGTTAATTCCCTGATTAACCTTTCTTTCTCTTCACTGACTAGCGATAACCTTTCATTATGGGTTCTCAACTTTACCATTTCTCTTTGCATCTGATGGATCATGGCTAGCAATGGAGCATTTGGATTTGGTGGATTTTATGCACCACCCAGATCTACATACATCTCATCCCCTTCACTCATAATTTCATATGTATTGTTCTGCACTAATTCACTGAAAACATAATGATATTAAAGCACAAAATGATATTCGAGTGAGATTTTTTTTTCAACAAAAAAATTTATGGCAACATAATTCTTGAATTTTTAATTCTTGGTGTGAGCACACATTTAGGCCTAGTGTTCTAACATATGCTCTGATACTATTTGTAGTAAATCTTCTTCCACATTTTTTTTTCTGTTTATGGATTAAATACTAATAATATAAAAATGCCTTAATGTATTTCATCACATTTTGACGAAAGCCATCTAGTAACTTTAATGGTTGTTGTACTTTTTTCTAATTATTGTTGAATTCAAATCCAATATTTATTGTCAATCAATTTTATTATAAGTTACTATTAATGACATTTCTTACCCCTTATGTCACTAAAACATGCTTGAGGTTTCTTATGCGGTTTCTAGCATAATACTACTATCGAACTAATGGATTCTTATTCTTATGATAATAACAAAAGAAATACTTCTATTGTTCTTTAACTACATTATCCTTTCGATATTTCATTCCACTTATATTACCAACTCCCCTCAATTGATAAATATACTTTTGGATTAAAGTTATAGTTTTGAACCTTTACTATATACTTTCTTTTCTAATTTACTCACTTACCTATGTTCTATACATAAGCGGTGAATATGTCAATTAATCACATTTTAGACTTTAGTCATATCTATCACACTTCCTAAATTTCTACGTTACACCCTTACGTAACTATAATTCTTCCCACTTGGCTTATATATGAAAAATTTGTTTCAAGTTGAAAACTATTTGTATTTACATGCCCTCGCTAGAGTTGACCTTCCATTTTATCATTCTAAATCCTACATGCATTGATATTAATCTCCAAAGGACATATGTAATTATGGTGGCTCTTATGGGTTTACCACGTAATCCACTACATGACCTATCAACCGGCACATCACAATTTTTGCATTTATGAAGTGCGTATGAACTCGGGCCCGTATGGTGGAAAAATTGATGTTTGATTCTTTTATTCTCGTCTCGGGATTTTATTGCATTTATTAGTGGTACCCTAGTTATTAACATTGTCATGTGTCTCTTTACCTTTCGATTTAGATTTTTAGTTACCAGGTTAATCTCCACCATTGGATGCTTTCCACGTGGGCGGTTGATATTTAGCTGTATTGGTGGTTAGGGTTATCCTTCCTCCGTTGTGTTTTAGCTCTATTCCTCACTTTTTTCCTCATTTTTCATCTATAGGCATTCGGCTTCATAGGGATTTCATTTAACTTAGGTTGTAAAGCAAAGCTTATGACACAAAGTTTACTAGTTCTTCAATTTCATTAGGCTTCGAAGGTAATAAATTAATTTTTTTGGTATTGTTTTAAAATTGTAGATTTCTGAGATTTTTGGGATTTCAATTTGAGGTTTTGACTTGAAATTTTTTTTCACCGATTTATTTCTGCAACTCATATGCATAGTTTCTCGTGGTTACAGTGTTGGATTTCATCCCCATAAGACTATGTATTCCACAAAGAGCCCACTTCCATTTTCGTATAACTATTTGAAAAAATGAATGGTAGTAAATCCTCCACTAGGTAAAGTCAGAGACCTACTCTGTTTACGTATTTCTAAAATAATGTTATGCCTTTGAATATTTTCAGGTATTGGTTGAGAATTTCATTCCATTTTTTTACATTCCAGTTTAGTTCTGGGTTACCTCTGTCATCTTTGTATATTGGTTTCAACTTAATTTACGAATTTCTAATGCATTGTGGTTTGAACGCAAGTGGAGGATTCATGGCGTGAGAATAATTCCCTCTCCCACACGAAGCAATTTCTGATTGTTCTACTTCGTTTCGACATTAACATTTCTCTCCAGGTATGCGTTGGGCCTCTATTTTTCTTTGACATAGTTTTAAACTTCCTTTCGTAAATATATCTCTGGTTTTTCATCTAAACGACACTCATCACTTGTAACTCTGGCTCATCTCTATTCCAAGAAACCACCTTACTATTTTGCGTACATTACCTTGTTATATACAACAGGTTTATGTCGCAACTAGTATTAAGCATACATTTTTCCCTTCTACATTTTTACTCCAATGTATCTGCATTTAATTTATAATATTAGTTAGAATTTAATCTATTTTCAGAGATAATAATTTGCAAATTATTCTCAGTTAATAAATCTTGATTATGCATGTTATAACCTCACAGGCTTCTTTCTTTTGATTTATATTTAAAAATCACACTCATCTTAACGTTACCGTCACTTCACAATATCTTGTTTTCTTGAGTCTTCACAATTAGAGTCTCTTTGATTTCTACTTGTTCATTTACTCATTAAGAGTATGAGTTTAATGTCAATGTATCTATTTGTATAAATATTCCCTATTCTTAGATAAGAATCTCCAGCATGTAATGATTTTTACTTTTCATTGAATTGCATGAATTTATATAGAACAAGGTTTAATATTTTGATTCCCTAATTTTCACAGGAACTTGATAATTCCACAGTCCCTAAATTTTGACTCAGTATGTGGTCGAAGAAGGCTTAGGTAAGAATCTAGTTAGGAATTTATTCAATATTTATCTTTCTCTCATTCTACATTTCACTAATATTAAACTCTCTTTTACATACATATTTAATCCTCTTTAATAGTAAGCAAGGTAATTATTACCTATACCTTTGTTACTATTTATTATTCCAATATTCCCTACTTCCTAGAATTTGAACACAATTACTAATTACTATAATTTCATTTCTGTGCAGGTATCCTTTTCCATCATGTCTCGTCTTACAGTTTTGTTAGCAATTTACGTATCCTACAATGACATAGTAACTTCGGATTTCATTCTATAGGTTGGTCCAGCATTTCTTTGAGGACTTCAGTTAGTATAATTCTGAACTATTTTTGCAGGAATTATGTATTTATGATTTATGGGATAGAATCCCCAAGATTGTATAAATATGTGGACAATAATTACTTGGACTGTATCTGTATATGGATATAAGTCTCCTGACTTATTTTAATTCAATATAGTCTACTATAATCTATTTCCAATATTAGAATTATGTTTAATATTCCGCATATGTTGTATTGTATGTGACCTTTAATCAACTATGATAGAATATTATGACTTATGTATAAATTCAAAATATTCTCATTATGCTACAATAGAATATATACTTTGAATATTCTAAATTTAGGCTAATTACCATAACATAATTTCTTTCATTCTGTATTATTTATTTAACATATTTTCATAGTTATTTGAATAACTCCACTATATTTAATTTATTCTTGTAGTGATTTACATAATTCACCTATCCTCATATTTAAATCTAATTCAAAGGTTTAGACATTATGAGACTTGGAAACCATCTTATAAATTATCCGTGCAACACTACAGAGCTATACTATACTTATTATAGAAGGTTCTATTAAATGCACAGATCTAAAAATTTACAGCTAAAAAAAATTATCACATTATTGAAATGCACATAATATCCTCCTTGACAGATCTAGCTATTTTCTTCACCACCATTTTACCATCAACTTGTTTCCATAACTGCATCTAGTTAATGAGGATGTTGTTTTACTTTTTTCCTAGGCTTTTGTTTGGTTTTTTCTACAGAAGTACTTTAAAACTAGATTTTTCCTCTAACTAGTTTTATTTCACCTCTTCCCAATAACATTCCTCTTTACTAGGGTATTTTATAAATTTTTATCTCCAATCTAATTATCAATATTTAATTTATTTTCTCCAAGGATTTTTTGGAGAACTGGGAAAGTCTTGGGAACCTTATCCATCCTCATGGAATTGGATTCTTGATCTCTAATTATACTCCAGTCTTTTCACAATTAATTCCATTTCCATTTTATTAAATTTAAATAATTAAATATGTCCACAATAAATGTTTTTCCTTGGGTCCACTTGACCCTTTTGGACTACTCAACTGTCTAATTAAAAGCAGTAAAACTAGCGATATTACAGCCAGTGTTAAATGAAATGTGGCATGAATGGGTGACTATGGTTGATAATTAGTGTAAAATGAGGTGTTACATGTGCTTTATAAGTCACAAAGGTATATAATTGGAGGTTTTATATAGTTTATGATTAGCATAACAAAAATTATGTGGAAGTGTTACTCAAGGATAAGTGTGAAGACCTATTTTTGCGCTATAACAGTGGAACGTTTAACATTAACATCATGAATTGATCAATGTTATAATTGATGTACCAAACCTGAAGTATGCCAACATGAAACTCTGTGGAAAACGAGGAATGATAAAGCAGGTATAATCAACATCCCAAACATGAGAAGCATAACCAATTTTTTCACATGGACTTTTATGATTCCATGTTCTCCAAGAATGCCAACCATTGGAGTAATTTCCATAAAAATACATGGATGGAAATGAAGAGATGATGCATTTTGGAATATGTACAAGGTTTTTAGAGTGGAATCACATCTAGAATGCTAGGGAATTCTCTCCAAGGTGACCAATCTACTTTTGTTTAAGTTTTTTGAGCATTGAAAACTGTATCAGAGTATTTATGGCTATCAAGACATAAAAATCACAATAGATATTTCAAGGCCACAAGTTTTACATCCCATGGAAAAAAATTTCTGTTGTTTTATGAGTTGTGAAGGTGAAAATTAAGGTTGTTCAATGAAAATAAAATAAGTTCACGAGCTTGGGTATAATACAAATTTTAAGGATCAAAGATTATTTTTTTATTAAAAGTTAAAGAATTTCCTAAAGAAAATATTTCTATGAATGACAAAGAGTCTATTTTACAAGCTAGTGAAATTTATTACGACTAGCATTCAGATGTATTAATTTCTTAAACTAATTTTCATCCATAGAAACATTATCCATTTGATAGAAAAAAAATTTATATCCACTTAACTTTCTCGATTCCTTAAAAATTTTAACCATTATTTCACATGCAGCCAAAAATAGTTGGGGGAGGTGCATATATAAAAAATAAAGGTTAAGGCATGATTAGGAAACTCATAATGCATTATTCTAATTTTCAAGGTTTCTAATCTACCTTTTTCTAAGTTTGTTGATCATTGAAAAATATATCAAAATATTTATGCCTATGAATATGTAAAATTCACAATAGATCATTCAAGGGTGCAAGATGTATACCCCATGGATGAAATTTTGCAATGTTTTATGAATTGTGAAGGTGAAAATAAGTGTTATTCAATGACAACAAAATAATTTGAGGAGATGAGGTATACCAAAAGTTTTATGGATCAAGTTTTATTTATATAAAAAAAATTCAAAACATTTCCTGAAGAAAATATTCCTATATATGAAAAAGAGTGTATTTTAGAATTTAGTGAAATTGACCACAACAAACATTCATAGGTATTAAATTCTCAAACTAATTTGACACCCTAGAAAAATTCTCCATTTGGTACGAAAAAAATGTAGATCCACTTGTCTTGTCCATTCATTATCTCTTTCATCATTATTTCACATGCAGCCAAAATGATTGGGGAATGTGCATATATAATAAATAAAGACTAGGGTGTAACTATAAAAATCATAATGCATTCTTCTAATTTTCAAGCTTAATACATTTTCCCTTTCAATTTTTTTCTTCTTTCTAGGAAAAAAAAGTAGAAATCTTGAACTAAAGAATGCAATGGATCACCGCAACCTTTTGTATCAAAACTTAAAGGTTGTGGTTTGGAATTAAACGTTATGGTTAAAATGAGGCAAATAAGGAATCCATGCATTATTGAAGCCACAATAATATCTAGTATTTTTCCAAATAATCATACAATGGCCCCCTCTACTACACATGTGGATAGTTATTCTGTTAGAGAAGAGGCCAAACAATTGATCGATATGATATTTAATACTAAGTTAGATTATTTGATGAATGAGTTGAAGATTTAAACATTCCAGAATATTCCATTGTTACCAGGATTAATCCCTCCTGAGAAGAAGAGTGATATCCCTAGTACTCCAACGAGTTACTAGAAACAAGATCGATTTGAATACCTCTTTCTCTAGATTATTTATATTTTAATATAATTACAAAATTAAAGTATATAGGACATGCTCCTACCTTGAAATCCAAACATCTGATAGAGCCCTTTGTCCTTTCGCTCCAAATTAGTTGTCCAATGATGACTAGAACCTGCAATCAAAGAAAATACAAATAATCAAAGAATCTGCAATATATTATAACCAAAAAGTACTAATCCAAATTATTCATCAAGGAATATATGTATTGACATTATTCTGATGAATACAAAAATAAGACAATGAGAAAAAGAGATCCATATGTATTATCATAAATTAGGAAGATAAATGTGTTGTGAAACTAGCTCCAAAATAGAAGAAAAGAGAGATCAACACCTTAGAAATCAGCCAGTTCGAGGGGGAAACCTCCAATACATTACATAAATGAACAATTCTTGGATGATGCAAATGACTGAAACCTACTTCTAAATAGAGGAGTTCATGGGGCCACAATATAATCCTAGCCGACCTAACAATAATAATGTAAGGGCACAATAATGACAATATTTGGATTACAAGGGTACAACAATAACAATAAGGGAGCTACACTAATAATAATAAGGGACTAAAGTAGTAATATAGGTACCTAACATTCCCCTCTCCTTCAAAAGAGTGTTGTCCTCAATGGTTGAGTAGCTCTGGGTGCTTCTGTATAAAATTCTCATCCTCCCATGTAGAATATTCAGTGGGTAAGTTCTTCCACTTGATGAGATACTCTGAAGTTGATCGATTTCGTAGCTGTCGACTTCTTGTTTCCATGACTGCTTCAGGTTCCAATATGATTTTTCCTTCCTCATCAAGCTCTGGACTTATTGTTTGAACTGGAAGATTTTCAGCTATAACCTTCTTTAAGCATGAAACATGGAAAATTGGATGCACACGCGAAGAAGCAGGAAGCTCCAATTTGTATGCCATAGTACTGATATTTTGAAACACCTTGTAAGGACCATAGAAAATTGGAGATAATTTATTATCATTCTTAGATTGCTTGATGGACATTTTTTTGTATGATTGTAGTCGTAAAAATACCCAGTATCCTACATAAAAAATTCTCTCGCTGCGATGTTGATCTGCTTGTTGTTTCATTCAATTTTGTTCCAAATTTAGCTTATCCTTTAAGAGTTGGAGAACTTATTTTTGATGCTCAATGTGATCTTCCACTACTTGAACCTTATAATTTTCTCTTAAATATGATGTGATGGACGGTGGATGATATTCATAAAGTTGCATAAATGGGGTCATATTTGCTGCAGTATGGAAGGAAGTGTTATACCACCATTTAGTGAGAGGTAGCCACTTGACACATTGTGTTTGTTTATCATATACAAAACAATGAAGATATACTTCCAAACATTTATTCACTATCCCGGTTTGACCATCCCATTGAGTATGATAAGATGAGCTATGAGCTAATTGAATACCCAAAAAAGAAAATAACTTCGTCCAAAAATTTCCAGTAAAAATGGGATTTCTATCGCTCACAATAATATTTGCATTTCCATGTAGCTTTTGAATTGTGTCCATAAATGTAGTAGCCATTTTACTTGCTTTAAATGGACGAGATAATGCACAAAAGTGTGCATACCTAGTAATTCTATCAACTACCACCATGATCACACTATTTCCTTCGAACTTAGGTAAACCTAAGATAAAATCCATTGAAATCTCCTCCGAGCGTTGACTTCAAATGGATAAAGGTTGTAGAAGACCTGGGGTCTTAATTCTCTCAAATTTATTTTGCTGGAAAACAAAACACCCTACCACAAAATTTTGAATATTATATTTAAGGCCATCCCAAAAAAAGTCTTTCTTCACCCTGTGGTAAGTTTTTAAAAATCTTGAGTGTCCTCCTAAATGAGTAGTGTACAATTCCAAAGAATCTTTTGTTTTAGTTGGGAATTCTTACAAATATATAAGCGATCTTTGTACGATGAGGAATCATTTTTCCAACTAAATGTATCAGATGTACTAGGATCTTACTGCAACTTTTGAATGAGTGTCCACACTTCTTCATCCTTCTTCCATTCATCCATTGCTTCGGTTATCCAATCTGGTTGGATAATAGAAATGGCACAAAGCCATGCTTCCACCTCTTTATTCTTTCTTGAGAGTGCATCTGCAACAAAATTTAGCTTCCCTTTTTTGTAGATTATTTCAAAGTCATAACCTAACATCTTCGTGGCCCATTTTTTCCTCTCTTCTGAAGATATTCTTTGTTCCAAGAAGTGTTTAAGACTATCATGATGATTTTTTACCTTGAAGCATCTTCCCATTAGGTAAGGTCGCCATTTCTTTAGTGCATGTAGTATTGCTAACATTTCCTTCTCATAAATAGATTTCTGTAAATACTTTCCTTTGATTGGATGAATTTCGAAAGCAATGGGTCTTCCTTCTTGCATTAAAACAACACCAATTCCATTTCCTAAGGCATCGCATTCCACAGTAAAGGTTTTTGTTAAGTCTGGCATAGCTAAGACCGGTGCTAGGCTCATTTCCTCTTTAAGGTGTTCAAAGGCCTTAGTTTCTTCAGGAGTCCACGAAAATGCATCTTTCTTCAATAATGTTGTTAAGAGGTGTTGCTATTATCCCATAATTCTTAACAAAATTGCGATAATACCTTGTTAACCCAATAAATCCTCGCACTTCTTTATGGTTGTGGGGACTTTCCATTCCTTAAGGGCCTTAATTTGTTAGGCTCTACCTTAACAGCCTCATGAGATACAATATGACCAAAATATTCCACCTCTTATACTCCAAAGAAACATTTGGATGTATTTTCATATAATTGTTTCTCTTGCAATAGTTTGAGCACCCTTTCAATGTGCTGAACATGATCCTTCTAAGATTGGTTGTATATTAGTATATCATCAAAAAATAATAGCACAAATTTTCTAAGGAATGGTTTGAAAATGGAATTCATCAACCCTTGAAATGTAGAAGGTGCATTGGTAAGGCCAAAAGGCATGACCCAAAATTCATAATGACCCTCATGAGTTCGAAATGTTGTTTTGGAATATCTTCAGTCTTCATTCTAATTTGATGATATCCTTAATGAAGATCCAACTTGGTAAAATAAATTGTTGCATGTAATTCATCCAATAATTGATCAATCATAGGAATGAGAAATTTATCTTTCATGGTGAGCTTATTGAGCTCCCCATAATCTGGACACATGTGCCATGATCCATCCTTCTTGTATGCCAATACTACTAGAGTAGAGAAATAACTTTCACTAGGTTGAATTATACCAACCTCTAACATTTCTGCAATCATACATTCAATTTCACTCTTTTGGACATAAGGATATCTATAAGGTGTAATGTTTGGTGGAACACTTCCTAGAATCAAATGAATAGCATGATCACGATCACGAATAGGTGGGATTCCTTTAGGAGTTTCAAACACCTTGGAATGATTGTCCAAGACTTTTTGGAGATCTGCAGAAATAGATGATTTTGATGTTGGAAATTCTAGTGAGCATAATTGTGTAATTATGCCTCACTGTTCTTTTTTCAGAAGCTTATTATATTTCTTGGCTTCCCTACGATACCCCATAATTCGACTTCTTTACTTCTGAAAAAAACTCAAGAAAATTTCTTGAAAAATAAAAGCTATCATCCATAAATATTGTAACCATTGTACTCCTAGTACAACATAAACAACTCTCGTTTGGATGGAAAGTATCGGATTATTCAATACATATTCCCCCATGGTTAGCTTGATATTATGGCATTTTCTAGAGAAATTTATAGTTCCTTAATTTTCAACCATCACTTGACATTCTGGTGCTGGGTATAGGAAAAAATTAAATTCCTTGCCTACCTTACAATGAATAAAATTATGGGTACTACCCGAATCAATCAACACTATTACCTTTTTCTTCTTGATATCTCGTTCTATCTTGAGATTTTGAGGAGCGGTAATTTCTGACAATGCATTACAAAATATGGTCAAACACATTTCTTCCTCTTCTAGGGTTGGTTCCTAGTGTATATCCTCTTCTTTTGAAAATTCTTGTTCATTTTCTTCTTCCTCTTCACAATATATGTAAAATAATTTCTTCTCAGCACACTTATGACCTTTCGTGTATTTATTATCACAACTGTAGCAAAGCCCTTTTGCTCCATTTTCTTCCAATTTTTGTGGTGTCAACCTTATAGGTTGTGGAAGTCTAGGAGTACCAACACTTCCATATTTATATATGTGAGTGGTAGGCTTCCTTGTCGCCATAAATTTACATTCAATTTTTCATGCCAACTTGAATGCCTTTTCTAATGAATCAGGTTCCCAAACCAGAACTTCATGTTGGATGTTATCCTTTAAAGTCCCTATGAAGACATCAATCGTATGTTCCTCTAGAATATTTGTTACCCTTATATTTAATTTTTGGAAGTCCTCAATGTGCTCCACCACTAAACCCTTTTGCTTGGTATTTATCAATTGGCTAAAGAAGGTGTTGCTTTTTGTATCCTCATAATGTGCTATCATTTCCTCCATAAAAATTGACCAAGTGAAATTTTTTTTACGGGAGCGAAGCAATCGATACCATACAAATCTGTTTTGTTTTAAATGTAAAGTTGCAATGGGTACCTTTTGTGTATTTTGCACATTATTGAGATCAAAATATTGCTCCATCTATAGTATCTATGTTATGAGATCCTTGCCATAAAACTTCCTCATATCCATCCTTGGAATATGGTGGTTCTTCCATCCAACATTAGAGTTTATGACATCATGATTAACATTTATTTTGTTCTCATCATGAGTTTCCTTTACTATCTTTTTGCCATTAGGAAACATTTCTTGTATTGAATTTGCCAAACCTTCGATGTCTAATTTTAGATCATTCTTCATGTTTTCCATTTTTTCATCAATCTTAGCTTCCATTTCATCCATCTTAGCTTCCATGCCAACTTTCATGCCATCCATCGTAACTTCCAAATCATTCATCTTAGCTTCCACTCCTTTATTCAAACCATCCATCTTAGTTTCCACGTCTTTCTTCAAAACTTCCATTTAATTTTTTTTTTCTCTTTGCCATAGGTGCACTTGCTCTTGTAATTTTGATATCTCATGTTGCATTTGTTTCTCTTTAGGAGTCATAGTAGAGCCTTATGAAGGCTTAATGGGTGTTGAATTATTTTTAGTGGGAATTTTAGAACCCAATACTGATGTATACGCTCAATAGGCCCTTGGAATCATTTCAAGCCGATTTTTTACACAAGCCTTATGCAATTCAGAAAAAAAATACACACCTTTTTCTTGCTTTTGAGGAGCTCGATATTGAAACTGAATTATCTATGTGACTTCTGATCTTCAATATTTAAAATTTGGCCCTGATGTAGCACTATGAATCCTCTTTTGAATTCCATAGGTCTAAATTGATTTGGATTCTTCAATACAATGTTTTTTCCAATCTCCCACAATGACCTAATTATGGACTGGTTCAGTAGAGAAAACTTGTATGACTTACCACGTGTCACTGTTTCCTCCTTCAGCTATGAAATTGCTATAAAAGAAACTAAATTCCATGTAATTGCAGTCACTCTTTACAGAATTAGAATCCGATGCTGAGACAGAGAGTTATGAAGATTTTCCCACGACAACCTCTTTGATATGAAATTTGGAAGCCTCAAAATGTCCTAATTTCCATAGATCATACCTCCCAAAATAATGCAAATAAATCTCTGAAAATTTTTCCACGACATTTCTTAGGATTGGTTCTTCTCTCTATGAAAAATTCCCCTTCTGAAACCTCGTAGAAAAAACGTTATAGCGAAAATTTCGCGATGACCTGTTTAGGTTAAATTCAAGAGCCTGCAAAATGCCCTAACTTCCACAGATCATATCTTTGAAAATATTGTGAGCCAAGCTCTAAAAATTTGCATGATTATCCTCAGGATTTTGGCTTCGCCCTCTAAATATTTTTCATTCCGAACCTTCGCAGAAAAAAATTTATAAAGAAAATTCCACAATGACATGTTTGTAGCAGTGAAACCTTAGAATCCAAAGCTCTGATACCAAATGTTGTGAAACCAGATCCAAAATAGAAGAAAATAGATATCAATGCCTTAGAAATCAGTCACTTTGAGGGGGATACCTCCAATACATTACATAAATGAATAATTCTTGGATAATACAAATGAACAAAACCTCCTTCTATATATAGGAGTCCATGGGGCCACAATATAATCCTAGCCGACCTAATAATAATAATGTAAGGGCACAATAATAACAATATTTAGGTTACAGGGGTACAACAATAACAATAAGGGGGCTATAATAATATAAATAAGTGACTAAACTTGTAATATAGGGATGTAAAAAAATCTTACAATCAGATTCCTTAATATTGTACAAATTCCTCCCACGGTCTAAGCAATCATTCTGATTCATTCTGATAAGCCTTCCTCTGTAGAATAACCGACATGAAGTTATAGGAAAAAAGGTGTGATCTTTAATGTTTCAACAACAACTCACTAGTATAGAAAGTATGCACTCTATGAACTCTCTTCAACTAAGAAACTATATAGATCAGTTTCTATTATTCATAATCTACCCTTGAACCTGAAACTTGAGCTCAATTTATATGGATATTGAAGTAGTTTTAGTTGCATAAAGAGAGGGATGGATTCCTCCCATGAATGGATTTCAGTTCCTTAGACCAAGGGATAAGCTCCATGAGTGGAGGGATAAAGTTCGAACTTGCGCGACTCTAGAGGCTTCCATTTGGGAGAATATTCGACCAACTAAGCTTCTAGAAGTTAATTTTTATTTTTACTTTCTTTTCATGGGGGTGCACAAGTTTTAGTGGCAAAAAGTGCACTGGTCGTCGTGGCTAATAGAAGGATCATCAACGCATGCGTAGGGAAAGGCTAGTAAAACTGCACAAGCAGACTTTTAGGTGTTTAACAGAGACTTTCTCCAATTTCTAATACTTCATTCAAGATCATAAATGTTTTTGACCTCTAAGGGAACATGGTATGGATGGTGATATACCCATATGAACAATCAAATGTCATGGTGACAAAATGATGTGTAACGACCACCTACTACCAAGTTAATATTTCTATGTCATTGATAGAAGGAAAGAAAGAATAAACTCTTTCATTGAACCTTCGATGTTAATTCTAATTTCTCTCATAGATTTTTCTCTTTTCTTGTCAAAGGTTCAAAAGGTCACTCATGTGGATAAGGATTAAGTTCGGTTCCATTTTTTGACATCATGCTACTTTTATTGGCACATATGTTGGTGATTGTGGAATATGGACATGAACGGAATACATTAGTTCAATCAATCGAGGGATATATTTTAGATTAATTTCCATTTCCACCAGACCTCATTCACATTTATGTCAAATGAGGTAAGCATAGGTAAGGAGAAATTATGCTCAAGGAGAAATAAGGATAAATGTTTCTCAAGACAAAAGTGGAGGATCCTAGTGTTGGGATCAATGCTAAAGGTGGGGGGGGGGGGGGGGGGGGTTGTTGCGGGGGGTGCTTTTGGAAAAAAGAATTATTAAAGGAAAATAATTCTTGACTATCTTGTTGAAGAATTTGAGTCTTTTTCTTTCTATAGGTATCTCCTGATGTGAATTCATCTTTATATGTTTTGATGTATTTCTTTCATATTTTTTGATGTTAAGGGATATGTTGTTGAAGGGATATGTTGTACAGATATGTTGCAGACGTTGCAGAGGTCAGAGTTAAGTAAATTCTCAAAGAAGTTTTGATGTTCAATTGAATTTTTCATACTCACATAGTATAATTCAGATCTTGTTAGTTTAGCTCATGTTCAAATGTTAATTGCTAGTATGCTCAATTTAGTTTTACTCTTGAGTGATTCAATGTGTAACTTTATTCATTAATGTCACTGGGTAATATATATTGATGTTCCTATGTATGTTGGTGATTATTTAATGTTTTTTCAGAGAATGTGTTGCTGGAGTATGTGGTCGAGTTCAGAGCTACATGAAGATGTTTTAATGTTCCCCAAATGTAGTTACATTAACTAGAATTTTTATTAGCATTGGCTTATTTATGCTTTAGGCTATAATTATATTTGATTGATGTAAACCTTTTAATATTATTTGGAGGTTCATTTTTTTTAGCATTCAAAAGTTTAATTTTTTCGGATATGAATATGTGGAATGCAAAGAGGAAATATTTTCACTTCATATTCCCTTGTGGAATGGCTAAAAATGTGAAGCTCGGTTACAATTTCATGAGAAATGCGTCTGAGAATTTCACTCTCTCAAAAGTTCGGCCGAAATTTTAGGATGTTCGGCTGAAATTTTAAAATGTTTGGCTGAAATTTTGAAATTAATTTGGTCGAACTGTTTCTGTCATTGACATTGATGGTGCGAGTAACCAGATCTTTGAACTGAGATAGGAAAACCAATAATAAAAGCTTATTCTAACTATTAGTTCGACCGTGCTATTAGTTCGGCCAAACTTTGTTTACAATTTTGCCCAAACTTTTTTTTTATAAATATAGCGTACCCCTGACTGCAAGAATTTTTCGAATAGTTTTATATTCTATTACCGTTGGAGAGCGCTGGGAGTTTTCTGTTGGCAGTGACCGTTGTAGAGGGTGGTTTAGGTGTTTTTTTTTCTGTTTATGTGTGTTTTTCACTTGTGTTGCGCTGATCTTGAACCAGAAAGGACCTACAGGGGATCAAGTGAAGGTAAAGGTGAGGTCATCCAATGATCTACAATTGGTATTGATTTTCTTATTTTGTTTATGCTTTTTTTTTCTGGTTTTAATCCTAATTTCATTTTATATTGTGTTTGCAGGATTTTTTTAGCGATCCTTGGGTCTTCTCTGCATCCTTGACTTGCCCGTTATGCCTCCTCATCATCTTCTCTGCCTCCTCAACGTTCTCTTCCTTCTCGTCTCAGTTCTAGGTATTATTCTCTAAAATTAAGACTATGTTTTTTCCATGGTGGTGGTTGAATGTAAAATATTGTTTTTGATGGTGCATTATTCTCTAAAATTAAGACTTTGTTTTTTCCATGCTGGTGGTTTACTGTAAAAGACTATTATTGATGGTGCATTATTTTTGACATTAAGACTTTTTTTTCCATTTTGGTGGTTCACTGTAAAGACTGTTTTTGATGGTGCATTATTCTCTCAAATTAATACTGTGTTTATTCCATGCTGGTGGTTAACTATAGAAGTCTATTTTTGTTGATGCATTATTCTCTGAAATTAAGATATAATGTTCTGAAACTGATTTATAAATTACGAAGCTCTATTGTAAGGGATTTATATTTTATTCTAATATAATGCCTAGAAATACATTACTGTCCAAACCCAAATATATTTGTTATTCAGCTATATATAAGCTAATATCCATTCTCTCATATCATGTGCCTTTAAAATTATAGCTTAGGGAGGTATTACCTATTTCGTAAGGGTAGTTATCTAATGTTCTAAGACTTACCATACGTTTCCATCCTAAATGTGGACACAATCTCATCTTAGTGCTTATATATGAACTATACGTTGGTGCTTTTGCATTTCAGTAAAGTTATATAAATTTTATATAACTTTCTTCTTCATTATTGTCATCCCAAGTGCAACTTACATAGTAACTAGGTAATAACATTTGTAATCTATACTTTTATTTAATGTAACAAAGAGTGAAACATGTTAATAAAAAAAAAATTCTACTTTTGTTCAACTGGTATAAGAAGTATTTCTATTGTATTTAGGTATCCAAAAAAAAATCATAGTGGCATGTTCTACACTGATATTAATCTTGTTTACAAGATCAATTATTAGTCCCCATCCTGCAAAGCACTGTATGTTATTATGATGGTGATTGACTGTAAAATAAATAGTGGATATCTATGGGATTGATTAAGAAACATCGGATATTTAATTTGCAGACAAAATTCCTTCTCCAATTTCCATGTCTTTGGTAAA
Source organism: Pinus albicaulis (assembly GCA_034641835.2). Taxonomy (NCBI): domain Eukaryota; kingdom Viridiplantae; phylum Streptophyta; class Pinopsida; order Pinales; family Pinaceae; genus Pinus; species Pinus albicaulis. Next base: position 1,328,643,093 of record CM076580.1, read on the forward strand.
GAATATTTCCATTTCCAGTTTTCATTGCAAAGTGATATCGATTTTGTTTTTAGAAATGGCCTTTGGAGAGATAGTGTATAATCTCAGTAGTTAAAACAATCTACTTGAAGCTCCTTACTTGTGTGAAGCTCCGTTTTTATACCTTCAAACCCAATAAGAATATATACTTTTGTCTTTATAGGAGCCGAGGATATCATCTATCCCAGGTGGAATAGGTGGTATTATTGGGATGTCTCCTTGGTTGTGTTTAACCTATGAATGAATAATATACCTCTATTAGGACATAATATAAAGGTCCTTCCTCTCCTAGCAATGCATTCCTAATGAATCAATATGTATCCGGGGTTGAAGCCTGACCTGAAAAGATAAATAGTGTTACCCACTAAGATTCTTTCCTGAATAAATTGGTTAGGAATGAAAAAAATTATGGATGGTGTTATAAATATTGGTGCTTATATATGACTTGTATGTGGGTGCTTATGCATTTTAATAAATTTATATAGATTTTATATAACTTTCTTCTTCATTATTTTTATCAGAAGTGCAACTGAAATAGTAACTAGGTAATAAAATTTGTAATCTATACTTTTGTTTAATATAACGAAGAGTGCAACATGGTAATAAAAAAATAAATTGTACTTTTGTTTAACTGGTCTAAAAATTATTTCTATTGTATTTAGATATCCAAAAAAAATTACAATAACATATTCTACACTTATATTAAGCTTGTTTACATGATGATTTATTAGTCCCTATCCCATAAATCACTGTATGTTATTATGTCGGTGGTTGAGAGTAAAAGAAACATCGGCTATTAGTGGGATTGATTAAGAAAATTTGGACATTTCATTTGCAGGTAGAAGTCCTTTTCAAATTTCCATCTCTATGGTAAAGAATATTTCGCTTTTATGTTTTCACTGCAGAGTGATATTGATTTTTATTTTAGAAATGGCCCTTGGATTTTAGGTTTCCATGAACTGTACCTAGACCAATGTGAATTTAAATTTCACCTAGAGTCACAAAATTCGTCTTGCTATGCATTGGTCTTCATTTTATGCTTCCTATCCTTTTCAAACTTGAAAATTTATAGGTTATGCCTACCTCTCCAACAAAATAATTGGATTAAATATAAACTTTAGATGAAAAAAAGATAGAAGAAGGTTTTTATGCTTCCACTTCTACCCACATAGAAGTTGAACTACAAATGGACCTCCAAATTATATTGGACTTCAATTTGATGATTGGACTCATGTCTAGAATATAAACTACAAATAATTTACTTTTTAATGTAATGAATGTTCTCATCTATGAATACGACCATTTTACAAAGTGTTCCAAAAGAAGAGACGTCTCTTTTAATTGGATTGTCTAGTGAACCTAAATTTCACATAGCTAGAAAATGGTAATAATGGGAAGTACAACCAAGGCCATCAAAAATAATATAAAATAACAACAACATGAGAATCCTACAATCAGTATGTTGTGTAACCAGCTCCAAAAATAGAAGAAAAGAGATATCAATGCCTTAGAAATGAGCCACTTCGAGCGGGCAACCTCCAATACATTACATGAATGAACAATTCTTGGATGATACAAATTACAAAACCTCCTTTCTATATATAGGAGTCCATGGGGCCATAATGTAATCCTAGTGGGGCCACAATGTAATCCTAGCTGACCTAACAATAGTAATTTAAGGCACAATAATAACAATATGGGGGTTACAGGAGTACAATAATAACAATAAGGGGGTTACACTAACAACAATAAGGGACTAAACTAGTAATATAGGGACCTAACATGCCCCTCTCCTTCAAAAAAGTGTTGTCCTCAACGCTTGAGTAGCTCTGGGTGCTTCTGTATAAAACTCTCATCCTCCCATGTAGAATATTCAGTGGGTAAGTTCTTCCACTTGATGAGATACTCTGAAATTGATCGATTCCGTAGCTGTCGAGTTCTTGTTTCCGTGACTGCTTCAGGTTCCAATATGACTTTTCCTTCCTCATCAAGTTCTGGAAATATTGTTTGAAATGGAAGATTTTCACCTATAACCTTTTTTAAGCATGAAACATGGAAAACTGGATGCACTCACGAAGAAGCAGGAAGCTCTAATTTGTATGCCATAGTACCAATCTTTTGCAACACCTTGTAAGGACCATAATGCTTTGGCGATAGTTTATTATCTTTCGTTGCGATTTTGATCTCATTTCGTTGTTTTATTTGATTTTGTGCCAAATTTAGGTTATCCTTTAAGAGTTGAGAACTTCTAGCCGATGCTCGATGTAGATCTTCCAGTAATCGATTTCGAACTTTTAATTTCTCTTAAATATGATGTGATAGACGGTGGATGATATCCATAAAGTGCCATAAATGGGGTCATTTTTTCTGCAATATGGAAGGAAGTGTTATACCACCATTTACCGAGAGGTAACCACTTGACCCATTTTGTTTGCTTATCAGATACAAAATAATGAATATATCCTTCCAAAAATTTATTTACTATCTCAGTTTGACCATTGGGTTGAGGATGATAATTTGAGCTATGAGCTAATTGAGTACCCAAACAAGAAAATAACTCTATCCAAAAATTTCCAGTAAAAATGGAATCTTTGTCGCTCACAATAACCCTTGGGCTTCCATGTAGCTTTTGAATTATGTCCATAAATGTAGTAGCAAATGTACTTGATTTAAATGGATGAGATAATTCACAAAAGTGTGCATACTGGGTAAGTCCATCAACTACCACCATGATGACACTCTTTCCTTTGGACTTAGGTAAACCTGTGATAAAATCCATTGAAATATCCTCCCAACGTTGACTTGGAATGGATAAAGGTTGTAGAAGTCCAGGGGTCTTAATTGTCTCAACTTTATTCTGTTGGCAAACCAAACATTCTGCCACAAACTTTTGAATATCAGATTTAAGGCCATCCCAAAAAAATTCTTTCTTCACCGTGTGGTAAGTTTTTAAAAATACTGAGTGTCCTCCTAAAGGAGAAGTGTGCAATTCCAAAATACTGAGTGTCCTCATAAAGAATCATTTTTCCACCTAAATGTATTATATGTACTAGGATCTTGCTGCAAATTTTGAATGAGTGTCCATACTTCTTTGTCCTTCTTCCATTCATTCTGGTTTATCCAATCCTGCTGGATAATAGAAATGGTACAAAGAAATTCTTCCAATCTCTTCAGTCTTCCTAGAGTATCCTAGACAAATTAAGCTTCTCTCCTTGTAGATTATTTCAAATTCATAACCCAACATCTTCCACACCCATTTTTTTTTCTCTTCTAAAGATAATAATTTTTCCAAAAAGTATTTAAGAATATCATGATTTGTTTTTACCTTGAAGTATCTTCCCATTAGGTAAGGTCATCATTGCTTTAGTGCATGTTGTATTTCCAACATTTCCTTCTCATAAATATGTTTTAGTAAATACTTTCCTATGATTGGATAACCTTCAAAAGAAATGGGTCTTCCTCCTTGCCTTAAAACCACACGAATTCCATTTCAGGATGCGTCACATTCCACAATAAAGGTTTTTGTGAATTCTAGTGTAGTTAAGACCAGTGATTGGCACATTGCCTCTTAAGATGTTCAAAGGGCCTTAGTTGCTTCAGGAGTCCATGAAAATGCATCCTTTTTCAATAATGTTGTTAGAGGTGCTGCTATTCTCCCATAATTCTTAACAAACTTGCGATAATACCCTGTTAACCCAAGAAATCCTCGCAACTGCTTTATTGTTGTGGGGACTTTCCATTCCTTAATGGATTTAATTTTGTTAGGGTCTACCTTAACACCCTCCTGAGATACAATATGACCCAGATATTCTACCTCTTGTACTCCAAAGAAACATTTGGAGGTTTTTGCATATAATTGTTTCTCTTCCAATAGTTTGAGCACCCTGTCAACATGTTGAACATGATCCTTCCAAGACCTTGTCTAGTATGTCATCAAAAAATACTAGCACAAATTTTCTAAGGAAGGGTTTGAAAATGGAATTCATCAACCCTTGAAATGTATAAGGTGCATTGGTAAGGCCAAAAGGCATGACCCAAAATTCATAATGACCCTCATGAATTCGAAATGTTGATTTCAGAATATCTTCGGTCTTCATTCTAATTTGATGATATCGTGAACGAAGATCCAACTTGGTAAAATAAATTGCACCATGTAATTCATCCAATAATTCATCAATCACAGGAATGGGAAATTTATATTTAATGGTGAGCTTATTGAGCTCCCTATAGTCCGGACACATTCACCATGATCCATCCTTTTTGTGTACCAATACTACAGGAGCAGAGAAAGAACTTTGACTAGGTTTAATTATACTCACCTCTAAAATTTCTGCAATCATATGTTCAATTTCGCTCTTTTGGATGTAAGGATATCTATAAGGCCTGATGTTTGGAGGAACACTTCCTGGAATCAAATGAATAGCATGATCATGATCATGAATAGGTGGGAGTCCTTTGGGAGTTTCAAACACCTTGGAATGATTATCCAGGACTTGTTGGAGATCTGCAGAAATAGATGATTTTGATGTTGGAACTTCTAGTGAGCATAATTGTGCAATTACACCTATTTTTTCTTTCTTTAGAAGCTTTGTCATGACATTATAGCTTATTATCTTTCGCGGCTTCCCTGCAATACTGCATAATTCGACTTCCTTTCCTTCTGAAAAAAATTTCAAGAAAAGTTCTTGAAAATTAGAAGCTACCATCCCCAAAGATTGTAACCATTGTACTCCTAGTACAACATCAGCACCGCCCATAGGAATGGAAAGCATTGGAATAGTCAATACATACTCCCCCATGGTTAGCTTGATATTATGGCATTTTCCAGAGCAATTTATAGTTCCTCCATTTGCCACCATCACTTGACATTCTAGTGTTGGGTATAGGAAACAATTTAATTCCTTGGCTACCTTACAATGAATAAAATTATGGGTGCTACCTGAATCAATCAACACTATTACCTTTTTCTTCTTGATATGTCCTTCTATCTTGAGAATCTGAGGAGTGGTAATTCCTGCCAGTGCATTACACGATATGGTCAGATTCATTTCTTCCTCTTCTAGGGCTAGTTCCTCGTGTATATCCTCTTCTTGTTCATTTTCTTCCTCCTCTTCACAATCTATGTAAAATAATTTCTTCTCAGCACACTTATGACCTTTAGTGTATTTGCTATCACAACTATAGCAAAGCCCTTTTTCTCTTTTTCCTTCCAATTTTTGTGGTGTCAACCTTGTAGGTTGTGGAAATCTAGGCATAGAAACACTTCCTTCTTTATAGAAGTGAGTGGTAGGCTTCCTTGTCGCCATAATTTTACATTAAATTTTTCTTGCCAACCTGAATGCCTTCTCCAATGAATCAGGTTCCAAAACGGGAACTTCATGTTGGATGTTATCCTTTAAAGTGCCTATCAAGAGATCAATCTTGAGTTCCTCTGGAATATCAGTTACCCTTATATTCAATTTTTGGAAGTCCTCAATGTGCTCCCCCACTAAACCCTTTTGTTTGAGATTTATCAATTGGCTAAAGAAGGTGTTGCTCTTTGTATCCTCATAATGTGCTATCATTTCCTCCATAAAAATTGACGAAGTGACAATTTTTTTATGGGAGAAAATCCATCGATACCATACAAATGAATTTTGTTCTAAATGTAAAGTTGCAATGTGTACCTTTTGTGTGTTTTTCACATTATGGAGATCAAAATATTGCTCCATCTGTAGTATCCATGTTACAGGATACTTTCCATCAAACTTCCTCATATCCATTTTTGGAATATGGTGGTTTTTTGGCTTTTAAACTTCTGTGGTGATCATTTTTCAAGATGCTTTCCGGATTATCCACAGTGTTGAAGAACATGTATCGACGTTTCGAACCCCAATTGGGATCCATCATCAGGACAATTTAGAATGAAGAAATTTGAGAAGGAATAAAGACCATAAATAGTGATCAATTTCATGAAAAGGTAGCCGACCAGGAATTATGTAATTATTGTATTTTAATAATTTAAATTCTAAAAGTATTTGAATAGTTCTATATTTTATTAAAATAATTAAACATAAAAATAATTAATTAAATATAATTAATTAATTCTAATACTATAATTAATAAATTATAGTTTATAATCAATTAATTGATTAATTATATAATAATAAATTAATTAATTTTATGATTAATTTAAACAAAAATAATTAACCACAATTTAAATAATTATAATTTAATTAATAATAAATATAATTAATTTTTATTTATTCTTATATAATTAATTAATTGTTTTAATTAATTAATTAATTAATATCCAATTAATTAATTAAATAATATCCAATTAATAATTAATTCTTGATAAATTATATAATAAACTAATTAGTTAATTTATCTATTTTTAATACTATAACTAAATTATAGTTTATAATTAATTAATTAAATAATAAATTAATCAATAATCAAGCATGAATGAATAATTTTATGAGTAATTTAAACAAAATAAATCATAATTTAATTAATTATAATTAAATTAATTATAAATATAATCAATTATTTGTTTTAATTAATTATATTCATAATTAATTATTCTTATATAATTAATTATATTAAGGATTTAATAAATATTATTACTATAAATGATAACTAGAATAACTAGAATAAAAAGGACACACTAATAATTATTGTTCAACTAATTAATTTTTATTTTAACCAAATTAAAAATTAATTACCTAGGAATAATTATTAGAATTTCAAATTAATGCCAAATATGAATTCAAAAGAGGGGGAAAAAACATACCTGAGAATCCTCTACCTGAAAAACTATGTCTGGGTGGATGGTGCTTTAGAGGAGCAGATTTGTCGAAGAAGGGGTCTCCAAGTGTCACTGATTTCTATTCCACCATCTCTATTAAGATTATTAGGATGTTTTATAATCTCAAGGGCCTCTCTTATCTTTCTTCTTTGATAGTATTCTTCTCTTGCAATGATCTTTGCATCCCCAAGACGAACTTGATGTTTGGTTTTTGAGGAGTGTTCTGCAAGGGCTGAGGTGCGTGATCGTTCATACTTGATATCTGCTCCATGCTCTTTCATTCTTTTCTGAAGTGAGCGTCCAGTTTCCCCAATATAACTTTTCCCACATGAACAGTCAATTTTGTACACTCCTTTGAGTTGCTCAGGGCTAATGCCATCCTTAACTGGTCGCATCCTTTGCCTGATAGTTCCTGATGCTGAAAATTGGGCGAAAATATCGTTCTTTTTCAAAACCTTGGCGATTTTATCAGTAACACCCTTAATATATGGTAGAAAAATCCTCCTTCTGTTTTCTTGTTGTTCGTGGTGATTCCGAGGTAGGATCGAACCCTTAGCTCTTTCCAAGGCTTTTTTGATATCTCTTTCTTTATAACCTAAGTCTTTAAATACTGACGATAGGTGACTGATTTCTTCGTTCAGGTGTTCAGTATCAGAAATTCTCATTGCTCTGACTGCAAGGGTATTAAGGACACCAAACTTTTGCGCCGGATGATGGTAGGACTCAGCATGGAGATAGTTATCAGTATGGGTTTTCTTTCTAAACACCTGGTGCCCAAGACTTCCATCCTCATTTCTAGTGACAAGAACGTCCAAAAAAGAAATACTTCTATTTTCTTCAACCTCCATTGTGAACTTAATCTCAGTGGAAATGGAGTTCAGGTGATTATAAAATCCCTCAAGATTCTCTCTACCATGGGTCCACTTTATGTTGGTGTCGTCTACAAATCTTTTCCACCAATCAGGTTTCAAGGGATAGGAGGCAAGGGCTTTTTTCTCAAAGTGTTCCATGTATAAGTTGGCGACAATAGGGGATAGCGGGGATCCCATTGCGACACCTGATACTTGCTCATAGAATTCCCCTTGAAAGCTGAAGAAAGTGAAGCGTAGGCAAATCTCCGCCAGCTTGGCTGTTACAGGATCAGTGACATCCTTAATGACCTGGATTGCCTCGTCTAAAGGAATTTTTGTGAATAGTGATACTACATCAAAACTAACCAGGATGTCGCTTTCCTCAACCTTCTGATCCTTAATGAGCTTGATAAAATCATTAGAGTCCTTGATGAAAGAGTCAGTATTCCCAACAAGAGGTTTCAAGATCTTGGCAACATATTTTTCTAGCTCGTAGGTGGGGGACCCTATGGTATTAACAATAGGTCTAAGGGGAACTCCTTCTTTATGAATTTTGGGCAATCCATAGATTCTTGGCATGATCTCACAAGATGGGGTTAACCTCTTTTTTATTTTGTCATCCAACCCTGAATTCTTAATTGCTTTCTTGACTTCTCTTAATACCTTGGGCATAGGGTTGGAGTTAAGTTTCCTGTAGCTGCCACAGTCTAGGTGTTCATTCATTTTCTTAATATAATCATCCTTATCTAGAATAACAGCTGCCCCTCCCTTGTTGGCTTTCAGCACCACAATGTTGTCATTATTGCGAAGATCTTTGAGAGCAAAAAATTCCTCCTTACTTAGGTTGCTTCTAGGAATTCTGGCTTTTTTCAAAATCATGGAGCATTCTTGTCTTAGTGCATCCTTATCATCAAGAGTTAAACCTTTAATCCCTTCCTCTATGCTGCACAAAATGCTTTCATTAGGGATGTTTTTGGGAGCAACTGCAAACCCTAAACCCTTGCTAAGAACCTTAATGGAATCATGTCCTAACTCTAGAGAAGATAAATTAACTACTTTTTTATTGTTTATACTTTTGTGAACCATGATAGCCGAAACATTATTCTTGGGGCGAGGGCTGTTATTGTTATTATAATTGCCACCCACATTATAGTGCTTAGTGTTACTTTTATAACCCGTATTTATACGTGAAAACCGCCCATTATTAATTTCTAGCTTGCCTTTATCTGCATTACTGTCATTGTTATTTAACTCGGTATGTGAAGACTGCCCATCCTTATTTTCAAGTCGCCCTCCACCAATTTTACTGTTATCGTAATTCAATTCGGTGTGTGAAGACCATCCATTATTAAAATCAAGCCGGCCTCCATTTGTGTCATCGTATTCTCTATTCGGCATTATATCAAAGATTTCATCTGCATTGTTATCGGGAAATAGGGTCTCATCCACGTTTTTAAGAAATGAAGACTGCTGTTTATTAATAATTTGGAGTCGGCCTCGATCTGGCACGCTGCTACCGTTTTCACTGATTGGAATATCACGTGTAATTACATTGGTGTTGCTGGAAGAAAATGAAGACTGGGCAGGAAACAATAAGAATAAATAAAAATTAATTATATTTATTATTAATTAAATTATAATTATTTAAATTGTGGTTAATTATTTTTGTTTAAATTAATCATAAAATTAATTAATTTATTATTATATAATTAATCAATTAATTGATTATAAACTATAATTTATTAATTATAGTATTAGAATTAATTAATTAATTAATTATATTTAATTAATTATTTTTATGTTTAATTATTTTAATAAAATATAGAACTATTCAAATACTTTTAGAATTTAAATTATTAAAATACAATAATTACATAATTCCTGGTCGGCTACCTTTTCATGAAATTGATCACTATTTATGGTCTTTATTCCTTCTCAAATTTCTTCATTCTAAATTGTCTTGATGATGGATCCCAGTTGGGGTTCGAAACGTCGATACATGTTCTTCAACACTGTGGATAATCCGGAAAGCATCTTGAAGAATATGGTGGTTCTTCCCGCCAACATTAGAGTTTATGAAATCACGATTAACATTTATTTTGTTCTCATCATGAGTTTCCTCTATTATATTTTCACCATTAGGAAAAATTTCTTGTATCAACTTTGCCAAACCTTCTATGTCTGCTTTTATATCATTCTTCATGTTTTCCATTTTAGATTCCATGCCAGCTTCCATGTCATCTATCTTAGATTCCACGTCTTTGTTCAAACCATCCATATTATTCTTCACATCATCCATATTTGCTTCCATACCTTTCTTCAAGACTTCCATTTCATTTTTTGCTACTCTTTGCGAGAGCGAAATTTGGTGCACTTGCTCTTGTAATTTTGATAGATCATGTTGCAATTCTTCATCTTCATGAGTCATAGTAGAGCCTTCTGAAGGCTTGATGGGTGTTGAATTATTTTGACGGGGAATTTTTTAGAACCCAATACTGATATATATTTTACAATATGCCCGTGGAATCAATTCAAATTGATTTTTCAAACAAGACTTATGAAATTCGGAAAAAAAAAGATACACACCTTTTTCTTGCTTTTGAGGAGCTCGATATTGAAATTTGATTATCTCTATGATTGCGGCTCTTCAATATCTGAACTTCGGCACTGAATTAGACTATTAATTCTCTTTTCAATGCCACAGGTCTGACCTAATTTTGATTCTCCAAGACAAATTTATGTCCAATCTCCCACAATGACCTAATTATGGACTAGTTTAGTAGAGTGAACTTGTACAACTTGCCACGTGTCACTGTTTCGTCCTTCACCTCTAAAATTGATAGCCAAGAAACTAAATTGCGTGTACTTGTGACCACTTTTTACGACACTCCAATCTGATGCTTAGAGAGATATTTATTGAACTTTTTCCACGATCACCTCTTTGAGATGAAATTTGGGAGCCTAAAATAGCACCACATTCCACAGATCATATCTCCAAAAATATCATGAATCGAGATATGAATTTTTTCAATGAGTTTCCTCATGATTTCAGCTTCACACACTAAATTTTTTAGATTCGAGACGTTCGTAGAAAAAACATTATAGCGCAAATGCCACGATGACCTGTTTAGGAGCCTAAAAAAAGACCTAACTTCCACAGACCATATCTCCGAAAGTGTTGTGAACCAAGCTCTAAAATTTTTAGACAATCTTCCACAGGATTTCGGCTTCATACACTAAAAATATCAGCATCTGAAACTTTGTAGAAAAAAAATTATAGCGAAAATTCCATGATGACCTATTTGGAGCAGAAAAACCCTAGAATCCAAAGCTCTGATACCAAATGTTGTGTAACCAGCTCCAAAAATAGAAGAGAAGAGATATCAATGCCTTAAAAATGAGCCACTTCGAGGGGGTAACCTCCAATACACTACATAAATGAACAATTCTTGGATGATACAATTTACAAAACCTCCTTTATATATATAGGAGTCCATGTGGCCATAATGTAATCCTAGTGGGCCACAATGTAATCCTAGCTGGCCTAACAATAATAATTTAAGGGCACAATAATAACAAAAACGGGGTTAGAAGGGTGCAATAATAACAATAAAGGGGTTACACTAATAACAATAAGGGACTATACTGGTAATGTAGGGACCTAACACAGTACACATCCAATACATTGGAATCGGGGTAAGGAATTAAAGAGTTTCAAGGTTAAGAAAAATTAAATCATCCATATAACCCTTAAAAAGAAATGGGAGATAAAGAGGACATCACAAAGGAAGATAGGAAATAAAACAAAACCTTTAAGTTAGATCCATAGGTCCGTATTTTTCATAGGTCCATAGTACCTAAATAACATTTCATATGACATAGAAAAATCCATAATTATTGTATGATATTTATGGCAGTACATGGTTTCCGATTTTTTTTAAACTGTTAAATTGTAAAGTGTTTTAATTGTTATGTTAAATTGTTAAATTACATGTTTATAAATCATAATTAACTTTTATTACTTTGTATAAATAATTAACCTATTGTTTTTTAAAATTTTTACCATCAACCAATGGAATTTCTCTTGTCATATCATATATACCATACTACTCTTTACAATGCCTAAATTTAGACAATTGAAGGCCCATCCTTAACCAAGGATCTGATGAAGAGCTTGCCTCCTCTGATTTACCTTTGTATTTATGATCTGCCTCTGCTTTTCTGAAAGAAAAGATCCAAATTTATATCCTTATCCAGGTCTCTGACGAACTACTTTCTTCCTTTGATCTGCCTATGTATTTATGATCTTCCTTTGACCGGCCTCTGTTTTGATGAAAGCACAAATCCAAATTTATTTGGAAATCAGGTTTGATGTGGAAATTTTATTTCATATTTGCAGTACCTTATAGGTTATTCCTATCTCTCCAACAAAATAATTGGATTAAATATAAACTTTAGAGGAAAATGACATAGAAGAAGGTTTTTATGCTTGCACTTCTACCTACATAGATGTTGAACTAAAAATGGACTTCGAAATTTTATTGGACTTTAATTTGACAATTGGACTAATGTATAGAATATAAACTACAAATAATTTCCTTTTTAATGGGATGAATGTTCTCATATATATGAATAAAACTATTTTTCAAAGTGTTCCAAAAGATGAGACATCTCCTTTAATTGGATTAGAGTGAATCTAAATTTCACGTAGATGGAAAATGGTAATAATGGGAAGTAGAACCAAGGATATCAACAATAATAGAAAATAAAAAGAACATGAGAATTCCACAATTAGTACACATCCAATGCATTGGACTCGGGGCAAGTAAATAAAGAGGTTCAAGGTTAAAAAGACTTAAATGATCAATGAAACCCTTAGAAAGAAATGGGAGATAAAGATGAAATCACAAAGAAAGATAGGAAAGAAAACAAAACTTTTTAACTTAGATCCATAGGTTCATCTTTTGCATAGGTACCAATATCTAAATAACATGACATATGACATAGAAAATCCAGAATTACTATATTATATTTATGGCAGTGCAAGATTATTGTATGATATTTATGGAAATACATGATTTATGTTTTTTGTTAAATGGTTAAATTGTAAATTGTTTTAATTTTTATGTTAAATTGTTAAATTACATACATTTAAAACCGATAATTAAATTTTATTACTCTACATAAATAATTCACCTATTGTTGTTTAAAATTTTTACCATCAACCATTGGTATTTTTCTTGTCACATCGTCCAGAACTTTATTCTATTTACAATGCCTAAATTTACACAATTAACGGCCCATACTTAACCAAGGCTCTGATGAAGAGCTTGCTTCCTCTGATATACCTTTGTATTTATGATATACCTCTGATCTGCCTCTATTTTGCTGAAAGAAAAGATCCAAATTTCTATCCATAATAAAGTCTCTGATGAAGATATTGTTGCCTCTGATCTACCTTTGTATTCACGATATGCCATTGATATGCCTCTATTTTTCTGAAAGTACAGATCCAAGATAGTTGGGAATCAGGTTTGATGTGGAAATTTTATTTCTGATTTGCAGTACCTTACAGGTTATTCCTATCTATCCAATAAAATAATTGGATTAAATATAAAATTTATATGAAAATGAGATAGAAGAATGTTTCTATTCTTGCACTTCTACCCACATCGAAGTTGAACTACAAATTGACATCCAATTTCTATTGGACTTGACGTTGAAAATTGGGCTTGTATCTAGAATATAAACTACCAAAAATTTCATTTTTAGTGTAGTGAATTTTCTCATCTACGAATACAACCATTTTGAATTTTTTTCCAAATGATGAGACATATCCTTTAATTAGATTAGAGTTTTCATCTCTATTTATCGTAGCTGGAAAATAGTAATAATGGGAAGCATAAAGAAGGCCATAAACACAAATAGAAAATAAAAACAATATGAGAATCCCACAATCAATACACATCCAATTCATTACACATCCAATGCATTGGAAACAAGGTAAGTAAATAAATATTTTTAAGGTTATGAATACATAAATGATCCATGTAACCCTTAGAAATAAATGGGAGATAAAGAGGAAAAAATAGTGGTATTTTTCTTGTCTCCCATAAAGAGGAGATAAACCCGTGGAATTTTTCTTCTCTCCCATAAAATTTAAGGCATTTTCTATTGTTTTTGGAAACCATGTACTTCTCATTTCTCAAAAACCTTGAAATTAGAAAATACAACAATGATGCTTTCAAAATTACATGTTTATCACCTTTATAAAATATTTAGCTAAATGTGTATATCACCTCATAGGGGTCCACTATCACCTAACCAACCATAATGTATAGGATGTGGTGTTACTCATTTTCATTGGCAGTAAATTATAAAACATTTAGCTAAATGCAGGGACATCCCTATTGTTTTGGAAAAACATGTACATGTCATTTTTCCACAAAATTTAAGGCATTTTCTAGTGTTTTTTGAAGCCATGTACATGCCATTTCTTAGAAACCTAGAAATTAGAAAATACAACAAGTATGCTTTCAAAATCACATGTATATCACCTTTATAAAAATTTTAGGTAAATGTTTCTATCACCTCATAGGAGTCAACTATCACGTAACCAACCATAATGGCTAGGATGTGGTGTTACTCATTTATCCCCTATCCTTTTTAACAACAAGGATGGTTTCAAAATCACATGTCTATCACCTTTATAAAATTTATAGCTAGATGCAAATATTATTTAAAAATCACACGTATATCACCTTTATAAAAATTATAGTTAAATGCAAGGATGGTCCTAGTGTTTTTTGAAACCATGTACATGTCATTTATCCCATAAAATTAACCATGTACATGTCATTTCTCCCATAAAGTTTAAGGCGTTTTCTAGTGTTTTTGGAAACCATGTACATGTCATTTCTCCCATAAACTTTAACCATGTACATTTCATTTCTCCCATAAACTTTAAGGCATCTGCTAGTGTTTTTGGAAACTCTGTACATGTCATTTATCCCATCAAATTTAAGACATTTTCTAGTGTTTTTGGAAACCATCTACAAGTCATTTCTCCGATAAAATTTAAGGAATTTGCAATAAATGTTCATTTAATATAATTTATTGATTTTTTTATTTCCAAGGATAAAAAATCCCACTAAACATGGTTTAAAAATGGGCATTATGCATAGATGTTTCTTGTTATCCCAATTCAAGGAAAGAAGTGATTACATATGTGCTATGCAGTATTGTGATTAACAAAGTCCTCGAGTGGAAAAGTAGTATTCCTAGAAGAACAATAAACAACGAAGCATATTATAGTGCATTGATAGAAGGCTTGGGAACAACTAGCGAGTATGGATCAAATAGAATTGTAGTTTTTAGAAATTCTAAACTAGTGTGCAACTAGATGAAAGGCATGTACCAAGTTAAGAAGGAGAGGCTAAAATAACTGCATGGAAAAGGAAACAATAGCATTAAAGAATTTCGATCATTTAGTATAAGACATTGTGCAAACATTAATAAGATGTCTAGTGATCTATTGTATGGGGCAACTCCAATTCAAGATTTGTCTCTCAAAGATGGATTAGTGTGGAGATGCCCTCCTTCAAAATTTATTGATGATTCATCTGTTAAGGATGAATTAGTGTTGAGACATTGTCCTTCAAAATTTATTGATGATTCATCTCTTAAAGATGAATTAATGTTTACATGGTCTCCTTCAAAATTTATTGATGGACATTGTAACATATCCTTGATATGTGTGTTTTTTTTTACTTATAAATGTGTCATTTTTAATGACCATGTGTCTTTTTCAATTATATACCTAGTGTGCTCCCACCATTTCTGCTTCTTGGTGAACTTCATGGTTTAGAAAATTTTATATTTAATTTTCAAAATGTGCAAGAGTTCAACAAATTTTGTTTAAATTTTTTTTTTACACATCAATTTTTTCTTTGAAATTTTTGCGTTTAAAAAAAACTATGTTTGTGCTCAACATTTGTGTAAATTACATCAATTTTTGAATTATTTTAATTTTATTTTTAAATACTAATTTTAAAAATAATTGTAAATGCGCAAGGTAACATTTTAGAGATCGTGTATCTATGTATTTGTATATAGAACATTGTATATCATGGATGATCATTTTACACATGATTCTTCGAGGCTTTATGTAACTGTAGGTATCCACTATCGATTCCCATATATATATATATATATATATATATATATATCATGTAGGATGATCATTTGGAACATGATTCTTCGAGGCGAACATCAAAAGAATCACATTTCTCTACAAGATAGGGGGATCATGGATCCGGGATGTTTTGGGTATTTATATTATATGTCCATGTTTTTAAATGAAATGTGAAAATATAATATTATCCCCATACATACATGTATACATGTGGATTTGATATTTTATTTAATATATAATTTTATCCCCATGTACATACATGTATACATATGGAATTTAATTTTTTATCAATTATGTGAGTTAAATTAATTTTTAATAAATTTCATTTTTTAGGAGTTTGGAGGAAAACAATATCTACTCAATCAATGGAGTATTTCCATGGTTCACGCAATTGTGGTATGGTTCATGCAATCTACTGAATTATATGTATGTATTTATTTTTGAATTGATGAGAAATTCATATTTTTTTATGAAGCTTCCTTGTCGTCGCGTGAGGGTGGTCATGGTACACATTCCCCTGGTGGCCAATCAATATGTGGTGGCCAATTGCATGAGGTTGTTGGTACACATTCCCCCGGTGGCCAATCAATGGGTGTTCATGTTGGTTCTCAACCTATGGGTGTTGTCCAATCAATGGGTGATCATGCTGGTTCTTAACCATATGAGGGTGGGCATGCTATTGCTCAGCCATCTTGAGGTGGCCCATCACTATGAATATTATATTCATTCAATTATTAATTTGTTAAATTTTTTATATAATTTTTTATGGTTAAAAAGAAAATTTGTACAAATTTATTCACTTGTTTTATTATTTATACATAATTTTATATATTCATGTAGAGGATGAAAATGTTGCTTGAAAAAGGCATTAGCCAAACTGATTTATTTAAGAACAAGGTTGTACACCAACCACAACTTATCCTTCTAAAATTCCTGATTATTTACTTTGGGAAACAAACATCCAACAATGCACATTACAAAGTTGTGAACGTCTTTATTAAGAATTGAATAAATCTGTCTTTGAAACTCCCCGTTGAGAGTCGAGAAAGCTTAGAAATAGTTACACACTCTTTAAGCACAATAGTAGATGTTTAAAAAAATCTTGGGCCAACCACTGATACTCTTGTGGAAGTGATGGGAGAAAGAAAGGAAATAGTAATGGGTTCCGATATATGGGAGGATGTTAAAAACATAGTTACAAAAGAAATGGAAAAATCCATGTTTAATTTTAAAGAAGGACCGAAAATAAAGATGATAAATGTGAAATATTTCAAGCACCGTAATATAGATTGAAATTTGTATGATAGTAACCTTACAGCTGCTATGGAATACTACCATGGAATGGCGAGGTTATTCTTTATTTTGAAAAATCAATTTATGAAGAATTTTTTTTTGGAATGAAAACCAATTATAATGACCTTCGTTTTGAATTGTTGACTTCTCAAATTAGTTGGGGAGCAAGGGATGCCATCATAGACAATGTTCAGACTGGACATTATGGAATTGATATTGGTGTAAATCGACAAAGAGCACGAGAGAATGCATGTGCTAATTTTTTGTATAGTACATTTGATGAGATAGAAAACATGAGTATTGAAGAGATTAGAACATATGAAAATCATTGTCACAGTGGTTGGTAGGGCTTAACTCTTCATGAGGAAGAGGGCATGGGATCGGTTTGAGTTAATGGTCAGGGTTAATATTTTAATGTAATTTATCATTTAAATTGTTGGAATGAGGTCCCCTAACTTCATCTTTGGTCTAGTTTTGTAATATTTTTGTAATACTTGATCTTGCATAGGGGCTTTGGGACAGGTGAAAGCCCTGATGTATTGTAATAGGTCAAAGGGTAGACCAGGAATATGAAAACCATAGTTTGCAGACCATAGAGTAGCGCAGGCTAAAATGTTATAAATAGATAGATAAATTGAGTCTAGAAAAAGCTAAGAAAGTGGTAAGCTAAGGTGGAATACGAACTTGTGGATATTTTGCGTCAATCATCTAGGTAAGGGCTCTTACTGGCTATGTACGTAGATACCCTAAAGTCCTGCTACGTACGAACCCTGCTGGTTGTGTGCGTGGGGTGGTAATAGAGTTTGTAAGTCATATCTAAATATGAATGAATAAGAAGGTTGTTGATGATGTTTTAGTGTTCTGGTGTTACTATTATTGGATGTGTTTATGCTCAAAGATCATGTTTTCTTACTGGATACTGATGATATAATGATGTGCACGTGGATGTGATATGATGAAAACGTAGCTCTGGTTAAATTACTCTGCTCACATTACCCATTAATTACGATCTGTTCTTAGCCAATATACTGTTAAAATTTTTATGTATTGGGCTTCTCCTGTGCAATTATGTAGATCTGGAGGGAGCACTTTTTACTATCTCTCTCTCTCTCTCTCTCTCTCTCTCTCTCTCTCTCTCTCTCTCTCTCTCTCCGCAGAAGCCTGGTTCCAACACCCCCCCATACTACTTCGGGCGAGACCTTGACCTGCCCAATCGGGTCATTGCCGAAAGGGCTAGTAGTATCAGGGTTTGTTGGAAAACCTTAAAACTTAACCTGGGTCAAGACTCCTAAATCCAACAAATGGTTTTGTTTCTGGGACTAAGAGAATTTTGAGATACATATTAGGTAATGCGATGGGGTCTTTGGAAGCTACTAAAACCAGAGTTAGAAGACAGGTTCGAAAAACAGATTCAGGAATTTTCCATAAAAGAGAATAGAAGTAAGAAGATATTTGTTGAAGAGTGGAGAAAAAAGTATATTTTTATTGAAATGCACAAAATCGTATTCGTATCCTTCGTAAAAAAATGGAAAGAGTGGTTTTCCTGATTGGTGGAGTTCCAGACTTGTTGGAAAGATGATCAGGTCACACAATGGACCCTGAATTGAACCAACAAATGGAAAGGGATAATAACACTATTACCAGAACTGTAGACCACTAGGTTGACAGTATCTTGAGAGGATTCATGACAAAATTTTCTATTGATCAATTTGTGTCATATCGGAAGCAGAGCAAAGGTTCTTCAAGGGATTTAGAGGTAAGTTCCTAAAAACACTTTCGTTGTTGATTAAGGTGCTATTGAGTGAAAATGGTGTCCTGTGTGGCCACACCGAGTGAATGACCTCCGACTAGAGTGGGAGAATTACACGAAGTGGTAAATAATACTGAGTTAATAAAGAATGAGACAAATTGGTATATATTCCCTTAAGGGAATCACCCAATTTTAACCAAGGAGGGGCTGCGCAATTTCGAACCAGCCCCCCACCCATGCTTGCATCGAACCCACAAAAGGGTAAGAATTCTCCTACCCCACCTCTGCCACTACCTAAGGAAAACATGGCCACGCACATGAAAATACCTACCTTTAAGGGTGTAGGGGATGAGGATATGGATCGATTTTGGTTCATAGAAGAGTTTGCATGGACTGTGCAGAATGTTAACAATCATGCTATCAAACGAGCACAACTATGCATAGCCTTAGAAGGAAGGCCCTTGGATTGTTTTATGGGATACATTGGTCAACATGCAAATGCACCAATACAAGATATTAAGGAAACCCTAAAGAAAAAATTCTAGAAGCCTAAGTCATACTCTCAATGTGTAGTCGAATTAAAGGACTTTAAGCAGGGACCTATAGAGTCCATCTGGGAAGCTGGCCAATGATTAAAAGAGGCGATCAGTGATGGGGGATTTTTCTATGAGGATAAGAAACACAAGGAATGTTTTATCGTTATGCTATTTCCACACCTGGGTGGACCCATGGGACAGTAGAAGATCAGCTCCGAGGAAGAATCTCTTGAGATTGCCATAAAATTAGAAGTTGCACCAAGAGATGATACGTAGTTTGTAGCCCTACAGATCCAGAACCAGCTAGAGGCAATGCACTTATAAATTCAGAGCTTACGAAAGGATTGAGGTAAGGAATATAGCTTGGATATCTCATGCATATGATGTAGGGTATTAGGTCATACTAAGGATCAATGCCCTTTGTTATCGAATTATATGCAGGCTAGGGGGGCGAGCCCTCCATGGCCTAGGGAGACGGCTGACCCTAGCAGTCCCATGTTGTGGTGCACTGACTATCAGGTGGTAGGAAGACATTATACAAATTACTTCCCATGATTAGGTGCTTATGTACCACAAATGAAACAATAGTGGTGCAGATTCTACTCATCTGTGGGTCATGAAGGACAAAACTTCTGAACACTCGACCTCATGGTATATAGGGGAAGCCTATACATGGTGCAGGTAGACCCCTCATCACCACTATCTCCTTTTGGGCGTGGTGGATCTCCCGCAAGAGGAAGAGGAGGGAGAGGGGGTAATGCAGGTTGAGGATGAAGACAACTAATTTGTTACAATTGTGGAGATGTTGGACATTTTGCACTAGATTACCCAAACCCTGCGCACCAGTCCTACCGATATTGCAGGCAGTTCGACAATGTCATTGAAAAATGTACGATACTAATAGAAAAAATGTAGGAAAAATAGCAGACTCCCAAACAGAATGTACAAAGGGTTAAACCATAACCATGAGAAAATGGACCATGTATGAATGTAATCACATGCAACGACATTGCCACTGGAGGAGTTGAGGAAAAGGTTGCGGCTGAAACATTGATCCAAAAAGCTAAGGAAAAAATGAAAATATTAGATATGAAAAAGGAGAGAGAAAAATTCATAGAAGTAGGTAGGGAGATGGCCAAATATGAAGAACCTACTTCAAAAGGTATGGCATATCCAAAATAAGACAATGAAATTAAACCATTCCTTGAGGCATGTAAGAAGCTGCTACACAGCTAGAAGGTCGTAGATAATCTCTAAGAATTAATAGATAGTTGTGCATAAAAGGTTGCTTTACAGCCAGAGGTTAAAGATGTGAATAAGATATACAAGAACAAAAAAAGGACTGCACAGGAAATTTGCATGATTGCATATATTAGAGACTACGAAATGGATCAAGTCATCCTTGAGTTAGGATTAGATGAAAATGTCCTACCCAAGAAAACTTGGCAAAGAATGGGAGAACTTAAGATGGAATGGTCAACTATTTAGCAATGAACGGCTAATCAATAGAATATTATCCCGCTGGGACAACTGACAAAGGTTGTAGTATATATTTCACGTGTTAAGGTTTACGTGGATTTTGAGGTAATTCATATAGTGGATGACGCGAACCCTTACCCTGTGCTCTTACACTTGGATTGGGCTATTGACATGGGAGGTATTATTAATTCAAAAATAAGGAGCATAATATTCTAAAATGAAGGCACAAGGGTGATAGTCCCGTTGGATCCAACACAAGGGGAGCAGTACACTAAACCAGTACGTGAGGAAGAGGATTTTGATCACATCTGCAAGCTGACCACCCAAGACGATGACTGGATCAACCCCATAGATGATGGTATGTTATGTTGGGAAAAGACAGCGAATGCTTATCTAACTCAGACTGAGAGATAGAAAATTAGAAGAACTGGCTCCATGATGTATCTACATTGCAGTGTCTTAAGATCACAAAAAACTTCTGATGCATCTCCTCAGAGGTAAGATAACTACCCTACTTTCATGGCTCTAGTAATGTTAAGAATTTTCTTAAAGAAATTGAAGCAAATGTCCCTGAAGAGCAAATATTTTGGGCCCTTGACTTGCCCATGTGCGCAACACCCACGCACTAGTGGGAAACGCATAAGGGATATTTTTAGGACTAGGGGGAATGCAAAAAGATGATGATCTTACGAGTTTACCCTCCAGTCAAACCACTAATAGAACTTTTCTCAGGAGGAGGGAATCCACGCAAGAAATTAGCTCTCTGGATGGAAGTATGGAAGGAAACAAATGGAATGAATGGGTCCATATGTTTATTCACACATTAGGGCCAATCCCTACTAATTACTATGTGGATGCAGAGCTCCACCAATGTACTTGTCATTGGGACACAATGATTGAAGACTTTGTAATGACATTGGGATTAACATGAGGAACTAAGAAAATTGATAAAGCCCTGCATAATATAGATGCTCCGGTCTTCAATGAGTCTCTTCCTAAGAAAGAGTGTACTATGGCACCATGGGATGCATAGATACAGGATATTGTAAACTGTAGAAATTTTTCAATAGAATACTATGATGAGGATCCCCAAATTTCATTATCCCGGAGTCGAAAGGGGAACATGCCATTGTAGTTCCATCACTACAGGCAGTCGCGGTTGACGTTACCAAACCATTTTAATGGAAGGAATTTAACATTGGCAAGGAAAAGCAGCTGAAGATGGCTAAGGTTGGGGATTACTTGGATGCTAACATAATGGGAAAGATCACTGAATTACTAACCGAATATCTGGATATATTCTCCAAAAACTTCTCTAAGATGAAAGGGATCATAGGAAATATGGCCGTTATGAGGATTACGTTTAAATAGGGTGCACAACCTATCAAGCAACGACCCTATTGCCTCAACCCTAAATACAAACTGAAAGTTAAGGTGGAAATTAAAAATATGGTGGTCGTAGGTATCATTGAACCAGTGGAACAATCATATTGGGTAAGTCCTATGGTGATCTAGGAAAAGAAGAGAAAAGGAGATATAAGGATCTGCATAGAACTATGCAAGAAAAATTATGCCTGCGCACATGATCCCTTCTCTACACCATTCTCCAATGAAATTCTAGATAATGTGGGATGTGAAGAAGCTTACTTTTTTACTAACGGATTTTTGGGGTACCATCAAATCCAAATAGCCCCCAAGGACAGCAGCAAGACAAAATTCATAACTGAGTGGGGCTCATTCCAATACACTATCATGCCATTCGGACTAAAGAATTCCCCTACCATATTTTTGCGTGTAGTTGTAATGGTATTCAAGGAATTCATCCACATGTTCCTGGAAGTTTACTTTGAAAAATGGAGATTTTTACGTTAGTACATAACCATTTGTCAAACCTACGCATGATGCTGGATGCCTGCAGGAAAAACCAAATTTAGATGAACATAAAAAAATGCATATTCTATGTCCCATTTCGGATTCTATTGGGACACGTGGTTTGTTAGTAGGGCTTGATGGTTGACCTAGCCAATGTCATGATCATTATTCGTCTGGTAGTCCCCAATAGTGAGAAACATTTGCACTCCATCCTAGGCCACACTAGTTACTACTGAAAGTTTATTCAAGGATACAGCTTGATCACCGCCTCGATGGACAATTTTCTGAAGAAGGAAGTCTTGTTTTTTTTGGATGATGAATTTTAGAAAAGCTTCAAGCTATTAAAAGAAAATATGGTAACCACACCTATTCTTCTATTCCTTGACTGGGAAAGGGTCTTCACGTACATGTGGATGCATCAAGGATTGCATTAGGATATTTCTTGGCACAGCCTGGAGAAGGGGATATTGATCACCCCGTGGCCTTTGATAGCATGAATATTTTGAGCACAGAGTGTAACTATTCTACCACGGAGCGTGAATGGTTGGCGATGGTGTAAAACCTATAGAAATAAAGGCACTATTTATTAGGCAGACACTTCAAAATGTTCACAAATCATTTAACTTTGAAATACCTGGTTAATAAGCCTTTGTTGGGGGGGAAGATCTGTAGCTGGCTACTGCTATTTCAGGAGTATTATTTCGAAATAATTGTGAAACCAGGGAGGATGAAGGTCGGGCGAGACCACTTGTTCAGGATAGAGAATGGGGAAGAGCCAACTAACCTAGAAGAAGGATTACCTGATGCATAGTTTTTTTATATCAAGGTGGTTGATGAGAAATTTTCTGATGTTATCCAATTCTTGACAACAAGAAATGCACATGATGGCTATTCAGTATGACAGAAAAAATAACTTGTCACCTGTGCAACTAATTTTACCATAATCACAGGACAACTCTACAAGTTGGGCATAGACGAGGTGCTGAGAAGGTACGTACTCGAACATGAGACAAGCTATTCTGGTTGAGGCCCATGGAGGAATTTCTGGAGGACATTATATAGGTAAAGCTACTGCGTAGAAAGTATTAAGGGCATGTCTATGGTGGCCCACATTGCACAGTAATTCCCATGCGTACTATCGGGCCTGCGACACATGCCAACAAAATAGGAAGCCCTCACCACGAGATGATATTCCCCTGCAAATGCAAATGGCCCTAAAAGCATTCGAAAAATGGGCCATATATTTCTTCGGACATATCAATCCCCTAGGAAAGAAGACTAGTGCCCGATATATCATCACTGCCACGAATTATGTCATGTGATGTGTGGAAGAAAAAGCTATCAATGATTGTACTGCGGATACTGCTACACACTTAATTTTCACACATATTCTGACTAGGTTTGGTTGTGTGAAGATCCTGATGAGAGACAAAGGTACTCATGTTGCTAATGAAACTATCATGGCTCTAACTAAGGAATTCTAGATCCACCATACGAAGAGTACCCCAAATCATACGCAGGAAAATGGGGCCGTAGAATAATTTAATAAAATTTTGGAACATTTTCTCACTAAGGTATGAAGCGCTAACTGTAGCGAATGGGATTTATGCATCCCCTTTGTATTTTGGGCCTATAGGACTACATGTAAGAAACTCACGGGAAAAACACCCTTCAGAATGGTCTACGGGAAGGAGGTCATCATGCCTATGGAATACATCATTCCCACATTGCGCATCTCGACTTCCACAAACATGGTAGATCCAGACATCATGGAGGAGGGCTTAGCACAACTGATGGCCCTAGAAGAAAATAGGTTCATTGCTCAATTTAGAAGGCTCGCAAAAAAGCATGGCATGATTGACACATTTGGAAGAAGGTATTTAAGTAGGATGACTTGGTATCACTTTACGATAGCCATTTTGCATGACACCTAGGGAAGTTCTGTAAGAACTGGCTAGGTCTGCATATAGTGAAGGAAATTAAAATTGGAGGTGTGGTCAATTGGCTATGTTGTATGAATATTTATTGCCAGGGTAAGCTAATCGAAGTCATATTGAACCCTATAGGGACTCCTCGGTGCCGAACAAATGAATATGTGGTCGGAGTAGCTGTGTAATGGATTCCACACACATAGGGGCATGAAAACCAAGGCAAGATCGATGGATGCACAGGGATGATACACACGACAAAGGATGTAAGGGGGTGCAATGCAAGAGCAGGGGTTGTGCGTGGTGGAAAAAGGTAGCCATTGAAATTGGGCACTAGTGTGGAAAACCATGTTTTCCGTTCAATGGAATGATAAATTAGCAACTAATGTACAAATTTACAAGGATTTTTTACTGTTCCCGTAATGATAGATTGAAATTAAGGCTAATCTAGCCATTTACCATCTTCATGAGCTATAAGAGGAGGGTTGTCGGTCAGAAGGGAATTTTTTGCTATCCGAAACTCTCATGCCTTAGCCACCTTGGTGAATTTCATCTAGTATGTATAATTTCCATCCACATGTTAGAGCGAGCTACTCCTTCTGATAGTAGCAACCTCGAATTTATCTTCTGAGCAAGAATTAATGTTATGTACATGTCATAGCTTTCGAGGTAGTTTTATCTAACGAGGTATTGGAAGTAACCTCTAAAATGGATAAGGTCGTCTCTATACCAGCAAAATGGAAGGGAAAGGGGAAGGTGAAGGGCACAAATACGGGGAAGGTAAAAGAGGTGAAGTGGGTTGGGGTGAAACCTTGCACATCCCCCCGGATTGTTCATTGCCGTCGAAAAGCGTCCAAGGGATGATCGTCTGGTTCATCAGAGCGCCCTATTATGATTACGAAAGGAGCCCTGCATCCGGCTCCGCTAACCTGGGTAT
Organism: Pinus albicaulis; assembly: GCA_034641835.2. Lineage (NCBI taxonomy): Eukaryota > Viridiplantae > Streptophyta > Pinopsida > Pinales > Pinaceae > Pinus > Pinus albicaulis. Next base: position 1,328,668,741 of record CM076580.1, read on the forward strand.
CGCCTTATGTTAATAAGCCAAGCAAGCTAGTGACACATGCCCCCAAGAATGTAGATGTCTTCTATGCCTACCTTTAGATTCCTATGGTCGCGAAGGAGGTTCCTGTGCAAGGAGAGATGTTTGGATGCCTCCCCCTCATTAAATTCGATGATCATGATCTGGGCAACCTTGACGCCTTCCCTTCACTGGCTCCAGAGCTATACCTTGAAAGGGTAATGTATGGAAATGTACCAAAGTTTGATCCAATGGTGTGGGTACATGGATTGGTTGGGTCGGGGATCTTACACTTATTGCACATTCCTCACTTTGGCCGTTACAACATTGGCGACCTCATTGTTCAACAACTGCTGGCACTAGTCCACGATGGGTGCTTATGGATCCAAGGCCACATACCAATTTATGTTGCTTTAATTCACCTAATCACCAACCTCCCCATGTATGGGCCAAGTCCTAAGGAGGGCATGGAAAGAAGTTTGAGTAGCAGATCGTTGAAGATGTCTGACAGAGATACCATGTCACTCGCAACCAACGAGAGTTTCATATAGATACAATTAGTGATACAAGGATGCCCATAGGTACCCTGTTAGTTTCATGAAAATTGATGCACAAATTCCAGGCAATGAATACCCACACCTACGTAATTTAACTCACTAGTAGATGCGAAAAGGGAGGTTGCTTCAATTGGTCGCAGTACCTTGGTGATGAATTTCTCAACAATGTGCATCAGGCCCAGGATCAAGGAAAATATTTCTACTACTTCTAGCTAATACAGTTAATTTCCTTAGTTGTGTAGGAGACACCTGTAGAAGAAATATTCCTCGCTCTCGAGCCAGGCATGTGTGAAGAAGCATGGTTTTCTAACCTCTAGGATTCAAAGGATCCTAAGCAGGTCGAGGAGAATAAGGTCTTTTGGGTACTTTATGATTGAACCTTGGCTGCGGAAATTCAGTCCCAGCCGTGCTTGTCCCCAACATTCTACAACAAATACAAGCCTATCGCAACATTATAGGTTACCATGCATATTGTGCATGTTTGGGTCCACAGAGATCCCGCTTGGTATAACCTTCCATCTATGGCCACAGAAGCAAATATTGACCAAGTAATTGCAAATTGGCCACTTGAGTGGAATATTTCCATCTAGATGTCTAGCCTAGGCATGACAGGTACATAGGCCATAGGAAAGCCTCCAAGGACACTACTCTTTCTACCACAGTGAAGGCTTCAGTGGTTCCTACTACAATGCAATGCACGACCCCCACCACCCCTGCGACCGCTATCGTGCAGACAGAACCAGAGTCCCAGCTGGATCAGGACCTTAACGGGCTCAATGGCATGGACACGGGGTCCCCACATGGTCCCAAACGCACCAGCGAACCTCCCCAAGGGTCTAAGAAGAAGCATAAAGATATTAAGCTCAGCGTAGCCACATAGGTTGCGTTGATAGAGGATGACCTTGAGAAAATTTCTAACGCCGTCACCATCGCATCTAAGGGTTGATGGGATTCTTTGGAAGGATAGCACAAGGTCATGATAGAAGTTTTGCAATCTGAGCTGCAGGCTCTCCGGATAAAAGAAAACACCCTTCAAGCGAGCGTGGATCAAGTGAGGCAGAGTCAAGCAAGAGTGGATCAAGCGAGGCATAATCAAGCGAGCCAGCTAGCTACATTTGTAGCCCTGACCACCATCATGGACAGTCAGATCTACGCCCACCCAATCATAGATTTTGAAATAGTACCCGCAGAATTATGCGACCAAATCCATGCACGATCTTTAGTCGATCTCGATATTGGGTGATTGACGGGTGCGCATTTGCACGACTTATTTACCTCCATCACTAGTGAGCTTCAACAAAGATAACTACAAGTGCAACAACACTTTATTGAGGTCGAGTAGACTATTGTGACTCAAGCTGTTGAAGCCATCCAGGCCTGGGTAGCACACATCGCTGCCATTGCATAGTAGGATTAGTTAGAGGAGTTGATAGACTGGCTCTATGAAGACATGGCAGAAGTAATTCCTGCCTCTGCTACACCACAGTCTAAGATTGAAGGCTTGGTCACTTCTTTGAAGGTGTCTCAGACTTAGGTATACGTTGTTAAGGCTGATTTATAACTTCAGAGAGCATCGTTGCAGGATAAGCTACGACTTCAGACCCCCCCAAAAGTGTGCGCCCAACGAGCTACGCTAGTCACAGAAGTGACCACCATTATTACCACGCAGATCAGTCAGGGCACCACTTTGTTTGAGACTACAATGGAATTATGGTCTTGGGTGGAGCGTGACCCTATCCTTCACCAAATCGATCAAGAGTTGCACCAAAAGGAGCAAGACTTTGAGCAGATGGAAGTCACTATGACCACCCTTGTTACAACCCAATGACTAGCGCGCCTTCAGACCAACCACGTGCTCAGAAGTGAAATTGTGGGGATCTGGCACAAGAAGCGGGTACATAGTGACCATTTGACGCCTTCGGCTGATGAATCTCTCGAGCTTTCATAGGATTTAGAAGGGGTCGTGAGACAGTTGAAATAGACCTTAGAAAGTGTCACCGCCACGAGTGAAGGCCCAACTTTGTAAAATTTGGTTGATATTACACAGAACACAACCGCGTAGACCCTAGGTGTTCTACCCCTATTGGTTGCCGCTATTGATCAGCTCAATGAAACGATGAAGACCCCGTTGCACTGTGACTTGAGACGAGTCACAAGATTGTGTTGGGGGACTATTGGAACGAGGTTCCCTAACAACATTTATGGTCTAGTTTTGTAATATTTTTGTAATACTTGGCCTTGCGTAGGGGATTTGGGGTGGGTCAAAGCCCAATGCATTTTAATAGGTCAAAAGGTAGACTAGGAGTCTACAGACCATGATTTGCAGATCATAGAGTAGCGTAGGCTAATATGTTATAAAGAGATATATAAATCGAGTCTAGAAAAAGCTAGGAAACAGGTAAGCTAAGGTGGAATACAAACTTGTAGATCTTTAATGTCAATTGTTTGGGTAAGGGCTCTTGTTGGCTGTGTGCGCGAAGACCCTAAAGTCATGTTATGTGTGGACCCCGCTGGTTGTGTACACGTTCTAGTAATAGAGTCTGTAAGTTGGATCTGAATATGGATAAATAAGAAGGCTATTGATGATGTTTTAATGTTCCTGTGTTACGATTATTGGCTATGTTTATGTTCCAAGATCGTGTTTTCTTATTGAATACTGCTGATATACTTATGCATACGTGGATGCGATATGATGAATGTGTAGCTCTGGCTAAATTACTTTTCTCAAGTAACCCATTAATTATGATCTATGCTTAGCCAATATACTACTAAAAGGGTTCTATATTGGGCTTCTCCTGCACAAGTCTATAGATCCGAAGGGACCCACTTTTCTAACTCTCTCTCTCTCTTTGGTTGTGGAAGCCTGGTTTGAGTACCCTCCCATACTACCTTAGCTGAAACCTTGACCTCCTCAAGTGGGCCATTTCCGAAAGGGCCAATAGTATCAGGGTTTGTTGGAAAAACTTAAAACTAAACCTTGGTCAAGACCCCTAAAGCCAACATACATATACATGTTTAGTTGCATATGTTAATCTAACCAAAAGGTATCATATGTTCACCATTTGCAGTTAACATGATTGTTGAACTAAAATTTGATAATATCACGATCAAAGGTTCACGTTCTTGCAATCAAGATGATACCTTGCGAAATGTTATAATTTTTTAAGAGTTCATGACGTTGAGGTACAATTATTATTATATTGTTATATCAGTATCATGATGACATATTTTTAAAATAAATAATTGTGTACAAACAAGTATATAATTAAATTTTAACAGATTCTGATTTCATCCAATGTTTTCACAATGGAGTCGCCCTCTTCTTCCCTGTTAGGATATGTGCCAAATCCACCATCACAAGTATTTAATTTTTCACTTATGTTTCAAGTTATAAATTGAACTGAAAGTTTCATTAAAAAAATGAGATCTAGAACTTCATTTATTTTATAGTTCTAAAATTTTTGAATTTTAGGTTTGTGGAGATGATTTCCATTCTCCAAGGACTTTAGTGACAGAGTGTATGATGGAGATAGGAACATCCAAACAATTTGAACAAAAATTTTTCTAAGTATTTTCATAATATTATTGCATTAGTTTATGCATTTTCAATATATATATATATATATATATATATATATATATATATATATATATATATATATATATATATATATATATATATATATATATATATATATATATATATATATATATATATATTTTACAGTTTGTCATGGAGGATGAACTCATGCAAGGCCAACATGGGACAATGCAAGGGCAACTATATGAGGTATTGCATGATTTCTTTTAATTTAGTTTGTTTTATTGAAGTTATATATTCTCATTCAATTCTAAAACATTAAATTTTAATCTTAATACATGTAATATAAATTTATTATAAATGTGCACACATATATGTATATGCAATTAGGGCTAACACTAACTACATCAGGCATTGCATGAAAATTTCATTTTTTTTTTTCATTTAGTTTGTTTTATTGAAGTTATTAATTCTCATTCAATATCAAAACATTAAAATCTAATTTGAATACATGTAACATAACTTTCTTATACATGTGTAAACATATATGTACATGCAATTAGGGCCAACATAGGGACAATGGAGGGGGAACTACATGAGGCATTGCATGAAAATTTCACTTTTTTTTCATTTAGTTTGTTTTATTGAAGTTCTACATTCTCATTCAATTTTTAAACATTAAATTTTAATTTTAATACATGTAATATAAATTTCTTATACATGTGTAGACATATACGTATATGAAATTAGGGCCAACACGGGGCAATGGAGGGGGAACTACATGAGGTATTGCGTGATTTTTTTTTTCATTTTTTTTATGAATTTTTACATTCTTATTCAATTTTAAAACATTAAATTTTAATTTTTACACATTGTGTAGTTTACCTATTCTTCATATGATAGCACAAGGAGGCCCAGGAGGTTGCTGGAAAATACATTGCAGCCAAATTCTCTATTTGATTGATGCATGTGCAATGTTTTATTTGATCTAGTCTTTTTATAACTTAAACATTTGTCATATTTACTTTTCTATATAACTTGATACTTGTAACACTTGATACAGTGTTATATTAACTTCTATTGTTCATGATATAAATTTTGATCATATTTTACATCTTGGGTAGTTGAACTACATTTACTTTTATTGAATGATTTTAAAATTTGGATAGTTGTTACATTTGGCATGTGATCACATGTTGTTATATAATGTTAACATAGATGATATTAGATTATGTTTTGTTTTTAAAACTTGTTGTTTTGTCATTTGTTATTTAAAATGAATCTATATTGAAATTGCAAAGTACAAAACACATGTGGTACATGTTATGAATTTCAACATGTGTGAATGTTATATAATTAGGTGTAAATTTCTATTAAAGGTGATATTTAGGTACATTTTGCATGATAATGTGTCATTTAAAACAATCATATCTATGGTTTTACATATTTATGCTCATGAATATATGTAACAATGATTGAAGTACATTTGCATTTAGTTGTTACATTTTTTTATAGATGATGACATGTAGTTATAATGTTAACTTAGATTCAATCTTAGATTAAATGTTTTGTTTTTGAAGCTTAAGTTGTTTTGTCATTTGTTATTTAAAACAAATCTAGATTTAAATTGAAAATTAAAAAACACATGTGGTACATGTTATGCATTTGAACATGTGTAATGTTATATAACTATGTGTAAATGTGTATTAAAGGTGATATTTAGGTACATTTTTCATGATCACGTGTCATTTAAAACAATCATATTTATGGTTTTACATATTTAAGTTCATGAATATATGTAACAATGCTTGAAATACATTTACATTTAGTTGTTACATTTTTCATACCTAATGACATGTTGTTATAATGTTAACTTAGATTCAATCTTAGATTAAATGTTTTTTTCTTTTGAAGCTCAAGTTGTTTTGTCATTTGTTATTTAAAATGTATATAGATTGAAATTGAAAATTACAAAACATATGTGGTACATGTTAATACATTTGAGGTCATGTGTAAATGTTATATAATTACATGTAAATGTCTATTAAAGGTGATCTTTAGGTACATTTTGCATCATCATGTGTCATTTAAAACAATTGTATCTATGGTTTTACACATTTAAGTTCATGAATATATAAAAGGGATTGAAGTACATAAATGCATTTAGTTATAGTATATTTTGAATATATGATAACTTGTTTTTATAATGTTAACTTATATTCAATCTTAGATTAAATGTTTTGTTTTTAAACCTCAATTTGTTTTGTCATTTGTTATTTAAAATGAATCTACATTGAAATTTCCATTACAAAACACATGTGGTACATGTTAAATGCATTTAAATTTTAAACATGTATGAATGTTATATAATTAGGACATATATCTATTAAAAGTGATATGTAGGTGTATATTTTGCACATGATCATGTGTCATTTAAAAAAATTATAGATGGTTAAATACATATTTAAGTTCATGAATATGTAACAATGATTGAAGTACATAAATTCATCTATTTCCATTCCATTTTCAATACATTATGACTTGTTGTTTTAGTTATAACTTAGATTCAGTCTTAGATTAAATTTTTTTTTTTAAAGCTCAATTTGTTTTGAAATTTTTTATTTAAAATGAATCTAGATTGAAATTGCAAATTACAAAACAAATGTGCTACATGTTAAATGCATTTGAACATGTATTTATGTTATATAATTAGGACATAAATCTATTAAATGTGATATTTATGTACATTTTTCACATGATCATGTGTCATAAATAAAACAATCATATATGGTTTTACATATTAGAGGTTAAATACATATATATTTAAGTTCATGAATATGTAGCAATGAAAGAAAAATTGCATTTAATTCATACATTTTTCATTTGAAATCATTCTTATAATGTTTTAGTATACAATAAATATAGACGTACATCTAAAAAAAATCATAAAAGTACAGGTGTTGATGCAGCCAAAGACTGCAAAACCCACATATTCCATATAAAAATGCATGGTTCATTCATGCACCAAAATAATTCTCATATTGGGCAAACTCTAATGCAAAAGCTTACCTTTTCAATCGATGGTTAAAACCATATAATAAAACCCACTTTATGGAATTTTGATATATACGATTTCAACTTTGCTTAAAACCCAAAAAAAATCTTTGGGGCCAACACATATATCAATGTATGTGCCCAACACTTTACTAATCCACCATATATTCGAACCCACGTGAACATTTCATTTATTCAAAAGTTCAACTTTGGGCAAAACCCAAAGCACCAACATAATAATAACATCCGACCCCACCTTTCCACTGTTCATCAAATCCGATGGTTGATAATCCATCACACTCCAACTCAATGTTTCCACTGTCGGTCCACAGCTTCATTAACCTCTGTGCAAGTTCGATTGTGAATGACATCAGATCTCAACTGTCTATGATCGAATGGCTATCACGTAAAAATAGCCCTGGCACTTTATCAACCCAAAGGCACGCGAAATAGATGGTATTTCACTGCTACGTGTCACATTCTTACTTGATCGCGTTTGATTTCAATAAAACCACTTACCATCCTCAACCTAAGCGAAAACCATTTGTTTTTTTCCGAAACCACTTCACGGTTCCAATCGCATAGTTTCACTATGCTTCCTCTGTACCTTCAATTCACGGTTTCGAACAGGGCCAGGTTCCAACCTGAAGGAATTCCACAACGACTGTGGAAATTTCAGAGTACGATTTTTTTTCTTTCCAAACTAAGATATTTTCTCAGTTCCTCCTTTAAATTTCGTCTGCAAATCAATTTCGTGCAATCATTTGTTTCCCTCGTTCACGCAGAATTGTCTCCACCATAGCACAATTCAGAAATTGAAGGTTTCGTATTTGTAACAATTCTATCTCCATCAATATATTGATCCAACATTAATTTCATCACTGGATCTTCTTTGATGTTCCCGAGCCATTGTCATCAAAACACTGTCACATGATTTTCTAAAAGGAGTCCATTAAATTATTTATGAATTCAATTTCATAGAATTCGATTTCTATATCAGATTCTTCTAAAATACCCTGAATAATTAAATCATCCAAATGCATGTTCTTTTACATACACACATTCATAAATGCATTAATACATCACAATTCATAGAAACTCACAAATTGAGTTTTTGTATTGACAATCAAACATTTACACAGGTTTCTTCTTCTCTCAAGCATGATCTTCTGATAAATGGCCTTTCCTTTAATTTGCTCGTAGGCTTACAGTCCAAGCTCTGATTCCCTCAATCCTACTCTATTTATACTCTACCCTGAAATATATCCCTATATGCCTTTTAGGCTTACAATTTATACAAATGGACTCTATAACCAATTCTGGTTTAGATCCTTAACTTGCTCAAAACTTCCTAAGAATCCTCTAAGTCCTAAAATCACTACTTATCCCTAAGCATCCTCTTTCATCCACAAAATAATGAAACAAATTCTAATTTCAGATTTATAATTAATTCCTAAATCTCTCAATCCCTATACACTCTCAACTAGCCCAATTCTCTCATTTTCTCCAACATTCGAGAACATTTACAAAATTCCTCACAATATTTAACTAACTCTCATTAAAATCACTCAAATCATTACATAAGAAACCAACTCCCTTGAAAACACAAAACCCCTAAGTCTATTAAAATACAAGGAATTTTCTTGAGCCTAATGCCCCTGCATTAGACTCCGAAGGTCAAAAATAATCATGTTCTTTTAATCTTTGCCTTCCAAGATCCCATACTTTGTTTTACTGCTGTCCAATAGTTGCATTGTCCTTCAACTGCAATTTTCCAGGCTTCCATACTTTCTTCTACATCTTGCCACTAGCTATGCTTTCACAGTTTCTTTTTATCTTTTCCTTGCTATCATTTCTTTGCTTTCTTGCTGCTGTCTTTTTCTGAGACACCTTCATCATCAACCTCCCTGTGCTTTCAATCCCTATGTCCAATTTATCTTCTGTTTGGAAATTACTCTGCCTTTTGTTGCTACTTTCAATTTATGTTGCTTTTATTGCTGCATATGTTGCCTTTGTTGCTGGATATGTTGCTATTGATATAGATGTTTCTTTTGTTGCTTTTTTTGTTGCAGATGTTGCCTTTGTTGCTACCTCCCAAACTTCGTGAATATCTCTTAAGATATCTCCTTCTACAACATTATTCTTTTTCTTAGTGCCTGCAAATTTATTTTAAAAAAATAAATTATCTTCTGATTCTTTAATCACAATAACATAATCATTCAATTTTCCTTGTATACTAGTAAGCATCATCAAATTTGACAAACTAGTATCTGCTCCTGCCTCTTCCACAACTTCAGGAATTTTCACTTTAGTGTTTGCAATTCCTTTCTCTAGCATAATTGTTTCCAGCAAGCATTTTAGCCATTTCTTTTGAACTTGTTTCACATCATCAATATGCTGCAATTTAGTTTCAGCATATCCTTCTTCTTCTTCTTCTTGGACAATCTTCAGTAGTTTTCCATCACCTTCTTGATTGATTTTTTCAATCAATTCAAATTCCTCAAACACTGTATCTTCATTCTTTATCATAATAGAATTCTGATTCTCCATCACTATGGCAATTCTAAAATTCTTTCCCACAACCTTCTCTTGGCCAGTCAGAGAAGCCAACTCCTCCCTGTAATTAACAGTGACAAGTTCCTTCCTATGAGACATGACTGTCACACATTCCTTGGAATTTATGATTTCCTTCTTCTGCAACAACTCATCTTCATTCAAGACAACTACAAGAGATGGATTATCTTCTGAAACACATTTAAACACAGTCAAATTATCAATTGCAAAATTACAAGACCCAATGGCCTTATTTGATGATCCAATCACAAAATCTTCTTCTTGCAGTTCTGAGTCTCTTCCAAGACTCATAAAATATCCACTTTTTTCCTTCCCAACTTCCAAGGTTATCTCCATTATTCCAATAACCATGATAGAATGATGATCCTCCACTATGTTTTCATCTAACATAGTTTTCCTTTCATTAGATTCTCTGACATTTTTCATTTGTTGTCCTTTTCCGGCATAATTAACACATGAATTATCAGTATAAAAAATACAAGGTTTCAATACCTCTTCCTCCTCTCGAAACATTTCAGTATGCTGCTTTAGGTTTTTGTTTAATTCCTTTGTCAACACATCAGTATGCTGATTTAAATCCTCGATGAGATTGTCAGCTAGTCTCTCCTTCATATTATCTATTTCATGAATGCCTCTCTGCTTTGGTTCACAATAATGAACTTCTTTAATTTGATGGATCATTCTTACATCCTTATCCTCTATTTCCTTACTATCATTCATGAAAATTTCTTTGTCTTTCACATTCAGAAATTTATCCTGAGTATAGATCCTCTACCTTTCCAACTCTCTTCTTTGATGATCTAACTTTCTATATAACTCAACAATTTCAATTGGAGTAGAATTTGGAAACTTTACACAACTTTCCATAACTTTACTTGTTGTTGACCAATCATCATATGGTCCTTGTTCCTTCGTTTCAATATTCTGCTAAATATTTATATTAAACCCCTCTATCTTCATTTCTTTCTGAGATCTTGCTATCTCAGCATCATTCTGAATAGGATTCAGATTCAACTTCTTCTCCTTAAAAAACTTTAAATTTTGTTCAAAATCCTATAATGTACCTGTAATCATACACAATTCATTTTTTTTAAAAACAAAATACCTTTCAGTCTCGTTTTCTTCTTCCAGCATTTCTCCTTAAACAGATTTGCATGTGGAATCCTCAAATTCCATCTTTGACTCAAAAAATCTGAGTTCTTCCTTCCATAAAGAAATCTCCTTCTACCTCCACTTCATTTGTAATGGTTGCCAAATTACCTTATTTCCCTTCAGTGGAAAGATCCATCCTCCTCTCTGGTTTTCCTCTTCTTGTACCCATCCCTTTAGTACCTCCAGTTGCACTTTCGTTACTGCAATATCTCTTTCTCTATCCTCATCATTCATCTTATCTCTGTGGCATTCTTTAGAACCTCTTCTCTGATCCTCCATGATCATCTTCTTCATCTCCATGAGCTCCTCACTCACTATGATTTGCACTAAGCCTCTGCAACAACAAGTCTCCCTGCTACCACTTACCTCGCCAATCCCCTCTCTAGACTTGGTCTTTTGGCAAGCACTGGTTCTCTATCTCTGGAACCTCTTGAGCACTCTCTTTTTCTCTCTCTAGGCTTATATCCTCAACTCACCTTCTCTTGAGAACAATTCAGCTATTCTCCCTATCCAACCTTTAGTTGGAATATTAGGTTCACTGCCATCATCATCAAAATCTTTGTCCTCATCTTATCCGCAACCATAATTCTGCAATCACAATTTTTAAGCCAGATTAAAATTATCTCACCTTCAAGATCTCTGCATGATATTGTCCTCTTCAATGATAGTACTTTTATTGGAATATCTTCATTTATTTTTGCAAATTCATGTTCACTTCAATTATGTGTATCTGCTGCTTTGAGATTTTAGAATCTGATCTCCGTTTATTTTTCCCATCACACATGCATTTTAAAAAAATATTTAATTTTCAAAAGAGATCTTCCAGCTCTGATATGAAAATGATGCAGCCAAAGGCTGCAAAACCCACATCTTCCTTATAAAAATGCATGGTTCACTCATGCACCAAAATAATTCTCATATTGGGCAAACTTGAATGTGGAATCTTACCTTTTCAATCAATGGTTAAAACCATATATTAAAACCCACTTTATGGAAATTTGATATATACGATTTGAAATTTGGTTAAAACCCAAAACAAATCTTCGGGGCCAACACATACATTAATGTATGTGCCCAACGCTTTACCAATCCACCATATATTAAAACCCACGTGAACATTTCATTTATTTAAAAGTTCTACTTTGGGTAAAACCAAAAGAACCAACATAATAATAACAACCAGCCCCACCTTTCCACCATTCATCAAATCCGATGGTTGATAATTCATCATGCTCCAACTCAATGTTTCCACCGTCGATCCACACCTTCGTTAACCTCTGTTCAACTTCCGGTGTGAATGTCGTCAGATCTCAACTATCTATGATTGAATGGCTATCGCGTAAAAATAGCCCTGGCACTTTATCAACCAAAAGGCACACGAAATAGGTGGTATTTCACCGCTAGGTGTCGCGTTCTTACTTGATTGCATTCAATTTCAATAAAACCACTTACCATCCTCAACCTATGCGAAAACCATATGTTGTTTTCCAAAACCACTTCACAATTCATATCGCATAGTTTCACTACGCTGATAGAAATAGCTAAAATCACACAATTACAGTCCTTTAAATTACATGAAGAGCCTTCGTGAGAAGCCTAGTCCCCTTCAAATTGTGCAGGTAATAGTGGAAGCCAATGAACTCGCGTGGAAGGCTGATTGAAAATTTGCAACCCAGTCACTTGCGAGGGTGAATACTCTGGTGATTAAGTTCTCAGAGACATTTCCTCCAACCAGTAGCTTGGACCCAAATATTTACGGTCTGCAGAAAAGAATGATCACCGAACAACAAAAAAAAAATTTCTTGGATGACCTCTCTCTGTCACAGGTTGTGCTGATGTGAATGCACACTTTAGATTTCTGATAGACTGTGGCATTTTGCATTTTTTAAATCAAATCACATTCCGTAACACAGAAAATCAATGGTACACTGACGCTGTCAAAAAAAAAATTGTCGGTCTACAAAACATTGATGCACGGCTTCATCTGTTATCTATTGGCAGCGGTTGGGATCACGGCTAACACAGCTAGCAGCATTCACCTCATAGTGGTTGAAGCACGGCTTCAAAATCCACCATGGATCTTAATATTAGTCGGCCACATATTCCGAGGAAATGGAGAAAATGAGCACATAGTCGGTGTTGTGAGCAGCGACAAGTTAGTGAAACAGAATACAAACAATTATGAAAGAAATAAATAAAATCACTCAACAAAGCACCGCGCAGCTTCAGGAATTTCTTCACAACAGATAATACAAAGGCCTCTGATCCTGTTCTTTGATACCATGATAGAAATAGCTAAAATCACACAATTACAGAAACACAATCATATATTATGCACAAATGCTGTATGTGTAAACACACTCACATACACTGATTACATTCAGATTACTCTATTAAATAGACTTTCTGAGATCCAACTTACTCCTAATTTAGAGAGAGAGGTTGAGAGAATTTCTCAACCATCACAAACCAACTTCTCAAATATGGAATGTAAGAATTAAATCCAACATACGCTTCCTCTGTGCCTTCAATTCATGGTTTCGAATAGGGTGAGGTTCCAACCTGAAGGAATTCCACAACGACTGTGGAAATTTCAGAGTACGATTTTTTTTCTTTTCAAAATGAGATCTTTTCTGAGTTCCTCCTTTAAAGTTCAACCACAAATAAATTTCGTGCAATCATTTGTTTGCCTCGTTCAAGCATAAATGTCTCCACCATAGCACAATTTAGAAATTGAAGGTTTCGTATTTGTGACAATTCTATCTCCATCGATCTATTGATCCAAAATTCATTTCGTCACTGGATCTTATTTGATGATCCCAAGCCATTGTCATCAAAACACTATCACATGATTCTCTAAAAGGAGTCCATCGAATTCTTTATGGATTCAATTTCATAGAAAACAATTTTTATATTAGATTCTTCTAAAATACCCTGCACACTTAAATCATCCAAATGCATGTTATGTTACATACACACATTCATAAATGCATTAATACATCATAATTCGTAGAAACTCACAAATTGATTTTTTGTATTGACAATCAAATATTGACAAAGGTTTCTTCTCCTCTCAGGCCTGATTTTCTGATAAATGGACTTTCCTTTAATTTTCCTGTAGGCTTATAATCCAAGCTCTACTTCCCTCAATCCTACTCTATTTCTACTCTACCTTGAAATCTATCCCTATATTCCTTTTAGGCTTACAATTTATACAAATGGACTCTATAACCAATTCTGTTTTAGATCCTTAACTTTCTCAAAAATTCCTAAGAATCCTTTAAGTCCTAAATCATTACTTATCCATAAGAATCATCTTTCATCCACAAAATAATGAAAAAAATTCTAATTTAGGATTTATAATTAATTCCTAAATCTCTCAATCCCTATACACTCTCAACTGGCCTAATTCTCTCATGTTCTACAACATTCGAGAACATTTACAAAATTCCTCACAATATTTAATTAATTCTCATTAAAATCACTGAAATCATTACATAAGAAACCAACTCCCTTGAAAACAAAAAACCCCTAAGTCTATTAAAATACAAGGAATTTCTTTGAGCCTAATGCCCCTGCATCAGGTGTACATAGATGTGTCAAAAAATTTCATAAAATTTTAAATTTGCATTAAAAAATATCCAGTACACAACATTTTTCATTACTGTACATAGAAAGGCTACTATGGATGTTTGTTGATAGTAAACTAGAAATTGCAAAACACGTACCACACATTTTGCATTCAAGAGTGAAAATTATAATTAGCTTTAGATGTCTAAAACAAAATCATATCTTAAACTTTGCATTATATCGAATATGATAGATACATAGATTTTGAAATAATGACATAAAATTAACTAGCTCATACTAGAGAATGTATGATACGTTTAAGACGAGAGAATATACATGTATGTGTACATTCATATAAATTTTTTGTTGTGTGCATATGAGAAACAATGTACATGTGAAAACACGTGTACATAACATAAAATATGCATATAATAATGTACAACTTAAGAATGAAAAAAAAAGGCTAACAATTTTTAATTGAGTTCTATAAGTTCTAAAATATTAATCCAAGGAGAAGAAATTGTTGGACGGTTCAATAAAAAAAATTCTAATGGAATTTCATCTTCAATGAACATTTCATGATAAAATTTTGACATTTTCCATTTCTTAGTTTTCATTTTTTTCTTTGATTGAACTTCTATAATAGGTTAAATGTTGAAATATTTCTCCGTATGATCGTATTACAAAATCATTGTACGTAACTTACCTCAGGATCTCTTGGAAATTAATTTATGGTACTCGATCACATGGCTTGTTTGGTGACCGATTAAACCATTCCATCCATGGTAAATTACATCCAACCATAGATATCTTCCACATGGATGGAAAGGATGAACTTCGGATTATGGTTTGAAGTGCCATAAATGTTCTCATTTTTGGTTTATGCCTATTTTCCAATATTCGTTTCTATTGAACCTCTTTCTTTCCACTTCGACCCATCCACACCTTACTATAAATACTCCTTCGTTATGTGTTCTTCATGTATTAATTGAGCAATGGGGCTAGTTCTGTCCAATCGAGGAAAATAATTCAATTGGCACGCTGAGGTTACCTTCACACTTTGTCCAAATGAGAGATCCGCACTGCTACTTTTATGAACTTCATTTTCATGTTTTATAATTGGTATACATGATTTGGGACTTCGATTTGGTGCTAAATGTTTTCATGTGCCTGACCAGATTCATGATGTTGGGGTTGTTCTCTCATTGGATGGGTTGCTGGTAAGCATTTCTCAAATTTCTGCAACTATAGGTAACTCTTGGACCTAAGTCTCATTTATTTTTTAGCTCATAAGATCTATCAGTATCTCCTCTATGAAATTGACACAGACATTTAGTTTCCTATGGTATATGATTTTTATTCCTGTTATTTGTTTGTAGCTATCCATAAGGATTTCAATGTATATCTAGTTATACTGTCAACTTGAAATCTTCATTTTCCTTCTGGGGTTTGTGTCTTTCACTCTCAAAGTTTGTTACTAGTTTACCTGAATAAACGTGCGATTATATTTCACTTGGTAAAATTCCTACGAACATGTAGGACATGGAAGTCTTCCACGGACCTCTCCTAATAGCGTTCACGATGAATTTTAAATGTATGTTCTATGTGAAAACCACTGTTTATCTTTTTCACCAAACGGTATTAAATTTCAATTTCATTTATACATGTTTTTCCTTGATCTAGGCATACTCTAACATCATGTATATAAAACAGAGATGGCCAACTAGAATTTCTCAACCTTATCCTTCTTTTATCATCTAAGAGCCATATGTAAATACAGGTAAATTCATAGTCAACGTTCTCTCATTTAAAATCGTTGATATAATTTACAGTCATTGGTTTTGCCTTTGTCTTTTCGGTAAGTGGAATTTACCTGTTGGTTCCACAAAAAGGTCCTATTACTAGTGTTTGACTTAGTTGGTACTTATCATAGAATCCATACTTGGAACTTCTGGTTTAAAATTTTCTTTCTCCCTTAAAGAGAATCTTAGTTTTTTTTAAGACTCAAATCATTACGTATAATATTCTTTAACCCCGAATTAAATTCAGCTTACTCTCTATGAGTGTTTTATGTTCCTTGTTCATTATGCATACACACTGGTATTTCTAGGTGAATATAATTCAACTTCTATCTCACTATTTAAGACATTTTTAACTTTGATACCTTGCAGGAAAAGGGCTATTTCCTTTAAGTCAAATTTCGATTTTAGTAATACTTTGATAATTTGGTTATAATAGTTTTAAATTAAAGGTAGAGGACTTGGAATATACATTTTTTCTTCTCGGCCACGACTAATTTCATTCTTTTTGTTGTAGGTTGGACGTAATATATATACGGACCTAAGGTGATCATCTCAATCTTTTGACTATTTTTCGTCTATTATTACTTACTGATGTTTATACTACAACTAAATGATGTTTTTCTCTTTTGCAGGTATTTTTATATATCACATATTTCGGGGTTATTATACATCTGCTAATCTTTTCAAGTCGATCATAATTTTTGGACCTGTTTCTATCCAGGTTGGTCCAGTTACTCATTGGGCTTTGTTACAAGAAAACTCTGCATAAAATATCAAGGGCCTTTAGAGTTTCATATAAAGGTATAGATTCCCTCTTTGTATAATTTTGACGTATACATGTGACATTTATAAATGTATGAATATGTACTGTATGGAATAGATCTTTTCTTTTCCAATGAAAGATTGTTGGAATTCCATTACAGTACTTTCATTCCAGTTATGATTTCACTTCTAGTTCTAATGTATGAATACATCCTAAACAAATATGCTTCCTTTTATTTCTAGTAATTATCATTAAATTAATTTTCTTACCTAATAGTACTAAAAAATAAGAATTTTCTTGACTATACTGGGTATTCATTTATCTGTCATACATACTTATTTCCATTCCGTAATTGTTTCACAATAAAATTTACAGCTTGGAAAGGTAATACTAGAATAGAAATATTAATACCATAACAATTTCCTGAGAGTTACCTAACCTCAGATATAAGCCTTCAATAAGGTTTATACCTTCTGACATTTGGTACTTGTCAGATTTATGTGTGTACAACAAATACAGAACATGCTATACTTATTATAGTCAAACCTGTTCAATGTACAGACCTTCCACAATTATTTCTACTTAACCTTAATTTCATAGCATATACTAATATTCAGATTTCAAAAAGTTTATATATATATATATATATTATACTATATTACTTCACCAGTGAATGCATAACAAACTAGATTATAGGTTAAAATGAAACTAACTAGTGCATACCACTTAAGGTAAACTAGGTTCCATCCAACCTTTGAGCTCTTTCTCCACATCTCCCCCCCAGTAGAGATCAAATTCTCCAGCTATAGAAAACCTCTTATCTATCTTGAATCTTCTTATTTAAGCTTTATTTCCCATCAGCCTATTTCCCTTAACTGCGTCCAGTTAAATCGGGATGTTGATTTCCTATGTACCTAGGCTTTCCTTTTGTTTCTTCCACAAAAGTACTGTAAAGCTAGTGTTTCCTCTTTCTATATTTATTCCACCTCTTCCCAGTAATTTCCTATGTAATGAGGTAGATTTTTAGATTTTTATCTCCAATCTAATTTTTAATATTTAATTTATTTCCTCCAAGGATTTTTGGAGGCTAGGGAAAGTCTTATGAACCTTATCCATCCTCATGGATTCGGTTTCTAGATCCCTAATAATAATCTAGTCATTGCACAATTTATTTCCATTTTATTTAAAATAATAAAATAAATCCACACAGTTGTTTTCCATTGGGGTCCACTCTACACTTTTTGACTTATTCAAATGTCTAATAAAAGCATAGAAATTGGGGACATTACAACCTTTGCCTGGGTGCACTAAGGAGTGAGTGTTTAAATAAATTTAAAGCAGTAGATTTTCCAACATGAGACATTGCCCAGGTTGGCAAAATGGGTGAACGGTTGAGGAGGCATCGGGGGGTCAAAACGCACCCCTCCTATTTAAAATGTAGTTTTATTTTTTCATATGTCAGGGGTAGCGAGACCGCCGGACCGGTGGCCTGCTCCCCACATCTTATGGCACAGTTGTGTATATGTTGGTGAGTGGTTGGTGTAATTAACGGTGGTTGGTGTTGGTGCCCAGCAAGCCGGCTGACCATTTCGGCCGGGCAGGTCAAGCCCCACTGCCCATGGTTTTATTTGTATATATAAGGGCCGCGATGGTGCGAGTGGCGGGACTGACCTCCGACCACCCCACCACATATTTGTTTGTGTTTAGTGGCGTGGCATGGATTTCAACGTGGGTGATGGCCCATTTTCCCATTTTGAATATATTATTTTTTTATATAGTACGTGGTCGGCTGGGGTGGCGGGGATGATGAATCACCACCCTTTTTTTTACTTTATTTTTTCGGTTTTATATAACAACGTGAAATTTTTGAAATTTCTTGAATCTGACAATAGGATTCGAATTAAAGAGGTCAATAGAATTCGTTTCCTTTGGGAAATTTGAGGTCATTGAATATATTACATGATGTAACCTGCTTTAATTTACTAATTAATATAAAGGTACTACCAAACATACAAAAATATATACATATATTAATCCTTTGGGCTTATAACATTAATTGTAAGGTTCATGATATTAATCTTAGGATAAAATTTTTATTTTATGGTTTATAATATTTATCTTAGGGTCTATATCCCTTCGGTTTATAATATTAAACCCCTCGGTTAATATTATTCCCATGGGTTTAGAATCTCTTGCAGTTTTAGTATTAATCCCCAAGGATTATTAGCCCCTTCGAATTATAATATCAACGATTTAATATTTTAAAATTGGAATCGTAAACAAATTTATCCAAAATCACATTACATGCAAAACATTGTCTTAATATGAAAATAATTCTAACAATCATTAGGGCAAGGTTACATTACATTGTAATTATTCAATGTTACAAAATTCAGACTGTATATAAGCTTTATAATATTAGGGTCTTTTAATACTTAGTTTATAATATTAAAGTTTAATATTTGATTTAATATTTGTGTTATTAGGGTTTATAATATTAATATTAGGGTTTATAATTATGAGGTTTAATATTAATCCAATCGGTTTAGCAATCCCTTGGGTTTATAATATTGTTCCTACAATTTATAATGTTAATCATATAATTTATATTCCTATGGTTTAATTTTAATCCTATGGTTTATAATATTAATATTTTGGTTTAATATTAATTCTCTTAGTTTATAATCCCTTGGGTTTAGTAATTAGATAGGCTTATAATGTGATCCTAAGAGATAATGTTTATCTTGGGTTTTAATGTTTATTTAGGGATTATTATTTACCTTATGGTTTATATCCTTTGGGTTTATAATATTAATTCTTTGTGTTTAATATTATTCCCATGGGTTCATTAGTCCCTTGGTTTTATGATGTCAGTGTCTTGTGTTTATTAATCTACGTGTTCATATTCCTATGGTATACAATCATTAATAAAGTT
Source organism: Pinus albicaulis (assembly GCA_034641835.2). Taxonomy (NCBI): domain Eukaryota; kingdom Viridiplantae; phylum Streptophyta; class Pinopsida; order Pinales; family Pinaceae; genus Pinus; species Pinus albicaulis. The sequence continues at coordinate 1,328,688,683 of CM076580.1, forward strand.
TATAATATTAATCCTAGGGTTTAATTTAAATCTCTTGGGTTTTTAATCAATGGGTTCACAATACAATTTCCTTGCGTTTATTAATACCCTCGCTTAGAGTTTAACATTTTGGGCTTAATATTAATGTTAAATTCGTAGATTTAGTTTCAGATTTATTTTCAGTCTAATATTAATATCTTGGATTTATGCTTTGTAATATTAAAGCTTATAATATTAATCCTATAGGTTTATAATACTAGTATGTTGGGTTTACTAATCCCTTGGGATGGTAATATTAATCTATTGGGTTTGTTAATCCCGTTGGTTTAAATACTAATAATTAGTTGGGTTCATTAATCCCTTGGGTTTTTAATATATTGGGTTTATAATATTAATAATTATTTGGGTTCATTAATCCCTTAGGTTTATAATATTAATCCCTTGGGTTTCTAATCACTATGTTTTATAACATTAATCCATTGGCTTTATTGATCACATATGTTTTTTATTTTCTAAGTTTGGCTACTTATATTATATCATATAGAACAAAAAATTACAAGTCTCTTCCTGTGGATTTAATGAGTCCAGTCCAGAGGGAAGTTTCATCAGTTTTCGAACAGGAGTTGGACTATGGCGAGTGGGGAAACTAGTCCTTAAAATCCAAAGAGGAATTGCTGCTCGAAGCAGGAAACCAACAGATTTAGTAGCTAAAATTAGAAATGAGTCAAAGAGTAGACAATTCCAAAACATGAGCACACTAGAGAGAATTAAAAAACTGAGACTAAGGTGAACCTTCATTCTTATTTTCAAAGGTAGGAAATTCTTCCTCAATCCGGTAGACGTAGTAACCATCATCAGTCTCCTTGCTCGGCACATGGCTAGAAGATTGGGGATGTGGTGACGCTGGAGAATTGAGCTTCTCAAAGGAGGCACCTTGCAGCCCAGAGTGTTCTATCTTGTTCTCTGCCTCATGGTTCAACTTGCTACCTTCATTATTGCTTGTGTTGCCACTGGATTCCTTGTTGCCGCTTGAGGCCGGTTGCATCGAGGGAGCCTTCATCTTGTGAGGGATGAAAGAAGGCTTGGGTGGAATGGTGGATTTACGTGGGGTTTTATTAGTATGGGAGTTGGCTGGTGTCATAGAAGGAGCTGTATGGAGCTGCAGGGAGAACTAGGTGGTGAAGTTGACAGGGGAATTCCTGTTTTGCTCATCCCAGCAAATAGTAAGGTTTAAGTCACGTCCCTGGGATAGCGACAGAGGAAGATGACAAGGAAGGCCACGTCGTCTAGCCCTTCTGCACCTCATTCTATGAGGCCGAGGCACTGATGTTTGCAAAGCAGAATTGCAGGATCTAGAGGGAGCTGTGGAGAGCATAGGAGAAGAAATGCCTCCAGAGGGGAGGATGAGGAAGGAAGAGTGTGGACACTACACCAGAGGTGGAGGGAGATTAAAAAATAGATGCACTGAGATCAGGAGAGAGGGCCGAAGTGAGGACAAAAGAACAGAGGTGGCAGGCTTATTGGCCATGGCCTATGACGTTAATGCGTTGAAGAGTTGGTATGTCAAAGTGAAGGTGGCAGAGGTTGAGTTTACTACTCCCTCACGACAACATTTAACATTGTTCTAGTCACCATGTGTGGTCACATGGGGTAGCCAAGCGTCCCTCCACATGGCAGCCCCATGGCACATGATCTCACAAGCAAGCACCCACATCCGATGAAATCGATCACATATGTTTATAATCCACAAAGTTTATAATATCAATCCTTAGGTTTATAATATTCATAACTCCTTGGGTTTAAAAATCACTTCGGTTTGTAATGTGAATCACTTATATTCATTCATCCCTTAGGTTTTTATTATTAATCCCTTAGGTTTTAATATTTATATTTATATTTATATTATATTTAAATTTATGTCATTAATATCAACATCACATTATTTTATATATAAAATTATTCTTTAGGGTTTATAACATTAAGTTCTATAATCGTAAGGTTTATAATACTAATATCCAGGTTTTTGATCCCTTAAGTTTATAATATCAATCCTAGGGTTTATAATCCCTTTGGTTTATAATATAAATCCTACAGTTTAATAATATTTTTTTTAGTTTATTTTCCCTTGGGTAATATTAATCTCTTGGGTTTATTTTCTGTGAGGTTTATAATATTAATACTTTTTGTTTTATTATTGGGGTTTTTAATATTGTGTTTATAATATCACATTTAGTCTAGGGGTTTGATATGTTCAATTTTTAATATTTGAATTTATAATATTGGCTTTTATAATTTTAGGGTTTATAATATTAATATTAATATTAATCCTTTAGGTTTATTAATTCTAAGGGTTTATAATATTAATCTATTGGATCTATTATTCCCAAGGGTTTATAAAATTAGTCACTTATCTTTATATCATTAATATCTTGGGTTTATTATTATAGTTTATAATACAAATATTAGAGTTTACAACTTGAGGGTTTCTAATATTAATCTTAGGTCTTATAATATTGGTCTTGATGGTGTTACCATGTATAATATTTAATTTAATATTAAAGTTTAATATCATGATGTATCACATTTTTCTTATTAATAATGTAACATTTTTATCCAAGGGTTTAGTGTTTTTTCAATTTAATTTATTTTTCATTGGATTCATAATAATAATCATTTGGGTTTTTTTTTTATTAATCTTAACCTTTAATATCTTTCCTTTTGGTTTATTTTGAGTTCATTTTATAAAATTAATTCCTAGGACTTATTCTCCTTTGGGTTTATTATTATTAATATTACGGTTTCATATTTTTTCCTTGTGTTTATTTTCCATCGAGTTTATAAAATTAAACCATTACATTTATTTCGCCATGGGTTTATAGTCTTAATCCCTTGGGTTTGTGATATTGTAGTTTTTTATTTAGGGATTTTAATATTCAGTATATAATATTGTGTTTTTTAATATTACCATTTATAATATTAATGATGTCATTTATAATATTAATCCTATGGTTTAAAATATTTATTCCAAGGTTTAAAATGTCAATGTTATTGGTATAATATTCATCTTAGGGTTTATAATGCTGGATTTTATAGTATTAGGGCTTATAATAATTAATTTAATCTTCGAATTTAATATTGTTATGTTGGAATTGTTCATAAATATATCATTATGTATAAAATATATTGGTAGTAATATCAATAGGTTGATAAATGTATATTAATAATTAAGATAAAAGTGAGAGATAAATAAATATTATTAGTAATATGATAACTTTATATTCATTTTGTTATTGTAATATAAGTATGTTATTATTTATATAGTTGTAATAATTACAAATAATTAATCTCCAATATCCACATTAATACTATACATCTAATAATTATTAATGTGATTGATAAATTCCTATCGGCATATATCAACCACATTAATAAATTTGGTTGTGCTAGTTACACCACAATTGGAAAACTAGTTTCAGTATTATCTCAAGCAATTCTTTGATATCTCTTATGATCTTTCATTAATATGTGAATTATTTTATCAACTATCCTATCTCTATATGCATTCAATTTTCACCAATTTTACCTAAATATATATTTTTTTCCAATTTCGCTTTTATATCGTAAACACAAATATAAAATGAAGTCCATATAAAAGAATAAAAATTCACTCAAATGCATGAGTCACTAGCCACTACAACTGCTTGTTTAGTAAGCTATTAATTCCTTTACATGGTTCATCCAACTATTATTATGATGCAAATACGTTTTACTTGTACTTGTATTCTCTTTCTCCATATTTGTCATCATATTTCACCCGTGATTTTCTCTTACCCATAATTTTTTGGGTCAATTCCCTTGCATCATGCAGGATGACCTCTTCCCTCACGAGTGCATAAACTTCATTAAAATCCACAATTGATTTCTCTACCAAAATCCCACAACTTCATGGTGGGAGCAGATGTAACACTTGAAGTATACGTCATTCCTTTGCTTACAACTCACATTATACTCATACTTATATCCCTCTCCACAAATTATTGAATGATTATATAAAAAATGTTACGAATATAATTAAAGCGAGAGGTATAAAATAGTAAAAAATGTATAAGGCCTTCGCACATGGGAAAAACTAAGGAATGAGAGCACCTAATTGGATTAATCTCATGCATGACACAACCTTAGTGCCTAAACTTTGCTAAGTCCATGTTTAGGTTAATTTTTTTTCATTAAGACCCTCTATTACTTAAGAAGAATTAAGGAATAATGAAAAATATCATTCACTCTAATAATTCTATGTTCTTCTATGTTCTAGAGAGTCATTCTGATTGATAAGGAGATTATATTTTCTAGTTGCTCAATGTATTAGGACATAGTGGGTAGAATGTTTATTTTTATTGAGTTCGATATACTACACTTAAAATATTTTTGAATTTATTGTTATTATGTAGGTTTCATAGATCAATTAATATATTATTATGTTAGAAGCCCTAATAATTGTCAAAGTTTGGAGCTTTAGAACTTGCACTTGGAGAGCATTCTAGAACAGAGCATAAGCCTCCACTTGCTTATTTTTGTTTTTCCAAGTCCCTAAGAAAAGAGTGTTTATTTTGTTTCCTACTGTATATGATTATTTATCATGCATGTACTACCCCTCCAAGTACCAAAGAAAAATATTTTTCATTTTTTCTCTAGAGTATAACAGTAGTTTTAATCCACCTGGCACCCTTATTTTAAAAATTAAAGGACATAGGCATACGCTTTGATGCACTTGTATGTGCATGAATCAAAATAATATTGAATGTAATCTCTATTAATGCAACCATAACTCTGAAAACTACCAGAAGGTTTTCCTACAACTTTCAGGGCTAATCCCTCATGGGAATTGAATCTTTCCCAACAGTAAAAAAATCCACATCTCCATCATTACATTGAACATAATATAAACATAGATTTTATAGTATTTTATTGTCAAATATTGCAAATATTTACCTCATATATATAAATAACAACATAGATCCATCTGAATGATGGATCTATCTTCATAAAGAGCGATAAAATCCCTCAAGATACAAACATGTTTTTGAGTACAAAACATGGGGAAAGATTTGCACCCCAAGTAATTTGATTCTGTCATATCTCAAATTAGAAAGATCCTTTCTCTACCTCTATATGTGTGTGTGTGTGTTTATATATATATATATATATATATATAAGAGTGTTCATTTTTTTCCATATGTTATATGATTATTTCTCATGCACCTAGCACCCCTACATGTACCTAAGAAAAAGAGTTTTAATTTTTTCGATAGAGTATACGAGTAGTTTTAATGCACCTCACACCCCTCTTTTAAAAATTGAAGGACATAGGCACAAGCTTTTATGAACTTATATGCTCATGAATCACAGGACTATTGACTGTAATCTCTATGGATGCTACGATAAGTCTGAAAACTACCTGAAGGTTTTCCTATAGCTTTAAGTGCTAATCCCTAATGGGAATTGAACCTTTCCGAATAGTAAAAAAATTCACACTCTCCATCATTAGATTGAACCTATTATAAAAATAGATTAGATAGTATTTAATTGTCAAATATTTGAAAATATTTACCTCAGATATATAAATACCAACATAGATCCATCTAAATGATGGATCTATCATGACAAAGATGGATAAAATCCCTCAAGATACAAACATGTTTTTGAGTTCAAAACATGGGGAAAGATTTGCACCCTAAGTGATTTTATTCTCTCATATCTCGAATTAGAAACAGTCTCTCTCTCTCTCTCTCTCTCTCTCTCTCTCTCTCTCTCTCTCTCTCCCTCTCTCTCTCTCTCTCTCTCTCTCTCTCTCTCTATATATATATATATATATATATATATATATATATATATATATATATATATATATATATATAGAAATATTTGATTCATAACCCACAATAAACTTTTTTTTTATCAATATTTAATGTTAAAATATTTTTCTAAATATTTATATTGCAAAATTTGATTTATAACACAAATTAAAATATATCTATTCAATATTAAAAATGGAAGAAATTAAATATGGCTATCATAATGAAAATTACAAATATAAGATATTTTTAACATAATTGTTTTATTTTTGTATATATAAATTTGATATAAAATTATGTTGTTTAATATGGATCTTGAAATATTTTACTTATGGCTAACTTTAAAGCAATTGTTTGTTATTAATATATTTTCATTTTAAATATTACATGTAAAATAAAAATAGAATGAATTACACATAATGTAGTATAAATAACTTTATTTTTACATGTCTATCTCTCAACTATATATGAAATAATGAAGAATTATACATAAATAATCAATAATTTTTTTTATTATATTGAAAATATTTTTTTTTTGTTATTACTATTTTTTTTATTTATAAATATATATATTAATTACATATATCTCCTTAATATATATGTTTTCTTCACTTCAATTCCGTATCCTGTATAAATTAAAAAACAAAAAAAACAAAAACAAAAAATTATTTAGTCATTTAAATATTTTTTTATATATAATATTTATATGATATTTTTATCACATTTATAAAGTAAATATATAAACCAATATTACAATATAACATTTTGACACAAAACTATAAAGTTAATTCTTAATATATAAGAATATATTTGTAACATCCATTAACAAATTAACAAACAGTAAATAATTTATAAAAAAAATAAAATTATTTAATGCTTCCACAAAAAAATTATTATAAATAGACAATATAATTAACCTCCAAACTGGCAACCATAACCAAGGCGCAAAGTCATAAAATTTATTAAACCATTGTTTTAATTCCCGCATTTCAGGATGTAAGTTTGGTCTGAGTTGAAAATATTAACCATATCATTATTTATGGTTTACGGGCACATGAATTGAATGTAAAACATGTCATCCATCTGCCTCGATTACCTCCGTAGATTCACTTTGGACTTCCGTCACACCAGACTTAATCATCGGTCTTGTTGGCGATAGGCCTTGCCACTTGGCTCTCAGCTCCCTTGACAAGTCATGTACTTCTGTAATTCTCTGCAGTCGCGGTACAGGAAATATTAAATTGTTTGACAGGTGTCATAAATTCCCACAGCAAATCTCGGTATATGCGAGGGAATTCCCGCGGGTTACTCAGTTCTATCATCTTGGCGGTTCATTATGCCGCCCTTCCATTTTCCTTTGCAACAGGGTTTCGCTTGGATCCGGTAGAAGGAATTCTTTGAGAGATTTCTGGTAAGTGACCTTGTTCACTTTCTGAGTTTATCAGCTCCTTGACTTGAATAAGGTTCTGCAACACAAACCAGGTTTAATTGTTTCCTTGTATATATTTATTTTTATATACGTCAGAGTATGTCAACAGAATTTTGTGGTTTTTCTTGACAGGTGGTGAGTCTCGGCTTGCCAGGAAGTCAGTCCACTCCTGTGCTCTTATTTCATGGTTAATTCTTCCGCGTAACTTCGTTTACCTTCTACAGGTGAGAAATCGAGCTAAACTCGAAGTCGCTCTTTCTTTCGACTTGTTTATATAAAGATGATCAGAGTTCAAATTTCCTTTTCTTTTTGTTTAAATGCAGAGGATGGCTAAGCGAGGGAAATATGGTCCCTAACTCGAAAGGTAAACGCACATATTTCGTCCTACCTATTATCAAAAATTCGCGAAATCTTTTGGTTTGAAGTTTCCCCTTTTTATATTTCTGACACAGTTCTAGTTTTACGTTTACAGGTTTTTTCAAACCTTGGTAACTGCTCGCTCCTCGAGTCTTTCGAGTTCATTTCCGGAATTTAACGTAGCTCCTCTCGACTTGCAGGTACTCCCGACAGTGTAGAAAATCATAGCTAGATAACTGGGTTAGACTGCCAGGTTTCTACTCCTGGTTAAAAATTCCTAGCTTGCCTGGTCAAGCATAGCTGGTTTTAGAACAGTCCCATCTGGACACCATTCTCTTGGTTATGTTTTCCATAGATTCGGATACTATCAAAATGTATAATTGCATGGTTATTTTTAAGACAACCAACCTCCCGGCTGATACTTTTTCCTTCGCACCATAGTTACATTTTAACGGATTACTCCGCTCAGTTCATAATGGTTTATTCAGGGTTCCTTTTTCCCTAACTTCTTTTGAATGTATCGTCTATCATACAGTTAATGTTAAAAGGGTTTTGCAATGCTTTCTTGTCGTGGTTACAGTCGTTGCCATACTATTGGATTTCTTTCGGGTTTGGCCTCTCGATGGTCTGTCCCCATCTAATGAAATTTATGTTATGTTTTACATATGTTTTTCTTTGGAATTTCCGTCTATGTGGTTCCGGCTTCTTTCCAAAACATTCTAGCTTGAAAAATGTTCTTAATGTTGCAGAGGGTTTTACACAGATAACAAATGTAAAAATTAAGATGTATGTTTACATATCAAGTCTGTTCATGTGCTGTGCTATAGCCCTTTTGTTCGCATAATTATTTCAACTTACCAGTCGATGAATTTGTTTCTTTAAAAGTACTTCTCTACTTTTGTGTTTATCGGAGGGTTTGATTAATAAATCTCACTATTGTTCTGTTAACACGATAAAGATTGGATTTAAGTGGCCCTATTGTTTCACTTCTAGGGTTAACAGCACCAGTCCGCCGACTAAGGACTGAGTATAGCTATTCTTGACTTATCACTTGGACGGGTTTCCGGATATGCTTACGGCCTAACCCAGTCTCAAGGCCATTTTCTTTCACCTCGGAATTGCAATTATCATGCTAAAATTTGCATGAGACGCATAGTCTTCGATTTTCCGGTGGGGATTTCCCCTTTACATTTATATTCAACATTCTTCATCTCCAAGTTTGCTTCTTCTACTCTATTATATAAGCTTACCAAAATCTTTTCCTGATAACTCATTTCACAGAGATTTCATTACTGGTCATATTATAAACTTTTTCACTAATAGGGTAACTACAAGATTCCAGTGCTACTTCACTGGCATTATTACAAAATAAATTTTTAAACCATACAAGCTGTAGATTCCAGTGCTTCTTCAATAACATTATTACAAAATAAATATTTAAACCATACAAGCTGTAGATTCCAGTGCTTCTTCACTGACACTATTGCAGAAAAAATACTTGAGCCATACAAGTTGTCATGGAAATAACATTATGTCTTCCTCAGAAAACTTCAGAATTAATACTCAACACCCAGAACTTCATTAATAGAACAACCTTTATTCAATACAGATTATAAACAGTCTAAGTACACTAGAAAATTAATAACAGTAGTGAACAGTCAGTTAACCTACAATTTTTCAGGGTTTTAGTTTCCAGGTACTTATCTGATTAGGAACATAATTTCCCAAGTTGTTGTCCACCCGACCTTCAAGGGAGGCTATTACGTCCTCCGTTTTCCCCCTAGCTTCATAAATCTGTATGGTGCCACGGGATTAACAGTGGATTAATCTGCTGTGACCTATGGATTTCCTATCCAGTCACCAACAATAAATCTAGCTCACACAAGGGTTCCAAAGTTATTTTCAACTGGTCTACATACCAGCTCTAGAAAATACTTTCCCTGTCTTGCCAATTTTCCAGAACCCCCCCTCCTCCTCTGGATTCCAACTTTATCCACTCAGGAGAGGGTAATTGTTTTCCAACTGTCCCCAACCACCATCTATTCTGAGAAACTAATATCAACAGCTTAGGAGATTCTCTTTCCATTCATTGGTTTCTCTTAGTAAATTCAAAAATAAAAATAAAATAGTAATTTTTGTCTCAACACATAACCCTCAAGTCTTTCTTGTCAGAATTAAAATAAACAACTTGTTTAAACTAGTTAATGCTAGTTAATCTTTAAATGAGGCTATCACATCTTCCCCCCCTGGAATTAACACCGTCATCGGTGTTTTAGCCCCTCTCTGGAAAGAGTTCTGGGTATGCTTCCCGCATAATTTTTTCTTCCTCCCAAGTAGCTTCGTCTGGTCCAAAGTGCTTCCATTGCACTTTCACCTGGACAACTACTCTTTTGCGGAGTTCAATTTCCCTCCGATCAAGTATGCGTAGTGGCTCTACCAGGAACTCTCCATCCGGTTCTACCTAAAAGGCACAAAATGATTCCATATCAATATAATTAGAGATATTCAAGCTGCAAACTACGATTATTTTTATCCTTCTTCCTACCTGAATATTCTGCCAATGAATTACATGTTTCTCATCATGTACATATCGCTTCAGTAAGGACACATGAAACACATTATGCACTCGAATATGACTGGGCAATGCCAATCTATAGGCTACTGGTCCTATTCTTTCCAATATTTGGAAAGGACCGCAGTACCGAGGAGCCAGCTTAGCACAAGAGGTCCACCTCATAGTGCTTCTTTTAGGCTTAATTCATACATATATATGGTCTCCCACCTCGAATTCTCGGTAGGATCTTTTCCGATCTGCATAAACCTTTTTCCTATCTTGCGCGCCTTTCAAATTCTGCCTTATTCGTTTTACCTCTGCCTCCATTTCAGCCAACATTTCTGTCCCAATAATAGTTTTGTTTCGGGACTGCTCCAGTTTATAGGCGTGCGACAATGCCTACCATATAATGCTTCAAAGGGGCTCATTTTCAGAGACTCCTGATACCCATTATTGTATGCAAATTCCACCAGGTGCAGGTAATCTTCCCACTTGGTGGGTTGCTGCATTACATACATTCGCAACATGTCTTCCAAAACTTTATTCACCCGCTCTGTCTGCCCATCCGTTTGAGGATGATAAGCAGTACTAAAGTGTATCTGGGTTCCTAATCCAGAAAATATTTTTTTCCAAAAAGCAGATGTAAACTTAACATCTAGATCAGAAATCACATTTTTAGGTATGCCATGCAACCTAAAGATCTCCCTCATAAATATATCCGCAATTTGTACAGTATTATAGGTAGATTGCATAGGTATGAAATGGGCGGATTTACTTAATATGTCCACCACTACCATAATAGAATAATTCTGCTTCCTTGTTCGTGGCAACCCTGTGATGAAATCCAATGAGATAACCTCCCACTTCCATTCAGGAATGGGTATTGGCTGCAATAGCCCAGCAGGATGCTGATGCTCAGCTTTAACCTGTTGACACTCTAAACAATTGCTTATGTATTCAGCAATGTCCTTACGCATTCCTGGCCAATAATAAACTTTCCTTACTGCTGTAAGCATCTTCTGATATACAGGATGGCCAGCGTAATTGCTGCGGTGAAATTCATTCAGAATTAACTCTTTAAGATTAGTGCGGTTGGGCACATAGATCTTTCCGCGAAAGGTCAACACCTATTCTTCACTTTCTCCAAACTCTGTTGCTTTGTCATTCTTTTTGTCATTCTTCATCTGCTTCCACAGAAACTTATATTCTGGGTCTCTTTGAGATTCTTCCTTCAATTGCTTCAACAGTTGGCTTTCCAACTAGTTAAAATATAGAGCAAACAGACTGTGCAATTTCCGGCTTAAAACGTGAGCAACTCTATTTTATTTCCCTTTAACATGCTGAATGTCCATGTCGAACTCACTCAGAAATGCATTCCATCTTGCCTGTCTAGAGTTTAAATCTGCTTGCCTGAAATAGCTAGTCAGGCTGCTATGATCTGTTTTCAGCACAAATCTTTTACCCAGTAGATAATGCCTCCATACTCGGAGGGCATGGACTACTGCCGTAAGCTCCAAATCATAAGTAGAATACTTCTGCTCATGTTCCTTAAGCTTCCTTGATTCGTAGGCTATTAATTTTCCCTCTTGAGTTAAAACTGCTCCAACTCCTTCTTTACTAGCATCCGTGCAGACTTCATAGTCTTTTTCTGGGTCAGCTACCTTCAGTACTGGAGCTGTAGTTAAACGTTGTTTTATTTTTTCGAAGCTGTCCTGGCATTCTTTTGTCCATCTAAAAATCTTGCCCTTCTTCTGCAAGGATGTAATGGGAAAGGAAATTTTGGAGAACCCTTCTATGAATCTTCTGTAATACCTAGCTAGGCCCATAAATGATCTAATGTCTATCACATTCTGAGGAACTTTCCACTCCATGATGGCTTTGATCTTTTCAGGAACAACAACTATCCCTTCAGCCGTTATGACGTGTCCCAAGTACTGGATTTCTGTTTTAAAGAAATCGCACTTGTTGAATTTAGCATAAAGCTGATGTTTCCTTAGCATTTCCAATACTATGCAAAAATGCTCCTTATGCTCTCCCTCATTTTTAGAGTATATAAAAATATCATTGATAAAGATGAGCACAAAATTATCTAGGAATTGATGAAAAATGCCATTCATTAACCTCATAAAAGTTGCTGGTGCATTTGTTAATCCAAAGGGCAGCACAACAAATTCATAATGACCATATCGAGTGCGGAAAGCTCTTTTTCAGATATCCTCATCTTTAATCTGAATTTTATGATATCCGGATCTTAAATCAATCTTGGAAAATACTTCAGCCCCTCTCACCTGGTCGAACAAATCATCGATTCTTGGTAAGGGGTACTTGTTTTTAACCGTCAGCTTGTTAAGCTGCCTGTAATCCATACACATGCGCAATGTCCCATCTTTATTTTTAACGAAAATAACTAGTGCTCCCCATGGTGACACACTTGGGCGGATATAGCCTTTGTCTAGCAATTCTTGTAACTGTATTTTCAATTCTGTTAACTCCGGCACACTCATCCTATACGGGGCTTTTGATGCTGGTGAAGCACCCGACAGCAACTCAATAGTGAAATCAATATCTCTTTTGGGTGGTAATCCAGGAATTTCTTCTGGAAATACGTCCAGAAATTCTTGCACTACAGGAATATTTTCCAGCATTGGTGTCTTTTCCTTAGAATCTGTGTATCCTACTTGAATAGCATACAACTGGCACCCTGTTCTAATACACTTACCCAACTGAGATGTTGTTATTGTTCGTATTTGTACGGGATTTTTAACTCCATACCCAATAACACATCGTACGATCCCAACGGTAGGATATTTATATCTACCTCTATCTGTTGTTCTGCCACTTCCAACACACAGTTGGGAATTTTCGCTGTTAACTTACGTTTTGCTCTAGTGGCTAACTGTACTAGCCACGAATTCCTAAATTTCTGTTCTTTTAATTTACATACTTCTACTAAATTAGGACTGATGTAACTCAGACTTGCTCCAGGATCAACCAGAATTGAAATAGGTTTGGTTAGTAATGTACCTTCGAGTTCAATCATCGTAGGCTGAAAATCAGCCTCCCGATCTTCTAGCGTTGCATTGATGCGATGTACGCTACACGCCACGTCTCCTACTGTAGATGCCTCCTGTAGATTCACTACAGTTTCACTTTTGTTCCGTCTCGGACAGTTCTTATAATAGTGTGCTTCCCCACAACCCCAACACTATAAGGGCGGTTTAGAGTTCTGTCCCTGCTCAGGTTTACTTGACGCTTCTGTGGGCTTCTCCTGAGCTGGCCACTTGATTCTTTGGTGGTTTTTCCCAAACTGCTTGTTGATTGTGTTTCGTGCTGCATTTCTGAAGCTGCTTTTTTTACTGCCCTTAAATGTAGAGTTACTTTTCTGACCTTTCTTCGGCTGCCAGCCTTTTCCCACATCACTCTTGATTTTATTTTGCTGATAACATAATCGTGCTTTTCAGATAGCCTCATCCATAGTCTGGGGGTTAACAAATTCTATCCGCTCTCTCATATGAGCAGGTAAACTACTCAAAAATATTTGTACCTTAGCCTTATCTTCTCAGAGATAGGGTACATATCGCAGCAAAGAAGTGAATTCTGCCACATAATCATCCATGGTCATTTGCCCCAGCCGAAGATCATGGAACTCCTTCGCTTTATCGTCATAAAATCTTTCTGTCAGGTATTTATCTTTAAAATACTACTAGAATAGTTCCCATGTTATGTCGCATTCCTCAATGGCGTGTACATTCTTCACTTCTTCCCACCACAAGGTGGCTTTTTCCCATAGTTGGTATATAGCCAGCCTGGCCTTTAAGTTGCTGCTGTATTCGTAAACCTGGAAATACTTGTTTATGTTTATTAGCCAGGCTTCAGCCGCCTCTTCTGCCTCACCGTCAAATGTCGGTGGCTTAATCTTACGAAATTCTCCTTGTAGCTCTACTTTTTGTCTTTTAAGGTCTTGCTGGCCAGAAAAATTGCCCGACTCCACCTCATGATAATTCCTATTTTTACTCCTCTGGGAGAAGCTCTTTTCAGTTTTGTCTTCAACATTTTTCTGGGTCTGCTGGTCTTCTGGCTCTGTTGATAACTCTTTCTCAGCACTAGGGTGCCTTGTTCCCTGATTCTGTCTATCTGATAAACTCTTCAGGATCTTCTCTTGATCCTGTAATAACTTCTCATTGTCCCTCTGAACTCTTATCATTTCTTCCTAAAGTTGTTGTACCGTATTTAACAAGAAAGTAGTTTGTTGCTGCCGCTCTTCAAGCAATCGGCTGGTGTTTTGGTGTTGCTCTACAGTTAATTGAACCCACATTTCTGGGTTCAAAACTGTGGGGGTTTGAGTCCCCTCAGGTTGCGATTGGGTTGCCATCGCTCTTGCTCCCCTTTGTGCACTAATCACAAGCACACTGTTAGTAGACCCTTAAGATCCCAGTGTAGCAACTTGGCCCTGATACCACTTGTAACATCCATTAAAAAATTCACAAACAGTAAATAATTTATAAAAAAAATAAAAATTATTTAATGCTTCCAAAAAAACATTATTATAAATAGATAATATAATTAACCTCCAAACTGGCAACCATAACCAAGGTGCAAAGTCATAAAATTTATTAAACCATTGTTTCAATTCCCGCATTGCAGGATGTAAGTTTGGTATCAGTTGAAAATATTAACCATATCATTATTTATGGTTTACGGGCACATGAATTGAATGTAAAACATGTCATCCATCTGCCTCGATTACCTCCGTAGACTCACTTTGGACTTCGGTCACACCTGACTTAATCATCAGTCTCGTTGGCGATAGGCCTTGCCACTTGGCTCTCAGCTCTCTTGACAAGTCGTGTACTTCTGTAATTCTCTACGGTCGCGGTACAGGAAATATTAAATTGTTTGACAGGTGTCATAAATTCCCACAGAAAATCTCGGTATGTGCGAGGGAATTCTTGCGGGTTACTCAGTTCTATCATCTTGGTGGTTCATTATGCCACCCTTCCATTTTCCTTTGCAACAGGGTTTTGCTTGGATCCAGTAGAAGGAATTCTTTGAGAGATTTCTGGTAAGTGACCCTGTTCGCTTTCCGATTTTATCAGCTCCTTGAATTGAATAAGTTTCTACGACACAAACCAGGTTTAATTGTTTCCTTGTATATATTTCTTTTTATATACGTCGGAGTATGTTAACAAAATTTTCTATTTTTGCTTGACGGGTGGTGAGTCTCGGCTCACCGAGAACTCAGTCCACTCCTGTGCTCTTATTTCATGGTTAATTCTTCCGCGTAACCTCTTTTACCTTCTACAGGTGAGAAATCGAGCTAAACTCGAAGTCGCTCTTTCTTTCGACTTGTTTATATAAAGATGATTAGAGTTCAAATTTCCTTTTCTTTTTGTTTAAACATAGAGGATGGCTAAGTGAGGGAAATCTGGTCCTCAACTTGAAAGGTAAATGCACAGATTTCGTCCTACCTGTTATCACAAATTCGCAAAATATTTTGGTTTAAAGTTTCCCCTTTTTATATTTCTGACACAGTTCTAGTCTTACGTTTACAGGTTTGTTCAAACCTTGGTAACTGCTCGCTCCTCGAGTCTTTCGAGTTCGTTTTCGGAGTTTAACGTAGCTCCTCTCGATTTGCAGGTACTCTCGGCAGTGTAGAGAATCATAGCTAGATAACTGGGTTAGACCGTCAGGTTTCTACTCCTAGTTAAAAATTCCTAGCTTGCTTGGTCGAGCATAGTTGGTTTTAGAACAGTCCCATCTGGACACCATTCTCTTAGTTATGTTTTCCATAGATTCGGATACTATCAAAATGTATAATTGCATGTTTATTTTAAGACAGCCAACCTCCCGTCTAATACTTTTTCCTTCGCACCATAGTTACAGTTTAACAGATTACTCCGCTCAGTTCATAATGGTTTATTCAGGGTTCCTTTTTCGCTAACTTCTTTTGAATGTATCGTCTATCATAGAGTTAATGTTAAAAGGGTTTTGCAACGCTTTCCTATCGTGGTTACAGTCGTTGCCATACTATTGGATTTCTTTCGGGTTTGGCCTCTCGGTGGTCTGTCCCCATCTAATGAAATTTATGTTATGTTTTACATATGTTTTTCTTTGGAATTTTCGTCTATGTGGTTCCAGCTTCTTTCTAGAACATTCTAGCCTGAAAAATGTTCTTAATGTTGCAGAGGGTTTTACACATATAACAAATGTAACAATTAAGATGTATGTTTACATATCAAGTCTGTTCATGTGCTGTGCTATAGCCCTTTTGTTTGCATAATTCTTTCAACTTACCAGTCGATGAATTTGTTTCTTTAAAATTACTTCTCTGTGTTTGCTTTTATCAGAGGGTTTGATTAATAAATCTCACTAATGTTCTGTTAACACGATAAATATTGGATTTAAGTGGCCCTATTGATTCACATATAGGGTTAACGGCACCAGTCCGCCGACTAAGGACTGAGTATAGCTATTCTTGACTTATCACTTGGACGGGTTGCCGGATATGCTTACCGCCTAACCCAGTCTCAAGGCCGTTTTCTTTCACCTCGGAATTGCAATTATCATGCTAACATTTGCACGAGACCCGTAGTCTTCGATTTTCCGGCGGGGATTTCCCCTTTACATTTATATTCAACATTCTTCATCTCCAAGTTTGCTTCTTCTACTCTATTATATAAGCTTACCAAAATCTTTTCCTGATAACTCATTTCACAGAGATTTCATTACCGGTAATATTATAAACTTTTGCACTAATAGGGTAACTACAAGATTCCAGCGCTACTTCACTGGCATTATTACAAAATAAATTTTTAAACCATACAAGCTGTAGATTCCAGTGCTTCTTCACTAACATTATTAGAAAATAAATATTTAAACCATACAAGCTGTAGATTCTAGTGCTTCTTCACTGACACTATTACAGAAAAAATACTTGAGCCATACAAGATGTCACGGAAATAACATTCTGTCTTCCTCAGAAAACTGAAGCATTACTACTCAACACCCAGAACTTCATTAATAGAATAGCCTTTATTCAATACAGATTATAAACAGTCTAAGTACTCTAGAAAATTAGTAACAGTAGTGAACAGTCAGTTAACCTGCAATTTTTCAGGGTTTCAGTTTCCAGGTACTGATCTGATTAGGAACAGAATTTCCCAAGCTGTTGTCCACCTAACCTTAAAGGGAGGCTATTACGTCCTCCGCTTGCCCCCTAGCTTCAGAAATCTGTATGGTGCCACGGGATTAACAGTGGAGTAATCTTCTATGACCTCTGGATTTCCTATCCAGTCACCAATAGTAAATCTGGCTCACACAAGGGTTCCAAAGTTATTTTCAACTGGTCTACATACCAGCTCTAGAAAATACTTTCCCTCTCTTGCCAATTTTCCAGAACCCCCCCTCCTCCTCTGGATTCCAACTTTATCCACTCAAGAGAGGGTATCTGTTTTCCAACTGTCCCCAACCACCATCTATTCTGAGAAACTAATACCAATAGCTTAGGAGATTCTCTTTCCATTCAGTGGTTTCTCTTAATAAATTCAAAAATAAAAATAAAATAGTAATTTTTGTCTCAACACATAACCCTCAAGTCTTTCTTGTCAGAATTAAAATAAACAACTTGTTTAAACTAGTTAATGCTATTTAATCTTTAAATGAGGCTGTCACAATATTAATTAAAACAATGCTTCAATAAATCATGTTACATTTTTCAGCATCCTTCGAGAGATTGTCTAAACAATTAATATGATATAATATGACGTAGTAATTTCGTAGAGAATTTTTTATTGTATTTATATAATAGTAAAATTATTTCTTAAATAAGAGTGTGAATAAAAAAAGTTACATTTACACTTAAAAATCATATTGTTAATCCTTTCCCTTAGCCATAATTCACAATGATTTATTAATTTCAAAATAAATATGTTTATACATAATTATTCTCTTGATTCACCTAAACCATAGATATATTCACACAATATAAATGTTGTAAATAGGGGTATTACATTGAAGCCCTAATCATTATCAACTTTTGGAGGTTTATAACATGGAATT
Organism: Pinus albicaulis; assembly: GCA_034641835.2. Classification (NCBI taxonomy): domain Eukaryota; kingdom Viridiplantae; phylum Streptophyta; class Pinopsida; order Pinales; family Pinaceae; genus Pinus; species Pinus albicaulis. The sequence goes on from CM076580.1 coordinate 1,328,706,912, forward strand.
GGAGAATTCTTGAAGAGAGCATAGGCCTTCACTTTCTTTTTCTTTTTTTTCCAAGTCCTAAAGAAAAGAGTGTTAATTTTGTTCCCTATGGTATATGATTACTCCTCATGCACCTACTACCCCTCCAAATATCCAAGAAAATTAGTTTTCATTTTTTTCTCTAGGTTATAAGAGTAATTTTAATACACGTCTCATCTTTTTTTAAAATTGGAGGACATAGGCATAGGTTTTGATGAAATTAAATTTACATGAATCAAAATACTATTGAATATAAAATTTACGGAAGAAACCCTAATTTCGAAAACTACGTAAAGGTTTTCCTATAATTTTAAAGGATAAGCTCTCATGGAATTGAACCTTTCCCAGAAGTAAAAAAATCCCCAGGTTGTTATTCTTTTATTTGATAATTGAACAAGTCCAAAAGGGTATGGTGGACCCAAATGGAAAACACTTGTGTGCTTTTACTTTATTATTTTAAATTAATAAAATGAAATGGAAAAATTATGTGCAATGACTAGGTTGAGACTTGAGATCTAAAAACCCAAACCATGAGGATGGATAGGGTGATAAGAATTTCCCACAACTTCCATAAATCCTTGGAAGGAATAAAGAAAAATACTAAAATTAGATTTGGAGATAAATATCTAATTACCCCAATAAAGAGGAAAGTATTGGGAAGAAGTGGAATAAAGCTGGAAAAGCATAAAAGATAGCTTTAAAAGTACCTTTGTGGAAGAAACATAGAGAAAGCATAGGAAAAACAAGAATAAAGCATCCTAAATTAATTGGACGCAATTAATGGAAACATGATGGGGAAATAAACCCTTAAATAGTCTATTTCAGGATAGACAAAGGGTTTTCTATAGCTGGAGCAAATGATATCTTCTCAAGGGTGAGCTATGGAGAGAGAAATCTATGGTTGGGAGGCAACTAGTCAGAGCCAAGTGGTATGCACATTTTGTTGAAATGATATTGGATTTAAAATTAGATGTTGTAACCATGTATTATGAAAAATTTTAATTTAAAGGTGTGTTTGAGGTTAGTCGAATAGGAGTTACATGTTCCAGTTGCTAGTCTATACATTTAACAGAGATTACTATAGTAGGAATAGTAAAATATGTCTTGTTGTATAGAAATATTTACGTAGAGGACCCAATCTCATAATGTCTAAACCCAATGATGGGTTTAGATCTGAGGTAAGTTACCTCAGAAGAAACTAATATTTCAGTATGTTAGTTGATTTAGTATATGGTTATAAAAAATATTTAGTGCATCTAAAACGACATTCTGGAATAGAAAATAGCATACATAATTGGAACAAGTATATATTGTATCATTAAATATGTACTATGTTGTACCCTTAAATCGTTTTGTTCTAAACAGAGGAAAATCAAGCAAAAACTTTAGAAATTAAGTGAATATTTGAAGGCGATGGTATTAATTGTATATAGGATTCATAAATAATCCTATATATATATATATAACTGAAAATGCAGCAATCAAAATTTAATTACAGATATGAAATAAATAATTTCTTTATCACTAGAATTCTAGTCAACTGCACTGTTAAATAAATCTGACGTAAATATATAAAATCTAACTCAGGGTTGCACATAAGAGAAGCAGATATATTTCGAAATTGGTTAATATTATTATAACAGAAATTTGAATTATTTATAGAAAGAAGGGACATTCATATTTGGAAATCATACTTAAATAGTTATACATAAATGCGGAAATACAAAATATATCTGTGAAAGTAGGAAATATTAATAAGTTCCATATATAAGGATTTAATGATAATAGATGTAAATAATATTGTGTTATAAATGCATGGGATGGTTATACGGTAACCAAGATAATTTCTATAAGGAATAATGATATTCCAGTATCATAATGGCTTTCAATAAGGAACTAAATATTTCTTTTAGAGATAGTAGAGGAAATGTAAATGCACCATCTATTTTGTTAATATCAAAGATGTATACTGATTACAAACACTGTATATAGATTATACAAGAAGGTTAATTACAATTCGTGTAACTTCATGCTGGACTGAGGATAAGTAGTAGCAAAAGTAAGTTTAAATATTAAACGCTATAGAGGAATTTATTATTGAAAATAATTAAAATAATTCAGTCCTTGGGTTACAAACCCAGAAATATTGTATGTATAAAATAAAGTAAATATAAGTCTAATGACAGTTATACAGAAGACTCTTGGTGTCACTATAAGACAATTATATGCATCATCTGCAAGGTTGGAAGAAAAACTCAAGAATGATGATACCAACTTGTTCAAATCAGGGTTCAGTGTCAAAAGAAGAATGAGTTGCGTGCTTAACGAAGTTCACCAGCATTAAGAGGAAGAAATTGTAGCTAGTCGCACCTACAGAAACCATATAAACAAATTAGAAATTATATAATTGAGAAAAATTATAAATTGAAAAAAATGGGATTCACTGAAAACTGAACCATGCTAATTGAGATGAATTACCTTGAATGGTGTTGTGTGCATGTTGAACCATAGCTGCGAAGACATCAAAGAAAGTAGAGATGAGAATCGTAACTATATAATGTAAAATAAAATGTATTGCTAAATTAGTAAAACCATTATACAACAAACCTAAATGTGAAAAAGTGCCACTAGTTAGTTTCACTGGTGGAATGAAAGCTTCGTACCAAGAATGGCATGGAGAGGTAGTTATGAACTCTAAAGCCATATGTTCCAAATATATCTTTAAAGACACTACGAACTGAACTGGTGAAGAACTAGAGGTTTATATTCTTCTAAAACAAAAACGTGTATACTCAAAAATGTTGGGGATGCCATGGTGAGAAATCTGCGTTTTTCCCAAATGCAGTGACAGTATCAGTGGAACGAAATTTGAATCCTATTAACTATACCAAATTTAAATAATTACAGTAGATGGGTTTGTGAAGTTAAATATAATTTTCGTTCCAATAGAGTTTGCGTGGACGAACATATTGTCTTTACCGAGATAGAGTCAGTAATTCTTCTCAAGTCTAAGAAATAAAATACTTCATACAAAGAAAAATGATAATACAGTAATCACTAATGTGTTTTCAATTTTGTTAACATTTAAAAACAAACCGGAAGTTCTAGTTGAATTGTTGTGAGTAAATCAGAAGTAGAGAGATAAATTCAAGAAAAAAAAATGCAGTAACAAGTGTAGCGTAGTACTATGAGTTTCCTATTTAATGATTTTAATTCATGACATAATTTGACAAACTCTGAAGTATCACAGAGAGAAACTACAGGAAGAAATCGATAAAGGAAATGAAAAATTTCCCAAAGGACCAAGGGTTTAGAGGTAAGGAAAACGATACCTGAATAAGATGGAATGAGTTTGACGGTATATGTTGCCTATACATCCATCTCGACTCTCCTCAGGGTAAGCGAAGGTTAAATACCATGAACAGAACGAGACGAAATGCACTGAAATGAAATTTCTATTGAAAACAAAAATTCTGATCTCTTATACTATAAGTAAACCCTAATTCATAAATTGAATCCATACCGTCCACACGGCAGAAGATAAGGATGTACTATGGAATTGATGTCGTGGTGTCCAAGGAACGAGCTTGGGTACACATCAAATTTTGCAAAAAATCCCAAGGAACAAATCAAAATCATTGATTTAAAGAGTTAGGGTACAAAATCACATGTGTTCGTAATTTCTGAATTAAATAATTTAAGTTTCACTTGCGGTCGAGCAACTACATAACAAGCCCAACGGATGCCATAGTATGCAGTGCAGTAGAGAGCGTAAATGTCGAAAGGTAAAATTTTACATAAATCTCAACTAACGACAGTATCTTTAATGGTAAATATCACGTTGATAAGACAAATCGAAAAGCAATATTATTGTGGCTTATATGCATAGATTGTTGTGGCATTGATTAAATAAAAAAAACATAACTAGGTTACAGTATAGTTAGGGTGACTCAAATAAATTAACAAGGAGATCATTTTCATAACGATGAGGTTAAATATTAACGTAACATTTGGAGTATGATGGAAGTTAGGTTGAAATAGAATAAGTAGGGTGTTATGATATGAAAAGGAGAAGTAATACAAATGTACTGGGTTAGAAATATATATAGTTAATAATTGAGAAGGCCTCATTATTATATAAGTAATATTTTTTTTAAATATTAATAAGGATATGAAATCTGTAAAGGAAGTGTATATGGGTCAATGACCTTATTAGTGTGGAGTCAACAAATTAAATTATTACTAAGTGGAAAAAGAATAGGATTAAATTTTAGGTTGGATTCATATAATATACCATGGAAGAATGTTTCGTTAAGAGACTATGGTATTTGTAAAAGTAACAAGCATCTTAATTTCATGTTGTTGTAAAATTTTATTAAACTTAAATGTTGCTAATGTTTAATTTCATGTCCAGTGAATAGTGTTGAAGTATATAGTTGTGAACCATGACATAAGGGGACAAGCTATATGTGGATATGGGGGTGGTGGAGATAACACACCATATCCAAATGCACCATTGATGGCTATGTTGCATAGAATGCAAAGAGAAATGGCGTACCTCAAAATCCACAATGAAAGGCTATCTTTAGTGAGTGAAGAGAAAGATAGATTGATAAGAGAATTGACTTCCTGGAATAGTCAAGAAGGTGAAGATTCCAGAAGGAAGAGAAAGGGAAGAGTAAATTTCTCAGAATATTCTGAGGAGGATGATGCCTCTAAACAGTAGTCTAGGAGGAACAAGGAAATATAGGGTGAATTCTAAAAAATCAAACCTCCCTCCTCTGATGCAGAGAAGGAGGAATATGTTGAAGCGTGGCTTCTGAATATGAAAAATTACTTTCAGGTTTACGAATATTGAAGTAACTTTAGAGCCAGGTTGGTTATCTATCAGTTGCAAGGTAAGGCTACCTTGTGGTGGGAAGAAACAAAAATGGTCCATGCCATAGATGAGAAAAATATTACTTGGGAGGATTTCCAAGTCAAGTTAAAAATTGATACCTAAATGAATGCTATTATGACGATAAAGCTAAAGAGTTTCATGAACTCAAATTGGGACAAATGATGATTGATGATTTTGTAACCAAATTCACTAATCTGTTATGCCATGTACCTTATATAGGAGAAGAGAAGGCAAAGGTACATCGCTTCTTGAACTGTATACCCACTATTTACAAGGAAAAGATAGAGTTCTATAATCCCAAGACAATGAATGAGGTGGTGCACAAGGTAAGTCTGTGTTACTACAAATTCAAGGGTAAGAGTGAATAAGCAAAGAATTGGCCAAACAAAGAGAAGAGTGACTCCAGTGGAAAGAAAATAAAACTAGCATATCTAAAGAACTTTGGGAGAAACCACCAGAGAAATAATTTCAGCAAAATGGGATAAAATCAAACTGCTCAATCACAAAGAGGGCCCAAATAGATGAATTGAAACAATAAAAGAGAGGGGGCTGCTAAAATGGGAGAAACTTTGAAGTGTTGGGGTTGTGGAGAACCTCATTTGTTGAGGGACTGTCCACATAGAAACATTCATACTATACAAGTAATGAAAGAAGTAACAATTGTTAATGACGTGGCAAGAAACATCCCCAAAATCAATGCTACTTTAGAAGATCGTCAAGCAGAACATGAATCCACTATGGTTGAAGTAGAAGGTATGATTGATGACCAACCTGTTTCTATTTTAATAGATCCAGGTGCATATTTAAGTTATATTAGACCTCAAATGGTAGAACAATGTAACTTAAAGTCAGAAAAATTTTAGCTATCTTAGTTAGTTCAGTTAGCCACTGGTACAAAATGAAAGGTGACTCATTAGTTACCCAAAACAGCCATAAACCTGAATCGATACCAAATAGAATTAAAACTAAATATCCTACCTTTAGAGTATTATGATGTACTGGTAGAGATGGACTAGTTAGAGAAACATAAGGCCATGTTCAATTGTTTAGACAAAACCATACATTGTATAGACAAGGAGGGAAAACCAGTTATAGTAAAAGGAAAACCGAAGCCCATATCTGTAAGACAAATTTCAGCACTTCAGTTGAAGAGAATTGCTAGAAAAGGTTACCAAGTGTATTATGTTCATATTGAGGAATTGGGACAGAAGGTAGAGGAAAATCATTTATAAATATTACATGTTATAAGAGAATTCAAAGATGTGTTTCTAGATGAAATTCCTCATTTTCCCCTAGGAGAGAGATTGATTTCTCAATTAACTTAGTACCAGGAGAAACTCTAGTTTATAGAGCCCCATATAGAATGAGTACTCCAGAATTAATGAAGTTGAAAATTCAAATACACGAGTTGTTGGACAAAGGTTACATTAGACCAAGTGTGTCCCCATGGGGAGCACCGGTGATCTTTGTGAAAAAAAAAAAGATGATACTTTTAGAATTTGTATTGATTACCATCAATTAAACAAGATGACAATCAAAAAAAGATATCCTTTGCCTAGGATAGATGATCTCTTTGAGCTAGTTAGAGGAGCAATAGTATTTTCGAAAATTGATTTAAGGATAGGCTACCATCAATTAAAAATTGAAGATGAAGATAAACGTAGAACAACAATTAGAACCAGGTATGGAAACTATGAGTTTGTGTGTAATATCCCTCGCATAAGCCACCATAAAAACTCTCATAAAATGAGGGTTATTAAATAATTAAATATTATTAATTATTATATTGATATTAAATGAAGAATATTCTTGTAATTGTTGATTATAAGAATATTGGAAGAATTATTTCTTAATTATTTTATTTACAATAATTTATATTCTTCCATGGAAATAAATTATATTTCCAAGTTGGTATATTTTATGAGTTTTAGAAATAATGAGTAATAGATTTGGAAAAAGTATGGCTAAGTGATATTTTTCTCATAAGGAAAAAGAAAATCTACCTTTAAAAATAAAAGCATGAGGGATTTATGGAATGCTTTTCTGATTTAGGAAAAATGAGATTTATGGAGGCTTTATGGATTTCTTTTGTGATTTAGAAAAGCTGGAATGCTTTTATGATTTAGAAAATATGGAATTATTTTATGATTTAGAAAAAGCTAGAATACTTTTAGGATTCAAAAAAGCTTGAATGCTATTATGAATTAGAAAAGATGGAATAATTTTATGATTTAGAAAAAAGTTGGAATACTTTTATGATTTATAAAATCTATTTCATTTTAATTAATTCTATTTTTTTTATTATAATCCCATGAGAGAAATAGAAGAGGGAAATGGGAGAATACATGGAGAATGGAGCCAAGGAAGAAGAAGAGAGTATTTCAAGCATGCATCAAGAGATGAGTAACCATATCCTTTGAATATCTTTGTTTTCATATGGACCATGATTATATAATGATTGAAGTTATTTGCAATAAAAATTTCAGTGTATTAAAAGCTAGATCTACACTTATTTATGCATTATTTTGATAAAACCCCAGGGGGATCTTGTTTAGAAGGCTGAGTAGTTCTAGATCTAGTATGGATCTGATGTTTCAGCCATATATCAGTTTTAGATCTGAATATTAACCTACAGCAGCTGAAGCTCCTCATATAAAATGTTGTCAAGTCTTTCTGCAGCTTTTCCAATTGTTTCTGCTATTATTTTTGAAGGATTCTTGCTCTTGCTTCAAGTAAATCCAATACTTCTACAAAGGAACTTGATTATAGATCTGATTTCTTGATGCCATACTATAAAATGAGTCTAATGGCTGATTTCTAGTGTCTTCCAGCAGAAACTGCGCAATTTCTAAAGGACGGTTTCTCTATTTACCAACTCTCTCCTTTAACTGATTTTCAGCTAGTGTTGATTGTGGGAGATCTGTTAAAACCTCTAAACTCATTTATTTTTGCCGAAAATTTTCTTGAGGTCACGGCCATGACCCTAAAATAGGGGAACCCATTTTCATTCTACATTATTTTCTAGCAGCTTGTACTCTAGCATTACCCTTGAGCCTATTGCAGATTTTCCTGAGAGTGGAATTTAGCGCTTCTTCCTTGGTTGGTTTTTACTTCTCTTTTGGATCCATTGTTTAGATCTATAGATCTAAGGTTCCTAAGAGTAGAAAACTCTAAGATGAGTGTGTCATTCCCACACTTGCTGTATTCCACCATTCTTCTATAGACAGAGTCTGGAATGGGCCAGGAAGCCTCTAGATTTCACCCTTCCTTGTGAAGGTGATGCATCTAGTAAATGCCTTGCCAGTCTATCTCTGGTTTAGATCTATTGGTGTAATTCCATATTGATGTGATTCCATAGTGGAATATATTAAGATATTCCCTACTGAGCCTATATTTTCCCATTTGGAACATTGCATAATTGTATGCAAGGAAATAATTATTGTGTTAAAACTCTTCAAAATGAATAGAAGATAAAAATATATCCTTGTATGCATTATTAGATTAGATTCTTAGAGAGGAAAAAGAGTAATCACATGCTTTATTATGTAAGATTATTTAGAGAAACATATATGCTTGCATGCATGGGAAAAATATATTTTTTAGTATTAGATTTCTAGAGAAAAGGAAGATGCAATCACATAATATTTATTGTGTTAGCCTTCTTTTGGGAAAAATAATATGTATTTGTCCAACCTAAAGGGATTAGCTATGGTATTAGCTTTATCTTGGGAGAATATTATATATAGTTATTAGCTATATCTTTTGGATGAGAGGGAAATGTCACTTTGCATGCATGAAATGATAAGTGGTATGCGTTTGACCCTTGGAAAAGAAATGTGTTTATTTTTCCATGAAATATTTATTTGGTTTCTTTTGGAAAGAAATATATGTTTTACATGCGGGAAGAACAAGATATGTTATTGCATGCACAAAACTATAACTTGTATGTTAACTTTGTTTGAAATAGAGTTGGCATTGTTATACATAGTAACCATTATGAATAGATCTTGGGTGGAAAATATGTTTTTGGAAAAGAACATGTATTCACATGCGTAAATATAACATCTATTGCATTAATCCATATTGAAAAGAAAACATACGAGTAGGCAAAAAGAGAAATTGCTTGTTGGGATAGTTATCTTGAAAATATTGTTATGCATTTGCATGCAGAGTATTATTATATAGTATGTTAGCTTTCTTTTGGAAATAATAGGAAAGTGCATGCAAGATTTTATTAGTGTTTGGTGGAAAGAGGATGCTTGATATTGATTTATTTGTTACTAATGCATGTGAAATGATGTTAAATAAGGAAAATAATCTCAGTGTGGTTATGTTTTATAAATGCATACAAATATTTGTTGAAGTGTCACAAATAGAGATTGATTATTGGTTTATTAATATTTTATCTAATCATGATATCAAGTGTGCTGATGACAGAAATGGCAGGAAAGAAGGATGACTTGAGAAAAGGAAATTTCAAGTTTAACATTGTGGAAGATAAAGAGTTGTTAGTCCATGCGGGTTTAGTAGTTCCAATTGCAGAATGATCCCCTGAAGGAAACAGTCTGAATACAAAGACAGAGATTGATGATTCGTGGGTAAATGGTATCACGATGATTGTAATAACTTATAGCTAGTTATGTTTCGTTTAAGATTATTTTTATATGTAAATTTTATTACAATGGTCAAGGGATGGACTCCCTTATAACCATTGAGTGAGGGGTGACAACCCTCACGAGCGTTTAATAATAAAATTAAACGTTTGCTGGTTTTCACCCTACGGGGTTTCCAGGGTATATAGGTGTCTATTTATGTGATTGTTAATTGTGTCGTTTTGATGATGTTAATTTCTTTCATGATATGACGTTGATATTATCAATTAGGTGATCTACTAATTGAATTAAAATGATCATGGGATCGATGCATAGTTATAGCAGGAAATTTAAGTTAATATGCTACAACAAGAACAATTAATGGTTGTGTGAATTAAAATGATCATGGGATCGATGCATAGTTATAGCAGGAAATTTAAGTTAATATGCTACAAAAAGAACAATTAATGGTTGTGTAACTCACTATGATTTTTGCTAAATATTTCTCTAAGTGATGATAATGGGTATTTAAATGGTTAATGCAGAAATATATATAGAAATTTATAAGGTTACACATTCGTAAATGTTGAAAAAAACTCCTAACTCCATGCATTTTTCCTGCGAGGTTATCGGGGTATGTTACAAATGGTATCAAAGCAAAAGGTTGCAACACTGGCGCCTTTTGGGAATCGTTATGCAAAAAGGAAGTAGAGGTATGATGCTAGTGGGCATCATCTCAGGTATGATTTTAATTAAACTTTTAGTATACTACAATTAACATGAGATGCATGTTGCATGATTAATGACTGCATGAAAGAGTAGACATTTATAATGTTTCTTTAAAAGTTGTGCTCATGAAATTTTAATATGGATGTGGATAAAAGACAATAAAACTTCTATTGTACCTATGAACCATCTTGAGCACTCACTGTTTATATTGTAGATTAATTACCAACCTTTGCATGCATAATGTGAGAAAAATTATTATGGTGCATAAGAAAAAAAATGGAAAAACATGGCTAAAGTTATCATGCACTACCTATAAATAATGAATACATGTATGGTTGGTGTGATAACTAAATAATATAGAAGTTGGGTTTGACCCTGAAGAGGACAATGGAATGTTGAAAACAAAAGATATATATACTTGAACGAAACTCTTTAGTTGTTAAAAATAAGCAACGAGTGAAATAGAACTCACATAGTGAACTTAAATTCAATGAAAAAATCATAGTAGCATAATTGTGGGTTCTCTTTCTTCATTTAGAGTTGTAGAGGAAAGTTTGCATTCAATGTGTTCGACAAAAAGTGGTAATTGAGATCCACGGTTTTGTATTTTAAATAATTTCATCCGTGGAAGTTTTGGATGTGATTAATCTTTAATATCAAGGCTTTTTCATACCTTGAGATCATGTAACCCCCATGGTGATTCCAAGAAAAAGTTATGTTTAGAAATGGATCCATAATTTGGTCAAATTTTCTGATTAGACACTGTTGTAGGGATTGTTGGTTCTGTTATTAGCAGAAATTTTACCATGGATGATATTAATATGATTCATGATGTTCTAGAAATTCTAGTTTTACTATCTCTATGAGAGTATAAACATATTTATGGAAATTTATTTCATCTCTGCTAACTAGTCCCTCAATGGTAGTAGATTTTATGCTTGCCAACTATTTGGAAGAATGCCTTATCCACCATATATTGCATGCTTGCAAATTGTTGTTAAAATTCCTCAATGGATGTAGATTGCATGCTTGAAAATTGTTTGATGGAATGTCGAATTGGTTGTAGATTGCATGCTTGCATACTATTTGAAAAAAATTCTACAGTGATTGTAGATTTCATGATTGCAAATTATTTTCACAAAATTCCTCAATGGTTGTCGCTTATATGGTTGCAAGCTAATGGTAAGCAAAAAAAAAAAAAAAAAAATCACATTTTGTGTCCTAGTGTTCAATGGGACTGTTAGTTCTCTACAATATTGATGGCTACTAAGGTGAGACCTTAAATAAAGTATCATGCTATGGTATGCAACATATGTTAATGTCTTTTTTCTAAGCTACATGATTATTATTATTATGTGGAAATTTTGAATGTATACCACTTATATTACATGCGATGAATTGTTGTCAATGTGCTTTGACAAATTTTGGACCCCATGTTGTGGGTCAAGTATAGATGCATGGTGTACATAAATGTTCCTTTTCCTTAATGATAATATGCAATGGAAAATTATGTAAATTACAGTGGATTTGTAGACATTGACTATTTTTAGACATTGAATTTTTATTGGATTCAATGGCTATGGAAGCTATGATGGGATTGATGTAATGAGGTAATATTTTATTTTATTGTCGAGTTAATGAATACTTTAGTTGGGTTATTCAGGAAATAACTCTAGAGTTTTTGTAACACCCCCAAGTTCTATGCTTTTCAAATTAGACATTTGAACATAAATCCAAAGGGGAGTGGACCCCAATGGATAATTATTGTGTGGATGTGGTTAATTATTTATTTATGAAAAATAAATAAAATATTGTGTATGCACTATGACCAAATGAGAAATTTAGATCACATGCCTAATCCATGAGGTTATGGAAAAGGTAAAGACTTTCCCCAAAATCTTTCAAAAATCCTTGAAAGAAGTTATTTCTAATTTAGATTTTTGAGGAAAAATCTAAATTCCCCAATGATGAGGAAAGTAGTTGGGAAGAGGTAAAAAACTGGAAAAGCTGGAAAAGCAGAAAGCGGCTTTAAAGTCCCTAAATAAGGGAAGCCTAGGCAAACAGGAATAAAAGCATCCTGAAATTCTGGACGCAGAATTGGAAACAGGCTTTGGGGAGAGCATAGCTTAAATAAGCTGCTCCAGAACAGATTGAGGTTAGTCTATTCTTGGAGGATCTCAGCTCGGGGGTGAGTTCTGGAGATAGACGAACTCTAAGGTTGGGAGGACTGGTCATAGTATCGGTATGCATACATAAATTTGGAGATTTATCTATGAATTTTTATATAAGGTTATATAAATTGTTATGTTATGATTTATTATGCAAAGTTTAGATTGACTGTTTGTTCAGTACCTCATGCAATTGAAAATTAGAGCTATTAGCTGAAAATCCAGTAGGTTAATAGCAGGGACAAATGGTTGGATTCCGGGGATAAGTACCCTGTAGTAATAAAGTTAGAGATGATAGATTTCTTGAATGTCAAATCTAATAACAAATGTACAGGTGTAGCTTGCTGTCTTTTAAAATGAAAATGGAGTTGTTGTGTGTATAAACCGAAATTTTTAACAAAACGGTAAACAGGAACAGCAAGTACAGTCCAAGGGAAGAATTGTAATATGCACCAGAATTACAAGTATGCTGAATAACCTTAACAATAACATAAAAGAATAGCCCTATTGTTATATGTGGTAAAAGTATGGGTAAAGGAAGATTGTAAACATATTTAAAATACTGGGAAAAGAGCGTCTATCCACTTTCAATATAAACTGCTGTAAAAGTAGTTGAAGCAAAGAAGGTTAACTGAATATAGATAGATGTATATGTAGATATCTATACATAGATGCTGAAATTTTATAATTATAGAGGTTAGAAAGTCTATAAAGCTTGCTAACTGAAAAAGTTAGAGAAAGGGACATATTGATCTGTTAGAGTTGGACAAAACTCTAAAAAATACATCTGCGAAATACAAATGAGTATATGTTTATATACACATATAAATATCAGTCGACTGGGTTGACTGATAGGAATTGAGGTTAAGCCAAAATTTCTCATGGGAATATTTATAATACCAAGAGTGTCTGTAATTACCAAAGAGAAATTAAAGACTTGATAAAAGTATGAATGTGAAATTGATTATTGAAAAAATTAGGTGCATAAAAGTAGAGTATATCTGAGTTAATGTTATGCGGATAAGAAGCTGGGGATGGGAGATGTGACAGTTTTAGAAGACTTCTTGCCAGCTTATGGAAAGCTATTGGTGGTTAATTTCAACATGGACCTTCCCTAAAAGTCTCCTAAAAATCCCTAGGAGAAAATAATTAAGAGGAAATATTAACATAATGGTTGGAGATAAATACCATGAGTTTGAATTGGATTGAAATTATTGTGGGAGAGAAAGACAATAATTTGCAAAAACACTAGTGGGAGAGAAAGACTAGTGTAACTCCTAAATAAAATGCAATGTGCACTTGATAGAGTTTTCTTATCATTTTGATGATTAAAGGGCTAAGTGCTCCCTGAGTTTTTATGAAAGTATTAGGATTTAGGTATTATTTTACATTTCCTAAATAATTGGAAATGAAAATTAAAGGTTAATGTTCCAACAAGAGAAGAACATTGAGGATGATGTTCTCTTTAAGGGGGGGAGTTTGTAATATCCCTCGCATAAGCCACCATAAAAACTCTCATAAAATGAGGGTTATTAAATAATTAAATATTATTAATTATTATATTGATATTAAATGAAGAATATTCTTGTAATTGTTGATTATAAGAATATTGGAAGAATTATTTCTTAATTATTTTATTTATAATAATTTATATTCTTCCATGAAAATAAATTATATTTCCAAGTTGGTATATTTTATGAGTTTTAGAAATAATGAGTAATAGATTTGGAAAAAGTATGGATAAGTGATATTTTTCTCATAAGGAAAAATAAAATCTACCTTTAAAAATAAAAGCATGAGGGATTTATGGAATGATTTTCTGATTTAGGAAAAATCAGATTTATGGAGGCTTTATGGATTGCTTTTGTGATTTAGAAAAGTTGGAATGCTTTTATGATTTAGAAAATATGGAATTATTTTATGATTTAGAGAAAGCTGGAATACTTTTAGGATTTAGAAAAGCTTGAATGCTTTTATGAATTAGAAAAGATGGAATTCTTTTATGATTTAGAAAAAAGTTGGAATACTTTTATGATTTATAAAATCTATTCCATTTTAATTAATTCTATTTTTTTTATTATAATCCAGTGAGAGAAATAGAAGAGGGAAATGGGAGAATACATGGAGAACGGAGCCAAGGAAGAGAAAGAGAGTATTTCAAGCATGCATCAAGAGATGAGTAACCATATCCTTTGAATATCTTTGTTTGCATATGGACCATGATTATATAATGATTGAAGTTATTTGCAATAAAAATTTCAGTGTATTAAAAGCTAGATCTACACTTATTTATGCATTATTTTGATAAAACCCCAGGGGGATCTTGTTTAGAAGGCTGAGTAGTTCCAGATCTGGTATGGATCTGATGTTTCAGCCATATATAAGTTGTAGATCTGAATATTAACCTACATCAGCTGAAGCCCCTCATATAAAATGTTGTCAAGTCTTTCTGCAACTTTTCCAATTGTTTCTGTTATTATTTTTGAAGGATTCTTGCTCTTGCTTCAAGTAAATCCAATACTTCTACAAAGGAACTTGATTATAGATCTGATTTCTTGATGCCATACTATAACATGAGTCTAATGGCTAATTTATAGTGTCTTCCAGTAGAAACGGCACAATTTCTAAAGGACGGTTTCTCTATTTACCAACTCTCTCCTTTAGCTGATTTTCAGCTAGTGTTGATTGTGGGAGATCTGTTAAACCTCTAACCTCATTTATTTTTGCCGAAACTTTTCTTGAGGTCTGACACAGCCTAAAAATAAGGGAACCCAACCCTGCTCTACGTTATTTTCACACTGGCTTGCTTATACAATGTCCTCCTTGAGCCTATTGCAGATTTTCCTGAGAGTGGAATTTAGCGCTTCTTCCTTGGTTGGTTTTTACTTCTCTTTTGGATCCATTGTTTAGATATATAGATCTAAGGTTCCTAAGAGTAGAAAACTCTAAGATGAGTGTGTCATTCCCACACTTGCTGTATTCCACCATTCTTCTATAGACAGAGTCTGAAATGGGCCAAGAAGCCTCTAGATTTCACCCTTCCTTGTGAAGGTGATGCATCTAGTAAATGCCCTGCCAATCTATCTCTGGTTTAGATCTATTGGTGTAATTCCATATTGCTGTGATTCCATAGTGGAATATATTAAGATATTCCCTACTGAGCCTATATTTTCCCATTTGGAACATTGCATAATTGTATGCAAGGAAATAATTATTGTGTTAAAACTCTTCAAAATGAATAGAAGATAAAAACATATCCTTGTATGCATTATTGGATTAGATTCTTAGAGAGGAAAAAGAGTAATCACATGCTTTATTATGTAAGATTATTTAGAGAAACATATATGCTTGCATGCATGGGAAAAATATATTTTTGAGTATTATATTTCTAGAGAAAAGGAAGATGCAATCACATAATATTTATTGTGTTAGCCTTCTTTTGGGAAAAATAATATGTATTTGTCCAACCTAAAGGGATTAGCTATGGTATTAGCTTTATCTTGGGAGAATATTATGTATAGTTATTAGCTATATCTTTTGGATGAGAGGGAAATGTCACTTTGCATGCATGAAATGATAAGTGGTATGCGTTTGACCCTTGGAAAAGAAATGTGTTTATTTTTCCATGAAATATTTATTTGGTTTCTTTTGGAAAGAAATATATGTTTTACATGCAGGAAGAACAAGATATGTTATTGCATGCACAAAACTATAACTTGTATGTTAACTGTGTTTGAAATAGAGTTGGCATTGTTATACATAGTAACCATTATGAATAGATCTTGGGTGGAAAATATGTTTTTGGAAAAGAACATGTATTCACATGCGTAAGTATAACATCTATTGCATTAATCCATATTGAAAAGAAAACATACGAGTAGGCGAAAAGAGAAATTGCTTGTTGGGATAGTTATCTTGAAAATCTTGTTATGCATTTGCATGCACAGTATTATTATATAGTATGTTAGCTTTCTTTTGGAAATAATATGAGAGTGCATGCAAGATTTTCTTAGTGTTTGGTGGAAAGAGGATGCTTGATAGTGATTTATTTGTTACTAATGCATGTGAAATGATGTTAAATAAGGAAAATAATGTCAATGTGGTTATGTTTTATACATGCATATAAATATTTGTTGAAGTGTCACAAATAGAGATTGATTATTGGTTTATTAATATTTTATCTAATCATGATATCAAGTGTGCTGACGACAGCAATGGCAGGAAAGAAGGATGACTTGAGAAAATGAAATTTGAAGTTTAACATTGTCGAAGATAAAGAGTTGTTAGTCCATGCAGGTTTAGTAGTTCCAATTGCACAATGATCCCCTGAAGGAAGAAGTCTGACTACAAAGACAGAGATTGATGATTCGTGGGTAAATGGTATCATGATGATTGTAATAGATTATAGCTAGTTATGTTTCATTTAAGATTATTTTTATATGTAAATTTTATGACAATGGTCAAAGGATGGACTCCCTTATAACCATTGAGTGAGGGGTGACAACCCTCACGAGCGTTTAATATTAAAATTAAACGTTTGCTGGTTTTCACCCTACGGGGTTTCCAGGGTATATCGGTGTCTATTTATGTGATTGTTCATTGTGTCGTTTTGATGATGTTAATTTCTTTCATGATATGACGTTGATATTATCAATTATTTGATCCACTAATTGAATTAAAATGATCATGGGATCGATGCATAGTTATAGCAGGAAATTTAAGTTAATATGCTACAACAAGGACAATTAATGGTTGTGTAACTCACTATGATTTTCGCTAAATATTTCTCTAAGTGATGATAATGGGTATTTAAATGGTTAATGCAGAAATATATAAAGAAATTTATAAGGTTACACATTCGTAAATGTTGAAAAAAAGTCCTAACTCCATGCATTTTTCCTGCGAGGTTATCGGGGTATGTTACATTGTGGTCCTACCGTTTGGGTTCACCAATGCACCTGCTATTTTTATGTGATTGATGAATAGTTTCTTAAATAAATACTTGGACAAATTTGTATTAGTATTTATTGATGACATTTTGATTTATTCTAAGAATGAATTTGAGCATAAAGAACACCTTAGAATTGTTTTGCAAACTCTTAGGGAAAAAAAATTGTATGCTAAGTTTAGCGAATGTGAATTTTTCAAAGATAAAATTCAATACCTGGGTCATATAATTTCAGAACAAGGGTTAACAATAGACCCATAAAAGATAAAAGTAACAAGAGAGTGGCCTATACCTACTGATGTATCTTCTGTACGATCCTTCATGGGAATTGCAGAATACAATAGGAGGTTTTTTGAGATATTTTCAACCTTAGCTTACACCATTACATCCCTACAAAGGAAAGGAGATAACTTCGAATGGATTGAAAAATGTCAAAATAGCTTTGATCGACTAAAATTGAAACTTACCACAGCACCTATTTTAAGGATTTCTAACCTAGATCACAAATATGTAGTGTGCATAGATGTGTGTGGAGAAGGATTAGGAGAAGTGCTACTACAAGAAAATTTTGTTTTAGCCTATGAATCCAAAAAAGTTAAGAAACATGACCAGAATCGTAGTCCTTATGATCTTGACTTAGTTTTTGTAATACATGCTCTCAAGATGTGGAGACATTACCTTTTAGGGAACTTTTTTTTCTTGATGATAGACCACATCATCCTAAATTATTTCTTCACCCAAACAGATTTGAACGCTAGGAAAGCTAGGTGGTTTTCCTTCCGTAGTGAGTTTGACATGGAGATCAAACATATTAAGGGTAAGGAAAACAAGATTGCAGATGCATTAAACAGAAATTCCTTGAAAAGTGTGAGTAATGTTGGAAGCAGTGTCAACTTTGATCTGGAAGGACTAATACAAGAAGGCATGAACCAAGACCAAAACTATGAAAACATTTAGTCACAAATGCTGAAAAGGGAAATGAAAGGATATACACAGAACCAAAGAGGGCTAAGTTGTTATAGAGACATATTGTACATTCCTAATTTAGACTCCCTAAAGAAAGAAATTGTGGATGAGTACCATAAAAGACCCTATGTTGGACATCCTCGATACCAGAAATTACTCTTGGCTTCAAGAAAGAACCTATTTTGGCCTGGAATGAAAACGGATGTGGCAAGTTACTTGGCGAGATGTATAGAATGTCAGCAGGTAAATGTTTTACATCACCATCTAACTAGGTTACTAAGTCCTTTACCCATTCCCCAATTGAAGTGGGAGACTGTTTCCATGGATTTTATTAATGGTTTACCAAGAACCAAATACCAACATGACTCTATTATGGTTGTACTGAATACTTAGAGTAAATTTTCTCATTTTACACCTGTACAGTCTACCTTTGGTACATCCCAAGTATCAATTGTATTTATGGAGGAGAATGTAAAATTGCATGGTGTTCCTAAAATGATCATTTCAGATAGAGACGCAAAATTCACTACAAATTTTTGGATGAGTTTTTTTGGAGGCATGGGTACCAAATTAAGTTTTAGTACTACATACCATTCCAAAAATTATGGTCAAAACAAAAGAAAAAACCAGATTCTAGAGGATATGTGAAGGATGTATGTCATGGATAGGCCAACAAAATGGGAGGACTATCTACAATTAGCAGATTTTTCCTAAAAAAATAGCTACCAAGCTTCCATAAAGATGAGCCCTTTTGAAGAACTTTATGGAAGAAAATTCCATACCCCTTTAAGTGGGAGTCAACCTGAAGATAAGCTAATACTTGGACCAGAAGCTTTACAAGAAATGGAAAAAATTGTGAAAAAGATTCAGCAAAATATCAAAATAGCACAAGACAAGTAGAAACGTTATGCAAACAAAAATAGAATTCATAGAGAATTCAATGTGAGTGATCATGTGTATCTAAGGATTAAGCCTAAGAAAAGTAATTTTCACACAGGATGCTGTGCAAAACTAGAGCCACGATACTGTGGACCTTTTGAAGTGCTCGAAAGAGTTGGACCAGTTGCATATAAGCTAGCTTTACCCATTCACATTAAGGTTCATGATGTATTTCATGTTTCATTATTAAAAAAACATGTGCATGATTATATTCATGTTATTGATTGGAATGTGATTCAGGTGGAACCAGCAAGGGAATTCCTTCCGGATCCGCTTCAAATCCTGGAGCAGGAAGAAATTAAGCTCTAGAACTAGACAGTGGCCAAGGTGAAAGTGCAGTGGAGGCACTTTAAACCGAAGAGGCTACTTGGGAGAGAGAGGCTGATATGATGGAAAAATATCCATCACTGTTTATACAGTGATGTTGTTATTTATTTTGTCAACACCGAGGATGGTGTTTGTTTTTAAATGGGGAATATGTAATACCCCAGGTTGCTATGCTTTTATTTAACAATTGAACAAGTCCAAAAGGGTACACTGGACCCCAATGGAAAACATTTGTGTGGAATTATTTTATTATTTTAACTTAATAAAATAAAATGGAAAAATTATGTGCAATGACTAGGTTGAGATTTGAGATCTGAAAACCCAAACCATGAGGATGGATAGGGTGATAAGACTTTCCCACAACTTCGAGAAATCCCAATAAGGAGGAAAGTATTGGGAGGAGGTGGAATAAAAATGGAAAAGTAGAAAAGATAGCTTTAAAAGTGCCTTTGTGGAAGAAACAGGGGGAAAGCCTAGGAAAAACAGGAATAAAGAATCTTGAATTAATTGGACGCAGTTAATGGAAACAGGCTACCGAAAGAAAAGCTTAAATAAGTTCTTTCAAGATAGACAAAGGGTTGTCTATCGTTGGAGAAAAAGATCTCTGCTTGGGGTTGAGTTACGGAGAGAGAACTCTATGATTGGGAGGCAACTAGTCAGAGCCATGTGGTGCGTACATTTTTTTGAAATGATATTGGATTTAAAATTATATGTTGTAACCATGTATTATGAAAATTTTGAATTTAAAGTTGTGTTTGAGGTTAGTCGAATAGGAGTTACATGTTCTAGTTGCTAGTCTATACATTTAACAAGGATTACTATAGTAGGAATAGTAAAATTTGTCTTGTTGTATAGATGTATTTCTGTAGATGACCAACTCTAGGAATGTCTAAACCCAATGATGGGTTTAGATTTGAGGTTAGGTACCTCACAGGAAACTGATATTTTAGTATGTTAGTTGATTTAGTATATGGTTATAAAACTTGTTTAATGCATCTAAAACGACATTCAGGAATAGAAAATAACATGTAGAATTGGAAAAAGTATATATTGTATCATTAAATATGTACTATGTTGTACCCTTAAATCATCATGTTCTTAACAGAGGAAATTTAAGTGAATATGCGAAGGAGGTGGTATTAATTGTATATAGGATTCAGCAAATAATCCTAAATAGAATATATATATATATATATATATAGCTACAAATTTTGCAATCAAAATTTAAATACAGATATGAAATAAATAATTTCTTTATCGCTAGAATTCTGGTCAACTGCACTGTTAGACAAATATGGTGTAAATATATAAAATCTAACTCAAGGTTGCACATAAGAGAAGTAGATATATTTTGAATTTGGTTAATATTAGTATAAAAGAAATTCGAAGTATTTATAGAAAAGGACACTCGTATTTTGAAAGCATACTAAAATAGTTATGCATAAATTAGGAAATAAAAAATATATCTGTGGAAGTGGGAAATATTAATAAGTTCTATTCTATAATGATTTAATGATAACATATGTAAATATTATTGTGTTAGAAATGTATGGGATGGTTATACGGTAACCAATATAAGTTGTATAATAAATAATGATATTCCAGTATCATAAGTACTTTCAATACAAAACTAAATATTTCTGTTGGAGATAGTAGACGAAATGTAAGGGCACCATCTATTTCATTAATATCAAAGATGTATACTGAGTACAAACACTGTATATAAATTATACAAGAAGGTTAATTAAAATTTCTGTAACTGCATGTTGGACTGAAGATAAGTAGTAACAAAAGTAATTTGAAACATTAAAATTTATAAAGGAATTTATTATTGAAAATAATTAAAATAGTTCAGTCCTTGGGTTACAAACCCAGAAATATTTTATGTATAAAATAAAATAAATCTAATTCTAATGACAGTTACATAGAATAATCTCGTTTTCACTATAAGAAAACTATATGCACCATCTACAAGGCTGGCGTGATGACCGACGTAGAAGAAAAATTCAAGCATGATGATATCAACCTATTCAAATTAGGGTTCAGTGTCAAAAGGAAAATGAGTTGTGTGGTTAACGAAATTCACCAGCATTAAGAGGAAGAAATGGTAGCCAGTCGTACCTATAGAAACCATATAAGAAAATTAGAAATTATATAATTGAGAAAACTTATAAATTGAGAATAATGGGATTCATTGAAATTTGAACCATGCTAATTAAGACGAATTACCTTGAATGGTGTTTCATGCATGGTAAATCATAGCTGCGAAGACATCAAAGAAAGTATAGATGAGAATTTGTAACTATACAATATAAAATAAAATGTATTGCTAAATTAGTAAAACCATTATACAACAAACTTAAATGCGTCAACGTCCCAACAGTTAGTTGCACTGGTGGAATGAAATCTTTGTACCAGGAAGGGCACGGAGAGGTAGTTCTGAACTCTGAAGCCATATGTTCCAAACATAACTTTAAAGACACTACGAGCTGAATCGGTGAAGAACCCGAGTTTTATCTTCTTCTAAAAACAAAAATGTGTATACTAAAAAATGTTGGTGATGCCATGGTGAGGAATCTGCGTTTCTCCCAAATGCAGTGACAGTATGAGTGGAAAGAAATTTAAATCCTATGAACCATGCCAAATTTAAACAATTACAGTAAATGGGTTTCCGAAGTTAAATATAATTTTCATTCCCATAGAGTTTGCATGGAGAAACATATTGTCTCTACCGAGATAGAGTCAGTAACTCTTATAAAGTTTGAGAAAGAAAATAATTCACACAAAGAAAACTGATAATACAGTGATAACTAATGCGTTTTCAATTTTGTTAACATGGAAAAACAAACCAAAAGTTCCAGTCAAATTTCTGTGAGTAAATCAGAAGTAGAGAGAGAAATTCAACAAACAAAACTGCAGTAACAAGTGTAGCGTAGTACCATGAGTTTCCTATTTAATGATTTTAATTCATAACAAAATTTGACAAACTCTAAAGTATCACAGAGAGAAACTACAAGAAGAAATCGATAAATGAAATGTGAAATTTCCCAAAGGAACAAGTGTTCAGAGGTAAGGAAAACGATATTTGAATAAGAAGGAATGAGTTTGATGGTATATGCTGCCTATACATTCGTCTCAGATCTCCTGAGGGTAAGCGAAGGATAAATACCGTGAACATAACCAGAAGAAATAGCACTGAAGTGAAATTTCCGCTGAAAACAATTTTTTTTATCTCTTATACTATAATTAAACCCTAATTCGTAAATTAAACCCATACCATCCACCCAACAGAAGATAAGGATGTACTCTAGAATCGATGTCATGGAGTCCAAGGAATGATCTTGGGTACAAATCGAATTTCACAGAAAATCGCGAGGAACAAATCCAAATCATCGATTTAAAGTTTTAGGGTACAAATTCACATGGGTTGGCACTCTGTGAATTATACTTTCAATTTCACTTGCGGTCGAGCAACTACATAACACGTTCAATGGATGCCATAGTACGCGGTGGAGTAAAGAGCGTAAATGTGGGAAGGTAAACTTGTACATAAATCTAAACTAACAAAAATTTATTTAATGGTAAATATCACGCCGATAAGACAAATCAAAAAGTAATAGCAATGAGGCTTATTTGCATAGATTATTGTGGCGTTGATTAAATAAAAAAATTGTAACTAGGTTACACTATAGTTAGGGTAACTCAAATAATTTAACAAGGAGATCGTTTTTGTAACGATGAGGTTAAATATTAATGTAACATTTGGAGTATGATGGAAGTTAGGTTGAAATATCATAAGTAGCATGTTATGATATGAAAAGGAGAAGTAATACAAATGTAATGTGTTAGAAATATATATAGGTAATAATTGATAAGGCCTCATTATTATATAAGTAATATTTTTTTAAAATATTAATAAGGATGTCAAATCTGTAAAGGAAGTGCATATGGGTCAATGACCTTATTAGTGTGGAGTCAACAAATTAAATTAGTCGTAAGTGGAAAAAGAATAGGATTAAATTTTAGGCTGGATTCATATAATATACCATGGAAGAATGTTTTGTTAAGAGACTGTGGCATTTATAAAGGTTACAAGCATATTATATGTTAGATTTGTAATTCAATACTAAACCATGTAAATGGTAGTTAAATAAGGGAGATAATATATCTTCGAGTTATGATAAACATTTAAAATAGAATAACTACAAGGTATAATAATAGAAAAAAAAATTGTGAAGTGAGAAGCATTACAAAAAATATCCACACTCTCCATCATTAGAATGGACATATTTTAAACATAGATTATATATTATTTAACTGTCAAATATTTGCAAATATTTACCTCAAATATATAAATACCAATATAGATCCATCTGAATCCTTCAAGATATAAACATGTTTTTGAGTACAAAACTTGGGGAAAATTTTGCACCCAAAATGATTTGATTCCCTCTGTAACAACCAACAAGATTCACATAAAAAAATATTATTTTTCAATGTTTTACATATTATTTTACCATATATGCATATTCATTTTATTATCACTAAGCATATCACATTTGTCGCTTAACATTAACATGTCTCATTTGACATTTAATAATAACATATCTCATAAGTAACTTAACATTATCCATATATTAATATCTTACTTAACATCAAAACATGCACTAGGTTTTATGTTTAATATGGTGGCATACGTTAATGTTCGACTTAACATCTATATTCATATTATGTTCAACCGACGTTGTATTGATGTGCTGGAAAATTAGTTCTATACCTTAGTCTAAAGACTAAGGACACATCTACGCTCCCCATTTTACGAGGATCCTATTCGCAACTTTCTAATCAACTATATGATCTGTGCTATACCCATACATACAAAAAGCTAATTATTTAATTGAAATATCCCATAGATTCTGCGTGGTACATCTCAGAAGTGAATGTCGCATTTAATATTTGGTTTGGCATACCCACCCCTGCGCTGTCCAAGTACCTGCAGTGAAATTTGGAAGCCTCTCCACCATAGATGTACACTCCAGAATCCAACAGTAGAAAGGGTCTAGGGTTCAGGGTAATGACCTATCGCCTTAACCCTTTCCAAGGGTTTTGTTTCGGCGTTTCACTTTCTGAGAGGAGAGACCTCTGTCTCTCCAACCACCTGGCGCATATGGACTCCTAATCCTCTTCACAGTAAGAAAAATAAAACTCCTTAGTTTTCAACAATTTTTTCGATGGTTAAATGAGTTGATACAACAATGCTTTTATAGGATTCATACTATTTTTCTTTTCCCTTTTTTGAGTTATTCCCGATTTATCTCTGTGCCTAATTTAATTCTTGGAGCTATTGTTGTTCAAGGAATGTTGTTGAACCTTCCCACCCTTGTCCAATTTGGAAAGTCCTTTTCTAACTCTGCTACAACAAAGGAACCACTTTCGAATGGCATAAGGTGAACACAATTTTAGGCTTACATTTTTGTTTGCATTCATTTAGTTTCTATCGTTCCATCTCTTGCTATATCAATCATTAACCCCTGAATCAAGTTGACGAGCTCAAAACCTCTAGAAGAACCATTTAGGTAACCTATCAAATACTATTGTTCATTTTATTCTTTTGCTTTTAGAGTATTTCCTTTTAGCGTTTGATTTTTTAGCAAGAAGAAAATATTTTAACCTTATCTCCTCTTCTATGAAACTAAATACGTTGGAAAAGGTTTTATGATAAGGTTTTTCCTTCAATGTTGCTTGGTCCAAAACCTCTACTAACCACCGTAAAAACATCGTCCAACAACTATTTTCTTTTATTCGTTTCCAAACTTGGACACTGAGTTTTCATGGCTCGAAGTCTTGGCTCATTGGTGGCTTTCTGTCCATAAAGTTCATGGAAGTTGGAACTCTACTCGCGGCTAAGCTAGTTGTTCTTGCCGTTTTATATTTGAAATTGTAGTAGTTAATTTACTCCCTTTTTTTGGATATTCTATTTCGAGAGTACTCATCGATAATCATGGCGCGGCCTACCCCACCACACCTCGAGTTCCACTACAACAACTATCTCTTATTGTCCAATTTGAATTCTAGAAGAAATGTAATATTTTTCACTTTATGACACCTTTCTTTGAGGCTAACCGAAATAATCAGTTTCTTACTGTTATATTATTGTTGTAATTCTCTTGAACCTAGGTTATCTGGATTTTTGCACTATAATTTAACTTGTAATCTCTTATTTATTATAAGCAAGATTTTTTTTAAGATTTATCTGCTAATAAAGTTTATTCCTCCACAGTCCTAGTTTCTCGGATTGTTTAATTAAGAAATTAGTTGAATTTCTCAGCATTTCTGATTATTAAATTCTCAGAATTATAATTTCTACAACACGTATTTGTATTTGCTTCCAAAACTTGCTAAAACTGTCTTTTCTTGTATTCTGCTAACAATAAATCGAATTCATAGTTTGCTTCAAGGTGTACAATTTGTTGTCTTGTTTTCTATTAACATAAGTCATGATTTTTTTAAGAATACTATTTTCAGTTTACTTGTTATTTAAACAGTTATGTCAATACATATGCATCTAGAGTTTTTAAACGTTTATGGCTAGTTTCCAGATATTTAAAGAACAACCTTAAATAGTTCGAATTATTTTCTTCTGTACTTATAACTAAATACATGGCCAGACCATCTTTTTCCATGTATATCAGAGAATGCGGAGAGAAACCAACACGGAGCCCTCATCTCGACGATTCTGTGTTAACAGTTCTCTTCCTTACATCTTTTTAATAATGCATCAATCTAATTTACTGTCTTATTTGTTAGGAAATATATTTAAATTCCTTCCTTTTTCATGTAAATAGTTTATGTAATTTCCTACAGGATTTCTCACATACATTGTCATTAGCATACACAGATATCAAATATTTCTAGCAACAATAAAGAAACTTATTTGTCTCTAAAATTCCTGACTGATGTTGTTTCTCCTTACCTTGAGAGAGGCAATCACGTCGTCGTCTCTTCCCTGTGCTCCAAGTCTGAGCTTTGTGAGTTGATAGAATTACTGCAAGAGACCTTGGGACAATCCGGTCTAGTCCTCTATTCCAAATAAATCTTTCAGAAGTCAGAGTATTCCACTGGTTACACTAGCTCAGGAATTCTTCTCTGCAAATCTTTTTCTCTAGTTACTGAACAGAACCCCCAAACCTCACTGGGATTAAGCCTTTATCCTCAGAGGTTGGGTAATTGTTTGAACTGATTTTTTCCAACTAACTCTTAGTTATTGCATTACTTTTTACCATTATTCTTGTTACTCTTTTATGGAAATAAATTCCATAAATAATTTGATGAATATTAATTTATCCTCGTAATGTATTGTTAAAATAAAAATAAAAATAACAATTAATGTCTTAATGTATTAAAAACATATCATAATCATTAGTTAGCACTTAAACCAGCTGTTACAACTTCCCCCCTGGAATTGAACACCATCCTCAGTGTTCTCATTCTGCTATAGCAAATATTTCTGGATACATTTCCCGAAAAAAGCCTTCATCCTCTGGGGTAGCTTCATCTGGGCTAAAGTGCTTCCATTGCACCTTAACATGGGTGATGGCTCATATCTAGAGCATGATTTCTCTCTGATCGATTATACATTGATGCTCCACCAGAAACTCGCCATTTGGATCGAACTGCAATCAACAAACTTGAATTCATTTCCTCATAAATTTTAGTATTTTTAATCAAGTCTTGTATCCATAACCTACCTGTAACACCCCTAGTTTTATGTTTTAAAATTTGACATTTGAACTTTAGTCCAAAGGGGAATGGACCCCAATGGATAATTATGGTGTGAATGTAATTAATTATTTAATTATGAAAAATAAATAAACTATTTCTGTGCATATTGACCAAATGAGACTTTTGAGATCACTTACCAAATCCATGAGGTATGGACAGAGGCTAAGAGTTTCCCCAAAAATCTTTCAAAAATCCTTGAAAGAATTTATTTCTAATTTAGATTTTTGAGGAAAAATCTAGATTTCCCCAATGAGGTGGAGAGTAGTTGGGAAGAGGTAAAAAGATGGAAAAGTAGAAAGCAGCTTTAAAAGTCCCTAAATAAGGGAAGCCTAGGAAAACAGGAATAAAAGCATCCTATAATTCTGGATGTTGAATTAGAAACAGGCCTTGTGGACCACAAGCTTAAACACGCTACTCCAGAATAGATTAAGGTTGGTCTGTTCTAGGAGAGGATCTCAGCTCGGGGGTGAGTTTTGTGGATAAAAGAACTCTAAGGTTGGGAAGACTAGTCATCATAGAAGTGCTATGCATACAAACTTTATTAAAAAAAATAAAAAATTAAATAAGATGTTGTTAGACAATGCTGAAAAGTGTTGTAGTGATTATGTTGAGTAGTTGTTGTGTTATGAAATTCCTTACTTTTAACAGAATTAAATAGAAGAGATGGTAGTAGGAATAAATCCAGGGAACAATGTCAGCTAGAATCTCTAAATCATTGGGTGGTTTAAATCTGGAGAGAGTATAAATGATTCCCTAGAATAGTTACAGTGTAACTTTAATCTGCTTCTATAATAAATAATACATGCACAGAAAAAAAAAAAAAACTAGATTCATGTATTGATAACTAGTGGCTGTGGTAAGTTTATACCTTATATATGTAGATACATCCAAATGGAAATTTAGTACAGACTCAAGAAAGGAGTTGGTTTAATTACATTATAAATTAAACCTGAAAAGATTTATGTTTTGTGAAATAAACATGACTTATGGTATTAATGACAACTTCTGCTTATAACGTGTTCAGCTTGAATAATCAAAAGGAAAAAATAAATATATGGAATATTAGATAAATTTCTGGCAGAACTCATAAGCTGCTTAGAATAACAAGATACACTAGTGAAACATTAACAAATTTTGGTTAGAGGTGCTTACTGGAAATTACTAAAATTGATTGTTTTATACCAATTCCCTTAAAACTCCAGAGCCTCCTCTTGCTGATATAAAGTAAATAAATGTGACAATTTTACACTGAGATATAGAACGAGAATTTATACTTTCTTGGGTATTAGAATATATATGAGTAAGTAGATAGAATGAAAAGTGAGTCCACATGACTACAAGAGGCACATGAGAAAATATCCATAGTTGAAAACCTGTATCTTGAAGAGGAGGGATCATGAAGAGATACATATAATAATAAAAGTTATTGATACACAGTTATTAGCTTACTATGCAAAGGAAGGTTTATGTAAACTTGCCTAGTAGTTTTGAAGGCCAGATTAACTGTCTACCAGTGGCAAGGTAAGGCTACCTTGTGGTGGGAGGAGACGAAAATGGTTCATGCCATTGATGAAAAAATAGTGACTTGGGAAGATTTCCAAGTCAAGTTTAAAAACCGCTATTTGGACGCACGTTATTATGATGATAAAGAAAAGGAGTTCCATGAACTCAGGTTGGGACATCTCACCATAGATGAGTTTGTCACCAAGTTTACAAATTTGTTAAGGTATGTTCCTTATATGCGTGAAGAGAAGGCAAAGGTACAAAGGTTTTTGAATTGTTTGCCTGCTGTGTACAAGGAGAAAATAGAGTTCGATAATCCAAAAACTATGGACGAGGCAGTGAGGAAAGCTAGATTATGCTACTAGCAGTTTAAAGGAAAGGGTGAGCATGGAAAAAGCTGGGTAAAAAAGAGTGAATTTAAAGGAAAGAAATAGAAACCAGCTTACTTGAAGAACTTTGGTAGGGATCATCAGTTGGATTATGCTACCAGCAGTTTAAAGGAAAGAGTGAGCATGGGAAATGTTGGGTAAACAATGGAGAAGTCAAAGGAAAGAAATAGAAACCAACTTACTTGAAGAAATTTTGTAGGGATCATCAACGGAAAAATTTTAATAAACCAAAAGAGAGTCAAACTGCTCAGTCCCAAGTTGGTTCAAAACAACTAGATGGAGATAATAAGAAGGAAGGAACAATTAAAATGTAGGAGCCTTTGAAATGTTGGGGCTGCGGAGAATCTCATCTATTGAGGGAGTGTCCACACCGAAATATTCAGATGATTATGAGGGATCGAGAAGCTACCACAGTGAATGATATAACAAGGAATATACCCACTGTCAGTGCAGCCTTGGAGAAATGACAAGCATAACACCAAGCTACTATGGCCGAGATGGATGGTAATATTGTTGACCAATTTTTTACAGTTTTTATTGATCCAGGTGCTTCTTTGAGTTACATTAGTCTGCAAGTTGTAGAGAAATGCAAACTCAAGACTGAAAAATTTCAGCAGTCTTGGTTAGTCCAGATAGCCAGTGGCATCAAGAGAAAAGTAACTCATAAGTTACCTCAAACAACAATTAAATTAAATGATTTTAAGACAGAAGTGAATTTAATCATTCTGCCCTTAGGCTCATATGACTTGCTGATAGGAATGGACTGGTTAGAAAAGAGAAAGGCTATGATGAACTGTTGGGATAAAACTTTGCATTGCATAGATGAGGAAGGGAGACCCTTTATACTCAAAGGAAAACCAAAACCAATTTCTGTAAAACAAATATCAGCTCTGCAATTAAAAAGAACATCTAGGAAAGGATATCAAGTATACATTGTACATGTTGAAGAATTAGGACAACACCATAAAGAAAACTTGTTGGACATGCTACCAGTGGTAAGAGAGTTTAACAAAGTTTTTCCAGATGAGATTCTTCATATTCCCCCCAAAAGAGAGATTGAATTTTCAATCAATTTGGTTCCTGGAGCAACACCTGTTTCCAGAGCCCATTATTGGATGAGCCCCTCAAACTCATGGAGTTGAAAATGCAATTGCAAGAATTTTTGGATAAAGGTTATATCAGTCCGAGTGTGTCTCCTTGGGGAGAACTGGTGCTGTTCGTGAAAAAGAAGGATGGAACCTTTAGAATGTGCATTGACTACCATCAACTGAATAAGTTGACAATAAAAAACAAATACCCATTGCCCAGAATTGATGACCTTTTTGATCAGGTAAGAGGGGCTTCAGTATTTTCTTTGATATGAGGACTGGTTATCACCAACTCAGAATTAAGGAGGAATATATTAGTAAAACAACTTTTCTAACTAGGTATGGTCACTACGAATTTGTAGTCTTACCTTTTGGTTTGACAAATGCCCCTGCCACTTTTATGTGCTTAATGAACAACATTTTGAACAAGTACTTAGATAAATTCGTACTAGTGTTCATATATGATATTCTAGTCTATTCAGAAAGTGTGGAAGAGCACAAAGAACACTTAAGGATAGTTTTGCAGACTTTGAAAGAAAACCAGTTATATGCCAAATTTAGTAAATGTGAATTTTATAAAGAAAAGATTCAATACTTGGGGCATATTATTTCTGAACAAGGATTTGCTGTTGATTTTGAGAAAATAAAAGCTATTAGAGAATGGCTGGTGCCGACTGCGGTTTCAGTAGTAAGATGATTTATGGGGATTGCTGGTTATTACCGAAGGTTTGTGGAAAGATTTTCGGCAATAGCATATCCCATAACTTCATTACAGAGAAAAGGGACCAAATTTGAGTGGACTGAAAAATGCCAAAACAGTTTTGAACAACTAAAATTAAAACTCACTACAGCCCCTATACTGAAGATTGCACATCCCGACAAAGAGTTTGTTGTGTGTACAGATGCATGTAGAGAGGGATTGGGAGGAGAAGTGTTGCAAGAAAATTATTTCATTGCATATGAATCTAGAAAAATTAAGAAACATGAACAGAATTATAGTGTATATGATCTGGAATTGGCTGTTTTAATTCATGCCTTGAAGATGTGGTGACACTATCTTCTTGGAAAAAAATTTACATTGATGACTAATCATATTAATCTCAAGTACTTCTTTTCCCAAACAGATTTGAATGCTCGACAAGCCAGATGGTTTTTTTTCTGAGTGAATTTGATATGGACATAAAACATATGAAAGGGAATGAAAATGAAATTTCTGATGCGCTAAGTAGAAATTCTTGTCATAACATAAGCAACATTGGGAGTAGTGCTAGTTTTGATTTAGAAGAACTAGTTAAAAAGGTAGCAGATCAAGATCCAAACTATGAGGAGCTACAAGTGAAAATGTTGAAGAAAGAAATGGCTGAATACACCCAAAATAAAAAAAGGGCTGATTTGCTATAAAAACAGATTGTATATCCTCAATGTAGAGTCTTTGAAAAAAGAGATCCTAAATGAATATCATAGAAAACCATATTCAGGACATCCTGGATATCAAAAAATGCTAACAGCTTTGAAAAAGAAGTTGTTTTGGGTAAGAATGAAAAAGGATATCGCAGACTATTTAGCTAGATGCATGGAATGTCAACTAGTTAAAGTTGAGCATTAGCATCCTGCTGGTCTTTTAAATGCCTTGCCAATTGCAGAATGGAAATGGAACATTGTTTCTATAGATTTCATAACCGGGTTACCCAAAACTAAGTACCAACATGAGTCAGTGATGGTAGTGGTAGACACTTTAACAAAATATGCACAATTCATACCTGTAAAATCTACTTTTGGGATAGCCCAAGTAGCAGATGTGTTCGTAAAAGAAATAGTAAGGCTACACGAGGTCCCAAAAATTATTATTTCAGATAGGGACGCCAAGTTCACAGCTTCCTTCTAGAAAGGTCTGTTTGGAGGCATGGGCACTAAATTGAATTTTAGTACTCCTCATCACCCTCAGACGGACGATCAAACAGAGAGGAAAAATCAGATCTTGGAGGATATGCTGAGAATGTATGTGATGGATAGGCCATGAAAATGGGAAGACTACTTGCATTTAGCTAAATTTTCTTACAACAATAGCTATCAGTCCTCCATCAAAATGAGTCCATTTGAAGCACTCTATGGAAGGAAGTGTTGTACTCCGTTAAGCTGGAGCCAAACTGAAGATAATCTAGTATTGCGATCAGATACTTTACAAGAAATGGAAAGAATTGTCAAACAAATGCAAAGAAACATCAAGGCAGCAGAAGATCGACAGAAAAGCTATGCTGATAAAAAGAGGGTGCATCGAGAGTTCAAATTGGGTGATCATGTGTACCTACATATTAAACCCAAAAAGAGCACACTTTACACTAGAAATTGTGCAAAATTGGCTTATAAGCTGGCCCTACTGCCCCATGTTAAAGTTCATTATGTGTTTCATGTTTTGTTATTAAAAAGATATGTACATGATGCTTCTCACATTTTTGATTGGAATGTGATACAGGTGGAACCAGAAGGGGAGTTCCTTCCAAAGCCGCCTCAAATGTTGGAACGGGAAGAAATTGAATTGAGAAACCGAATAGTAGCAAGAGAAAAGGTGCTGTGGAAGCACATTACTTCTAAAGAAGCCTCGTGGAAAAGAGAAGATGAAATGATAGAAAAATATCCATATCTATTTTCAAAATGAACTCTAGTAATTAGTTGATAACACCGAGGATGGTGTTTGTTTTCAGAGGGGGAATATGTAACACCCCTATTTTTATGTTTTTCAAGTTAGACATTTGAAATTTAATCCAAAGGGGGTGGACCCCAATGGATAATTATGGTGTGGATGTAATTAATGCTTTAATTGTGAGAAATAAATAAAATATTTATGTGCATATTGACCAAATGAGAAATTTTAGATCACTTTCCAAATCCATGTGGTGTGGAAAGAGGCTAAGACTTTCCCCAAAAATCTTTCAAAAATCCTTGAAAGAATTTATTTCTAATTTAGATTTTTGAGGAAAAATCTAGATTTCCCCAATGAGGTGGAGAGTAGTTGGAAAGAGGTAAGAAGTTGGAAAAGTAGAAAGTAGCCTTAAAAGTCCCTAAATAAGGGAAGCCTGGGCAAACAGGAATGAAATCATCCGGTAATTCTAGACGCAGAATTAGAAACAGGCTTTGGGGAGCATAAGCTTAAATAAGCTACTCCAGAACAGATTGAGGTTGGTCTATTCTTAGAGAGGATCTCAGCTCGGGGGTGAGTTCTATGGATAAAATAACTCTAAGGTTGGGAGGACTGGTCATCACAGAAGTGGTATGCCAACAAAATTTATAAATAATTAAATTAGATGTTGTTAGACAATGCTGAAAAGTGGTGTAGTGATTATGTTGAGTAGTTGTTGTGTTATGAAATTCCATACTTTTAACAGAATTAAATAGAAGAGGTAATTCTTCTAAATTTTTGTATGGTAGTAGGAACAAAACTAGGGAACACTGTCAGCCAAAATCTCTAAACCATTGGGTGGTTTAAATCTGGAGAGAGTATAAATGATTCCCTAGAATAGTTATAGTGTAACTTTAATCTGCTTCTATAATGAATAGTACATGAACAGAAAAAAAATAATAAACTAGATTCATGTATTAATAACTGGTGGTTGTGGTAAGTTTATACCTTATGTATGTAGATACATGTCAATGGAAATTTAGTACAGACTCAAGAAAGGAGCGGTTTAATTACACTATAAATTAAACCTGAAAATAATTTTGTTTTATGAAGTAAACATGATTTATGGCCTTTATGATAACTTAAGTATGCTTATAACATGTTCCGTTTGAATAATCAACAGGAAAATACATATATGAAATATAAGATAAATTTCAGACAGAACTCATAAGCTTCTTGGAATAACAGAGATACACTAGCAAAGCCTTAATAAATTATGGTTAGAGGTGCTTACTAGAACCTAGAAATGTTGACTATCTTATACCAATTCTTTTAAAAACTCTAGAGCCTCCTATTTCTAATATAAAGTAAATAAATGTGACAATTCTAAACTGATATATAGAATGAGAATTTATACTTTCTGGAGTATTGAAATATGTATGGGGAAGTAGATAGACTGAAAGGTGAGTTCACATAACTACAAAGAGGTACATGAGAAAGTATCCATAGTTGAAAACCGGTATCTTGAAGAGGAGGGATCATGCAGAAATACATATAATAATAAAAATTATTGATACACAGCTATTAGTTACTGTGCCAAGAAATATTTATGTAAACTCATTTAGTAGTTATATATATATATATATATATTACTACGAAATGGATAGAACAGAAGGATAATCTATGACTAGTAAATTTGTCAATTCCAGTGTATAAAATAAAGCAGGAAGTTATAGCAAAGAGAAAATATGATATGTATATTAACATTAAATAGAGATCTGAGAATAAACAGAGTCTATCATAAATATTTTGACAAGAAACAGAAGTTGTATATATATTCTTCTGAAACCATTATATACAACTTGAATTTATATAATTAAGATTTATAATCAAATTGAGTCTCTGTTAAAAATTCCATAATTACAATTAATAATTCTATGACAATAAGACTGGAATTGTCAGGATTAGTTATAAACTAAACATGCGAAAGAGTGTTTATGCTCTGACAAAGATAATTTCGATACCGACCTGAAAATTAAAATGGGGAAACGAAGTTAACTTCGAACAAAAGACAGGTCATCCAAATACAATTTCGAATTAGCTCGGAAGCAGATTCGAGATTACCTGAAATAAGACAAGCACGAAGTAAGAATTATATTATAAATAGTTAAGAATACATTTCACAGGAAGGAGGTACTAATTTTAACACAGGTCAACAGCAACAACAAAAAATTACCTTGTAAGATGAAACCCTCGTTCCCAAACGAGCTGCGAACAAATTGATTTAGGGGCTATAAATATAAATTTTGAAGACCATGAAGTCAAATCGAAACGATGGAAACAATGGTTAAAAAAAAAACTCGAGATGATGGGTATACCTATGGTTTAGATTTCCGCATGAAATGAGGCTCCTAGATCTTGGCACAACTCGGCTCGAAACAATATAAGTAGGGTCATAGGAAACCACACTAAATACTCCTATCAGAAATCGATTCAAGCGTTAACAATAAAATTATAGAGGAGTTTCTAAATGAAATAAGAGAGGTTAACTACGTTAATTAAAAATAAATGGAATAACCTCTTCCCCACTACAAGAAGGCTATATCTCTACATACAGAGACTGAGTTTAAATATCAAATACAAAAGATCCAATTTAACTATGGAA
Organism: Pinus albicaulis; assembly: GCA_034641835.2. Classification (NCBI taxonomy): domain Eukaryota; kingdom Viridiplantae; phylum Streptophyta; class Pinopsida; order Pinales; family Pinaceae; genus Pinus; species Pinus albicaulis. The sequence continues at coordinate 1,328,742,543 of CM076580.1, forward strand.
ATCATATAAACCAGGCTGAGACAGGCTTAAGAATTTTACGAAATTCTTTACATAAAATTAAAACCATGTGAACGATTGAATCGAAGGTATATATCGCCGAGGAGAATGAATACATGAATTCAGTCACAGAAATCAAATTATCAGTACCAAACCATGGAAACGACAAAGTATATGTACCTGGAAGTGAATCATAATAAGTTATTCGGAACGCCAAAAGGCTTGGAACACATAGCTCGTAGCTCCACCGGAATGAGCAATGTCTCAATCTTCAAGAGGCAACGATGAAAATGAAAGGCCAAAGAATAGTGTTTGAACTGATTTAGGGATTAAATATGACTTGATCCAACAACCCTAATTGGCCTCAGATTATCTCAATCATCCATGTGTCCACAAATTGATGGTGTAGACGAGGGTCGGTTTGGGGAAATCGAGACTATAATTTTTACTGCCTAAAAACATTAAGGTGGATCCATAAAATCCAATGCAAAGTACCCGAACATATAATATGGTCAATCATCATAAATGAAAGGATATACGTTGTAGAATATAGAAATACATATCAAAGCCTTTTTGTATAAAATAAATCTAAGTTCTTTGTCGCGGGATCAAATCAATTTAAAACACGAGTGGTCCACCAAACCAAGTTACCATGAAATATACGATTTGATTACCAACGTCGCGAAAACATTAATTCGAACTTGGCAACAAAGCACAAGAAGTAGAACCAATTCAATATCTCTTACTCCAACCAATGTTTCATTCTAGTTAGATGTACATTGTATACTCATGGTTTGTACGAAAACAAAATTACATGCAAGCGTTGAATCGAATGGATACAAGGATATAATAAAAGCGTCGGATAAAAATAATGATTCCATGTAGCAAAAGCACCATTTTATAACTTTATTATATATAGAAATGTTATGTGATATCATGACAATTGGAAACGTGTTAAGATATCAAAGGAAACGAATTAGGTATTACTCATAGAACATAGGAGGGTGTAATACATTGACCAAACAAAACCATAAATATATATATGGTGATATATGGTGTTAAGAAAAATGAACCATAAATCATTAAGGGTTAAATGAATGCTTTTGAATGAATATGGTAAATTTTATATATTGGGAAGGATGTGAAATATATATATGGTATATATATATATATATATGAGAATGAGACATACAAAATCTAATGAGAAAAAAACCATAAGAGTTATAAAATTATATATGTTGAGTATTTGAATCAACATAACAACCATGTCTAATAGAATTATATTAAATAAGATATTTCAAAGTTAGTTCCGAATATCTATGAATAATAAATGAGTAGAATTGAATTTCAGAGGTAGTGTTAGAAAGGGAAAAAAAAAATTTGTATAGGTGGAAAGGAAGAGACATTACACTTGCGTAAGATTATATATATTTATTTTTCAAGGAATTTAACTCCTTAATTATTCTTTTTCCAAAATATAGAAAATTCAATAGCTATTATGCATGAAATAGATAATATTTTCTTATCATTTCACATATTAGAGAGAATTGTAATATTTCCTCAAGAAATAACATGAATAACAAATCCTTCTCAAATAACACAACCGATTGCCTTTTACCCAAAGGTTTTATGTGAGCTACCCCTCACACAAGTTATTTATATCTTTTTACATGACTCAAACTCCTCATGCACGTAAAATCACATAATAATTTCTAGTAGTTCAAATATACTAGATATTATTCATGTGCACCTAAGCACATACTATCTTCAAGAGTCCAATATTTATATTTAAAACTTTTAATGCATATGCATGGTAAATATATAAATTAATTCCTTGTAAATAATCATCAACATAATTATTATGTCTTATGTCCATAAACAATTATTCTTATCTCATTGAAAAATGAAATGGAAGCACAATGTTTTACTCTGGTTTTTTCTGTTTTAGCCATCCACTTTGGACGCATATTACGAATATATGGAAATGAATTTCAGAAGAAAAAAAGAAGAAGAGGTTTTTGTTTGGAACAGACTTATTAAAAATAACCTCTCTCATTTTTTTCACAGGTTTCATGGTGTTTAAGATTCCAATGAATCTTTGATGCCCATTTTTCTAGACTTAAATATAAAATAATTTCTTGGTTTTGTCATCAAATTTAGACACGGTTTCCAACCAAATGGAAATGTTTTTTGGAAAACCCATTCATTACAAATAACCTCTCTCATTTTTTACAAAAGTGTTACGTTTTGGAAGATCCAAATGAATCTTTGGAGCTCATTGTTCTGGATTTAAATAATAATTAATTCCCTGTTATTTTACATCCATTTAGGGCACAGTTTTCGAGACATGGGAAACGAATTTTTAAAATACAAAAGAGGCTTTTTTTCATAATCTCCTCTTTTACAAAAAAATCTTTCACTCTTTTCATATATATTTTAGTTTGGGAGATACAAAGTCATATTTAGACCCTATATTCAAATAACTCATGCAATTCACATAATTATTTGGCCATGAAACATTTTATCAATTCACAACACATGAATTATTGTCATAATTCAATGAATAAGACACTTATTCCTCTATGAAAAAAATTGTATCGAGGTTTACTCAAGAATTAATCTTAATTCTTTATCACATGAACTTTTTCTTGCAAATAAATCCAATCATTATATCATCATGACCCATATGCAAACAAAATTATTTTCAAAGAATATGGTTACTTATCTCTTGATGCATGCTTAGAATACTCTCTTCCTCTTCCCTGGCTCCATTCTCCATGTATTCTCCCATTCCCCTCTTCTATTTCTCTTATAGTCTTATAATGAATAGAATTAATAAAATGGAATAGCTTTTATAAATCATAAAAGCATTCCAGCCTTTTCTAAATGATAAAATAATTCCATATTTTCTAAATCATAAAATCATTCCAGCTTTTCTAAATCATAAAAGCAATCCATAAATATCTCATGCTTTTATTTTTGAATCTAGATTTGTTTTTTCCTTGTGAGAAAAATATCACTTATCCATACTTTTTCCAAATATATTAATCATTATTTCTAAAACTCATAAAATATACCAACTTGGAAATATAATTTATTTCCATAGAAGAATATTAATTATTATAAATAAAATAATTAAGAAATAATTCTTTCAATATTCTTATAATTAAGAATATTCTTCATGTAATATCAATATAAGAATAAATAATATTTAATTATTTACCAACCCTCATTTTATGAGAGTTTTTATGGTGGCTTCAGACAAGGATATTACATTTGTGCCCAATTTTTTCCATAATGTCCTCCAGAATAATCCTAGTATCTTTCTCAGAGATAGGAAAACAATGTAACCTCAAAATTTCTTTGAAAAAAAATTAGAAATATTCAGAGCATCGCTAGTCTTATGTCATGGAATGAAATGTGCCATTTTTTAAAATCTATTCACCACTACAAAAATAGAATCATGAACTCTTTTCGTTCTTTGAAGTCCTAAGATGAATCAATATCTATAGAATTCTAAGGTCTCAATGGAATAGGTAGTGGTGTATACAAACCAATTTTTTGACTTCTCCCTTTAGCATATTGACAAACCTTACATCTCCTCACAAATCTGTTTACAGATCTCCTCATATTTGGAAAGTAGTAGAATTATTGTAGTTCTTCTAAAGTTTTAGCATAACCAAAGTGACGTGCTAAACCTCTATTATGTTTTTCATTGCGGATATTTTCCGTCATGGAAGAAATTGGGATGGATTGTTGACTATTTTTAATTAATAGTCCTTCTGCTACCATGTATTATAGCCCCTTGTTAGTGTTCACAATTTTATGATTTATGCAGGCTTAATATACCTCTTTGAAATCTGCATCCTCCTTTTAGAGGCCTTTCAGAAATTCAAATCCCAATATTTGAATTTTTCCTTCCTCGATAGCAAAATTCTTCATGCTAAGCGTATCTGTAATTATATTTTGCTGTCCACTTATGTGATTCAATACAAATGTGAAATCTTGTAGATAATCCAACCATATTGCATGTTTTTGACTGAACTTGGGTTGGTGCATTATATATTGTAAAGCATGGTTTTTAGTATATAAAAAATAATTCCCATGACATCAAATAATGCCTCGATTTATTAAGATTATGAATAACAACATAAAATTCCTTATCATATAAATAATATTTCTGTGTGGACTCATGAAGTTTCTGAGTGAAATAAGCTACAAGTCTTTCTTCTTAAACAAAAAAACCCCTATTTCTATTCCACTTGCATCAAATTTCACTTGAAAATGTTTCTTAAAGTGTGGTAATATCAAAATAGGCTTTTATGTGATATGTTTCTTAAAAAAAAAAAAAAAAATCCCATTTAAAAGGTTGTTTGTTCTTTTTAATGGTCTCAATGATTGGTGCATTGATTCCGTGGAAAGTTATAAATTTAGTGACTCTTTTAGGTGTACGGAAATTAACAATTTCTTGAAGATTTTTAGGTTCCATTTTTAATCCTTCTTTCCCTTTTTACAAAATAACACTTCTTAAAATTCACAAACAAATTTTCTTGCTAGAGTTTCTTAAGAAAATTAGTGAAATTCATTAGATATTCTTACTTTCACTCACTCTACACTAGTATGTCAACACGATATACTATGACAAATTTCCCTATAAACTTCTTTAAAATTTCATTCATAAGTCTCATAAAATTACTTGGAGAATTACAGAGACCAAATGGCATAACAAACCATTGATACAGTCGTTCATTGGTTTTAAAATGAGTTTTCCATTCACCCCTTTATCTTATCCCGATTTAATGGTATCCACTTTTTACATATTTTTAAGAAAATATCTTTCTCCACTAAGAAAATCCATCAAATCATTACTTCTGGGTAAAGGAAATCCCTAATTGATAGTCATCTTGTTTATTACTATGGAATATGTACACCTTCTCCAGCGTCCATCTTTCTTTGGAGCAAGTACAATAGTCACTCCACATGGACTTAAACTCTTAGTGAATAGTCCTTTATCTAACAACTACTGCAAGTGTTTCCTAATTTCCTAGTTCTCTTTTGGATTCATTCCGTATGCAGCTTTGTTTGGAAAACTTAATAAAAGTATCAAGTCTATGTGATATACTTATATTTATTACACTTTGTAATTTATTAGGAAAATTATCCACAGTAATGTCACATTATTTATTCAACAACCTTTGAATTTCTTCATGAAAATCATCAATTGTATTTTTCCTTCAAACTAAAGAAAAATTTACCTTATTTTAGTTAGTTTTCTAAAGATATTATTTTCCACTCATTAGAAAGGATTTGACTTTAGAGTGCGAAACTTTGATGTTCTTCCTTCCTTCATAGGCAACAAATTGTGATCAATACCATCATGAAGGAACTTATATACATTTATCATCCCATCATGCATAGCTCCCCTATCATATTGCCAAGGTCTCCCAAGCAAAATATGACATACATCCATATACATCCATTGGCATCAGATCACACAAAATTTTATCCTTGTATTTTCCCAATTGTAAATATATTTCACACTATGCATGTATCAATATCTTATGACCTCTTTGAAATGAGTATAGATTATAAGGCATAAGATGCTTAATGGTATTCAAATTCAATTTCTCAACCACTAGAGACAATATTATCTATACTTAGAGTGTGGATGCTCATCTCACAACATTTTCCTCCAACTTTTCAAATTGTCTTAAACAAAGTCTTTCTGTGCGTTGGTTCTAAAACTTCCTTCTCTAGTTGAATCAACACTTTTTTGATCACCAAGAAGTCTTTGGTTTTAGCAATTTTTGTTTCTACTTCTGTTTCTACTATTCCTACTTCGTATTCTACTATAGGAGCAACAACTGCATTTCTTTGTCTAGGGTCTTCTGTTGAATCTTTAATTAAACTGAGTGGGGGGGGGGGGGTGAATCAGTTTAATACATACATAATCTTTTAAAAAATTTCACCAAATTTATTTATAGCTTAATTTGTGAACAGTCTTAATGTTGCAGCCAATATTAAATTAATGTGACACCACACTTATGTTGAGAGCAGCAAACAATTAAGCAGATAGAAAGAATCACATCAACACATAAGAAACACACACAGAGACAACAGATGTAAGTGGTAACCCATAAAGGGAGAAAACCACAACTTATTATTGTTGTGATGCAAATGCAAGTTCCAACTCCCTCTCACCACTGTTTTCTATAGGCACCAACCTATAGGGGGCTCTATCCTCAATTCTGCAAGCTAGAACTTGCAAGGAAGCACCAAATCCCTTCGATTTTCTGCAGAAACCAACCTACAGGAGGCTCCAACCTCAGTCAGCTACAACTGAAAGCTATCAGGCTGCAACTTGATAGGGAAGCTCCAACTTCCTCAATTTATCAAACTGAATTTTTTCCGATTTACCTCAAATATCAGCTCTGTTCTGTAGCTTCTCTTTCTCCTCTTCTTTTCGTAATCTTCTCTACCTCACTCTTCTGTACTCTACCTTCTCTATATTTACTCTCTATAGCCTGTTTTTGCATATCAAGATGATATTATTTATAGAGTTCCTCACATGACTGTTTGTATTTCACAAAGAATTTAGAGTGAACAATCATGACTCTTTGGCTTCCATCTTCTCATTCCTTTTATCTGCTCATTAAAAAAATAACTGTAGGTGCTTATCTTAATATTACAGTGGGATATTTGCTCTCTTTCGGAGACTTGCAAATGCATCACAAACAATATAAACCAATTACAATGTTTACATTCACATATAATGAAAACTCCAGCTCACTCATTTAGCCTCTTTTGGCTTGCTGCGCATATGTCTTTTCTTTGACAGTGTATGTCATTTTTGTGACTGTGTTTTGTCTCTTTTCAGCTCTGTTTGCTCTTCTTTCCTCTGCTGTGGTGTAACTGTTGCATACGTGTACCTGTGCCTTTTATATCAGTGCATTTTATATAAATATGTAATAGCAGGCGTTAAATCTGGGAAAATTCCAGCTCTTTTCATGCAGCAAGTGTCTTGTTGATGTGGAAGTTCCGCAAGTGGAACATACATACATCCCAATTGCTTTAAATAAATAATCACCCTCCACCTTGAGCCGAGGCCCATGGGTCCACAGACCACATGGCATATTTCAATATAATCGCCACAACATTTTATAACAACGCCTTTTTTATATATATATATATATATATATATATATATATCATAATTTCAATTCTTGGCAAGCTTATCTAAAGTTTTAACATATACACTGCCACTTCCACTATAATCAATAGAATGTCATATATCTGGGCCCAGTTTCCACGCTTTCTGATGCTATACTTGACTTCTTCCGATTGCAATTGATCGCAATCACAATTTCTATTTGAATGTACCAACATTCAAATATTCTGAAGCTTTGATTATGATTACTCTGATGCGATACGATTAATCGCAATCGCAAATTCCATTTGCATGTCCTGATGCTCCGCTTTAACTCCGATTGTGATTGGTCACTGTTGCGATTTCTCCGATTGTGATTGATCGCAATCGCGACTTCAAATACTCCAATGCTATTGACCACTCCTGCTCCGATTGCGATTAATTGCAATCGCAATTTTCTGTTGTGATGTTCTGATGCTATTATAATCTCCGAGGCGATTAGACTGATCCGATGCGATTATGCCAGACTTCAAATACATTTGAATCATAATTCATACACCCATCGAGTCCGGTCTTCAATCGCAATCGCAACTTTCTGTTGCATGTTCCGATGCCTTCCTTAAATCTGATGCGATTGGGAAGGGTCCCACCATATAAGGTACTTGGGTTCTGATAATAAAACGCTCCATATCATTTAATATTATTCTTTGAACCTTTGTGTATAAGGTGCCGAATATGTAATGCGTTGTATGTATACTCATGCGTGGGTAACGATTCGCGGAATTGTGTTTATGTTATATGTACCGTCCGGTTGGGTAATGGTTCTTGGAATTATATACATATATCCTCCGGCTAAGGTAGTGATTCTTGGAATAGAGGTTTGTGTATATATATATATGCATGCCTCTTGGGTTAATATTCCCAGAATTTATGTGCCTCTACTGTGCTAACGCCTCTGTCGCTCGACCGCTTCACTGCCTCTGTATTTGTTGCCTCTGTCTCCGCTGCTCGACCATTTCACTGCCTCCATATTTGTTGCTTCTGCCTCCATTGCTTGACCGTTTCACTCTAACTCTATATTTGACTGTTACGCTTTAGGAGTGTTCTTCCGCTTGTCTCCTTTGCTTGTTTCCATTTCAGCGCTGCTCGACCTTTGCCTTTGCCTTCTTATGTACATATTCCCTGCTGCTGTTCTTTGCTTTCTTTGCCATCAATGACAATATTTCTAACAGTCTCCCCCTTTGGTATTGATGGAAATACACTTCCTATGTTTGCCTGTTAGAATCCTTTCTTCTGTTGCTTGCTCTTCCTCCCCCTTTGACATCAATGCCTCATTTCTCTGTATAGGCTCTATCGTTGCATTTCCTTTCTTTTAGTTGTGTTTAGACCACCATTTTCTGTCTTTGTACCCTGCTGCTCCAGACTATTGTACAAGACTTGTTGAGAGAACACTTTAAGGATTATTGAACTTGAATATACGTTTTTTCTCTCTCTGATATAGTGAGCCAATATATGTTTTATAGCTGTGTTTCATCTATAGTGCACAATGATGCATTTAACGACTGAAAGGTCCTTGTTGTTGTTGTAAAAAATGAATCAAACCAGAGCTTACAACTCATTGTAAGAACGGGCAATATCTTTCAATATTAGAAGCCAACTGACTTTCCTTTTTGTATAATGTGTTTTCAAAACAAACCCTTCAATGTTTTGGTCAATTTTACTTATCAACCGTGCAGTTTTATTTAGATGGTAATCACAGTTATTCCTTTATTCTTCAGATATTTTGACTGTTCTATCAGAGTGAATTTCTGCAAAAGCATATTCAAGATGTTTGATTGAAAACTCAGCAAACAACCTTCGCACAGTTTTGTAACTGATATTAAGAAAAAAAGGCCTTGGAGATATACATGTACCGATTTCAGGAAGGCATGCAATTATATATATAGAAGAAGATATTGCTTCAATGCTCAATATACTACTTTAGGTGTAAGCAAGTTAATGTTATTTTTTCTATGTTACGGACCTTTTTCATGCTGAATGCTGATAATACTGAGAATATTATCTTATAGCTCTTTGATCCCGTGGACCTGTTTTATGCTTCCCTTGCTTGCTGATTTCCTTTAGGAATGATATTTTCGTTTCTGTTCTCCCCTTGAGACTGTGCTTTCTCTTCATATTAGAGAGTAGTATCTTCATAGACTACCCCTAATTTATCTCTCAAATATTGAAATGATTCTCTAGCAAGAGGTTTGGTAAATATATCAGCTGTCTATTCTTTTGTCAGCACATACTCCAGCTTTACTATCTTCTGAGCCACTTCTTCTCGGAGAAAATGATACTTCATTGGGATATGCTTAGTTTTTGAGTGAAGCACAGGATTTTTTGATATACTTATAGTGCTTGTATTATCACATTTTATTGAGATAGGTTCATTAATGCTTACATTCATGTCTTGAAGAGTCTGCTTCATCCAAATGGCTTGTGTACAACATGTTGCTGCTGCTATATATTCTGCTTCAGCTGTAGACAGGGATATAGATGTTTGTTTCTTGCTTAACCATGCCACCAGACTTTCTCCTAGATAGAATGCACCTCCACTTGTACTCTTTCTGTCATCCACATAGCTAGCCCAATCTGCATCTGTGTATGTTGTCAAGGTGAAGCTTTTTATTTTAGGATACCAAAGTCCATATTGTGTTGTTCCTTGTAGATATCTGAATATTCTTTTGACTGCAAGAAGGTGATTTTGTTTAGCCGCTGCTTGATATCTAGCCACGAGTCCTACTGCTAGCATGATATCTGGTCTTGATGCTGTCAAATACAACAGGCTTCCTATCATGGATCTGTAGAGTTTTTTATCTACATCTGCAGACCCATCATCAACACCCAGCTTGCATCCCGTGATCATGGGGGTTGTCACAGGTTTGTAGTCCTCAATTTTGAATTTTTTCAACATTTCTTTTAAGTATTTTTCTTGAGAGATGAATGTACCTGTGTTCTTTTGCTGAATTTGCAGTCCCGGGTAGAAAATGAGCTCTCCAATCATCGACATTTCAAACTCTGTATTCATTTCATCAGCAAACTCTTTTGCTAGTTCTTCTCTATTGCTTCCAAACATAATGTCATCAACATATACTAGAACAATCAGGAGTTCATTTTCATGAGATTTTATATATAGATTGTTGTCTACTCCACCTCTCTTAAAACCCTATTTTTGCAAATATTTATCAAGTCTTGAGTACCAAGCATGAGAAGCATGTTTCAGTCCATATAGGGCCTTCTTCAGTCTGCACACATAGTCTTCTTTCTCTGTCAATGAGAAGCCTTCTGGTTGTTCCATGTAGACTTCTTCTTCCAAGTCTCCATTCAGGAATGCAGATTTTACATCCATTTGATATACTTTGAAGTTTTGGGAGCAAGCAAATGCCAGAAACATTCTGATAGCTTCCATTCTGGCTACAAGGGCAAATCTTTCATCATAATCTAGTCCTTCAATTTGTGAGTATCCCTTATAGACAAGTCTGGCTTTATTCCTGATTATCTGTCCTTCTTCATTCATTTTGTTTTTGAATACCGATTTTAAGCCTATGACATTTTTCTCAGTGGGCATAGGCACTAGTTCCCAAATATTACTTTTCTCAATTTGGTCCAATTCTTCATTCATAGCATTCACCCAAGACTTGTCCTTGCTGGCTTCTTAAAATTTATTTGGCTCTATTTGTGACAACATGGCTATGTATACCTCTTATGTTTGTTTTGTTAGCTGCCTTCTTGTCTGGACCCCTTCTTTCTTGTCTCCTATGATCTGATCTTCAGGATGATTCTTCTGAGTGTATCTTGAGGGGGCTTTCGAGCTCAGTTATGTATCTTCTGTTGTCTTTCTTGTTTCATCATCATTCTAGTCTTCTTCTTCATGGTTTTCTGATGGACTGCTGCAGTTTGTATTTCTTGTATTGTTTGGAAGTTATTAATCAAATCTCACATCAATACATTCAACTATTTTCCGAAGAGTCTTGTTGTAGCACCTGTACCCTTTACTTTTGGATGCATATCCTAGAAATGTCCCTTCATCTACTCTTGCATCAAATTTCCCAAGATTTTCATCCTTATTCTTTATGTAACACTTGCTTCCAAAGATTATAAAATGTTTAATTGAAGCAGGTTTCCCATGCCATAGTTCATAGGGAGTCTTGTCACTTCTTGGCCTTAAGTGGGCTTTGTTCAGAATATGCACTGCTGTGTGTACTGCTTCTGCCCAGAAGTTTTGTGGAATATTATTGTCCTGCATCATGGCTCTGGCTATTTTTTGAACATATCTGTTTTGTCTCTTTGCTACTCCATTTTGCTGAGGTGTCCCTGCAACAGTAAATTTTTGTTTTATGTCATATTCATTATATAGATCTGCAAAGTCATAATCTGTGAATTCACCTCCTCTGTCCGATCTGATGCATTTTAGTTTGCATCCTGTCTGATTTTCTGCTAATGCTTTGAATATTTTGAATTTTTCCAGAGCTTCCGACTTATTCTTGAGAAAATCAACCCATTTCATTCTGGAGAAATCATCTATTATCAGCATGAAGTAGGATTCTCCACTTGGTTTTTTAGTTCTTGCAGGTCCACACAGATCCATGTGCACAAGCTGAAGTGGTCTTCTTGTTGATAACTCCTCTTTGGCCTTAAAGGATGTGCGAGTTTGTTTACCCAATTGACAAGATTTACATATGGTATTAGATGGCTTCTTTATTTCTGGCATGTCTTTGACAGCTTTCTTCTTGCATATTCTAATGATGTGATCGAAGATGAGATTTCCCAATATTTTATGCCATAACCATGACTCTTCTAGTTTGCTAAGATGACATGCTTCATCTTCCTCTTTCACAATGTAAACATTACTCTCTGTTCAAACTCCTTTGAGCAGAGTCTTATCTGTGGTGCTTGATCTGACTTCACAATCTTGTGCCCTAAAGAGAACTTCGCAGCCTTTGTCACACATCTGACTAACACTTAGTAAATTCACTTTCATCCCATCTACAAATAATACATATTGAGCCTTTCCTCTGCCATTGTCTATGCTGAATGATCCTTTTCCCTTGATCTTGCCTAATTTATCATTGCCAAAAGTAACATTACCAGATTTATTTTCATCAAGAGTTATAAACTTGCTTTTGTCTCTAGTCATGTGTTTTAAGTAGCCACTGTCCAGGTACCACTGAATTTTCAGGTCTTGAGTAGTTAGAGATAAGTCACACTTATTCTCCTTCTTTATCCATTGGAGGCATCCTTTTGTTTGGTATCTTCTGTTAGTTGATGAATCACATCCTTTCAAAGAAAATTTGGAAGGTATATGTCCAACTTGATTGCATATACAACATTTGATCATAGTTTTTTCAGAATTGTGAGTATGAACAAAATTTATTTGATTCATAAACCTCCTTGAGGTGTTGAACATCAATATTTGTCCATAATTTCTACATTCAATAATTTTATGGCCAAATTCCTTACAATAAAAACAATAACCATAGAAATTATTTGCATACCTGATGTAAGGTTGTTTTCTCCATTTGTTTGTTTGAGACAATCTCTTCACTGTTTGCATCTTTTGCAGGTTTGAATTACTCCTCCTTGCATAACAATATGCAGCAATGTGTCCCGGCTTGTGGCAGACATAACAGGTGGCATTCTTCATAGGAGGGAAGAATCTCCCTTGATGGCTTCCAAATTTGACATACTCAGGGGCATATGATTCTTTTTCTGTCATCTTAGTATTTATTGCATTCTTTGTTACTAGAGATTTCTTCTGATCTCTGTCATCCTTATTACATGTTTCTTCTTTTTTAGGAATTATCTGGGCTGCTTCATCAATCTTCTTTTCTTTTACAAAAATTATATTTTTGTTTTCCTTTTCTTTGCCTTTACTCGATTCTCCTTCATAGCCTATTCCTGTTTTTATCATTGGGGATCTTTGAGCAACCAGAATTTCACTCAACTTACTAGAGCTTGTTGTTTGAGAAGAGTTTATAACCACTTTCCTTTGAGAATTTTCTATTTTCTTCCTGAGACATACTACTTCTTCTTCCAGTTTCTCTTGTTCTCGGGTTTTATCCTTGATTTGTTGAAGTAACATGTCTTCTATCTTCTTGGCTTCTTCAAGTTCTACCTTCAGCTACATGAGGACTTCTGAATTCCGTTCTTCTCGTACAAACTTGAGGAGAATGTCCTTTTGTTTTCTGCATTTCAGCTTGAGTCTATCAATCTCTTCTAGAGCACTTCTTAGCTCCCCCTCAAGGTCGACTTCACCTTCTTCTTCTTCATCTTCTAGCAGGAGACCTTCAAGTTCTTCTATGGCCATCAATAAGAATTCAAAGGTTCCTTCTTCACTTGAGGATTCATCTGAATCTTCAGATGTACTGCTGTCTTGTTGAGCATAGAAGGATTTTCTGCTGAACTTCTTTCCTTTCTGCCAGTTCTTTGATTTATTTTTCTCCGACTCTTGAGCCTGATTCCTTACTTTCTTGTGAGGACACTTAGCAGCATAGTGTCCCACTCTTCCACAGTTAAAGCATTTGAAGGGGAGTTTACCTTTGTATTTACCTGAGCCTCTATCCAATTTCTTGACAAACTTTGCCTCTTCTTCATCCGAGCATGAGCATATGTCTCCCTCTTCTTCTTTCTTCTTTTCTGTTTTAAAAGTTGCTTCCCTCGTACTTGGATTTTTCTGTGGGAGCCTCATTTCATAGGCTGTTAGATTTCCAAGTAGCTGGTTCATGGTCAAGGTCTCCCAATCAACTGTTTCTTCTATTGCAGACACCTTTGGATTAAACCTGGATGGAAGAGATCTTAGAATCTTTTGCACAATTATACTTTCTGGCATTTTTTCTCCAAGAGCTTTCATATTGTTAATAATTTCTGCAGCTTTTAGGAAGAAACTGGCAATGTCTTCATCATCATTCATTCTTAAGTTCTCAAACTGGGCTCTATAGACTTGAAGTTTGGTAGTCTTTACTTTCTTGTCTCCCTCATGTATGTTCTCAAGAGTATCCCATATTTCTTTGGCAGAGTCTTTGTGCATTACTTTAATAAACTCTACTTCACACAATCCATTCAGGATGGCATTCATGGCTTTTGCGTTAGCCACAAAATCTTGTTTTGTTTCTTTCTCTGTGTCAGTTGCCTTTGGGGCATATCCTAATTCCACAGCAGCCCATACTTCTATTCCTAGAGACATTATGTATGTCCTCATTCTGATTTTCCAGAAAGCATAATTTTCACCAGTGAAGAAAGGGGCTTTATTGGTTGAGCATCCTTCTTTACTAGCCATCTTGGGAACCTAGGATCTCCTTTCAGTTGTTAGACTTGCACAAAGGAACCTGATCTGATACCAATTGTTGAATCTTTAATTAAACTAAGGGGGGGGGGGGGAATCAGTTTAATACATACATAAGCTTTTCAAAATTTTCACCAAATTTATTTACAGCTTAAGTTGTGAACAATCTTAAGATGTTGCAGCCAATATTAAATTAATGTGACACCACACTTATGTTGAGAGCAACAAACAATTAAGAAGATTGAAAGAATCACATCAACACATAAGAAACACACACAGAGACAACAGATGTAAGTGGAAACCCATAAAGGGGGAAAACCACAACTTATTATTGTTGTGATGCAAAGGAAAGCTCCAACTCCCTCTCACCACTGTTTTCTGCAGGCACCAACCTACAGGAGGCTCTATCCTCAATTCTGCAAGCTACAACTTGCAAGGAAGCACTAACTCCCTTCGATTTTGTGTAGGCACCAACCTACAAGAGGCTCCAACCTCAGTCAGCTACAACTGACAGCTATCAAGCTGCAACTTGATAGGGAAGTTCCAACTTCCTCAATTTATCAAACTGAATTTTTGCTGATTTACCTCAGATATTAGCTCTGTTCTGTAGCTTCTCTTTCTCCTCTTCTTTTCTTAATCTTCTCTGCCTCACTCTTCTGTACTCTGCCTTCTCTATATTTACTCTCTCTAGCCTGTTTTTTCATATCAAGATGATATTATTTATAGAGTTCCTCACATGACTATTTGTATTTCACAAAGAATTTAGAGTGAACAGTCATGACTCTTTGGCTTCCATCTTCTCATTCCTTTTATCTTCTCATTAAAAAAATAACTGTAGGTGCTTATCTTAATATTACAGTGGCATATTTTCTCTCTTTCAGAGACTTGCCAATGCACCACAAACAATATAAACCAATTACAATGTTTACATTCACATATAATGAAAACTCCACCTCACTCATTCAGCCTCTTTTGGCTCGCTGCGCGTATGTCTTTTCTTTGACTGTGTCTGTCCTTTCTGTGACTGTGTTTTGTCTCTTTTCAGCTCTGTTTTCTCTTCTTTCCTCTGCTGTGGTGTAACTGTTAAATACGTGCACCTGTGCCTTTTATATCAGTGCATTTTATATAAATATGTAATAGCTGGCATTAAATCTAGGCAAATTCCAGCTCTTTTCACGCAGCAAGTGTTTTGTTGATGTGGAAGTTCCGCAAGCAGATCATACATACATCCCAATTGTTTTAAATAAAGAATTTCCCTCCACCTTGAGCTGAGGCCCGTGGGTCCACAGACCATGTGGCATATTTCAATATAATCGTCACAACGCTTTATAACAGCGCCTTATATATATATATATATATATATATATCGTAATTTCAATTCTTGGCGAGCTTATATAAAGTTTTAACATATACACTGCCACTTCCACTATAATCAATAGAATGTCATATATCTAGGCCCACTTGCCACGCTTTCCGATGCTATACTTAACTTCTTCCGATTGCAATTGATCACAATCGCAATTTCCATTTGAATGTACCAACATTCCAATATTCTGAAGCTCCGATTGCGATTACTTTGATGCGATACGATTAATCGCAATCGCAAATTCCATTTGCATGTCCCGATGCTCCGCTTTAACTCCGATTTTGATTGGTCACTGTTGCGATTTCTCCGATTGCGATTTATCGCAATCGCGACTTCGAATACTCCGATGCTATTGACCACTCCTGCTCCGATTGCGATTAATCGCAATCACAATTTTATGTTGTGATGTTCTAATGCCCTTATAATATCCTAGGTGATTAGACTGATCCGATGCGATTATGCCAGACTTCAAATACATTTGAATCATAATTCATACACCCATTAGGTCTCGTCTTCAATCGCAATCGCAACTTTCTGTTGCATGTTCCGATGCCTTGCTTAAATCCGATGCGATTGGGAAGGGTCCCACCATATAAGGTACTTGGGTTCTAATAATAAAGCACTCCATATCATTTAATATTATGCTTTGAACCTTTGTGTATAAGGCGCTGAATATGTAATGCGCTGTATGTATACACCTGCATGGGTAACGATTACCGGAAATGTGTTTATGTTATATGTACGCTCGGTTGGGTAATGGTTCTCGGAATTATTACATATATCCTCTGGCTAAGGTAGCGATTCTCAGAATAGGGGCTTGTGTATATATATATGCATGCCGCTTGGGTTAAGATTCCCGAAATTTATGCACCTCTGCTGTGCTAACGCCTCTGCCGCTCGACCACTTCATTGCCTCTATATTTGCTGCCTCTGTCTCCACTGCTCGACCGTTTCACTGCCTCCATATTTGTTGCTTCTACCTCCACTGCTCGACCGTTTCACTCTGCCTCTGTATTTGACTGTTATGCTTTAGTAGTGTTCTTCTGCCTGTCTCCTTTACCTGTTTCTGCTTCAGCACTGCTCGACCTCTGCCTCTGCCTTCTACTGTACATATTCCCTAATGTTGTTCTTTGATTTCTTTGCCATCAATGACAATATTTGTAACATCTTCATTTTCTAGACACTCAAAATATCTATGTCCTAGCTTTCCACACTTTAAGCATATGAACTACCTCCCTCTACCTCTACATGTTATTCCGTTGGAAATGCTTCCCCTTTCTCTAGTATCACTCCTTGTTGGTGTGTGCTGGTTTGAGTTGTTTGTATTAGCTCCTACTCTGGGTGTTGTAGATCTCGCTCTACGACCTTGACTTATATTCCTATAAGAGTACTTTTCCCTCTCACAGATTACTTCCTAATAAGTTTTTCATAATTTGTCAATTCCATTTGATAACCTTCATCTACTTTTTTAGGATATAACATGTTGATTTCATCCTATATGTCCATTCTCAATCCATTAATGTACCTTGTAGTCTTCTCTTCTCTATCTTGAACTGGTCCAGCCTTTATACTAACCTTGTAGAAATATTTTTTGTATTCTCTTATTTTCATCAACCTTTTCCTAAGGTCTCTATATATAAGGTAACCTCATAGTCACTAGGAAAGAACTTTTTTCTAAGTTTTGAAACCATCATGTTCCATTTTTTGAAGGGTTTCTTACATGATTTTATCCTTTCAGCTTGTACTACATTTCACCATAGAGATGCATGCCCCTACAATCTAGTGACAACTAAGTTTACCTGCCTCTCTCCTTCCATTTCTTCAAAGTCAAAGAGTTTGTTCATCTCATTGATCCAATCAATCAGCTCTAACCGCCTATACCATGGGACTTCAAGTTTAGGCTTTGAAGTACATCTTAGCAGATATTTCAGAAGGTGTAGGTTCCTCCTCCTCTTCATGATCTTCTTCCTAATAAAGATCTCCTTTAGGAACTCTTTTAGTCTCCCTTGTTGCAAGTATTTCCCCCAACCTTGGTATAGATTTCATTGTTGCAATTGGTATGCCTCCTCTTCTACTCCTACCCTAAAAGACATTTTTGAACCTCATATTATTCTCTTAAAGGTTTAAGTGTTTCTTCTTCTAATTTTACCTCCTCTGATACCCTAAATTAGGTAGGTTACCTTCATGATTGAGCTAAATTTTCAAGTTCTCTATTTATTTCTTCTTTTTCGTGTTCATCTTCAAAAATTCATAGATTTTATACTTGAAAATATTTTTTTTGAAATGGAACAGAAACTTAAATGTATCATCTATTTAAGCTGGAATCACTCACTTCTCTCCGTGGACTTGGTTGCATTTATTCCATAGACCCTTCACTGGAGCATACCCAACAAGCAAGAATGACATAACCATTAGAAAGAAAGATTTGGCTAATCTAGGATCAATCCTATAAAAAACAATTTAGAGAACTCAATGAATCTCTTCAACCAAGCATGTTATCAAAAAAACCACTAGCTAGTCACACATTATACCCCTTATGCAAAAAATGTAGATAGAAAAATATTCAAATTCTTTTTCATTTTCTTAGAAATGAAGCCCCAAAATAGGTGACATTCCTCCCTGTACTATTTCTCTAGTGTTTGAAAACTAAAGTTTAAAATGAGAAATTGATGCAAATCCAATATTCTTATATTTTCCACAAAAACATATTGGAAAAATAACCTCAACCTAATCAACTAAGAATAACTGAAATCTTAAGGATGATATGTTTTAAACCAAATAAAAACAAATTATATCTAGCTATTACAAATGGATTCTACCTTATCCTTAAAAACTGAAATTTACACGACAAGGATCCAACCCCTTAGCTTGTAAGATATTTTTTGATTTTCTTCATAAATAGCAGTGAAGCATGACCTTGAGAAATATCCCTTACATTAGCCACTAAATTGACTATGCTCCTGCATCAATGAGTGAAGAAACACCACAAAGAAGTGAGGCATTGTAGAGATGGTGTAAATATGATGCATTAATGACTAAAGTTAGAAGATATATTTACCAACCCTCTTCCTAAAAGATATTTACCAAGATATATTAGAAAGTGAGGTTTGGTGCAATCCTATAAAAAAAAAAAAATAGAGAAATCAACTAATATCTTCAACCAAGAATTTTCTCAGTGTAAATATGATGCATTAATGACTAAAGTTAGAAGATATATTTACCAAGCTTCTTGGTAAAAGATATTTACCAACATATATTAGAAAGTTAGGTTTGGTGCAATCTTATAAAAAAGAGTTTAGAGAAATCAACTAATATCTTCAACCAAGCATTTTCTAGGAAAAAAACTAGCTAGTCACACATTTGTCCCCCTTCTATAGCAGAATTTTCAAATTCTTTTTCATTTGCTCTAGATTTCTCTAGTGTTTGCAAATTAAAGTTTTAAATGAGAAATTGATGCAAAATCAATATTCTTATATTTTCCAACAAAGTCAGAAGTCAATTGTGGAAATATGTAGGTTTTTTTATATTAGTCTCTATTTTTTAATATTAATTATAAATTCCAATATTAATTATAAATTACATATAGTAGAAATTTTAAAATATTTGTTTATGTATTTTAATGTCCAATAAAATAGATATTTGTTTGGATGATGAATTATAAATTCCATATAGTCAAAATTTTGAAATATTTGTTTGTTTATTTTAATGTACAATAAAATAATTATTTGTTTAGATGATGGATGATCAATCTGTTAGAAAAAAATTATTTGCTTGGATGATCAATCTGTTTGCAAATTTTTCTAATAAAATACATATCGGTTAAGATATGATTTATCGCGAGTGGGTGGGAAATAGTTGTACAAATTATAATATATGAACAAAATAGCGGGGTTCTAGAAAACATGAACGAATTTCACCTCAAAAATCTCTGCTAATGGTTATCGCCTGCTGTGACATAGGAATATATACACAGTACCACATGAATATATATATATATATATATATATAAAGAGGTGGGAAGAGAGGGGAGTGGATAGAAGCGACAAGCGGGCGATCGAAGAAGTAACCGAGGGAGATTGAAAATGGCGATGGCGCGACAGGTTATGGTGAGCGTGTGCCTTATGGCGTTAGTGGGGAGTTCAATCTCCAAATTTACTTGCGATATTTTACAGCGAAGGGACGAAATGTATTATTGCAACTAATACATTGAATTCGGTGATCTTATGCCCGAGTGTTGTAGTGTCGTTAAAAACTACTTCGCTGAATCCCCCAATGACGACCAACATTTTCGGGATGTATGCAAGTGCATTATTAAGATCGGTACCCCGAGTGGTGGATACTACCCCGCTTCAGTTCCCGCCGCTATGCCTCGTCTTTGCCAGGTCCCCAACAGAGGAGACTGCCCTTACTAATAGGTCGGTCAATCTTCCACAATATATTGTTGTGTGTTACCATATTAGAGTGAGCGGGTTTTGTTAAGATGCAATATTAGAGTGAGCAGGTTTTGTTAAGATGCAATATTAGTATTAGTGTGTGGGTTGGGCATGTTTTGTCATATGCTTTCTCTAATAAAGCCCGTGGGCTACTAGTGTCTCATAAATATGTAATCAGCTTAGGAGTATAACTATCAATGTATATGTAAATGTGCATACACTTTTTATATTAAAGTATACTTATGTTAAGAGTATAGTATTGGAATTTTTATTTTTATTTTCAAAATAATTGAATAATATATTATTCTTTATAAACATATAAAATCATTATACATTATATATACATAAATTTTTAGTTTTAAAAAATTAATTATATTTCAAAAATATTTATATTGTTTTAAATTTAAAATATTTTTATAATTTAATTTAATGTATTTAATTCTTTATATTATATATATAAAATTAAAAATACAATTAAATATAAATGCAATTTACTAAAACAAAATATATATATATATATTTAATTATTATCATATTGTTAATATATTTAATTATTATCATATTGTTAAATCTAAAACATTTGTGATTCGTAATTTAGTAATTTATTATATTTTTAATAATTAAATTTCTTTGAAAAATAATGAATAATAGCTAAACTTTTATTTTTAAAAAATAATTTATATACTACAAAATTTTATATTAATTTCAATTTAAAGTATATACATAAAGGTTTTGAATTTATAATTTATTGCATAATATTTTTTATATTATTTATATATACCATTAAAATTAAAAATAAAAGTTAATTATTTTTAAATGTAATTGAATTAATTTTTTTTTATTATTACAATATTTTTAATTGTTAAATTATTTTAAAAATAATGGAGTAAGATCATTTTTTACATTTAAAAATTAATGTATATTTGGAAAAATTTAATATTGTTTTAAATTTAAAAGATTGATATAATAGTTTCTTTAACGTTTAAGTTATTGAATAATATTTTTTATACTATGTATATACACAATTAAAATTTAAAAAAAAACATCAATTACATTTAAATGTAATTCAATAAAATAAAATATATTTATTTAATAATATATATTTAATCATTATAATCAATAAAATCGAAACGATGGAAACAATGGTTTAAAAAAAAACTCAAGATGATGGGTATACCTATGGTGTAAATTTCCGCATGAAATGAAGCTCCTAGAGCTCAGCACAACTCGGCTCAAAACAATATAAGTAGGGTCACATGAAACCACATGAAATACTCTATGAGCAATCGATTCAAGCTTTAACAATAAAATTATAGAGGAGGTTCTAAATGAAATAAGAGAGGTTAACTACCTTAATTAAAAATAAATAGAATGACGTCTTCCCCACTACAAGAAGGGCGTATCTCTACATACAGAGACTGAGTTTAAATATCAAATACAACATAGCCAATTTAAGTATGGAAATCATATAAACCAGGCCGAGACAGGCTTAAGAATTTTATGAGATTCTTTACATAAAATCAAAACCATGTGAACAACTGAGCCGAAGGTATATATCGCTGAGGAGAACGAATACATGAATTCACTCACAGAAATCAATTATCAATGCCAAACCATGGAAACAACAAAGTATATGTACGTGGAAGTGAATCATAAGAATTTATTCGAAATGCCAAAAGGCTTGGAACGCATAGCTCGTAGCTCCATCGGAATGAGCAGCGTCTCAATCTTCAGAAGGCAACGATGAAAATGAAAGGCCAAATAATAATCTTCGAACTAATTTAGGGATTAAATATGACTTGATCCAAGAACCCTAATTGGACTTAGATTATCTCAATCGTCCATGTGTCCACAGATCGAAGGTGTAGACGAGGATCGGTTTGGGGAAATCGAGACTATAATTTTTACCGCCTAAAAACTTTAAGGTGGATCCATAAAATCCAATGCAAAGTACCTGAATGTATAATATGGTCAATCATCATAAATGAAAGGATATATGTTGCAGAATATAAAAATACAAATCAAAGCCTTTGCGTATAAAACAATCTGAGTTCTCTATTGTGAGATCAAATCAATTTAAAAAACCAATGGTCCACTAAACGAAGTTACAATGAAAGATACGATTTGATTACCAACATTATGAAAACATTAATTCGAACTTTCCGACGAAGCACAAGAAGTACAACCAATTCGATATCTCTTACTCCAACCAACGTTTCATTCCAGTTAGATGTACGTTGTATACTCATGGTTTGTACGAAAAAAAAATTACATGCCAGTGTTGAATCGAATGGATACAAGGATATAATAAAAGTGTCAGGAAGAAATAACGATTCCATGTAGCAAAAGGACCATTTTATAACTTTATTATATATAGAAAAGTTATGTGATATCATGAAAATTGGAAACGTGTTAAGATATCCAAGGAAACGAATTAGTTATTACTCATAGAACATAGGATGGTGTAATACATTGAGCACACAAAACGAAAAATATATATATAGTGATATATGGTGTTAAGAGAAAGCAACCATATATCTTTTTTTTTTGTAAGTTCAGTGTGACAAACCTCCATGATGGTCCGCGAAAGGAACCATATATCATTAAGGGTTAAATGAATGCTTTTGAACGAATATGGTAAATTTTATATATTGGGAAGGATGTGTAATATATATATATATAAGAATGAGACATACAAAATCTAATGAGAAAAAAACCATAAGAGTTATAAAATTATATATGTTGAGTATTTGACTCAACATAAGAAGAATGTTTAATAGAAGTATATTAAATAAGAGATTTCAAAGGTATTCCTAAATATCTATGAATAATAAATGAGCAGAATGTAATTTTAGAGGTAGTATTAGAAAGAAAAAAAAAATTATATAGGTGGAAAGGAAGAGACATTACAAATCATATCAGAGCTCATGTTTGAAAATTGGGTTGTTGTTTTGCTCACCGTATAACTTGTTTTTGAGAAAAAATTTCTGTGATTGATGTGTTTTGTTTAGTGTACAGTGGTATTGGAACTGAAAATTTAATGGCTAAAGGAGATGAAATTTATGTTGATCTGGGTGATGGATATAACACTCCAGATCCCAACACTCCTTTGATGGCTATGTTGCATAAGTTGCAACAGGAAATGGCTGAGCTAAGAAGCGAGAATGATAGGCTATCATTAACCAGCCAGGAGCAGGAAAAGTTGATAAGGGAACTGACCTAATGGAACAACCAAGAAGGTGAAGGTTACAGGAAAAGGAGGAAAGGCAAGTTCTCAGATGATTATGAGGAATATGACACTACCAAACATCAGTCTAAATAGAAGAAGGAATTACAAGGTGAATTCCAAAAAATTAAACCTCCCTCCTATGATGGGGAGAAGGAGGAAGATGCTGAGGCATGGCTATTGAATATGATTAAGTATTTTCAAGTCTATGAATATGAAAGGAATCTGAAGAACAGATTAGCTGTCTACCAGTTATAGGGTAAGGCTACCTTGTGGTGGGAGTAGATGAAAATGGTTCAGGCCATTAATGAAAAAACAGTGACTTGGGAAGATTTCCAAGTCAAGTTTAAAAACTGCTATTTGAACGAACGTTATTATGATGATAAAGCAAAGGAGTTCCATGAAATTAGATTGGGACAGCTCACCATAGATGATTTTATCACCAGTTTAAAAATCTGTTAAGGTATGTTCCTTATATCGTGCAAAGGTTTTTGAACTGTTTGCCTGTTGTTGACAAGGAGAAAATAGAGCTCGATAATCCAAAAACTATGGATCAAGTGGTGAGAAAAGTTAGATTATGCTACCAGCAGTTTAAAGGAAAGAGTGAGCATGGGAAAAGCTGGGTAAACAAGGGTGAATTCAAAGGAAATAAATAGAAACCAGCTTACTTGAAGAACTTTCGTAGGGATCATCAGCAAAAAAAATTTAATAAACCAAAAGAAAGTCAAACTGCTCAGTCCCAAGTTGGTTCAAAACAACTAGATGAAGATAATAAGAAGGAAGGAACAATTAAAATGCAGGAGCCTTTGAAATGTTAGGGCTGCGGAGAATCTCATCTGTTGAGGGACTGTCCACACCGAAATATTCAGATGATTATGAGGGATCGAGAAGCTACCACAGTGAATGATATAGCAAGGAATATACCCACTGTCAGTGCAGTCTTGGAGAAATGACAAGCAGAACACCAAGCTACTATGGTCGAGATGGAAGGTAAGATTGCTGACAAATTTGTTACAATTTTGATTGATCCAGGTGCTTCTTTGAGTTACATTAGTCTGCAAGTTGTAGAGAAATGCAAACTCAAGACTGAAAAATTTCAGTAGTCTTGGTTAGTCCAATTAGCCAGTGGCATCAAGAGAAAATTAACTCATAAGTTACCTCGAACAACAATTAAATTAAATGATTTTCAGACAGAAGTGAATTTAAACATTCTGCCCTTAGGCTCATATGACTTGCTGATAGGAATGGACTGGTTAGAAAAGAAAAAGGCTATGATGAGATGTTGGGATAAAAATTTGCATTGCATACATGAGGAAGGGAGACCTTTTATTCTCAAAGGAAAACCAAAACCAATTTCTGTAAAACAAATATCAACTCTGCAATTAAAAAGAACAGCTAGGAAAGGATATCAAGTATGTGTTGTACATGTTGAAGAATTGGGACAACACCCTAAAGAAAACTTGATGGACACACTACCAGTGGTGAGAGAGTTTAACGAAATTTTTCCAGATGAGATTCTTCATCTTCCCCCCAAAAGAGAGATTGAATTTTCAATCAATTTGGTGCCTGGAGCAACACCTGTTTCCAGAGGCCCTTATCGGATGAGCCCCCTCAAACTCATGGAGTTGAAAATGCAATTGCAAGAATTTTTGGATAAAGGTTATATCAGACCGAGTGTGTCTCCTTGGGGAGCACTGGTGTTGTTCGTGAAAAAGAAGGATGGAACCTTTAGAATGTGCATTGACTACCATCAACTGAATAAGTTGACAATAAAAAACAAATACCCATTGCCCAAAATTGATGACCTTTTTGATCAGGTAAGAGGGAATTCAGTATTTTCTAAGATTGATCTGAGGCCTGGTTATCACCAACTCAGAATTAAGGAGGAAGATATTAGTAAAACAACTTTTCTAAGCAGCTATGGTCACTACAAATTTGTAGTCCTACCTTTTGGTTTGACAAATGCCCCTGCCACTTTTATGTGCTTAATGAACAACGTTTTGAACAAGTACTTAAATAAATTTGCACTAGTGTTCATAGATGATATTATAGTCTATTCAAAAAATGTGGAAGAGCAGAAAGAACACTTAAGGATAGTTTTGCAGACTTTAAATGAAAACCATTTATATGCCAAATTTAGTAAATGTGAATTTTATAAAGACAAGATTCAATACTTGGGGCATATTATTTCTGAACAAGGATTGGCTTTTGATTCCGAGAAAATGAAGGCTATTAGAGAATGGCTGGTGCCGACTGAGGTTTCAGTAGTAAGATCATTTATGGGGATTTTTTGTTATTACCGATGGTTTGTGGAAAGATTTTTGGGAATAGCATATCCCATAACTTCATTATAGAGAAA
The DNA here is from genome assembly GCA_034641835.2 of Pinus albicaulis. NCBI lineage: Eukaryota > Viridiplantae > Streptophyta > Pinopsida > Pinales > Pinaceae > Pinus > Pinus albicaulis. Next base: position 1,328,768,395 of record CM076580.1, read on the forward strand.
AGGGACCAAATTTTAGTGGACTAAAAAATTCCAAAACAGTTTTGAACAAATAAAATTAAATCTCACTACAATCCCTATACTGAAGATGGCAGATCCCGACAAAGAGTTTGTTGTGTGTACAGATACATGTAGAGAGGGATTGGGAGGATAAGTGTTGCAAGAAAATTCTATCATTGCATATGAATCTAGAAAACTTAAGAAACATGAATAGAATTATAGTGTATATGATCTGGAATTGGCTGTTGTAATTCATGCCTTCAAGATGTGGCGACACTATCTTCTTGGAAAAAAATTTACATTGATGACTAATCATATTAGTCTCAAGTACTTATTTTCTCAAACAAATTTGAATGCTCGACAAGCCAGATGGCTATTTTTTCTGAGTGAATTTGATATGGAAATAAAACATATCAAAGGGAAAGAAAACAAAATTGCTGATGCACTAAGAAGAAATGCTTATCAAAACATAAGCAGCATTGGGAGTAGTGATAGTTTTGATTTAGAAGAACTAGTTAAAAAGGTAGCAGATCAAGATCTAAACTATGAGGAACTACAAGTGAAAATGTTGAAGAAAGAAATGGCTGAATACACCCAAAATAAAAAAGGGACGATTTTCTATAAAAACAGATTGTATATCCCCAATGTAGAGTCTTTGAAAAAAGATATCCTAGATGAATATCATAGACATCCATATTTAGGACATCCTAGATATCAGAAAATGCTAACAGCTTTGAAAAAGAAGTTGTTTTGGCCAGGAATGAAAAAGGATTTCGCATACTATTTATCTAGATGCATGGAATGTCAACCAGTTAAAGTTGAGCATCAGCATCCCGCTGGTCTTTTAAATCCCTTACCAATTGCAGAATGGAAATGGAACATTGTTTCTATAGATTTCATAACCGGGTTACCCAAAATAAAGTACCAACATGATTCAGTGATGCTAGTGGTAGACACTTTAACAAAAGATGCACACTTCATACTTGTAAAATCTACTTTTGGGACAACCCAAGTAGCAGATATGTTCCTAAAAGAAATAGTAAGGCTACATTGGGTCCCAAAAATGATTATTTCAGATAGGGACGCCAAGTTCACAGCTACCTTCTGGAAAGGTCTGTTTGGAGGCATGGGCACTAAATTGAATTTTAGTACTGCTTATCACCCTCAGACGGACGGTCAAACAAAGAGGACAAATCAAATCTTGGAGGATATGCTGAGAATGTATGTGATGGATAGGTCATGAAAATGGGAAGACTACTTGCATTTAGCTAAATTTTCTTACAACAATAGCTATCAGTCCTCCATAAAAATGAGTCCATTTGAAGCACTCTATGGAAGGAAGTGTCATACTCCGTTAAGCTGGAGCCAACCTAAAGATAAGCTAGTATTGCGACCAGATACTTTACAAGAAATGGAAAGAAGTTTCAAACAAATACAAAGAAACAGCAAGACAATAGAAGATCGACAGAAAAGCTATGCTGATAAAAAGAGGGTGCATTGAGAGCTCAAAGTGGGTGATCATGTGTACCTACGTATTAAACCCAAAAAAAGCACACTTTACGCTGGAAGTTGTGCAAAATTGGCTCCTAGATATTGTGGGCCTTTAGAGGTATTAGAAAGGGTGGGACCAGTGGCTTATAAGATGGCCCTACCGCCCCATGTTAAAGTTCATGATGTGTTTCATGTTTCGTTATTAAAAATATATGTACATGATGCTTCTCACATTGTTGATTGGAATGTGATACAGGTGGAACTAAAAGTGGAGTTCCTTCCAAATCCGCTTCAAATATTGGAGAGGGAAGAAATTGAATTGAGAAACCGAACAGTAGCAAGAGCAAAGGTGCTGTGGAAGCACATTACTACTGAAGAAGATACGTGGGAAAGAGAAGATGAAATGATGGAAAAATATCCATATATATTTTTAAAATGAACTCTAGTAATTAGTTGATAACACTGAGGATGGTGTTTGTTTTCAGAGGGGGAATATGTAACACCCCTAGTTTTATGTTTTTCAAGTTAGACATTTTAAATTCAATCGAAAAGGGTTGGACCCCAATGAATAATTATGATGTGGATGTAATTAATGATTTAATTGTGAGAAATAAGTAAAATATTTTTGTGCATATTGACCAAATGAGAAATTTTAGATTACTTTCCAAATCCATTAGGTATGGAAAGAGGCTAAGACTTTCCCCAAAAATCTTTCAAAAATCCTTGAAAGAATTTATTTCTAATTTATATTTTTGAGGAAAAATATAGATTTCCCCAATGAGGTGGAGAGTAGTTGGGAAGAGGTAAAAAGATGGAAAAGCAGAAAGCAGCTTTAAAAGTCCCTAAATAAGGGAAGTCTAGGCAAACAGGAATGAAATCATCCTGTAATTCTGGACGCAGAATTAGAAACGGGCTTTGGGGAGCATAAGCTTAAATAAGCTACTCCAGAACAGATTGAGTTTGGTCTATTCTTGGAGAGGATCTCAGCTCGAGGGTGAGTTCTATGGATTAAATAACTCTAAGGTTGGGAGGACTGGTCATCACAGAAGTGGAATGCATACAAAATTTATAAATAATTAAATTAGATGCTGTCAGACAATGCTGAAAAGTGTTGTAGTGATTATGTTGAGTAGTTGTTGTGTTATGAAATTCCATACTTTTAACATAATTAAATAGAAGAGATAATTCTTCTAAATTTCTGTATGGTAGTAGGAACAAATCTAGGGAACACTGTCAGCCAAAATCTCTAAACCATTGGGTGGTTTAAATCTGGAGAGAGTATAAATGATTCCCTAGAATAGTTACAGTGTAACTTTAATCTGCTTCTATAATGAATAGTACATGAACAGAAAAAAAAATAAACTAGATTCATGTATTAATAACTGGTGCTTGTGGTAAGTTTATACCTTATGTATGTAGATACATGCCAATGGAAATTTAGTACAGACTCAAGAAAGGAGTGGTTTAATTACACTATAAATTAAACATGAAAATAATTTTGTTTTATGAAGTAAACATGATTTATGGCATTTATGATAACTTAAGTCTGCTTATAACATGTTCAGTTTGAATAATCAACAGGAAAATACATATATGAAATATAAGATAAATTTCAGACAAAACTCATAAGCTGCTTGGAATAACAGAGATACACTAGCAAAGAATTAATAAATTCTGGTTAGAGGTGCTTACTAGAACCTAGAAATGTTGACTATCTTATACCAATTCTTTTAAAAAATCTAGAGCCTCCTATTGCTGATATAAAGTAAATAAATGTGACAATTCTAAACTGAGATATAGAATGAGAATTTATACTTTTTGGAGTATTGAAATATGTATGGGTAAGTAGATAGAATGAAAGGTGAGTTCACATAACTACAAAGAGGTACATGAGAAGGTATCCATAGTTGAAAACTGGTATCTTGAAGAGGAGGGATCATGCAGAAATACATATAATAATACAAATTATTGATACACAGCTATTAGTTACTGTGCCAAGAAAGATTTATGTAAACTCATTCCGTAGTTTTATATATATATAAATATTACTACGAAATGGATAGAACAGAAGGATAAGCTATGACTAGTAAATTTATCAATTCCAGTGTATAAAATAACGCAGGAAGTTACAGCAAAGAGAAAATATGATATGTATATTAACATTAAATAGAGGTCTAAGAATAAACATATTCTATCATAAATCTGTTGACAAGAAACAAAAGCTGTATATATATTTTTCTGAAACCAAACTAATTAAACTAGAACATACTGTTCAATAATATATACCCAAAAACCATTATAACTTGAATTTATATAATTAGGATTCATAATCAAACCGAGTCTCTGTTAAAAAGTCCATTATTGAAATTAATAATTCTATGACAATAAGACTAGAATTGTTAGGATGAGTTATAAACTAAACATGTGAAAGAGTTTTTATGCTCTGACGAAGATAATTTCGTTACCGACCTGAAAATTAAAATGGGGAAACGAAGTTAACTTCAAAAAAAAGACAGGTCATCCAAATACAATTTAAAATTAGCTCGGAAGCAGATTCGAGATTACCTGAAATAAGACAAGCACGAAGTAAGAATTTTATTATAAATAGTTAAGAATAGATTTCACAGGAAGGAGGTACTAATTTTAACACAGGTCAACAAAAAACAAAAAAATTACCTCGTAAGATGAAACCCTCGTTCCCAAATGAGCTGCGAACAAATTGATTGAGGGGTTATAAATATAAATTTTGAAGACCATGAAGTCAAATCGAAACGATGGAAACAATGGTTAAAAACAAAACTTGAGATGATGGTATACCTATGGTGTAGATTGCCGCATGAAATGAGGCTGCTAGAGCTCAGCACAACTTGGCTCGAAACAATATAAGCAGGGTCACAGGAAACCACATGAAATACTCCTATTAGAAATCGATTCAAGCGTTAACAATAAAATTATAGAGGAGGTTCTAAATGAAATAAGAGAGGTTAACTACGTTAATTAAAAATAAATGGAATAACCTCTTCCCCACTACAAGAAGGGCGTATCTCTACATACAGAGACTGAGTTTAAATATCAAATACAACAGAGCCAATTTAACTATGGAAATCATATAAACTAGGCCAAGACAGGCTTAAGAATTTTACGAAATTCTTTACATAAAATTAAAACCATGTGAACGATTGAATTGAAGGTATATATCGCCAAGGAGAACGAATACATGAATTCACTCACAGAAATCAAATTATCAGTACCAAACCATGGTAACAACAAATTATATGTACCTGGAAGTGAATCATAAGAAGTTATTCGAAATGTCGAAAGGCTTGGAATGCATAGCTTGTAGCTCCACCGGAATGAGCAGTGTCTCAATCTTCAAGAGGCAACGATGAAAATGAAAGGCCAAAGAATATTCTTCGAACTAATTTAGGGATTAAATATGACTTGATCCAACAACCCTAATTGGCCTCAGATTATCTCAATTGTGCATGTGTCCATAGATCGATGGTGTAGACAACGATCGGTTTGGGGTAATCGAGACTATAATTTTTACTGCCTAAAAACTTTAAGGTGGATCCATTAAATCCAATGCAAAGTACCCGAACATATAATATGGTCAATCATCATAAATGAAAGGATATACGTTGCAGAATATAAAAATACAAATCAAATCCTTTGCGTATAAAATAAATCTGAGTTATCTGTCGTGGGATCAAATAAATTAAAAACACCAGTGGTCCACCAAATCAAGTTACCATGAAAGATACGATTTGATTACCAATGTCACGAAAACATTAATTCGAACTTGCCAACAAAGCACAAGAAGTAGAACCAATTCATTATCTCTTACTCTAACCAACATTTCATTCTAGTTAGATGTACGTTGTATACTCATGGTTTGTATGAAAACAAACATGCAAGCGTTGAATCGAATGGATACAAGGATATAATAAAAGCGTCAGATAGAAATAATGATTCTATGTAGCAAAATGACCATTTTATAACTTTATTATATATAGAAATGTTATATGATATCATGACAATTGGAAACGTGTTAAGATATCAAAGGAAACAAATTAGGTATTACTCATAGAACATAGGAGGGTGTAATACATTGACCACACAAAACCAGAAATATATATATGGTGATATATGGTGTTAAGAAAAAGGAACCATATATCATTAAGGTTTAAATGAATGCTTTTGAACGAATATGGTAAATTTTATATATTGGGAAGGATGTGAAATATATATATGGTATATATATATATGAGAATGAGACATACAAAATCTAATGAGAAAAAAACCATAAGTGTTATAAAATTATATATGTTGAGTATTTGATTCAACATAAAAAAAATGTCTAATAGAATTATATAAAATAAGATATTTCAAAGGTAGTTCTGAATATCTATGAATAATAAATGAGCAGAATTGAATTTCAGAGGTAGTCTTAGAAAGGAAAAAAAAAAATTGTATAGGTGGAAAGGAAGATACATTACACTTGCATACGATTATATACATTTATTTTGCAAGGAATTTAACACCTTAATTATTATTTTTCCAAAAGATAGACAATTCAATAGCTATTATGCATGAAATAGATAATATTTTCTTATCATTTCACATATTAGAGAGAATTGTAATATTTCCTCAAGAAATAACATGAATAACAAATCCTTCTCAAATAACACAACCAATTGCCTTTTATGCAAAGGTTTTATGTGAGCTACCCCTCACACAAGTTATTTATGTCTTTTTACATGACTCAAACTCCTCATACACGTAAAATCACATAATAATTTCTAGTAGTTCAAATATACTAGATATTATTCATGTGCACCTAAGCACATATTGTCTTCAAGAGTCAAATATTTCTATTTAAAACTTTTAATGCATATGCATGGTAAATATATAAATTAATTCCTTGTAAATAATCATCAACATAATTATTATGTCTTATGTACATAAACAATTATTCTTATCTCATTGAAAAATGAAATGGAAGCACAATGTTTTACTCTGGTTTTTTTTATTTTAGCCATCCACTTTGGACGCATATTACGAATATATGGAAATGAATTTCGGAAAAAAAAGGAGGTTTTTGTTTGGAACAGACTTATTAAAAATAACCTCTCTCATTTTTTTCATAGGTTTCATGGTGTTTCAGATTCCAATGAATCTTTGATGCCCATTTTTCTAGATTTAAATATTAAATAATTTCTTTGTTTTGTCATAAAATTTAGACACGGTTTCCAACCAAATGGAAATGTTTTTTTGGAAAACCCAAAGCGGTTTCTGTTTCTAATGGGTTCATTACAAATAACCTCTCTCATTTTTTACACAAGTGTTACGTTTTGGAAGATCCAAATGAATCTTTGGAGCTCATTGTTCCAAATTTAAATAATAATTAATTCCCTGTTATTTTACATCCATTTAGGGAACATTTTTCGAGACACGGGAAACGAATTTTTAAAATATAAAAGAGGCTTGTTTTCATAATATCCTCTTTTACAAAAACTTCTTTCACTTTTTTCATATATATTTCAGTTTGGGAGATACAAAGTCATATTTAGACCCTATATTCCAATAACTCATGCAATTCACATAATTATTTGGCCATGAAAATCTTTTATCAATTCAAAACACATGAATTATTCTCATAATTCAATGAATAAGACACTTATTCCTCTATGAACAAAATTGTATAAAGGTTTACTCAAGAAATAATCTTAATTCTTTATCACATGAACTTTTTCTTGCAAATAAATTCAATCATTATATCATCATGACCCATATGCAAACAAAAGGATTTTCAAAGAATATGGTTACTTATATCTTGATGCATGCTTGGAATACTCCCTTCCTCTTCCCTGGCTCCATTCTCCATGTATTCTCTGATTCCCCTCTTCTATTTCTCTCATAGTCTTATAATGAATAGAATTAATAAAATGTAATAGCTTTTATAAATCATAAAAGCATTCCAGCCTTTTCTAAATCGTAAAAGAATTCCATATTTTCTAAATCATAAAATCATTCCAGCTTTTCTAAATCATAAAAGCAATCCATAAATATCTCATGCTTTTATTTTTAAAGCTAAATTTGTTTTTTCCTTGTGAGAAAAATATCACTTATCCATACTTTTTCCAAATCTATTAATCGTTATTTCTAAAACTCATAAAATATACCAACTTGGAAATATAATTTATTTCCATAGAAGAATATAAGTTATTGTAAATAAAATAATTAAGAAATAATTATTTCAATATTCTTATAATTAAGAATATTCTTCATGTAATATCAATATAAGAATAAATAATATTTAATTATTTACCAACCCTCATTTTATGAGAGTTTTTATGGTGGCTTAAGCCAAGGATATTACATTTGTGCCCAATTTTTTCCGTAATGTCCTCCAGAATAATCCTAGTATCTTTATTACAGATATGAAAACCATGTAACCTCAAAATTTCTTTAAAAAAAAATTAGAAATATTCAGAGCATCGCTAGTCTTATGTCATGGAATGAAATGTGCCATTTTTTTAAATCCATTCACCACTACAAAAATAGAATCATGAACTCTTTTCGTTCTTGGAAGTCCTAAGATGAATCAATATCTATAGAATCCTAAGGTCTCAATGGAATAGGTAGTGGTGTATACAAACCAATTTTTTGACTTCTCCCTTTAGCATATTGACAAACCTTACATCTCCTCTCAAATATGTTTACATATCTCCTCATATTTGGAAAGTAGTATACTTATTGTAGTTCTTCTAAAGTTTTAGCATAACCAAAGTGACCTGCTAAACCTCCATTATGTTTTTCATTGCGGATATTTTCCCTCATGGAAGAAATTGGGATGGATAGTTGACTATTTTTAATTAGCAGTCCTTCTGGTACCATGTATTATATCCAGTTGTTAGTGTTCACAATTTTATGATTTATGCAGGATTAATATACCTCTTTGAAATTTGCATCCTCCTTTTAGAAGCATTTCGTAAATTCAAATCCCAATATTTGAATTTTTCCTTCCTCGATAGAAAAATCCTTCATGCTAAGCGCATCTGCAATTCTATTTTGCTGTCCACTTATGTGATTAAATACAAATGTGAAATCTTGTAGATAATCCAACCATATGGCATGTTTTTGACTGAACTTGGGTTGGTGCATTATATATTGTAAATCATGGTTGTTAGTATATAAAAAAAATTCCCATGACATCAAACAATGGCTCGATTTCTTAATATTATGAATAACAACATAAAATTCCTTATCATATAAATAATATTTCTATGTGGACTCACGAAGTTTCTGAGTGAAATAAGCTACAAGTCTTTCTTCTTAAAAAAAAACCCCTATTTCTATTCCATTTGCATTAAATTTCACTTGAAAATTTTTCTTAAAGTGTGGTAATATCAAAATAGGCTTTTATGTGATATGTTTCTTAAAAATCATTTTTTTTTTCCCATTTAAAGGGTTGTTTGTTCTTTTTAATGGTCTCAATGATTGGTGCATTGATTGCATGGAAAAATAAATTTAGTGACTCTTTTAGATGTAAGAAAATTAACAATTTCTTGAAGATTTCTAGGTTCCATTTTTAATCCTACTTTCCCTTTTTAGAAAATAACACTTCTTAAAATTCACAAAAAAAATTTCTTGCTAGAGTTTCTGAAGAAAATTAGTGAAATTCACTAGATATTATTATTTTGACTCACTCTACACTAGTATGTCAACACGATATACTATGACAAATTTCCCTTTAAACTTCTTTAAAATTTCATTCATAAGTCTCATAAAAGTACTTGGAGAATTATAGAGACCAAATGGCATAACAAACCATTGATACAGTCGTTCATTGGTTTTAAAATTAGTTTTCCATTCATCCCTTTATCTTATCCCGATTTAACGATATCCACTTTTTACATATTTTTAAGAAAATATATTTCTCCACTAAGAAAATCCATCAAATCATTACTTATGGGTAAAGGAAATCCCTAATTGATAGTAATCTTGTTTATTACTATGGAATATGTACACCTTCTCCAGTGTCCATCTTTCTTTGGATAAAGTACAATATTCACTCCACATGGACTTAAACTCTTAGTGAATAGTCCTTTATCTAACAACTACTGCAAGTGTTTTCTAATTTCCTGGTTCTCTTTTGGATTCATTCTGTATGCAGCTTTTTTTGGCAAACTTAATCAAAGTATCAAGTCTATGTGATATACTTATATTTATTACACTTGGTAACTTGTTAGGAAAATTATCCACAGTAATATCACATTATTCATTCAAAAACCTTTGAATTTCTTCATGAAAATCATCAATTGTATTTGTCCTTCAAACTAAAGAAAAATTTACCTTATTTTAGTTAGTTTTCTAAAGATATTATTTTCCACTCATTAGAAAGGATTTGACTTTAGAGTGCGAAACTTTGATGTTCTTCCTTTCTTCATAGGCAACAAATTGTGATCATTACCATCATGAAGGAACTTATAGACATTTATCATCCCATCATGCATAGCTCCCCTATCATATTGCCAAGGTCTCCCAAGAAAAATATGACATACATCCATATACATCCATTGGCATCAGATCACCCAAAATTTTATCCTTGTATTTTCCCAATTGTAAATATATTTCACACTATGAATGTATCAATATCTTATGACCTCTTTGAAATGAGTATACCTTATAAGGCATAAGATGCTTAATGGTATTAAAATTCAATTTCTCCACCACTAGAGACAATATTATTGTAATGTATCTCTTTTTTCCCTATTCCAAGACAGCAAAAGTAAATTTTTTTTTAATACGATTACTGTCCCTTACTGTTTTATCTATCTAGTCTCAGAATGCTGTGATCTCTAGACTCATGCTTATGCCATTTCGCATAACAGAAATTAATAGTTTTAATTCCAAGAGCTACAATGTCATTATAAGGGTTATGAAATTAATTAGGATTTATATAAAACCCTATCTATAAACATCATGGCATAGCCCATATTATATATATAAAATTCTAGATATATACATATATCTAATTCCATTGCATCGCCCAATATATATATATATATATATATATATATATATATATATATATATATATATATATATATATATATATATATATATATATATATAATTCCATATGTGCATATATCAAATTATATGGCGTAGCCCTTTGGATCCTTTTTATTATGTTTATCCTTTTTTTTTTATAATCACTAGGGCACGAAATCGTATTACGCACCCTTAGGCGTATGGGTTAAATCTGTTGTTAATTCACAATTACTTATGGTCGTGACCTATATGACTACGCACAACCCTTATAGACTGCTCATAAAATTTTTCACACACTACACACCATACGACAGTGCTGTGTAAGGCTAAGTTATTGAGTGAGAAATTGTTATTGTTTCAATTTTCCCCGTCACGTCTTCTATAAGTGAATTTTTTGAATTCTTATGATGGCGTATTAATCTCCCGACGGCTCACATCCTGGTTTTTCAACCTACTCTCGTAATTTCGATGGCCACGTAGCTCTTTTCGTGGGCTTAAATAGCATAAGGGATACTCTTGCCAGTAGCGTTCCAGCTCGCAATTGTACTGCGCATACTTGGCGTTCAATCTATAGTCTCATGCAGAGAATAGTACAAGGTGAGTACCAAGATATTTTGTCGACCGATTCATTCTATCCCTCTCGGGATTTCCATGCGTACTCTCTCATTTATTTTTCTGGTTCCTACGTTTCATACCATTCCCCATCGATAGTTCGGAGGTTCAGATATCAGTTTGCGTGTTAGGGTTTCAGGGTTTCTTTAAGTCGAACTTTCGTTCCGGATCGCCCTATTCAACCTGACTGTGGCTCTACGTTTCCACCTTATCGGCCTTTCTCCAGATTATGGGCACTCTATCACCAGAAGGAGGAAGGAATAGAGCCGGCACTCCATCGCCTATCATACTGGTAAGAAATCATATCCCCAGGTTGCTTAGTCGTTTCTATTTTCTCAGTGATCTTCGCCCGGTCCATTTATTCGGCGTCTATTCTTGTTTCCGACTTTGAATGTGAACGCCTTACTTGTAATGGCTTTTCCCTTTTTGTTTCATGTGAAGGAGGTAGATGTTATTACAGTAGCACTTCGGTGCGGTTCCCTAATTTGCCTGTGAACCTGCGCGTGGCGCTCTGATTGTATGTGCGTCTAACTCCTTTCCGTTTGTATTTGTTTTATTTTCCTGTTTGGAGGTTACGCAATTTACTCCGAGGGCTGCGAAGTTTCTACGTTCGCGATAAGGTGTAGTAGGTTACCGGTGTCGATTTAACACCAACCAGACTTGGCCTTCGGCCAGCGCCTACGCTATCATGGAGAACCCCACTTGTATTTTTGTTTCAGTGCGTTGAATGTTCCTAAGGTTATAATACCAGTCTCGCCTATCGTTTGGCTGTATGCATTTTTCCTATTTACATCGATTCTTCTATTACCATACTTAACTAATACGTGATTTATTTTCGTGCCAGGTGTGAGAACGCTCTGCCCCCCTCCCGCACAGGAGTTTCAGGGTTTGCGTCTCGTTCCAGGATTAAATCTTCAATTCTGCTCCATGAATTATGATTCGCTTGCCCTACAGGTTCCCTACACCCCTTTTTGCGTTCATTTGGAATTCTGGCTATAATAGCTAGGGTTTCAGCCACTTCATTCTCATATTTGCGCATTGTGTAGTTGTATAATTTTCATTTTGATTCTTCCTATCTAGATTGTAACTACAGTCTGAAAAGTATGTGACTATTATACGATGCTTGTCTACTTTCATGTTGAGCCACACATTACGTTTATTGTTCCAACTTCTATGAAATATCGCAACCACAACACTTAGTTAAAAAGGACTGGAAGTTAATCATTAACCTTCCTCGTGTATATTTTATTGCTATTGTGTTGCGAACTTTGCAGGAATGGATGACGATTTTGTCATCATGCATCATATTATATAATTAACCGAATGGATAGCACACAATATAATGCCGCTCTAAAGTATTTCTCATCATTGACGGTCTTGTTTTATTTACATTTAATTATGGGTTATTTAACTTCTGTGGGTATATGTATATATTTTCACCGAATGTTTTGGATCTTTATCTTATAATGGCGTAACCAAAACCTCACTAAGGTTACAGCCAATACTAAATCAAAATTTACCACTGCTCTCTCAGGACGTGGGACTGTAGTAGATACCCGTCCGTCTCAATAATTTGTTATTAGTACGATTTTATAGTAGGATGGTACGCATGCATGTTTTCCGTTTCTATAAAATGATATTTATCGTAATAATTAGCATTCTTCCAAATTTAAATTACCTTGATGCCGTGTTCATAAGGTTTGAAATTTCTTGTATGCACTAATAAATTTCTATTGAACTTTGAGAAGAAGGAGATTATTAATATCACCACCTTACATTCCAGTTTATTAAGGTTTCTGGAGACAAGCCTCTATACATGTGTTCAACTGCAAGATTGGTTTTCCATAACTCATACAGAAATGTTCTTTCTTTTTATTAACTAACTTGCATGGGTCACTCTTATTGCATTCCTTATAAAATAGAATAATAGGTTTGAATACACTATAATTTTAATCACATGAACAATTACAGTGTACTTGGTTTTAATTTCTTATTTTAATAAACGAGGGACTGGTTGACCTAGTTTAAATAACTCTTCTTTTTATTTTAAATAGCAGAAGCAGATTTAAGTTAGAACATAGACCATCTGGGGAAAACATGTATTCTCAGATTTAAGCCAGCTATTGTTTAAATATTCTGCTGAATTCTTTCCCGAGGTGTGATTCCCACAACCATACAGAGATTGAAGCTACTTCTGCTGAAATTTCTATTCAATGTGTGGAGTGTTACTACATACAAAGTGTACATATATAATTTCTCTTTCATCTTCCTATGCAACATGAGCTTGAATCCTACCTCTTATATTAAACTAAAATTTAATAACTTTAAGGTAGCATTAATAGTTCTAACATGCAATTCCATCAATTATATGTAGCCAATTCATACCTTAAGAAGTACAAAAAAATTCAATTTAGGAACATACCACTTTTGCAATTGACCAACCTCCCAACCTTAGAGTCCTTTTTGTCTCCCAGAACTCACCCCTAAGCTGAGATCATCTCCTTGAACAGATCAACCCCCAATCTATTTAGGAGCAGCTTATTTAAGCAGATGTTCCCCCAAAGCATGTTTCTAATTCTGCGTCTAGAATATCAGGATGCTTTTTTTCCTGTTTGCCTAGGCTTCCCATTTTAGGGACTCTTGAAAGTTGTTTTATGCTTTTCCTCAGCTTTTCCAGCTTTTACCTCTTCCCAACTACTTTCCTCCTCATTGGGGAAACTTAGATTTTTTTTCCTCAAAATCTAAATTAGAAATAATTCCTTTCAAGGCTTTTTGAAAGGTTGTGGGGAATTGGTTGCCTTATCCATCCTCATGGAATTAGCAAGTGATCTCAAAATCTCATTTTGGTCAATATGCACAAAATCATTTTATTCATTTCTTCAACTTAAACATTAACTTACATTTACAAAATACTTATCCTTTGGGGTCCACCCCCTTTAGGATTAAAGTTCAAATGTCTAACTTTGAAATTCCAACACATAAATTGGGGGTGTTACATATTCCCCCGCTGAAAATAAACACCGTCCTCGGTGTTGTTATTTAACTACTAGAGTTTATTTTTCAAACAAAAACGAATATCTTTCCATCATTTCAGCTTCTCTTTCCCAGGTAGCTTCTTCAGCAGTAAAGTGCTTCCACTGCACTTTTACTCTGGCTACTGTTCTGTTTCTCAATTCAATTTCTTCTCACTCCAATACTTGAAGCGGTTCTGGTAGAAACTCCCCTTCTGGTTCCACCTGTACAACATTCCAATCAACTATGTGAGAAGCATCATGCACATATCTTTTTAATAAAGAAACATGAAACACATCATGAACTCTAACATGGGGTGGTAAGGCCAGCTTGTAAGCCACTGGTCCCACCCTTTCTAAGACTTCAAAAGGACCACAATATCTAGGAGCCAATTTCGCACAACTTCCAGCATAAAGTGTGCTCTTTTTGGGTTTAATACGCAGATAGACATGATCTCCCACTTTGAATTCTCGGTGCACTTGTTTCTTATCAGCATAGCTTTTCTGGCGATCTTGTGCTATCTTGATGTTTCTTTGTATCTGTTTAACAATTCTTTCCATCTCTTGTAACAGATTGGGTCCCAACACTAGTTTATCTTCTGGTTGGCTCCAACTTAAGGGGGTACGACACTTTCTGCTGTATAGTGCCTCAAACGGACTCATCTTAATGGAGGATTAATAGCTGTTGTTATATGCAAATTTAGCTAAGTTCAAGAAATCTTCCCACTTTGAGGGTCTATCCATCACATACATTCTTAGCATGTCCTCCAAAATTTGATTAGTTCTTTCGGTTTGGCCATCCGTCTGAGGGTGATAAGCAGTACTAAAATTCAGTTTTGTACCCATCCCACCAAACAATCCTTTCCAAAAAGCTGTTGTAAACTTAGCATCTCGGTCAGAAACAATTACCTTTGGAAACCCACGGAGTCTTACTATCTCTTTTAAGAACACATTAGCTACTTGAGCTGTCCCAAAAGTAGATTTCACTGGTATGAAATGGGAAGCTTTTGTTAAAGTGTCTACTACCACCATTACTGAGTCATGTTGGTGTTTGGTCTTGGGTAATCCTGTTATGAAATCTGTAACACCCCCAATTCATGTGATTGCAAATTAAATTTAGATACTTGAACTTTAAATCCTAAAGGGAGTGGACCCCAAAGGATAATTATTTTGTGAATGTAATTAAACATTTAAATGAGGAAATGAATAAATTATTGTGGTGCAGATTGACCAAAATGAGATGATGAGATCACTTGCTAAATCTGTGAGGATGGATGAGGCAAATATTTCCCCACAACCTTTCAAAAATCCTTGAAAGATTGTAAGTTTTAAATTTAGATTTTTGAGGAAAAATCTGAATTTCCGCAATGATGAGGAAAGTAGTTGGGAAGAGGTAAAAAGCTAGAAAAGCTGAGGAAAAGCATAAAACAACTTTAAAGAATCCCTAAATTGGGAAGCCTAGGCAAACAGGAAGAAAAGCATCCTGAGATTTTGGACGCAGAATTAGAAACATGCTTTGGGGAACAATAGCTTAAATAAGCTGCTCTTATACAGATTAGGGGTTGATCTGTTCTAGGAGGTGATCTTAGCTCGGGGGTGAGTTCTGGGAGACAGAAGAACTCTAAGGTTGGGAGGATGGTCTACTGTATGAGTGGTATGTCTCTGAGTTAAATTGTCTTTCTGTTTATTATGGCATGAATTGGCTACATATAAAAACAAAATTTGTCTCTAAGGTATTAAATTTTAGTAGTCTACATTTAACAGAACTTAATCATCAAGCAGTAGCCTGATAATTCTGTATGGTTGTATAGGAAGATCCTGTAAAGTAGAATTCCATAGAAAGTCTAAACCAAGATTGGCTTACATCTGAGGAAAACTTGTTCTTTCAGGAAAAAGTTGTGAAATTGGTTTAATCTGCTTCTGTTTCCTAGCATAATTTTTATATAGCTACAAGAGAGACAGAAATTGAATTCACTGTAGTATACTAGATTAACAGCAGGAAATGAATTAAAATTTATACTGTGTATTAAAGGACGGAATGAGAGACATTATAAACTGACCTCAGGGTCAGCCAACCATTCCATTATAATTCCAGAAAATTTAATGGTCTAAATAAACAAGGTTGTATATAAGCCACACTTAGCCTAGTGGAGAAAAGGAGTAAATATTTATAAAAAAATAAACAAAAGAGTTATCTGATACAATGGTCTCATGAAACTACTCTAATATTATAGCATTGAAAATGATTACATAGAGTGCAGAAATTATATTGAACAGTTGGGAGGTATAGGAGCAAAGAGGAAATTATTTTCAACAATATATACAGTAACATATATGTGACTACTATTTTGCTTGAACAAGAAGAAAAAGGGAATGAATTCCAATCCCATAACCAGCTCTACAGAAACACCTACCACCAAACACATAGGTAGACCAGAGCTGTATATAGATATAACTAATTGAGAAGAAACTGGCAAATAGAAATATATATATACAACTTTGGAAAATAGCAGAATATAAATTCTAAAATTTTATACATATTAACCATATGTTTATAAATGAGAATGAACTCATAATTCCCCGCATGCCATTCATATGTCTAGACAGATAATGGTAAAACAAGTTCAATGGAACCCTGAACAGAGGAAACTGTAAGTTTGGTACAAGTACCAGAGTGGATATTTCTACCCGCTGACAAGAATGAACGAAGTACATCAGAAGAAGAGATAAAAATCACATATAACTATCTGGAAATTCTGATGAATGCAACTAAGCAATCTGGAACAACCTTAGTATTACCGAGAGCCAAATATTGTTCAGACGAGCAAACTAAACAAAGCAAAATTCCATGGTATGAAATCATATACATGATTCATACAGTCCATGTACAATTATACTCTGGCATAGTATATCGAATTCGACCTACGACAATAGGGAGTACATATATGTCCAAAAAAATATCGAAATACATGTTCAGCCTATCAGGCTAGGGTATAAAACTCACAACCCCTATCTCGACAGAACAAATTTAAACGAGCGCCATCCAGGAGTGACAATGATAACAAGAAAAAAAAAACAAAACCACGACTCTGATAGAGTCTCGTTCCTCAAGGAACAATGCACAACTTCACAAGAGAACAACGGTTCGACGCCCACGAAACAACGCAATAGGAGAGGGGAGGTTAGCCATAATTATACCGACCTGGATGGCCAAGAGACCGATTGTTAGCATCCATAACGATTGAAAGGGTTACTAACTGCTTTCATAAGCATGCAAGAGCTCTCCGGTTACCTGTAGAAAACAAGTTCAAACCTAGAATGGGAATTAGCCATTTGCGTCATCGTGGGGAAACAAGAAAATGAAGAAAACACTTATGGTGTTAAAAACACTACCTGTGAAATGCAAATCTCAGATGCGCCGAGCCCTGAAATCGAAAATTAAACAGAGAGGGATTAATACGAAACACCCTCGAATATAATATGGAGGAAGCAACAATTATATGCGGAGACTGGACGAACAAGACCCCACCTCATAAAGCTCCACTGAATAGTAGACATCCACCTAAAGAGATACGAAGCACGCTACACATGAGGCATAAAACAAATTAGTCTCATTTTATGAAATCGCCAGAGTAGGGTCGACGATAACCCTGAAAATGGAAACCAACCACACTTTGCGCTGAGAGTATAACCTGAAAATCGTAAAACAAGATGCATTCACCTTACTGATGATTGAATATATATTCAGAACCGGCGTAGGGCCAGTTACGAGCATCTTTCTGAATCATTCAACCTACAATAGGAAAAAAAATGAGCGCGGAGGTAATTACCTGACATCGTATTGGTGAAACAGAGGCGCCATAATTCTTCTCTGCAACGAAGAATCGCAAACCCTCGGCAGAAGTAGAATTGTGCAGACGCAGAGGAGCACAAAAAATTGATGAACGCGGAAAACAGACTTAACTCTACACCCAGGGCTTATATAATTCTTCTAAAACCACCTGAACCCTAACCGGAATTGATCGCCATCGTCCACTTGGCAGAATCGTAGAAGCTAAGTCACGGATCGATGGGTAGCAGTGAAGAGTTAAGACTGTCGTATAATATTAATGGGGGGTAGATCCAAATTGAATTCATATGTCCTGTGCATATACCGGCGTGAGTGTTGTACACCACGTAGGCCGAGCATGCCAGCGATGTGGATTCACCACGTAAGCAAACAAAGGGGTATGGAGCACCACATAAACCATACAATACTCATTTAATTATCATGACGCCTGACGTGGATAAAAATTTCACCGCGGCGATGCACAGAGAAACCCAAATCAATTGTGACTATACGCTCTACGTGCAGAATGATCCCAATGCCCAGTACCATATCTTAAATCGATTAACAATCTTATGTACAATGATGTGTGGTCATATCAACCCAGGCGTATATACATGTTAATACGAAACGCATGAAAAAGTAAATTCATAATATTATGTACATCGAATTATATGAAAAATCGATACCCCTAAGTCTATACCCATATACATGGCGTAAAAATCGTAACGATGGATAGTGGAAGGGTCGAAAATGCCCTTGGGCAAAGGCTCATTCAAATCATGTTATATAATACATTTTCATGGTCCATATGGTTGATTTTAGATTCAATAATTAAATGAGATATGTGATCATTAAGTCAAAGGTGAGTTCTCGAGGTTATGCGAGACCTATATAAAGAATAAAGTCATATAAAATTATCCTCACACTTGGAGTAAAAACAACATTTGGTAAGAAGTAGTGGTAGAAGGTTTACTTGCAACATGATGTGATGATGAAAGGTATCATGGTAAAAAAAATTGAAATGTCATAATAAACCTATGCTTAAAAGCCTGAATTCGTGAAGGAAAAAAAAATTTGTGTGAAATTTGGAGGTGTGAAAAATGGTATCAGAGCCCAAGTTATAAAACTGGGCTGGTGACATTGTGCTCACAATTGCTGTGTACTCACTGTGTAATTTTATTGCTGTAACAAAAGGTTTTTTTTTTTTTTTTTTTTTGTTGTTCTCGTCTTTTCACTGACCTGTGTTATGTAGTGTACAGTGGGCAGTGGGGTGATAGAATGCAAGAAGGTGGCGAAATTTATGTAGATCTGCGTGGTGAGCCAGATCCCAATGCAGCCATGATGGCTATGTTGCAAAATTTGCAACAAGAATTGGCTGAGATAAAAAGCCAGAATGACAGATTGTCATTAGCCAGTGAGGAGCACGAAAAGCTCATCAAGGAATTAACCTCACGGAACAGCCAAGAAGGCGAAGGTTCCGGAAAGAGGAAAACTGATGAATCTGATGAGGAAGATGCTATTAGGCATCAGAATAAGCAGAAAAATGAATTACAAGGGGAATTCCGAAAAATCAAACCTCCCTCCTATGATGGGGAGAAGGAGGAAGATGCTGAAGCCTAGTTGCTGAATATGATTAAGTATTTCCAGGTTTATGAATATGAAAGAAATCTGAAGGCCAGATTAGCTGTTTACCAGCTACAAGGTAAGGCTACCTTGTGGTGGGAGGAGACAAAGATGGTGCATGCCATAGATGAAAAGACAGTTACCTGGGAATATTTCGAGGCTAAATTCAAGAATCGCTACTTGAATGAGTGGTACTATGATGACAAAGCAAAAGAATTTCATGAGCTTAGATTGGGACAGCTCACTATCGATGAGTTTGTTACTAAATTTACCAATCTATTAAGATATGTACCGTACATAAGGGAAGAAAAGGCAAAGGTACAGAGGTTTCTGAATTGTTTGCTTGTGGTATAAAAAGAGAAAATTGAGTTTGAAAACCCAAAAACAATGGACGAAGCTGTTAGAAAAGCTAGATTGCGTTACCAACAGTTCAAAGGAAAAACTGATCAAGGGAAAAGTTGGGTAAATAAGAATGAATTCAAAGGGAGAAAACATAAACCAGCCTATTTGAAGAATTTTGGCAGAGATCATCAGCGGAAAAGGTTTAGTAAACCCAAATAAAGTCAAACTGCACAGTCTCAAGTGGCTTCAAAACCAATAGATGGAGACAGTAAAAAGGAGGGGACAGTCAGAATGAAGGAGCCCTTGAAATGTTGGGGCTGTGGAGAACCCCATCTTTTGAGGGACTGCCCTCATCGAAACATTCATATGCTCATGAGGGATCAGGAAGCGACAACAGTAAATGATATAGCCATAAACATACCAACTATCAATGCAGCCCTGGAAAATCGGCAAGCAGAACATCAAGCAACCATGGTGGAAATGGAGGGTAAGATTTCTGACCTACCTGTTACTGTTTTGATTGATCCAGGTTCTTCTTTGAGTTACATTAGTCCAAAGATTGTAGAGAAATGTAACTTAAAAACTGAAAAATTTCAACAGTCATGGTTGGTACAGCTGGCCACTGGAACAAAAAGAAAGGTAACACATAAACTGCCCAGAATAGAAATCCAATTAAATGAGTTTCGAACAGAAGTGAATTTGAACATTCTACCCTTAGGGTCATATGATCTATTGATAGGAATGGACTGGTTGGAAAAGAAGAAAGCTTTGATGAATTGCTGGGATAAGACTTTGCATTGTGTAGATGAGGAAGGGAAAATTTTTATTCTCAAAGGGAAATTAAAACCTATTTCTGTAAAACAAATTTCAGCATTGCAATTAAAAAGAATAGCTAGAAAAGGACACCAAGTTTATGTAGTGCATGTGGAAGAAACAAAACAGAAAAATGAAGAAGAATTGCTGGAGGCTGTACCAGTAATAAGAGAATTCAAGGAAGTTTTTCCGAAGGAAATCCCTCATCTTCCCCCCAAAAGAGAGATTGACTTCTCAATCGATCTGGTGCCAGGAGAAACACCTATTTCACAAGCACCTTATCGAATGAGTCCTCCTGAACTTATGGAACTGAAAATGCAATTGCAAGAACTGCTGGATAAAGGGTATATCAGACCGAGTGTGTCTCCTTGGGGAGCACCAGTGTTGTTCGTGAAAAAGAAAGATGGAACTTTCAGGATGTGCATTGATTATCGGCAACTGAATAAGTTGACCATTAAAAATAGATATCCTTTTCCTGGAATTGATGATCTTTTTGATGAAGTGAGAGGAGCTTCAGTATTCTCGAAAATTGACTTAAGAACTGGTTACCACCAGCTTAGAATTAAAGAGGAAGACATCAGCAAAACAGCCTTTCGAACTAGGTATGGCCACTACGAATTTGTAGTCCTACCTTTTGGTTTGACAAACGCCCCTGCCACATTCATGTGCCTAATGAACAGTGTGTTAAACAAGTACTTGGATAAATTTGTCCTTGTGTTCATAGATGATATTTTAGTTTACTCAAATAGTGAGGAGGAACACAAAGAACACCTGAGGATAGTATTGCAAACTCTAAAGGAAAATCAGCTATACGCTAAATTTAGCAAATGTGAGTTCTATAAGGACAAGATCCAATACTTGGGTCATATTATTTCTGAACAAGGCCTTGCTGTGGACCCAGAGAAGATAAAGGCTATAAAAGAATGGCCAGTACCCGCTGATGCTTCAGCAGTTAGATCATTCATGGGGGTTACCGGCTATTATCGCGGATTTTTGGAGAGATTTTCTGCCATAGCACATCCCATCACTTCCTTAAAAAGGAAAGGAGTCAAGTTTGAATGGACTGAAAAATGCCAAAACAGTTTCGACCAATTAAAACTGAAACTTACTACAGCCCCTATACTTAAGATTGCAGATCCTGATAAGAAATTTGTGGTATGTACGGATGCATGTAGAGAAGGATTGGGAGGAGTTATTTTGCAAGAAAATTTAGTGATTGCCTATGAATCCAGGAAACTGAAGATACACGAACATAATTATAGTGCCTATGATTTAGAATTAGCAGCTGTTATTCATGCTTTGAGAATGTGGCGGCACTATCTTCTTGGAAAAACATTTACATTGATGACTGATCATATTAGTCTCAAATATTTCTTTTCCCAAACTGATTTGAATGCCAGACAAGCCAGATGGCTGTCCTTTTTAAGTGAGTTTGACATGGACATAAAACATATTAGAGGGAAGGAAAATAAAGTTGCTGATGCATTGAGCAGAAATTCTTGTCAGAATATCAATAATATTGGAAGTAGTGCTCAGATTGATGTAGAAGAATTGGTGAATAAGGCAGCAAACCAAGACCTAAATTATGAAACACTTCTGGTGCATTTATAGAAAAAGGAGAAAACTGATTTCACTCAAAACCAAAAAGGGCTGATCCGTTATAAAAACATATTGTATATTCCCAATGTAGAGTCCTTAAAAAGAGAAATTCTGGATGAGTACCACAAACAACCTTATGCAGGACATCCAGGATATTATAAAATGTTAACAGCCCTGAAAAAGAAGTAGTTCTGGCCAGGAATGAAGAGAGATGTACCAGAATATTTAAGTAGACGCAGGGACTGTCAATTAGTTAAGGTTGAACATCAGCATCCTGCCAGCCTTCTGAACCCTTTGCCCATTGCAGAATGGAAATGGGACACCGTTTCTATGGATTTCATTACAAGGTTACCCAAAACCAAATACCAGCATGATTCTATAATGGTAGTAGTGGACACTTTAACCAAAGCTGCTCACTTTATACCAGTGAAATCTACCTTTGGAACAGCTCAAGTAGCGAATGTGTTCCTGAATGAGGTAGTAAGGCTCCATGGGGTTCGTAAAGTGATTGTTTCTGATAGTGATGCTAAGTTTACAACAGCCTTTTGGAAGGGATTATTTGGAGGAATGGGCACTAAATTGAATTTTAGCACTGTCTACCACCCTCAAACTGATGGTCAAACGGAAAGAACTAATCAAATTTTGGAGGACATGCTGAGAATGTATGTGATGGATAGACCCTCAAAGTGGGAAGATTTCTTACATTTAGCTGAATTTGCCTATAATTAAAACTATCAATCCTCCATCAAAATGAGTCTGTTTGAGGCACTGTATGGAAGGAAGTGTCGTACTCCTTTGAGCTGGAGTCAGCCAGAAGATAAACTAATGTTGGGACCAGATGTTTTACAAGAAATGGAAGGAATTGTCAAACATATACAAAAGAACATCAAGACAGCACAAGATCGCCAGAAGAGTTATGCAGATAAGAAAAGAGTGCATAGAGAATTTAAAGTTGGGGAGCATGTATATTTGCATATTAAACCCAAAAAGAGCACCCTTTATGCTGGGAGTTGTGCAAAATTGGCCCCTAGATACTGTGGTCCATTTGAAGTATTAGAAAGGGTGGGACCAGTGGCTTACAAGCTGGCCTTACCACCCCATGTTAGAGTTCATGATGTATTTCATGTTTCATTGTTAAAAAGATATGTGCATGATGCTTCTCACATAGTTGATTGGAATGTTGTACAGGTGGAACCAGAATGGGATTTTCTGCCAGAACCACTTCAAATATTAGAGCGAGAAGAAATTGAATTGAGAAGTAGAACGGTAGCAAGAGTAAAGGTGCAGTGGAAGCACTTTACTGCTGAAGAAGCTACCTGGGAACGAGAGACTGAAATGATGGAAACATATCCATTTTTATTTGCAAAATAAACTCTAGTAGTTGAATAACAACACCGAGGACGGTGTTTATTTTCAGAGGGGGAATATGTAACACCCCCAATTCATGTGATTGCATTTTAAAGTTAGATACTTGAACTTTACATCCTAAGGGGAGTGGACCCCAAAGGATAATTATTTTGTGAATGTAATTAAACATTTAAATGAGGAAATGAATAAATTATTGTGGTGCAGATTGACCAAAATGAGATGATGAGATCACTTGCTAAATCTGTGAGGATGGATGAGGCAAATATTTCCCCACAACCTTTCAAAAATCCTTGAAAGACAGTAAGTTTTAAATTTAGATTTTTGAGGAAAAATCTGAATTTCCCCAATGATGAGGAAAGTAGTTGGGAAGAGGTAAAAAGCTGGAAAAGTTGAGGAAAAGCATAAAACAACTTTAAAGAATCCCTAAATTGGGAAGCCTAGGCAAACAGGAAGAAAAGCATCCTGAGATTCTGGACGCAAAATTAGAAACATGCTTTGGGGAACAATAGCTTAAATAAGCTGCTCTTGTACAGATTAGGGGTTGATCTGTTCTAGGAGGTGATCTTAGCTCGGGGGTGAGTTCTGGGAGACAGAAGAACTCTAAGGTTGGTAGGTTGGTCTACTATACGAGTGGTATGTCTCTGAGTTAAATTGTCTTTCTGTTTATTATGGCATGAATTGGCTATATATAAAAACAAAATTTGTCTCTAAGGTATTAAATTTTAGTAGTCTACATTTAACAGAACTTAATCATCAGGCAGTAACCTGATAATTCTGTATAGTTGTAGAGGAAGATCCTGTAAAGTATAATTCCATAGAAAGTCAAAACCAAGATTGGCTTAAATCTGAGGAAAACTTGTTCTTTAAGGAAAAAGTTGTGAAATTGGTTTAATCTGCTTCTGTTTCCTAGCATAATTTTTATATAGCTACAAGAGAGACAGAAATTGAATTCACTGTATATAATAGATTAACAGTAGGAAATGAATTAAAATTTATACTGTGTATGAAAGGACGGAATGAGAGACTTTATAAACTGACCTCAGGGTTAGCCAACCATTCCATTATAATTCCAGAAAATTTAATGGTCTAAATCAACAAGGTTGTATATAAGCCACACTTAGCCTAGTGGAGAAAAGGAGTAAATATTTATAAAAAAATAAACAAAAGAGTTATCTGAGACAATGGCCTCATGAAACTACTCTAATATTATAGCATTGAAAATGATTACATAGAGTGCAGAAATTATATTGAACAGTTGGGAGGTATAGGAGCAAAGAGGAAATTATTTTCAACAGTATATACAGTAACATATATGTGACTACTATTTCCCTTGAACAAGAAGAAAAAGGGAATGAATTCCAATTCCATAACCAAATCTACAGAAACACCTACCACCAAACACATAGGTAGACCAGAGCTGTATATAGATATAAGTAATTGAGAAGAAACTGGCAAATAGAAATATATATATACAACTTTGGAAAATAGCAGAATATAAATTCTAAAATTTTATACATATTAACCATATGTTTATAAATGAGAATGAACTCATAATTCCCCGCATGCCATTCATATGTCTAGACAGATAATGGTAAAACAAGTTCAATGGAACCCTGAACAGAGGAAACTGTAAGTATGGTACAAGTACCAGAGTGGAGATTTCTATCCGCTGACAAGAATGAACGAAGTACATCAGAAGAAGAGATAAAAATCACATATAACTATCTGGAAATTCTGATGAATGCAACTAAGCAATCTGGAAAAACCTTAGTATTACCGAGAGCCAAATATTGTTCAGACGAGCAAACTAAACAAAGAAAAATTCCATGGTATGAAATCATATACACGATTCATACAGTCCATGTACAATTATACTTTGGCATAGTATATCGAATTCGACCTACGACAATAGGGAGTACATATATGTCCAAAAAAAATATCGAAATACATGCTGAGCCTATCAGGATGGGGTATAAAACTCACAACCCCTATCTCGACATAACAAATTTAAACGAGCGCCATCCAGGAGTGACAACGATGACAAGAAAAAAAAAACAAAACCACGACTCTGATAGAGTCTCATTCCTCAAGGAACAATGCGCAACTTCATAAGAGAACAACGATTCGATGCCCACGAAACAATGCAACAGGAGAGGGGAGGTAAGCCATAAGTATACCGACCTGGACGGCCAAGAGACCGATTGTTAGCATCCATAACGATTGAAAGGGTTACTAACTGCATTCATAAGCATGCAAGAGCTCTCCGGTTACCTGTAGAAAACAAGTTCAAACCCAAAATGGGAATTAGCCATTTGTGTCATCATGGGGAAACAAGCGAATGAAGAAAATACTTATGGTGTTAAAAACACTACCTGTGAAACGCAAATCTCAGATGCGCCGAGCCCTGAAATCGAAAATTAAACAGAGAGGGATTAATACGAAACACCCTCGAATATAATATGGAGGAAGAAACAATTATATGCGGAGACTGGACGAACAAGACCCCACCTCATAAAGCTCCACTGAATAGTAGACATCCGCCTAAAGAGATACGAAGCACGGTACATAGGAGGCATAAAAAAAATTAGTCTCATTTTATGAAATCGCCAGAGTAGGGTCGACGATAACCCTGAAAATGGAAACCAACCACACTTTGCGCTGAGAGTATAACTTGAAAATCGTAAAACAAGATGCATTCACCTTACTGATGATTGAATATATATTCAGAACCAGCGTAGGGCCAGTTACGAGCATCTTTCTGAATCATTCAACCTAAAAGAGGAAAAAAATGAGCGCGGAGGTAATTACCTGACATCGTATTGGTGAAACAGAGGCGCCATAATTCTTCTATGCAATGGAGAATCGCAAACCCTCGGCAGAAGTAGAATTGTGCAGACGCAGTGGAGCACAACAAATTGATGAACACGGAAAACTGACTTAACTCTACACCCAAGGCTTATATAATTCTTCGAAAACCACCTGAACCCTAACCGGAATTGATCGCCATCGTCCACTTGGCAGAATCGTAGAAGCTAAGTCACGGATCGATGGGTAGCAGTGAAGAGTTAAAACCGTCGTATAATATTAATGGGGGGTAGATCCAAATTGAATTCATATGTCCTGTGCATATACCGGCGTGAGTGTTGTACACCACGTAGGCCGAGCATGCGAGCGACGTGGATTCACCACATAAGCAAAGAAAGGGGTATGGAGCACCACATAAACCATACAATACTCATTTAATTATCATGACGCCTGACGTGGATAAAAATTTCACCGCGGCGATGCACAGAGAAACCCAAATCAATTGTGACTATACGCTCTACGTGCAGAATGATCCCAATGCCCAGTACCATATCTTAAATCGATTAAAAATCTTATGTACAATGATGTGTGGTCATATCAACCCAGGCGTATATACATGTTAATGCCAAGCGCATGAAAAAGTCAATTCATAATATTATGTACATCGAATTATATGAAAAATCGATACCCCTAAGTCTATACCCATATACATGGCGTAAAAATCGTAACGATGGATAGTGGAAGGGTCGAAAATGCCCTTGGGAAAAGGCTCATTAAAATCATGTTATATAGTACATGTTCATGGTCCATATGGTTGATTTTAGATTCAATAATTAAATGAGATATGTGACCATTAAGTCAAAGGTGAGTTCTCGAGGTTATGCGAGACCTGTATAAAGAATAAAGTCATATAAAATTATCCTCACACTTGGAGTAAAAACAACATAAGGTAAGAAGTAGTGGTAGAAGGTTTACTTGTGATATGATGTGATGATGAAAGGTATCATGGTAAAAAAATTTGAAATGTCATAATAAACCTATGCTTAAAAGCCTGAATTCGTGAAGGAAATATTTTTTTGTGTGAAATTTGGAGGTGTGACAAAATCCATCGAGACTATATCCCATTTCCACTCTGCAATCGGTAAAGGGTTTAAAAGACCCGCCGGATGTTGGTGCTCAACTTTGACTAGTTGACATTCCATGCACCTACTTAAATATTCTGCTACATCTCTTTTCATTCCTGGCCAGAACAATTTCTTTTTCAGGGCTGTTAGCATTTTCTGATATCCTGGATGTCCTGCATATGGCTGTTTGTGATATTCATCCAAAATTTCCCTTTCTAAGGACTCTACATTTGGAATATACAATATGTTCTTATAACAGATCAATCCTTTTTGGTTTTGAGTGAAATCAACTTTCTCTTTTTTTCTTAATTTTCATCAGTAGTGTTTCATACTCTGGATCTTGGGTCACTGCCTTTTCCACCAACTCTTCTATGTCGATCTGTGCACTACTCCCAAGGCTGTTGATATTCTGACAAGCATTTCTACTCAGTGCATCAACAATTTTATTTTCCTTCCCCATGATATGTTTTATATCCATATCAAATTCACTTAGAAAAGACAGCCATATGGCTTGTCTAGCATTCAAATCAGTTTGTGAAAAGAAATATTTGAGACTAATATGATCAGTCATCAATGTAACCTTTTTTCCCAGAAGATAGTGCCGCCACATTTTTAAAGCATGAATAACAGCTGCCAATTCTAAATCATAGGCACTATAATTCTGTTCATGTATTTTCAGTTTCCTGGATTCATAGGCAATAACTGAATTTTCCTGCAAAAGGACTCCTCCCAACCCCTCTCTATAGGCATCTGTACATACCACAAATTCTTTATCAGGATCTGCAATCTTCAATATAGGGGCTGAAGTAAGTTTTTTTTTTAATTGCTCGAAACTGATTTGACATTTTTCAGTCCACACGAACTTGACACCCTTTCTTTGCAATGAATTGATGGGATGTGCTATAGCAGAAATCTCTCCACAAATTTGCGATAATAGCCTGCAATCCCCATAAATGACCTTACTGCTGAAACATCAGTTGGGACCAGCCATTCCTTAATGGCTTTTATCTTTTTAGGGTCAACCGCAAGGCCTTTTTCAGAAATAATATGACCCAGATATTGAATTTTATCTTTATAAAATTCACATTTGCTGAACTTGGCATATAACTGGTTTTCTTTTAGAGTCTGCAACACTATTCTCAAGTGTTCTTTATGTTCATCCTCATTTTTGGAGTAGACTAAAATATCATCTATGAACACAAGAACAAATTTATCCAAATACTTATTTAACACACTGTTCATCAGACACATGAATGTGGCAGGGACATTTGTCAATCCAAAAGGTAAGACTACAAATTCGTAGTGTCCATACCAGGTTCGAAAGGCTGTTTTGCTGATGTCTTCTTCCTTGATTCTGAGCTGGTGATACCCAGTTCTTAAATCAATCTTCGAAAAGACTGAAGCTCCTCTCAATTGATCAAAAATATCATCAATTCTAGGTAAAGGGTATCTATTCTTAATGGTCAACTTGTTTAGTTGACGATAATCAATTCACATCCTAAAGGTTCCATCTTTCTTTTTCACAAATAGGACCGGCGCTCCCTAAGGAGACACACTTGGTCTGATATACCCTTTATCTAGTAATTCTTGTAGTTTCATTTTCAGTTCCATAAGTTCAGGGGGACTCATTCGATAAGGAGCTCGGGAGACAGGTGTTCCTCCTGGCACCAAATCGATGCAAAAGTCAATTTCTCTTTTGGGCGGAAGATGAGGAATCTCATCTGGAAAGACTTCCTTAAACTCCCTTACCACCGGAAATTCATTTAGCAGATTTTCTCCAGTTTTTTGTTCTACTTCCTCCACATGTACTGCATAAACTTGGTATCCTTTTCTAGCTGTTCGTTTTAATTGTAGTGCTGATATTTGTCGTACTGAAATGTATTTTGGTTTCCCTTTGAGAGTAAAAGGTTTCCCTTCTTCATCCACACAATGCAGGGTTTTATCCCAGCAGTTCATCAGCGCTTTCTTCTTTTCCAGCCAGTCCATTCCTATCAGCAAGTCATAGGATCCTAAAGGCAGTATGTTCAGATTTAATTCTGTTGGAAAACCATTTAATTGAATTGCTGTTTTGGGAAGTTTATGTGTTACTTTTCTCTTAGTCCCAGTGGCCAGCTATACCAACCATGACTGCTGAAATTTTTCGGGTTTAATTTTACATTTTTCTACGATTCCAGGACTAATGTAACTCAAAGAAGCACTCAGATCAATCAAAACAGTAACAGGTAGGTCAGAAATCTTACCCTCCATTTCCACCATGGTTGCTTGATGTTCTACTTGCCGATTTTCCAAGGCTATGCTGATAGTTGGTATATTTCTGGCTATGTCATTTGCTGTTGTCGCTTCTCGCTCTCTGCTGATCATATGAATGTTTCGATGAGGTCAGTCCCTCCAAATATTGGGTTCCCCACAGCCCCAACATTTCAGGGGTTCCTTCATTCTGACTGTCCCTTCCTTTTTATTGTCCCCATCTACTTGTTTTGAAGCCACTTGGGATTGAGCAGTTTGGCTTTCTTTGGGTTTATTAAACTTTTTCCGCTGATGATCTCTGCCAAAATTCTTTAAATATGCTAGTTTTTGTCTTTTCCCCTTGAACTCACCCTTGTTCAACCAGCTTTTTCCTTGTTCAGCCTTTCCTTTAAACTGTTGATAGCACAATCTTGCTTTTCTAACAGCTTCGTCCATTGTCTTTGGGTTTTCAAACTCAATTTTCTCTTTGTATACAGTAGGAAAAAAATTCAGAAACCTTTGGACCTTTGCCTTCTCTTCCCTAATATAAGGGACATATCTCAATAAATTTGTAAACTTAGTGACAAACTCATCGATAGTGAGCTGTCCTAGTCTAAGTTCGTGGAATTCTTTTTCTTTATCATCATAATAACGTTCGTTCAAATAAAGATTTTTGAACTTAACCTGGAAATCTTCCCAAGTAACTGTCTTTTCATCAATGGCATGCACCATTTTTGTCTCCTCCCACCACAAGGTAGCTTTACCTTGTAGCTGGTAAATAGCTAATCTGGCCTTCAGATTGCTCTCATATTCATAAACTTGGAAATACTTAATCATGTTCAGTAACGAGGCCTCAGCATCTTCCTCCTTCTCCCCATCATAGGAAGAAGGTTTGATCTTTCAGAATTCCCCCTGCAATTCTCTTTTCTGTTTATATTGATGTCTAGCAGCTTCATCCTCATCAGACTCATCCATCTTCCTCTTTCCGGAACCTTCGCCTTCTTGGCTGTTCCGGGAAGTTAGTTCTCTGATGAGCTTTTCCTGCTCCTTACAGGCTGATGACAACATGTCATTCTACCTTCTTAGTTCAGCCAATTCTCATTGCAACCTGTGCAACATAGCCATTACCGGGGCATTGGGATCTCGTGTACCAAAATCATCACGCAGATCCACATATATTTCTCCACCTTCCTCCATTTCTGCACCACTGTACACACTCATAGCACAGATCAGCAAGAATATAAAAAGAAATTTTTCCAATTATTCATTTATGAAACAACACTCAGCAACAGTGAGCATAATAACAACAGCCCAGTTTTATAACTTGGGCTCCGATACCATCTGTAATGTCTCTCTTTTTTCCCTATTCCAAGACAGCAAAAGTAAATTTTTTTTTTAATACGATTACTATCCCTTACTGTTTTATCTATCTAGTCTCAGAATTTTGTGATCTCTAGACTCATGCTTATGCCATCTCGCATAACAGAAATTAATAGTTTTAATTCCAAGAGCTACAATGTCATTATAAGGGTTATGAAATTAATTAGGATTTATATAAAACCCTATCTATAAACATCATGGCATAGCCCATATTATATATATAAAATTCTAGATATATACCTATATCTAATTCCATTGCATCGCCCAATATATATATATATAATTCCATATGTGCATATATCAAATTATATGGTGTAGCCCTTTGGATCCTTTTTATTATGTTTATCCTCTTTTTTTTATAATCACTAGGGCATGAAATCGTATTACGCACCCTTAGGCGTATGGGTTAAATCTGTTGTTAATTCACAATTACTTATGGTCGTGACCTATACGACTACGCACAACCCTTACAGACTGCTCATAAAATTTTTCACACACTACACACCATACGACAGTGCTGTGTAAGGCTAAGTTATTGAGTGAGAAATTGTTATTGTTTCAATTTTCCCCGTCACGTCTTCTATAAGTGAATTTTTTGAATTCTTATGATGGCGTATTAATCTCCCGACGGCTCACATCCTGGTTTTTCAACCTACTCTCGTAATTTCGATGGCCACGTAGCTCTTTTCGTGGGCTTAAATAGCATAAGGGATACTCTTGCCAGTAGCGTTCCAGCTCGCAATTGTACTGCGCATACTTGGCGTTCAATCTATAGTCTCATGCAGAGAATAGTACAAGGTGAGTACCAAGATATTTTGTCGACCGATTCATTCTATCCCTCTCGGGATTTCCATGCGTACTCTCTCATTTATTTTTCTGGTTCCTACGTTTCATACCATTCCCCATCGATAGTTCGGAGGTTCAGATATCAGTTTGCGTGTTAGGGTTTCAGGGTTTCTTTAAGTCGAACTTTCGTTCCGGATCGCCCTATTCAACCTGACTGTGGCTCTACGTTTCCACCTTATCGGCCTTTCTCCAGATTATGGGCACTCTATCACCAGAAGGAGGAAGGAATAGAGCCGGCACTCCATCGCCTATCATACTGGTAAGAAATCATATCCCCAGGTTGCTTAGTCGTTTCTATTTTCTCAGTGATCTTCGCCCGGTCCATTTATTCGGCGTCTATTCTTGTTTCCGACTTTGAATGTGAACGCCTTACTTGTAATGGCTTTTCCCTTT
The DNA here is from genome assembly GCA_034641835.2 of Pinus albicaulis. Lineage (NCBI taxonomy): Eukaryota > Viridiplantae > Streptophyta > Pinopsida > Pinales > Pinaceae > Pinus > Pinus albicaulis. The sequence goes on from CM076580.1 coordinate 1,328,800,914, forward strand.
TTGTTTCATGTGAAGGAGGTAGATGTTATTACAGTAGCACTTCGGTGCGGTTCCCTAATTTGCCTGTGAACCTGCGCGTGGCGCTCTGATTGTATGTGCGTCTAACTCCTTTCCGTTTGTATTTGTTTTATTTTCCTGTTTGGAGGTTACGCAATTTACTCCGAGGGCTGCGAAGTTTCTACGTTCGCGATAAGGTGTAGTAGGTTACCGGTGTCGATTTAACACCAACCAGACTTGGCCTTCGGCCAGCGCCTACGCTATCATGGAGAACCCCACTTGTATTTTTGTTTCAGTGCGTTGAATGTTCCTAAGGTTATAATACCAGTCTCGCCTATCGTTTGGCTGTATGCATTTTTCCTATTTACATCGATTCTTCTATTACCATACTTAACTAATACGTGATTTATTTTCGTGCCAGGTGTGAGAACGCTCTGCCCCCCTCCCGCACAGGAGTTTCAGGGTTTGCGTCTCGTTCCAGGATTAAATCTTCAATTCTGCTCCATGAATTATGATTCGCTTGCCCTACAGGTTCCCTACACCCCTTTTTGCGTTCATTTGGAATTCTGGCTATAATAGCTAGGGTTTCAGCCACTTCATTCTCATATTTGCGCATTGTGTAGTTGTATAATTTTCATTTTGATTCTTCCTATCTAGATTGTAACTACAGTCTGAAAAGTATGTGACTATTATACGATGCTTGTCTACTTTCATGTTGAGCCACACATTACGTTTATTGTTCCAACTTCTATGAAATATCGCAACCACAACACTTAGTTAAAAAGGACTGGAAGTTAATCATTAACCTTCCTCGTGTATATTTTATTGCTATTGTGTTGCGAACTTTGCAGGAATGGATGACGATTTTGTCATCATGCATCATATTATATAATTAACCGAATGGATAGCACACAATATAATGCCGCTCTAAAGTATTTCTCATCATTGACGGTCTTGTTTTATTTACATTTAATTATGGGTTATTTAACTTCTGTGGGTATATGTATATATTTTCACCGAATGTTTTGGATCTTTATCTTATAATGGCGTAACCAAAACCTCACTAAGGTTACAGCCAATACTAAATCAAAATTTACCACTGCTCTCTCAGGACGTGGGACTGTAGTAGATACCCGTCCGTCTCAATAATTTGTTATTAGTACGATTTTATAGTAGGATGGTACGCATGCATGTTTTCCGTTTCTATAAAATGATATTTATCGTAATAATTAGCATTCTTCCAAATTTAAATTGCCTTGATGCCGTGTTCGTAAGGTTTGAAATTTTTTGTATGCACTAATAAATTTCTATTGAACTTTGAGAAGAAGGAGATTATTAATATCACCACCTTACATTCCAGTTTATTACGGTTTCTGGAGACAAGCCTCTATACATGTGTTCAACTGCAAGATTGGTTTTCCATAACTCATACAGAAATGTTATTTCTTTTTATTAACTGACTTGCATGGGTCACTCTTATTGCATTCCTTATAAAATAGAATAATAGGTTTGACTGCACTATAATTTTAATCACAGGAACAATTACAGTGTACTTGGTTTTAATTTCTTATTTTAATAAACGAGGGACTGGTTGACCTAGTTTAAATAACTCTTCTTTTTATTTTAAATAGCAGAAGCATATTTAAGTTAGAACATAGACCATCTGGGGAAAACATGTATTCTCATATTTAAGCCAGCTATGGTTTAAAGATTCTGCTGAATTCTTTCCCGAGGTGTGATTCCCACAACCATACAGAAATTGAAGCTACTTCTGCTGAAATTTCTGTTCAATGTGTGGAGTGTTACTACATACAAAGTGTACATATATAATTTCTCTTTCATCTTCCTATGCAACATGAACTTGAATCCTACCTCTTATAGTAAACTAAAATTTAATAACTTTAAGGTAGCATTAATAATTCTAACATGCCATTCCATCAATTATATGTAGCCAATTCATACCTTAAGAAGTACAACAAAATTCAATTTAGGAACAAACCACTTTTGCAATTGACCAGCCTCCCAACCTTAGAGTCCTTTTTGTCTCCCAGAACTCACCCCCGAGCTGAGATCATCTCCTTGAACAGATCCACCCCCAATCTGTTTAGGAGCAGCTTATTTAAGCTAATGTTCCCCCAAAGCATGTTTCTAATTCTGCGTCCAGAATATCAGGATGCTTTTCTTCCTGTTTGCCTAGGCTTCCAATTTTAGGGACTCTTGAAAGCTGTTTTATGCTTTTCCTCAGCTTTTCCAGCTTTTACCTCTTCCCAACTACTTTCCTCCTCATTGGGGAAACTTAGATTTTTTTTCCTCAAAATCTAAATTAGAAATAATTCCTTTCAGTGCTTTTTGAAAGGTTGTGGGGAATTGGTTGCCTTATCCATCCTCATGGAATTAGTAAGTGATCTCAAAATCTCATTTTGGTCAATATGCACAAAATCATTTTATTCATTTCTTCAACTTAAACATTAACTTACATTTACAAAATACTTATCCTTTGGGGTCCACCCCCTTTAGGATTAAAGTTCAAATGTCTAACTTTGAAATTCCAACACATAAATTGGGGGTGTTACATATATCTATACTTAGAGTGTGGATGATCATCTCACAACATTTTCCTCCAACTTTGAAAATTGTCTGAAACAAAATCTTTCTTTGTGTTGGTTCTAAAACTTCCTTCTCTAGTTGAGTCAACACTTTTTTGATCACCAAGAAGTCTTTGGTTTTAGAAATTTTTGTTTCTACTTCTGTTTCTACTATTCCTTCTTCGTCTTCTACTACAGGAGCAACAAGTGCATTTCTTTGTCTAGGGTATTCATTTTCTAGACACTCAAAATATCTATGTCCTAGCTTTCCACACTTTAAGCATATGAACTACCTCCCTCTACCTCTGCATGTTATTACTTTCGAGATGCTTCCCCTTTCTCTAGTATCACTCCTTGTTGGTGTGTGCTGATTTGAGTTGTTTGTATTAGCTCCTACTCTGGGTGTTGTAGATCTCGCTCTACGACCTTGACTTATATTCCTGTAAGAGTACTTTTCCCTCTCACAGATTACTTCCTAATAAGTTTTTCATAATTTTTAATTCCATTTGATAACCTTCATCTACCTTTTTAGGATATAACATGTTGATTTCATCCTATATGTCCATTCTCAATCCATTAATGTACCTTGTAGTCTTCTCTTCTCTATCTTGAACTCGTCAGCCTTTATACTAACCTTGTAGAAATATTTTGTGTATTCTCTTATTTTCATCAACCTTTTCCTAAGGTCGCTCTATATAAGGTAACCTCATAGTCACTAGGAAAGAACTTTTTTCTGAGTTTTGAAACCATCATGTTCCATTTTTTGATGGGTTTCTTACATGATTTTATCCTTTCAGCTTGTACTACATTCCACCATAGAGATGCATGCCCCTACAATCTAGTGACAACTAAGTTTACCTGCTTCTCTCCTTCCATTTCTTCAAAGTCAAAGAGTTTGTTCATCTCATTGATCCAATCAATCAGCTCTAACCGCCTATACCATGGGACTTCAAGTTTAAGCTTTGAAGTACATCTTAGCAGATATTTCACAAGGTGTAGGTTCCTCCTCCTCTTCATGATCTTCTTCCTAATCAGTTCACTGAGATCTCCTTTAGGAACCCTTTTAGTCTCCCTTGTTGCAATTATTTCCCCCAACCTCAGTATAGATTTCATTGTTGCAATTGCTATGCCTCCTCTTCTACTCCTACCCTAAAAGACATTTTTGATCCTCATATTATTCTCTTAAAGGTTTAAGTGTTTCTTCTTCTAATTTTACCTTCTCTGATACCCCAAATTAGGTAGGTTACCTTCATGATTGAGCTAAATTTTCAAGTTCTCTATTTATTTCTTCTTTTTCATGTTCATCTTCAAAAATTCATAGATTTTATACTTAAAAATATTTTTTTTGAAATGGAACAAAAACTTAAATGTTTCATCTATTTAAGCTCGAATCACTCACTTCTCTCTGTGGAATTGGTTCCATTTATTCCATAGACCCTTCGCTCGAGCATAACCAACAAGCAAGAATGACATAACCATTAGAAACAAGATTTGACTAATCTAGGATCAATCCTATAAAAAACAGTTTAGAGAACTCAATGAATCTCTTCAACCAAGCATTTTATCAAAAAAACCACTAGCTAGTCACACATTATACCCCTTATGCAAAAAATGTAGATAGAAAAATCTTCAAATTCTTTTTCATTTTCTTAGAAATGGAGCCCCAAAATAGGTGACATTCCTCCGTGTACTATTTCTCTAGTGTTTGAAAACTAAAGTTTGAAATGAGAAATTGATGCAAATCCAATATTCTTATATTTTCCACAAACACATATTGGAAAAAAAAACTCAGCCTGATCAACTAAGAATAGCTCAAATCTTAAGGATGATATATTTTAAACCAAATAAAAGCAAATTATATCTAGCTATTACAAATGGATTCTACCTTATCCTTAAAAATTGAAATTTACACAACAAGGATCCAACCCCTTAGCTTGTAAGATATTTTTTGATTTTCTTCATAAATAGCAGTGAAGCATGACTTTGAGCAATATCCCTTACATTAGCCACTAAATTGACTATGCTCCTGCATCAATGAGTGAAGAAACACCACAAAGAAGTGAGGCATTGTAGAGATCACTAGGGCACTAGGTGTAAATATGATGCATTAATGACTAAAGTTAGAAGATCTATTTACCAACCCTCTTCCTAAAAGATATTTACCAAGATATATTAGAAAGTGAGGTTTGGTGCAATCCTATAAAAATAAAAATAAAAAAAATCAACTAATATCTTCAACCAAGCATTTTCTCAGTGTAAATATGATGCATTAATGACTAAAGTTAGAAGATATATTTACCAAGCTTCTTGGTAAAAGATATTTACCAACATATATTAGAAATTTAGGTTTGGTGCAATCTTATAAAAAAGAGTTTAGAGAAATCAACTAATATCTTCAACCAAGCATTTTCTAGGAAAAAAACTAGCTAGTCACACATTTGTCCCCCTTCTATAGCAGAATTTTCAAATTCTTTTTCATTTGCTCTACATTTCTCTAGTGTTTGCAAACTAAAGTTTTAAATGAGAAATTGATGCAAAATCAATATTCTTATATTTTCCAACAAATTCAGAAGTCAATTGTGGAAATAGGTAGGTTTTTTTCTATTAGTCTTTATTTTTTAATATTAATTATAAATTCCAATATTAATTATAAATTACATATAGTAGAAATTTTAAAATATTTGTTTATGTATTTTAATGTCCAATAAAATAGATATTTGTTTGGATGATGAATTATAACTTCCATATAGTCAAAATTTTGAAATATTTGTTTGTTTATTTTAATGTACAATAAAATAATTATTTGTTTGGATGATGGATGATCAATCTGTTAGAAAAATTTTATTTGTTTGGATGATCAATCTGTTTGCAATTTTTTCTAATAAAATACGTATCGGTTAAGATATGATTTATCGCGAGTGGGTGGGAAATAGTTGTACAAATTATAATATATGAACAAAATAGCAGGGTTCTAGAAAACATGAACGACTTTCACCTCAAAAAACTCTGCTAATGGTTATCGCCTGCTGTGACATACGAATATATACACAGTATCACATGAATATGTATATAAAGAGGTGGGAAGAGAGGGGAACTCTGCCGCCTGCTGTGACATACGAATATATACACAGTATCACATGAATATGTATATAAAGAGGTGGGAAGAGAGGGGAGTGGACAGAAGCGACAAGCGGGCGATCGAAGAAGTAACCAAGGGAGATTGAAAATGGCGATGGCGCGACAGGTTATGGTGAGCGTGTGCCTTTTGGCGTTAGTCGGGAGTGCAATGGCCGAATTTACTTGCGATATTTTACAGCGAAGGGACGAAATGTATTATTGCAACTACTACATTGAATTCGGTGATCTTATGCCCGAGTGTTGTAGTGTCGTTAAAAACTACTTCGCTGAATCCCCTAATGACGACCAACATTTTCGGGATGTATGAAAGTGCATTATTAAGATCGGTACCCCGAGTGGTGGATACTACCCCGCTTCAGTTCCCGCTGCTATGCCTCGTCTTTGCCAGGTCCCTAACAGAGGAGACTGCCCTTACTGATAGGTCTGTCAATCTTCCACAATATATTGTTGTGTGTTACCATATTAGAGTGAGCCGGTTTTGTTAAGATGCAATATTAGAGTGAGCAGGTTTTGTTAAGATGCAATATTAATCTTAGTGTGTGGGTTGGGCATGTTTTGTCATATGCTTTCTCTAATAAAGCCCGTGGGCTACTAGTGTCTCATAAATATGTAATCAGCTTATGAGTATAACTATCAATGTATATGTAAATGTGTATACACTTTTTATATTAAAGTATACTTATGTTAAGAGTATAGTGTTGGAATTTTTATTTTTATTTTCAAAATAATTGAATGATATACTATTCTTTATAAACATATAACATCATTATACATTATATATAGACATAAATTTTTTGTTTTAAAAAATTAATTATATTTTAAAAATATTTATATTGTTTTAAATTTAAAATATTTTATAATATTTTTTTAATTTAATTTAATGTATTTAATTCTTTATATTATATATATAAAATTAAAAATACAAGTAAATATAAATGTAATTCACAAAAACAAAATATATATATTTAATTATTATCATATTGTTAAATCTAAAACATTTGTGATTCTTAATTTAGTAATTTATTATATTTTTAATAATTAAATTTCTTTGAAAAATAATGAATAATAGTTAAACTTTTAGTTTTAAAAAATAATTTATATACTACAAAGTTTTATATTAATTTGAATTTAAAGTATATACATAAAGGTTTTGAATTTATAATTTATTGCATAATATTTTTTATATTATTTATATATACCATTAAAATTAAAAATAAAAGTTAATTATTTTTAAATGTAATTGAATTAAATATTTTTTTATTATTACAATATTTTTAATTGTTGAATTATTTTAAAAATAATGGAGTAGATCATTTTTTTACATTTAAAAATTAATGTATATTTGGCAAAATTTAATATTGTTTTAAATTTAAAAGATTGATATAATAATTTCTTTAATTTTTAAGATATTAATAATATTTTTTATAATATGTATATACACAATTAAAATTAAAAAAAATCTTCAATGTAATTCAATAAAATAAAATATATTTATTTAATAATATTTATTTAATCATTTAAGAATTTATGATCATTATATTTATTTAGTTATTTATTTAGTATAATATCAAATAAAATAAAATTTATCTATTTAATATTTATATAATTATTCTAATAATTTTAATATTTATTCTATTATTGTATATATTTTAATTTCTATAATGATTAAATTATTTTAAAAAATAATGGATAATAAATAAGCTTCTCTTTTTAAAAAAAAATTATATAAGACAAAATAATGAATAGATACCTTATGTATTTTTATTATTTATTTATTATTTTAATAAAAAAAAATAATCAATATATACATTAGGTATATGCTTAAATTCTTAACGGAATATTTTGGTGGGTTAAGATGTATATTTTGTGTGAGCTAGATATGTAATTCCTTTTATCGTCAATATCAAATTGCATTTTTTTATTTTTTTAAACAAATAACTCCTTAATAATAATAATAAAAATGAATATATATATTTGCTATTTTTCTATAACCCAACCAAATTATTTGTATCATAATAATTAATAGTTATATAATTATTATATATATTTTAATTTTTATAATGGTTAAATTATTTTAAAAAATAATAGAAAATACATAAGCTTTTGTGTTAAAAAGTAATTTATATTTCACAAAACTTTATATTGTCTTAAATTTAAAATATTTATATAAAAGTTTTTTGAATTTATAATTTATTATATAACATTTTCTTTACTATCTATATACACAATTAAAATTAAAATTAAAATTAGACTTCAATTACTTTTAAATATAATTCAACACAATAAAATATATTTATTTAATATTTAATTAATTATGTAATATTCTGTAAAACACATATTTTATTCTATAAAACATATTATTGAAATTATAATTAAATAGAATAAAATATATTTATTTAATATTTAGTTAATTATTGTAATATTCAATAAAATAAATGATCTTTATTTAGTTATTAAAAAACTTTAATGATTGGATAAGTGATATGAATTTTTTTTCTAATAATTTAGATTTCACAAAATTTATAAGTTTTATAATTTAAAATATTTATATAAAAGTTTTTTTATTTTATAATTTAATTTATAATATTCTTTTATACTATATATATTATTAAAATTGAAAATAAACGCGAGTTTAAATAAATCCAATTCAATAAAACAAAATATATTTATTGTATTTATTGAAGTATTATCAAAGATTTAATTCTTAAATTATTTTAAAACTTAATAGCTAATAAACTAGTTTTTGGTTTTAAAAATTAATTTTTGTAAGTTAACTTATTGAATGATATTCTTTATACTTTTAAATATAGTTATATTTTATTATTAATTAAATCATTGTAAATAGTTAAAATATATATATATATATATATATATATATATATATATATATAAATTCATATTTAAAACTAAAACATTAAGAAATATAATTTTCGTTTCTCTAGTTTCTTAATAAATTATAAAAAATGAACCCTTAGAAACACATTACCACCTCAACATTTTTCATTTGATTTTTATATATATATATATATATATATATATATATATTTGTTATTCAAATTAGAAATATACTAAAAAAAATATTACTATTTATTTTTTATTTTAATAGATATAATAATGAATACATACACTATCTATGTTTTTAAATTATTAAGAGAATTTTTTGTTGTGTTAAAAGGTATATTTTACATTCTAGTCTAAGAGAGATGTAATTCTTTTTATCCTCAATATCAAGTTGAAATTTTTTCTTTCTAAAATAAAAATAAATAACATGTAGTCAATAATATTAAAAAATGAATATATATGTTTGTTATTTTTGTTTAAAAATTATTTATATTATAATAAATTTAAATATAGTACAGTAATGGAAAATTTGAAGCATAAGATGTGGTGTTTCTCGCAAAGACAAAAAATTGTCCTTAGGAGAGTGTGAGAGGTATCATCTTCCTATGAGAAAAAAACTGTGCTCTCTTACATAGTTATGAGCGAAAATTAAAATAGTATTTGTAATATTCCTATTTTTACTTCTTTTATTAGAGATTTGAAAATCATAAAGGTTAAGTGGACCTAAACGAAACTATATGTGTGGACATATTATATTTTTTAAATTAATAAATGTGGAATTTAATTACTGTGCAAAGACTAGATTATATTGGAGAGTAGGATTCGAGTCCATGAGAATTCAATTAAATCCAAAGACTTTCCCAAATTCTCCAAAAATCCTTGGAGAAAATAAAGTAAATTTAAAATATTAGATTAGAGGTAAAAAACTAAAAGATACCTCAATAATGTGGAAAGCTAATGAGAAGAGGTGAAATAAAATTAGAAAGAGGAAAAAGCTAGTTTTAAAGAGCTTTTGTGAAAAAAACAAAAGGAAAGCCTGGGTAAAGGAAAACAACGTCTTTATTTAACTAGACTTAGTTATGGAAACATGATGAGGGAAAGAAATCTTAAATAAGACATTCCTCAGTAGACAAGAGGTTGTTTACACTTTGGATGAATTATTCTCTGTTGTGGGAGATATGGAGAGAAAGCTCAAGGTTGGGTGGCAAATAGTCTTAGCAGAATTGGTATGCGCATATTCTTTTGTTATGATGAGAGTTAGAGTAATGTTTTTTTATGTAGAAAGATATGTGGAGATTATGTTATCTGTATTATTAAATAGTATAATAAATGTATGTTAATTGTAAGGTAGAGAGTCTGATGTATTTAACATAAGATACTATAATATTTATATTTTTGTTTTGTATAGTTCCATAGACAAATTAAATTATTAAAATAACAAAAAAAATGTATAAACCCAAGTAGAAGGGTTTAAATCTGCTGTTAAGTTGAAAGAATCTAATTATTAAATGCTGAACATACATTAGTAAAGGTGGAAAGTGTGTAAGAGCCATAATTAATATACTTATTCTGTAAATAGTAATGAAACAAAATTCTAAATGCAACAAGATATAATTTCCAATCTTAAAGAAATCATGATTGTGAAAATTAAATCTAAATACCTGTATTGTACATTAATAGGAAGGTTGCATATAGCTATTCACTATTATGCTTGCATAAGAAATTAAATATCAATTACATATTAAAGTACTAGAGGATAGTACAAGAGAAATATTACAAATAAGTAGACCAATACATATACTAACTACATATAAACATGAATGTTTCTCATCATTAATAAAATTGGGCATAAATTGTATTAACAATGATAGAATATATCATTACAAATTGTCAGGAATTCCTTGACCAAAGTCCATTGTTCTGTATAAATAATTACATAAATTATACATGAATACATATCCTTGAATTCAGTGGATTGAATTCTATGGATGATATTGATCAGCCTATAAATAGAAGAAATAATATCAAGTCTCAAAGTTGGCAGAATGAATGCACAATTTGATTAATCGTAAAATATGAGAAGTGCAATACATGTACAAAGATACCATATACAAGGATTAGTATATGAATATAATAAAGTAAATAATTAAATAATATACAATAACTTGACGAGGGTAGTTGAAATTGAAATATTACCTTATTAGACAGATGTAAGAAGTGAAGTCATCTCCGATCATAAATAAGAAAATAAATGAGTTTATGAAGGTGGATGTACAAAGGAAAATATTGTAGTGATAGTATTTAAAACATAAAAATTAAATTACCTAAATTGTGCAGACGAGGGATGTAATGAGAGTATCCAATGATCTCAAAAGAGGAGGGAGAGTTCCTCTACATTAAATCATTTTATTAATTGAGGGAAATTAATAAAACAATAAGTAATTCCTAATAGAATAATGTCAAAATATTTTATCAAATTAAATTTTGAATAAGTAACAAACATATATATTTAGAAGCCATAAAGGTAATTATTTAAAATAAAATAGAATTTTGTGAATTAATACAGAGTCATTACAAACATGTATCTATGTATACATAAATGGTAATTGGGATTCAAGCATGAATGAAATTAAAGACCCTACTACATAACCTCAATTAACCATTGGTTCCATACATGATGGATTTTATGCTATGACTAAAATCAATGGGTATTTATTATAACTAAGTAATCTAAAGAAGAGGAAAAGAAGCGCAAGTAAATTAGGACCATATATATTTCATTATTGAAAAAGATAAATTATGATTTATATACATAATTGAAATTCAGTTCCCTAAAGTTAAGGGTTATTGTGACAAAGAGAAATTCGACCACCATGGAGGCTAAAATGATGTATATGTTCTTGAGGGTAAATGATCTTAAATCAAGGTCGTTATAATACACAACGAAAGCTTCAAATCATTATTAATTATTCATAGTGAAAGAAAAATGAATATGAATGAAATATATAGAGCATATAATTCAAGAAAAAACACAATTTCATACCCAAAGAAATCAAACCATTACATAAGTTAAATATATACGTTTTGTAGAATTGGCCAAGAAAGCCGAGGATTGAAATACAAATTTGATATGGAGAGGAAATTCATATTGGTTTTAAGGCCAGAAAGAGAAGGCCAAAATCATATTCCCTTATTTGGAATTAAAACGAATTTTCATATCTCTAAATGAAGGAAATAATTAGTGGAAAATCAACATAATAAACCCTACAAAAAATGAGATTTAATTGAAGAACCCTAGCTTGGTATAAAATATTAAATTCATCAATAGGAATTAAATGAAATCTTTGGATGAATGAACAGTCTCAAACCCAAAGAGACGTTCCTCGTAGAAACAGAATTCACAAATTCAATAAATTGCTCACAGGAAGAAAGGAAATGATAAAAATGAATTGATGAGGAATAAGCTCAACAAATTTAGCCATTTCCATTGACATAATTACCAAAGACATACTTTTCCTTCGTAAAATGGTGGAAAAATGATTTACACAACAAGTAATTACATAACTGCCTTACCTCGAGGTTGTGATGAATAGAGGGCATGAGGAAGATTAAAATATGTTTAGTAAAAAGAATCCCTACGATTAAAGAAATAAAATATAATTAGTTTCAGAAGGAAAAATCCAAAATTAATAAACCGAAAAATATCGAGTGGCAGCAATAAATGAAACGAAGAAATTTATTTAACTAATGCAGAGAATTTATGAGTAAGTAAATGAACAGGTTGCAAGAATGGAGACTAGCCTGAGTGGTGAACCAGAGCTGAAGCCTTACCCGACATTGAAAAATGCAAGTGAAAAGTGGAAAAATGACAAGCCATCGAAAACAGAGGTAGAGGATATGGCCTCATACCCACAGTTAATTTGGCATCCATCTGTGGTGCAGGAAATCAGAAATATCAACCACACCATGTGACAAGTTAATGGACGATGTAAAAATCCATTAAAACGTGATAGCCTCAAACAAATGAAGAGCATTAAAGAGTTTCCAAAAAATTATGATAGGAATATGATATAACCCAATACTCCAACATAATAAACCAAAGAAAAATCATAAGCAATACATGGACACTTGTGACATTCTTGTATAGTATTTTAATTAATGATAAGGTTCATAAATCAAAGTTTAATTCAAATAGGGCTCTAAGTATTATGTAATAGTAGTAAAGTGGAATGTCGTTGGATATTCATTATCAACGATATTCATATATCATTAGAGTAGTAATGTTATATAAATTAGTCGCTGGGATAAGTGCTAGGTCCATACGTGGATATATAGCCTTGATTATTAATCTTCAAAGTTAGATTAACAAGGTTAAAAGAGATTTTACAAAGGGTATTTATGAGTAGGAGTATTGAAAATCATTAAAAGGGGGAACATTTAATAATAATTAGAATGTTAGAATATAATTATATATTCTTACCGAAAACTTTAACGTGATTATTCTTAAGTTTGTTATGTGATTAAAATTTCTAGAAAATGCATAATCTTATGAAGACATGGATTAATAGTAAAATAAATTACTATTATAATAGAAGTTGTGTTCATTGAAGGAATGACACAAAAGACATTAAAAACTAAAAGAGGAATTGTGGAATCATGAGGGCTGGTCCAATTATAATTAGCAATAGAGTTTTATTTTGTTCACAAATAATCATGTTGTTATAGTAAATGTTAACAACATAAAGTTAACTGTGTTGAAAGATCGTAATATGTCGAAATTAAATAAATTCAATGACGACAAAGTACCATAAATGGTGGAAATAGAAAAAGAAACATTTTTGGGTAAGTAGATTTGTTACAAATGGTATTAGATCCCATGTTGAAAACATTGGGCTTATGTGTCCCCACACATAAAAGAAAATATAACAACCCAAATTATGTTGCTGTAAATTATTCACAAATTTTAGAATTTGATGCACTAATTTATTTCTATAAACAGTGATTAACTGCAGAAAAGTACAATTGTTATTATAAGTGATGGAGGAGGGTTGTATGTGGATCTGGGGGGTGAGGGAAATCCACCACATCAAAATGCACAATTTCTAGATCTCATGTGGTATATGCAAGGAGAATTCATTGAGATGAGAACCAACAATGGACGATTGCTGAAAGCCAGTGAAGAGCAAGAGAGGTTGATCAAAGAATTAACGTCAAGGTCTAGCCACGAAAGTGAAGAACCTAGAAAAAAAAGGAAAGAAGTTGAAACCAACTCAGAAGGATCTGAGGGTGGTGAAGGATTCAGACAGTAGTCTAGAAATAAAAAGGAATTGTAAGGAGAATTCCGGAAAATAAAACCTTCCGCTTATGATGGTGAAAAGGATGAGGATGGAAAAGCTTGGCTTATGAACATGGTTAAATACTTTCAAGTCTATGAATATGGAAGTAACTTGAAAGCCAGATTGGACATTTACCAACTGCAGGGTAAAGCTTCCCTTTGGTGGGATGAAACCAAAATGGGACATGTTTTGGAGGAAAAATCTGTTACCTAGGAAGACTTTAGAATAAAATTTAAGTCTAGATATATGAATGGGAGCTATTATGATGAAAAATCCAAACAATTTCATGAGATGAGATTAAGAAAACTCACCATTGATGATTTTTTCACCAAATTTACTAAATTTATTCACTATGTGCCTTACAGAAGAGAATAAAATGCTAAATTACAATGATTTTTAAACTTCCTACCTGTTATCTATAAAGAGATAATATAATTTGAGAATCCAAAGATAATGGATGGTGTTGTTCGCAAAGCAAGACTGTGTTATCATTAGTTCAAAGGCAAAAATGATCAGATGAAAAAATGGAAAAACAAAGAAAAGGGAAAAGTGATTCTAATGTCAAAGGAGTAAAACCAACATAATTGAATTTTTTTGGGAAAAAAAAGAAATTAACAAAACTAGCTAAAACCAACCAGCTCAATCACAACCTGGGTCTAAACAGATGGATGCAAACAACAAAAAGGAAGGTGTTGTAAAAATGAAAGAACCATTAAAATGTTAGGAGTGTGGAGAACCTCACCTGTTACATGATTATCCTCATAGAAAAGTTCAGAACATTCAAGTGTTATAAGAGCTGACTACTGTGAATGACATTACAAGAAACATTTCAAGGATCAGTGTTGAACTTGAAAATCGCTAGGGTGAACACCAATCAACCATGATAGAAATCGAAGGTATGATTGCTGAAAAACCTGTTTGTGTTTTGATATATCCAGGAGAAAATTTAAGATATATAAGTCCTCAGAAGGTGGAAAAATGCAAGATAACATTCGAAAAATTTCATCCAGTAAGGTTAGTTTAGTTAGGTACTGGAACAAAAAGAAAAGTTACCCATAAACTTCCAAAAACTACTGTAAATTTAAATGGGTATGAAACTGAAATGAATCTAAACATTTTCCTTCTAGGATCATATGATGTGTTATGGGAATGGACCAGTTAGAGAAGCAGAAAGCAATAGTTAATTGCTTAGATAAAACAATTCATTGTATAGATGGTGAGGGAAGACCTGTGATAGTGAAAGGAAAACCAAGACCCATATGAGTCAGGGAAATTCCTGCGTTATAGTTAAAAATGAAAGAAAGAAAAGGATGCGAAGTGTATGTTGTACAAGTGGAGGAATTGGGACAGTAAACTGAAAAATAATTTGTAGAAAATTTACCAATAATCAAAGAGTACAAAGATGTATTTCTAGATAAAGTCCCGCATCTACCCCCTAAAAGAGAAATTGATTTCTCAATTGAATTGGTACTAGGACTTACATCTTTCTATAGAGTGCCCTACAAAATGAGTACTCCTGAATTGTTAGAGCTAAAACTTCAACTACAAGAGTTATTAGATATAGGATACATCAAACCAAGTGTGTCTTCTTAGGGAGCACTGGTACTGTTTGTTAAAAAAAAATATGGCACACTCAGGATGTGCATAGATTATAAAGAACTGAATAAATTGACCATAAAGGAAAGATATCCTCTGCCAAGAATATATGACTTATTTGATCGAGTGAGAGGAGCCACTATCTTCTGGAAGATTGATCTAAGAATAAGATATCATAAAATCAGAATCAAGGATGAGTACATCAATAAAACAACATTTCGGACTAGATATGGACAGTATGAATTTGTAGTCCTACGCTTTAGACTTACTAATGCATGTGCTACATTCATTTGTTTAATGAATAGTTGTAATATCCCTCCCTTCAAATTTATTTATTTTTTATTCAATTTAATTGGTCTTTCTAACTTCAGTCTAAGCTTACTAATATCAAAACTATACATAATTTTTATTTTCACTTAAAAAAATATCAATTTAATTTAATTTATCTCTTTGCCTCCTAACTAATGTATACATTCCTCTATATACATTTGTTTTCCATATGTCAATATCCATTTATCATTCACAATTTCTCTACTCTTTTTCCTTAAGTAGCTTCTCTTTTAATATACATTAATCTCATTAATGAGATCCCACTTTACACATAAATCACTGGTTTTCATACCAATAATTTTTTAAGTATAATCATATTTATTGCATAATGGTGGATGACCTTACTACCATTATTCCTCCTATCTAATATGAATTTATCGCACAATATATTATACATAAACCTTTATTATACCATCGATCTTTGATTTTTAATTTAAATCCTAAGTTGTATGACCTACTATCTCTTATAATACTATACACATCTCAAAGCATTGAATTCGAATTTCCTATGTAGCATTTTTCGAAAGTAATTGTGCATCGCACTATAATATGGATTCTCGTTATACAATATAAACTTATCATAGTACTCTTCTGTATTGGTAGTGTGATATTTTCATTTTAATCCAGATATGGTAGATATGTCAATTCACACATATTAAATTCAATCCTCCTCGGATTTATAAACCAGTACTTTTGCATTTAGAGCTTTAACTCAGTAGAATCCTCGAGCCATGAGATTTAATATTTTTTATAGTTTTATATATCGGTTATAATTTCATTGTTAATACATCTCTCTGCAAACATCCGTTTGACTTTAAATGTTATTAATTTGGTGTCCTACCCTTGATAAAACCATCGATCCATGGGAGGAATGATGGATTGAGGAAACTTGGACAATGGGATTTTCTTAAGGTTTATGACATTAAGTTGCTATAAGTGTTGAAGTTGTTACATGGTTTCATTTCCTCGGTGTCATTCTCCTCAAGCCCTTTCTCAGTTTTAATCTCTCATACCAAGAAGGAATGCTCTCTGGTTTTCAATGGCGAAATGCTACTCCCAGAAATCACCTTCTCAATCTTACATAAAGGTAATTTACTTTCCTTAACCTCTCTGCATGTGTGATACTAAAAAACTGCACTAACTGGTTGCTGTAAAATGCATTTTCATCATTTAATTGTTTTTGTATATGCTCTGAGTTTCCTTTGTAGTTTTCGCGTGTAACACCCCCAATTTGTGTGTTGAATTTTTAAAGTTAGACATTTGAACTTAAATCCTAAGGGGGTGGACCCCCAAGGGATAAGTGTGGTGTGAATGTAATTGCATATTTTATTTGAGGAAATAAATAAAATGATTGTGCATTTTGACCAAGATGAGAATTAGAGATCACTTGCCAAATCCATGAGGATGGATAAGGCAACAAATCCCCAAAAATCTTTCAAAAAAAATCCTTGAAAGAAATTAATTTAGATTTGAGGAGGAATCTAAATTTCCCCAATGAAGAGGAGTAGTTGGGAAGAGGTGAGAAAAAGCTGGAAAAGCTGAGGAAAAGCATAAAACAGCTTTAAAGAGTCCCAAAATGGGAAGCCTAGGCTAAACAGGAAAGAAAGCATCCTGCTATTCTGGACGCAGAATTAGAAACATGCTTTGGGGGAATATAAGCTTAAATAAGTTGCTCCTAAGAAGATCAGAGGTTGATCTGTCCTAGGAGGTGATCTCAGCTCGGGGGTGAGTTCTGGGAGACAAAGAGAACTCTAAGGTTGGGAGGTTGGTCAATTGCAATAGTGGTATGTCTCTGAATTTCTTGGTTAGTTGATTATGATGGTATGAATTAGCTACATATAAAATTTTATGAAATTGTATGATGGGATTAGTACTACATTTAACAGAATCTATCCTCAGGCATTCACCTTCCAAGATTTTGTTTAGTTGTAGACCAGTAGTCCATAGAGTAGAAACCTCCAGAAACTTTAAACCAAAGACGGTTTAAATCTGAAGGTACTTAGTCTCCACAGAAAATTGAATATTAACTTGCTCTATATACATATACAATGGTGAAATTTTATGCTCATATGTAAGGTGGAAAACTATATCAGCAGATCTGAAGTTATATGATATCATAGAAGAAAATCAAAAGATGTCGGATTAGGCATGTCGGCATTTTCTAGCTTTAAAAGAAATTCTATTCTACAGAAGGAATATATCATTTATAGCATTTATAGAGCATATTATGTTTTGAAATCTATATCAAATTCTTGAACTAAGCATCATAGTCAAAAAAAAAAACTAAAGCTACAATTAAGTTATACTACTCAATGACTATTGAATACCTATATATACATATACATATGATAATATATGCTCATAGGTATGATAGGAAAATAGTGCCACAGAACTGAATTTACAGGATACCCAAACCCAAAAAGGGGAAAAATGTAATGACATTAGAGTATGGAACTCGAAATTGTGCTAACAAAGGAGTAACTCTACCTTATAGGAGTATTATAGCATGCATAGAAATTTTATGATATATATTGCTTTTTAAATTCATATGAACCAAAAACCTTGAAGTAAATACTATGAAAATGAATTTAATCTATGCGAGTGTACATTATTACTTGAACCATTTAATACTTGTACCTGCATTTAACGAAATATCCATACCTCAGCAAGTATTAAGTACAAATACAAAGAGGTCCTTTTAATATCGAAATACATGAGCTATACATGTTTATGCCAAACATATCGGTCCAAAAAGAAGATATAAATGTAAAGCATATATATATGAATTATATGCGGCAAAAGAAGTTATAAATGTGAATCATATATAAATAGACCATATATGCTCAAAATAAGACGTCGATGCGAATCAAGTATGTCAGTGGAATATATATATATAGTCCTCACCGCCGATTGAACTAATGTACAGTCACACTATCAAATATGCGTGGCGTTAAATTAAATGCCTTGGGCATAGGCCAAACAGATAACTACGACTGTACTGACTTTTATAAACCCTACCACAAAAGAAATAAAACAAAATCCTGTTCACAATTAAATGGAATTAACAGAGGAAAAAGATAAAACATAATGGCGACGAGTGTAGACTATCATCACTGCAGCATGAACACCGAGCGATTTCACGTCTCGTTTTAATGGTGTTTGCTATGCATGTAGATAGGAGAAAAACAGAGAATTAAGATAAGTACCGAACACCATACTAATATCTCATTCTATTATCGATTATAGAAAGAGAGATTGACGAAAATATTTGTAAACGAATCAGGTAGGGTTACATTTAGTTACGGTCGAATCATAGTGATTATAAATATTCATACGGTGGATTAACCAACCATAAATTCTCTGGGAGGCAAGCATAAATGAGGCCGCGACATCTCCGAACGATTTTATACAGTAGTTGAAACAAAACCAAAATACAAAGTGATACATCCAACACAATGGTGGACGCCATAACTACTTGCTGGAGTAGAGCTGCATGCAATCTATTTAAATGACCTTTATACATCTGAGGTACTGTGGTAAACCTCCCACGCCAGCGTGGCATGATCCACACTCGCAAGGTAAGCTATCACCAGTGAAACAATAGAAATGCAGGCATGGAGATGTCGTTCAGAGAGGTAGATCACCGATATAACATATTCGGTACCCTTTTCCTCGTATGAACCATTTATAATATTCCAGTAAAACAAAAGGAAAATAGTTCAACCGGAATATAAAATTGTAAACCCATAATGAGTTTGACATCGATCTGGTGAATTCAAATGATAACTTAATGACCCAAAACATTCACAAGTTAAAC
The DNA here is from genome assembly GCA_034641835.2 of Pinus albicaulis. Taxonomy (NCBI): domain Eukaryota; kingdom Viridiplantae; phylum Streptophyta; class Pinopsida; order Pinales; family Pinaceae; genus Pinus; species Pinus albicaulis. Next base: position 1,328,820,554 of record CM076580.1, read on the forward strand.
GATTAGGGTTTACCTCCGAATGGAGTTGCAAAACTGCGGCAAGACGAAAACAGAGATTTATGAATACGCCCAAGAGGACAGGCTCGCTCTCTGTCTCCAGTAGATAGACGGAGACGACGAGCTCTTACCCTCTCGGTGCAGACCTACTTGCAACTCTTCAACACCACCGAATTTGAAACCTCCATGCATATGAATCACACTGAAACTTAGATAAGGGAGACGAAAGGAGTTCAGCATACATGAGATAGGAGGGAACTGGTAAATAGATCGATAAAATAACCTCTGATTTAATGAACATCTGAAACCCTAATTCCTCTGCCCGAGAACTAGCAAGAAATCCCAATGTCGATTGAGCAGATGCAACACGTAAACAGAAGGGTACCATGGACATCAATGGGCGCAGGGAAGGTTGGGCGTCGTAGGTACCAAGCTATTGGGTTAACCCTAGACCAGAGCTGGAGCTCAGTGCTCTCAGTACTAGAAACCGCCAGAACTCTCTGTTCGAAATCCACATGTCGAGTGCTGGTTGGACAGGGGGCATGGTACGCCGCCACGGGCTACATCCTCTCATGGGAGAGATACTACTCCTGCAAACAAAACTCAAGGAAACGTAGCAAACCGAGTTCACACGCCAACAACCGTCGAATAGAGTGTGGGCTAGGCGAATCATAAGAACCATAACAGTACGAATATGGTATACTTACGCATAAAATCCCGACGCGTAGACGCTGGTTCCACACACAAACGAATAATAGTAGACCATCGCCAGTAACGTTGAGTGGAGGGTACCCGCCGAAGGCATATAGCCGCAATTAAAACCTGTGTGATCTGCCAAGACACCGCGACAAGTCAGAGTAACAATGAAATGGGATTAATGAAAAACTGGATCAGTGTTAGTCACGATTGAACAGTAAAATTCCATAATGCAAACCATAGGTATATAACTCGGTCTTTTATTTACGGCGCAAATGGACTATATGGTAGGCATACTATGCTCCCGAAATTATTCCCTATAGTCTCCACTATATTTACGTATGTCAACAGTCTGGAAGGAGGAAGTCGCTCTTGGTGAAATATAAATATACATTCATGTAATAGTTGTGTAAGTACGCCTTTACAAAAGAGGTTTTAACAAAGCGTACATCAATAATTACACGCCTTATATATATATGCGGTTTCAAGGTTATTATTATTATTAAAGGGGCGTGGTGTATATGTATATATACATTGGTCAAAGGACCATATTCGATATAGGTATTTTATATATAATCATAGTATTAAAGGGGTGAAGCTATGTATGTGTTACACAATATTATCAATGTATGGGTTATACATATATATATATATATATTTTATATGTGGTATATAAATATGGGTCAAATATCCTAATAAGAGGTGTATTACACATATATCCGGGGTGTATAAAGACTCAAAATGATATGGTTGATAAACGCATGTTAGACACATATGTTATATATATATATATAGGTAAGGATATGGTTGATAAATGTATGTTGGACACATATGTTATATATATATATATATATATATATATATATATATATATATATATATATAGGTAATATATATACATATATCCCCAGATAATTGTGTGGAATACATGTGTGTTAGGTAATGAGAAAAAAAAAGTATACAGGGGGAATGATCAATATGTGTAATAGAAATGAGATACTAGAGGGTTAGATGAACTGTAGCAAGGGTGCACTCATTATAAGAAAAATAAAAAAAAAATTTCCCTAAACTGGAGGTGTTACAAATGGTATCAGAGCACTAGTTACAACAAATTGGGCTGTCATTTTGTGCTCACTGTTATAACATATGTGGTTGTTTGTTGAAAATTTTATTTTAAAATTTTTGCTAATTTGTGTTGTGAGTGTGTACAGTTGAAATGGCTGAAGGTGAAGGGATTTATGTGGATCTGCATGATGAGTTTGCTACTCCAGATCCCAATGCCCCGGTACTGGCCATGTTGCACAGGATGCAACGAGAATTGGCCGAACTAAGAATCCAGAATGACATGCTGTCATCAGCCAGTAAGGAGCAGGAAAAGTTCATCAGAGAGATAACTTCCCGGAACAGCCAGGAAGGCGAAGGTTCCGGAAAGAGAAAGATGGATGAGTCTGAAGATGAGGATGTAGCTAGGCATCAACATAAGCAGAAAAGAGAATTGCAGGGATAATTTAGAAAGATCAAACCTTCCTCCTATGATGGGGAGGAGGAAGAAGATACTGAAGCTTGGTTGCTGAACATGATCAAGTATTTCCAAGTATATGAATATGAGAGCAATCTGAAGGCCAGATTAGCTGTGTATCAGCTGCAAGGAAAAGCCACACTGTGGTGGGAAGAGACAAAAATGGTGCATGCCATTGATGAAAAGACAGTCACGTGGGAAAATTTTCAGGTTAAGTTCCAAAATCGTTATTTGAACGAACGCTATTATGATGATAAAGCAAAAGAATTCCATGAACTTAGACTAGGACAGCTCACTATTGAGGAGTGTGTCACTAAGTTTACCAATTTACTGAGGTATGTTCCTTTCATTAGGGAAGAAAAGGCAAAGGTGCAAAGGTTTTTGAATTGCTTACCTACTGTGTACAAGGAGAAAATTGAGTTTGACAACCCAAAGACAATGGATGAAGCTGTTAGGAAAGCCAGATTATGCTATCAGCAGTTTAAAGGTAAGGCGGAACAAGGGAAGAGCTGGCTGAACAAGGGTGAGTTCAAAGGTAAAAGACCAAAACCAGCATATCTAAGAAATTTTGGTAGAGATCATCAGCGGAAAAAATTCAATAAACCAAAATAAAGTCAAACTGCTCAGTCCCAAGTGGCTTCAAAACCAGTAGAAGGGAACAATAAAAAGGAAGGGATAGTCAGAATGAAGGAACCTCTGAAATGTTGGGGCTGTGGAGAACCCCATATGATGAGGGACTGCCCCCATCGAAATATACACATGATCAGCAGAGAGCGAGAGGCAACAACAGTAAATGACATAGCCATAAATATACCAACTATCAGTGCAGCCTTGGAAAATCGGCAAGCAGAACATCAAGCAACCATGGTGGAAATGGAGGGTAAGATTTCTGACCTACCTATTACTGTTTTGATTGATCCAGGTGCTTCTTTGAGTTACATTAGTCCTGGAATTGTAGACAAATGTAAAATTAAACCTGAAAAATTTCAGCAGTCATGGTTGGTACAACTGGCCACTGGAACTAAGAGAAAAGTCACACATAAATTGCCCAAAACAACAATACAATTAAATGGTTTTCCACCAGAAGTAAATTTGAACATATTGCCATTAGGATCCTATGATCTGCTGATAGGAATGGATTGGTTGGAAAAGAAGAAAGCTCTGATGAACTGCTGGGATAAAACCCTGCATTGTGTGGATGAAGAAGGGAAACCTTTTACACTAAAAGGGAAACCAAAATCCATTTCAATAAGACAAATATCAGCCTTACAATTAAAAAGAACAGCTAGAAAAGGATACCAAGTATATGCAGTGCATGTAGAAGAAATAGAACAGCAAACTGAGGAAGAGTTACTGGATGCTATACCAGTCATCAGAGAATTTAAGGAAGTCTTTCCCAAGGAAATCCCTCATATTCCCCCCAACAGAGAGATTTATTTTTCAATCAATCTGGTACCAGGAGCAACACCTGTTTCCCGAGCACCTTATCGAATGAGCCCTCCTGAACTAATGGAACTGAAAATGCAATTACAGGAATTGTTAGATAAAGGGTATATAAGACCAAGTGTGTCTCCATGGGGAGCACCTGTTTTATTTGTTAAAAAGAAGGATGGAACTTTTAGGATGTGCATTGATTATCGACAACTGAATAAGTTGACCATTAAGAATAGATATCCACTTCCTAGAATTGATGATCTTTTTGATCAAGTGAGAGGGGCCTCAGTCTTTTCAAATATTGACTTAAGGACTCGGTATCACCAGCTCAGAATCAAAGAAGAAGACATTAGCAAAACAACTTTCCGAACCCGGTATGGACACTACGAATTTGTAGTCCTACCTTTTGGTCTCACAAATGCCCCTGCCACTTTTATGTGCCTGATGAATAGTGTGTTGAATAAATATTTGGATAAATTTGTTCTTGTGTTCATAGATGATATCTTAGTTTACTCCAGAAATGAAGACTTGCAGACTTTAAAAGAAACATCTGAGGATAGTGTTGCAGACTTTAAAAGAAAACCAGCTATATGCCATGTTCAGCAAATGTGAATTTTATAAAGATAAAATTCAATATTTGGGTCATATTATTTCTGAAAAAGGGCTTGCAGTTGACCCTGAAAAGATAAAAGCAATTAAGGAATGGCCAGTCCCAACTGATGTTTCAGCAGTAAGGTCATTCATGGCTATGGCAGGCTACTATCGTAGATTTGTGGAAAGATTTTCTGCCATAGCTCATCCCATCACTTCATTGCAAAGAAAGGGTGTCAAGTTTGTGTGGACTGAAAAATGTCAAAACAGTTTCGAGCAGTTAAAACAAAAACTTATTTCAGCCCCAATATTACAAATTGTTGATCCTGATAAAGAGTTTGTTGTATGTACAGACGCTTGCAGAGAAGGGCTAGGAGGAGTCCTATTGCAGGAAAATTCAGTTATTGCTTATGAATCTAGGAAACTGAAAACTCATGAACAGAATTACAGTGCATATGATTTAGAGATTGCAGCTGTTATTCATGCTTTAAAAATGTGGAGGCACTATCTGCTGGGGAAGAAGTTCACATTGATGACTGATCATATTAGCCTCAAATATTTTTTCTCCCAAACTGACCTGAATGCAAGACAAGCTAGATGGCTGTCCTTTTTAAGTGAATTTGATATGGACATCAAGCATATCAAGGGGAAATAAAATAAAGTTGCGGATGCATTAAGTAGAAATGCTTGCCAACATTTAAACAACATTGAGAGTAGTGCCCAGATGGAGAGAGAGGAATTGGTGGGAAAAGCAGCAAATGAAGATCCCAACTATGAAGCACTCTTGGTGAAACTACAGAAAAGGGAAACAATTGATTTTACACAAAATCAAAAGGGGCTACTATGTTACAAAAACAGGTTGTATATTCCAAATGTAGAGTCATTAAAAAGAGAAATATTGGATGAATATCACAAACAGCCTTATGAAGGACATCCAGGATACCAGAAGATGTTAACAGCCTTGAAAAAAAAGCTGTTCTGGCCAGGGATGAAGAGAGATATGGCAGAGTATCTAAGTAGGTGTATGGAATGTCAACTGGTCAAAGTTGAGCATCAACATCCAGCGGGTCTTCTAAACCCTTCGCCAATTGCAGAATGGAAATGGGACACAGTATCCATGGATTTTATAACAGGACTACCTAAAACCAAATATCAACATGTTTCTGTAATGGTAGTAGTAGACACTTTAACCAAAGCTGCCCACTTTATACCAGTGAAATCTACTTTCGGAACAGCTCAAGTAGCAAATGTTTTCCTGAAGGAGATAGTAAGGCTTCATGGAGTTCCCAAAGTAATTGTTTCAGATCGAGATGCTAAATTTACAGCAACATTTTGGAAGGGATTGTTTGGAGGGATGGGTACTAAGCTAAATTTTAGTACTGCCTATCACCCTCAAACAGATGGGCAAACAGAAAGGACGAATCAAACTTTGGAGGATATGTTGCGAATGTATGTGATGGAGAGACCATCAAAGTGGGAAGAGTATCTGCATCTAGCTGAGTTTGCCTATAATAATAGCTACCAATCCTCTATTAAGATGAGTCCGTTTGTGGCACTCTATGGGAGAAAGTGCCGTACTCCCTTGAGTTGGAGTCAACCAGAGGATAAACTGGTGTTGGGACCAGATGCACTACAAGAGATGGAAAGAATTGTCAAGCAAATACAAAGAAATATCAAGACAGCACAAGATCGCCAAAAAATTTATGCTGATAAGAAAAGAGTGCACCGAGAATTCAAAGTGGGAGATCATGTGTATTTACGCATCAAACCCAAAAAGAGCACACTTTATGCTGGAAGTTGTGCAAAACTTGCACCTAGATATTGTGGGCCTTTTGAGGTGTTAGAAAGGGTGGGACCAATGGCTTACAAGCTGGCCTTACCACCCCATGTTAGAGTGCATAATGTGTTTCATGTTTCATTATTAAAAAGATATGTGCATGATGCTTCTCACATAGTTGATTGGAATGTTGTATAGGTGGAACCAGAAGGGGAGTTTCTGCCAGAACCGCTTCAAATATTGGAGCGAGAAGAAATTGAATTGAGAAACAGAACAGTGGCCAGAGTAAAAGTGCAGTGGAAGCACTTTACTGCTGAAGAAGCCACCTGGGAAAGGGAAGCTGAAATGATGGAGAAATATCCATTTTTGTTTAAATGAAATCTAGTAGTTGAATAATAACACCGAGGACGGTGTTTATTTTCAGAGGGGGAATATGTAACACCCCCAATTTGTGTGTTGAATTTTTAAAGTTAGACATTTTAACTTAAGTCCTAAGGGGTGGACCCCAAGGGATAAGTGTGGTGTGAATGTAATTGCATATTTTATTTGAGGAAATAAATAAAATGATTGTGCATTTTGACCAAGATGAGAATTAGAGATCACTTGCCAAATCCATGAGGATGGATAAGGCAACAAATCCCCAAAAATATTTCAAAAAAAAATCCTTGAAAGAAATTAATTTAGATTTGAGGAGGAATCTAAATTTTCCCAATGAAGAGGAGTAGTTGGGAAGAGGTGAGAAAAAGCTGGAAAAGCTGAGGAAAAGCATAAAACAGCTTTAAAGAGTCCCAAAATGGGAAGCCTAGGCTAAACAGGAAAGAAAGCATCCTGCTATTCTGGACGCAGAATTAGAAACATGCTTTGGGGGAATATGAGCTTAAATAAGCTGCTCCTAAGCAGATCAGAGGTTGATCTGTCCTAGGAGGTTATCTCAGCTCGAGGGTGAGTTCTGGGAGACAAAGAGAACTCTAAGGTTGGGAGGTTGGTCAATTGCAATAGTGGTATGTCTCTGAATTTCTTGGTTAGTTGATTTTGATGGTATGAATTAGCTACATATAAAATTTTATGAAATTGTATGATGGGATTAGTACTACATTTAACAGAATCTATCCTCAGGCATCCACCTTCCAGATTTTGTTTAGTTGTAGACCAGTAGTCTATAGAGTAGAAACCTCCAGAAACTTTAAACCAAAGATGGTTTAAATCTGAAGGTACTTAGTCTCCACAGAAAATTGAATATTACCTTACTCCATATATATATTTACAATTGTGAAATTTTATGCTCACATGTAAGTGGAAAACTATATTAGCATACCTAGAGTTATAAGATATCATAGAAGAAAATCAAAAGATGTCGGATTAGGCATGTCGACATTTTCTAGCTTTAAAATAAATTCTATTCTACAGAAGGAATATATCATTCATGGCATTTATAGAGCATATTGTATTTTGAAATCTATATCAAATTCTTGAACTAAGCATCATAGTCAAAAAAAAAAAAAAAAAAAAAAACTAAAGTTACAATTAAGTTATACTACTCAATGACTATTGAATACCTATATATACATATACATACGATATTATATGCTCATAGGTATGCTCGGAAAATAGTGCCACAGAACTGAAATTTATATGATACCCAAACCCAAAAAAAGGGAAAAATGTAATGGCATTAGAGTATGGAACTCGAAATTGTGCTAACAAAGGAGTAACTCTACCTTATAGGAGTATCATAGCATGCATAGAAATTTTATGTTATATATTGCTTTTTAAATTCATATGAACCAAAAACCTTGAAGTAAATACTATGAACCTGAATTTAATCTATGCGAGTGTACATTATTACATGAACCATTTAATACTTGCACCTGCATTTAACCAAATATCCAGACCTCAACAAGTATTAAGCACAAATACAAAGAGGTCCTTTTAATATCGAAATACATGAGCTATACATGTTTATGCCAAACATATCGGTCCAAAAAGAAGATATAAATGTAAAGCATATATATATGAATTATATGCGGCAAAAGAAGTTATAAATGTGAGTCATATATAAATAGACCATATATGCTCAAAATAAGACGTCGATGCGAATCAAGTATGTCAGTGGAATATATATATATATAGTCCTCACCGCCAATTGAACTAATGTACAGTCACACTATCAAATATGCGTGGCGTTAAATTAAATGCCTTGGGCATAGGCCACATAGATAGCTACGACTGTACTGACTTTTATAAACCCTAACACAAAAGAAATAAAACAACATCCTGTTCACAATTAAATGAAATTAACAGAGGAAAAAGATAAAACATAATGGCGACGAGTGTAGACTATCATCACTGCAGTATAAATGCCGAGCGATTCCACGTCTCGTTTTAATCGTGTTTGCTATGCATATAGATAGGAGAAAAATAGAGAATTAAGAGAAGTACCGAACACCATATTAATATCTCATTCTATTATCGATTATAGAGAGAGAGATTGACGAAAAGATTTGTAAACGAATCATGTAGGGTTACAGTTAGTTACGGTCGAATCATAGTGATTTTAAATATTCATACAGTGGATTTACCAACCATAAATTCTCTGGAAAGCCAGCATAAATGAGGCAGCGACATCTCCGAACGATTTTATATAGTAGTTGAAACAAAACCAAAATACAAAGTGATACGTCCAACGCAATGGTGAACGCCATAACTACTTGCTGGAGTAGAGCTGCATGCGATCTATTTAAATGACCTTTATACGTCTGAGGTACTGTGGTAAACCTCCCACGCCAGCGTGGCATGATCCACGCTCGCAAGGTAAGCTATCACCAGTGAAACAATAGAAATGCAGGCATTGAGATGTCGTTCAGAGAGGTGGATCACCGATATAAAATATTCGGTACCCTTTTCCTCGTATGAATCATTTATAATATTCCAGTAAAACGAAAGGAAAACAGTTCAACCGAAATATAAAATCGAAATCCCAGAATGAGTTTGACATCGATCTAGTGAATTCAAATGATAACTTAATGGCCCAAAACATTCACAAGTTAAACGATTAGGGTTTACCTCCGAATGGAGTTGCAGAACTACGGCAAGACGAAAACAGAGATTTATGAATACACCCAAGAGGACAGGCTCGCTCTCGGTCTCCAGTAGATAGACGGAGACGACGAGCTCTTACCCTCTCGATGCAGACATACTTGCAACTCGCCAGCACCACCGACTCTGAAACCTCCATGCATATGAATCACACTGAAACTTAAATAAGGGAGACGAAAGGAGTTCAGCATACAGGAGATAGGAGGGAACTGGTAAATAGATCGATAAAATAACCTCTGATTTAATGAACATCTGAAACCCTAATTCCTCTGCCCGAGAACTAGCAAGAAATCCCAATGTCGATTGAGCAGACAGAACACGTACACAGAAGGGTACCATGGACATCAATGGGCGCAGGGAAGGTTGGGCGTCGTAGGTACCGAGCTATTGGGTTAACCCTAGACCAGAGTTGGAGCTCAGCGCTCTCAGTACTGGAAACCGCCAGAACTATTTGTTCGAAATCCACATGTCGAGTGCTGGTTGGATAGGGGGCAAGGTACGCCGCCACGGCTACATCCTCTCGTGGGAGAGATACTACTCCTGCAAAAAAAACTCAAGGAAACGTAGCAAACCGAGTTCACACGCCAACACTCGTCGAACAGAGTGTGGGCTAGGTGGCTCATAAGAACCATAACAGTATGAATATGATGTACTTACGCATAAAATCCCGACGCGTAGGCGCTGGTTCCACACACAAACGAATAATAGTAGGCCATCGCCAGTAACGCTGAGTGGAGGGTACACGCCGAATGCATATAGCCGCAATTAAAACCTGTGTGATCTGCCAAGACACCGCGACAAGTCAGAGTAACAATGAAATGGGATTAATGAAAAAACTGGATCAGTGTTAGTCACGATTGAACAGTAAAATTCCATAATGCAAACCATAGGTATATAACTCGGTTTTTTATTTACGGCGCAAATGGACTATATGGTAGGCATACTATGCTCCCAAGATTATTCCCTATAGTCTCCTCTCTATTTACGTATGTCAACAGTCTGGAAGTAGGAAGTCGCTCTTGGTGAAATATAAATATATATTCATGTAATAGTTGTGTACGTACGCCTTTACAAAAGAGGTTTACCAAAGCGTACATCAATAATTACATGCCTTATATATATATATGCGGTTTCAAGGTTATTATTATTATTAAAGGGGCGTGGTGTATATGTATATATACATTGGTCAAAGGACCATATTCGATATAGGTATTTTATATATAATCATAGTATATATATATATTTTATATGTGGTATATAAATATGGGTCAAATATCCTAATAAGAGGTGTATTACACATATATCCGGGGTGTATAAAGACTCAAAAGGATATGGTTGATAAACGCATGTTAGACACATATGTTATATATATATATATATAAGGATATGGTTGATAAATGTATGTTGGACACATATGTTATATATATATATATATACATATATATATATAAATGTATGATACATGATAAAGTTGTGCTCATGAAATTTTAATATGGATGTGGATAAAACACAATAAAACTTCTATTGTACCTATGAACCATCTTGAGCACTCACTGTTTATATTGTAGATTAATTACCAACCTTTGCATGCATAATGTGAGAAAAATTATTATGGTACATAAGAAAAAAAAATGGAAAAACATGGCTAAAGTTATCATGCACTACCTATAAATAATGAATACATGTATGGTTGGTGTGATAACTAAATAATATAGAAGTTGGGTTTGACCCTGAAGAGGACAATGGAATGTTGAAAACAATATATATATATACTTGAACGAAACTCTTTAGTTGTTAAGAATAAGCAACGAGTGAAATAGAACTCACATAGTGAACTTAAATTCAATGAAAAAATCATAGTAGCATAATTGTGGGTTCTCTTTCTTCATTTAGAGTTGTAGAGGAAAGTTTGCATTCAATGTGTTCGACAAAAAGTGGTAATTGAGATCCACGGTTTTCTATTTTAAATAATTTCATCCGTGGAAGTTTTGGATGTGATTAATCTTTAATATCAAGGGGTTTTCATACCTTGAGATCATGTAACCCCCATGGTGATTCCAAGAAAAAGTTATGTTTAGAAATGGATCCATAATTTGGTCAAATTTCTTGATTAGACGTTGTTGTAGGGATTGTTGGTTCTATTATTAGCAGAAATTTTACCATTGATGATATTAATATGATTCATGATGTTCTAGAAATTCTAGTTTTACTATCTCTATGAGAGTATGAACATATTTATAGAAAATTTATTTCATCTCTGCTAACTAGTCCCTCAATGGTAGTAGATTGTATGCTTGCCAACTATTTGGAAGAATGCCTTATCCACCATAGATTGCATGCTTGCAAATTGTTGTTAAAATTCCTCAATGGATGTAGATTGCATGCTTGAAAATTGTTTGATGGAATGTCGAATTGGTTGTAGATTGCATGCTTGCATACTATTTGAAAAAAAGTCTACAGTGATTGTAGATTTCATGATTGTAAATTATTTTCACAAAATTCCTCAATGGTTGTCGCTTATATGGTTGCAAGCTAATGGTAAGCGAAAAAAAAAAAAAAAAATCACATTTTGTGTCCTAGTGTTCAATGGGACTGTTAGTTCTCTACAATATTGATGGCTGCTAAGGTGAGACCTTAAATAAAGTATCATTCTATGGTATGCAAGATATGTTAATGTCTTTTTTTCTAAGCTACATGATTATTATTATTATGTGGAAATTTTGAATGTATACCACCTATATTACATGCGATGAATTGTTGTCAATGTACTTTGACAAATTTTGGACCCCATGTTGTGGGTCAAGTATAGATACATGGGGTACATAAATGTTCCTTTGCCTTAATGATAATATGCAATGGAAAATTATGTAAATTACAGTGGATTTGTAGACATTGACTATTTTTAGACATTGAATTTTTATTGGATTCAATGGCTATGGAAGCTATGATGGGATTGATGTAATGAGGTAATATTTTATTTTGTTGTTGATTTAATGAATACTTTAGTTGGGGTATTCAGGAAATAACTCTAGAGTTTTTGTAACACCACCAAGTTCTATGTTTTTCAAATTAGACATTTGAACATAAATCCAAAGGGGAGTGGACCCCAATGGATAATTATTGTGTGGATGTGGTTAATTATTTATTTATGAAAAATAAATAAAATATTGTGTATGCACTATGACCAAATGAGAAATTGAGATCACATGCCTAGTCCATGAGGTTATGGAAAAGGTAAAGACTTTCCCCAAAATCTTTCAAAAATCCTTGAAAGAAGTTATTTCTAATTTAGATTTTTGAGGAAAAATCTAAACTCCCCAATGATGAGGAAAGTAGTTGGGAAGAGGTAAAAAGCTGGAAAAGCTGGAAAAGCAGAAAGCAACTTTAAAGTCCCTAAATAAGGGAAGCCTAGGCAAACAGGAATAAAAGCATCCTGAAATTCTGGACGCAGAATTGGAAACAAGCTTTGGGGAGAGCATAGCTTAAATAAGTTGCTCCAGAACAGATTGAGGTTAGTCTGTTCTTGGAGGATCTCAGCTCGGGGGTGAGTTCTGGAGATAGACGAACTCTAAGGTTGGGAGGATTGGTCATAGTATCGGTATGCATACATAAATTTGGAGATTTATCTATGAATTTTTATATAAGGTTATATGAATTGTTATATTATGATTTCTCATGCAAATTTTATATGAATCATTATGTTATGATTTCTTATGCAAAGTTTAGATTGACTGTTTGTTCAGTACCTCATGCAATTGAAAATTAGAGCTATTAGCTGAAAATCCAGTAGGTTAATAGCAGGGACAAATGGTTGGATTCCGGGGATAAGTACCCTGTAGTAATAAAGTTAGAGATGATAGATTTCCTGAATGTCAAATCTAATAACAAATGTACAGGTGTATATTGCTATCTTTTAAAATGAAAATGAAGTTGCTGTGTGTATAAACCGAAATTTTTAACAAAACGGTAAACAGGAACAACAAGTACAGTCCAAGGGAAGAGTTGTAATATGCACCAGAATTACAAGTATGCTGAATAATCTTAACAATAACATAAGAGAATAGCCCTATTGTTATATGTGGTAAAATTATGGGTAAAGGAAGATTGTAAACATATTTAAAATACTGGAAAAGAGCGTCTATCCACTTTCAATATAAACTGCTGTAAAATTAGTTGAAGCAAAGAAGGTTAACTGAATATAGATAGATGTATATGTAGATATCTATACATAGATGCTGAAATTTTATAATTATAGAGGTTAGAAAGTATATAAAGCTTGCTAACTGAAAAAGTTAGAGAAAGGGACAAATCAAAATGACTTCCTGTTAAATACAAATGAGTATATGTTTATATACACATATAAATATCAGTCGACTGGGTTGACTGATAGGAATTGAGGTTAAGCCAAAATTTCTCATGGAAATATTAACATAATGGTTGGAGATAAATACCATGAGTTTGAATTGGATTGAAATTATTGTGGGAGAGAAAGACAATAATTTGCAAAAACACTAGTTGGAGAGAAAGACTAGTGTAACTCCTAAATAAAATGCAATGTACACTTGATAGAGTTTTCTTATCATTTTGATGATTAAAGGGCTAAGTGCTCCCTGAGTTTTTATGAAAGTATTAGGATTTAGGTATTATTTTACATTTCCTAAATAATTGGAAATGAAAATTAAAGGTTAATGTTCCAACAAGAGAAGAACATCGAGGACGATGTTCTCTTTAAGGGGGGAGTTTGTAATATCCCTCGCATAAGCCACCATAAAAACTCTCATAAAATGAGGGTTATTAAATAATTAAATATTATTAATTATTATATTGATATTAAATGAAGAATACTCTTGTAATTGTTGATTATAAGAATATTGGAAGAATTATTTCTTAATTATATTATTTATAATAATTTATATTCTTCCATGGAAATAAATTATATTTTCAAGTTGGTATATTTTATGAGTTTTAGAAATAATGAGTAATAGATTTGGAAAAAGTATGTATAAGTGATATTTTTCTCATAAGGAAAAAGAAAATCTACCTTTAAAAATAAAAGCATGAGGGATTTATGGAATGCTTTTCTGATTTAGGAAAAATCAGATTTATGGAGGCTTTATGGATTGCTTTTGTGATTTAGAAAAGCTGAAATGCTTTTATGATTTAGAAAATATGGAATTTTTTTATGATTTAGAAAAAGCTGGAATACTTTTAGGATTTAGAAAAGCTTGAATGCTTTTATGAATTAGAAAAGATGGAATTATTTTATGATTTAGAAAAATTTTGGAATACTTTTATGATTTATAAAATCTATTCCATTTTAATTAATTCTATTTTTTATTATAATCCCATGAGAGAAATAGAAGAGGGAAATGGGAGAATACATGAAGAATGGAGCCAAGGAAGAGGAAGAGAGTATTTCAAGCATGAATCAAGAGATGAGTAACCATATCCTTTGAAAGTATCTTTGTTTGCATATGGACCATGATTATATAATGATTGAATTTATTTGCAATAAAAATTTCAGTGTATTAAAAGCTAGATCTACACTTATTTATGCATTATTTTAATAAAATCCCAAGGGGATCTTGTTTAGAAGGCTGAGTAGTTCCAGATCTGGTATGGATCTGATGTTTCAGCCATATATCAGTTGTAAATCTGAATATTAACCTACATCAGCTGAAGCTCCTCATATAAAATGTTGTCAAGTCTTTCTGCAGCTTTTCCAATTGTTTCTGCTATTATTTTTGAAGGATTCTTGCTCTTGCTTCAAGTAAATCCAATGCTTCTACAAAGGAACTTGATTATAGATCTGATTTCTTGATGCCATACTATAACATGAGTCTAATGGCTGATTTCTAGTGTCTTCCAGCAGAAACTGTGCAATTTCTCAAGGACGGTTTCTCTATTTACCAACTCTCTCATTTAGCTGATTTTCAGCTAGTGTTGATTGTGGGAGATTTGTTAAAAACTCTAAACTCATTTATTTTTGCTGAAACTTTTCTTGAGGTCTGACACAGCCTAAAATAAGGGAACCCAGCTCTGTTCTACATTATTTTCACACTGGCTTGCTTATACAATGCCCTCCTTGAGCCTATTGCAGATTTTCCTGAGAGTGGAATTTCCCGCTTCTTCCTTGGTTGGTTTTTACTTCTCTTTTGGATCCATTGTTTAGATCTATAGATCTAAGGTTCCTAAGAGCAGAAAAATATAAGATGAGTGTGTCATTCCCACACTTGCTGTGTTCCACCATTCTTCTATAGACAGAGTCTGGAATGGGCCAGGAAGCCTCTGGATTTCACCCTTCCTTGTGAAGGTGATGCAGCTAGTAAATGCCCTGCCAGTCTATCTCTGGTTTAGATATATTGGTGTAATTCCATATTGCTGTGATTCCATAGTGGAATATCTTAAGATATTCCCTAATGAGCCTATATTTTCCCATTTGGAACATTGCATAATTGTATGCAAGGAAATAATTATTGTGTTAAAACTCTTCAAAATGAATAGAAGATAAAAATATATCCTTGTATCCATTATTGGATTAGATTCTTAGAGAGGAAAAAGAGTAATCACATGCTTTATTATGTAATATTATTTAGAGAAACATATATTCTTGCATGCATGGGAAAAATATATTTTTGAGTATTAGATTTCTAGAGAAAAGGAAGATGCAATCACATAATATTTATTGTGTTAGCCTTCTTTTGGGGAAAATAATATGTATTTGTCCAACCTAAAGGGATTAGCTATGGTATTAGCTTTATCTTGGGAGAATATTATGCATAGTTATTGGTTATATATTTTGGATGAGAGGGAAATGTCACTTTGCATGCATGAAATGATAAGTGGTATGCGTTTGACCCTTGGAAAAGAAATGTGTTTATTTTTCCATGAAATATTTATTTGGTTTCTTTTGGAAAGAAATATATGTTTTACATGCAGGAAGAACAAGATATGTTATCGCATGCACAAAACTATAACTTGTATGTTAACTTTGTTTGAAATAGAGTTGGCATTGTTATACATAGTAACCATTATGAATAGATCTTGGGTGGAAAATATGTTTTTGAAAAAGAACATGTATTCACATGCGTAAGTATAACATCTATTGCATTAATCCATATTGAAAAGAAAACATACGAGTAGGAAAAAAGAGAAATTGCTTGTTGGGATAGTTATCTTGAAAATATTGTTATGCATTTGCATGCACAGTATTATTATATAGTATGTTAGCTTTCTTTTGGAAATAATAGGAAAGTGCATGCAAGATTTTAATAGTGTTTGGTGGAAAGAGGATGCTTGATATTGATTTATTTGTTACTAATGCATGTGAAATGATGTTAAATAAGGAAACTAATGTCAATGTGGTTATGTTTTATAAATGCATACAAATATTTGTTGAAGTGTCACAAAGAGAGATTGATTATTGGTTTATTAATATTTTATCTAATCATGATATCAAGTGTGCTGACGACAGAAATGGCAGGAAAGAAGGATGACTTGAGAAAAGGAAATTTAAAGTTTAACATTGTGGAAGATAAAGAGTTGTTAGTCCATGCAGGTTTAGTAGTTCCAATTGCACAATGATCCCCTGAAGGAAACAGTCTGAATACAAAGACAGAGATTGATGATTCGTGGGTAAATGGTATCATGAGGATTGTAATAACTTATAGCTAGTTATGTTTCGTTTAAGATTATTTTTATATGTAAATTTTATTACAATGGTCAAGGGATGGACTCCCTTATAACCATTGAGTGAGGGGTGACAACCCTCACGAGCGTTTAATAATAAAATTAAACGTTTGCTGGTTTTCACCCTACGGGGTTTCCAGGGTATATCGGTGTCTATTTATGTGATTGTTAATAGTGTCATTTTGATGATGGTAATTTCTTTCATGATATGACGTTGATATTATCAATTAGGTGATCTACTAATTGAATTAAAATGATCATAGGATCGATGCATAGTTATAGCAGGAAATTTAAGTTAATATGCTACAACAAGAACAATTAATGGTTGTGTAAATCACTATGATTTTCGCTAAATATTTCTCTAAGTGATGATAATGGGTATTTAAATGGTTAATACAGAAATATATAAAGAAATTTATAAGGTTACACATTCGTAAATGTTGAAAAAAGGTCCTAACTCCATGCATTTTTCCTGCGAGGTTATCGGGGTATGTTACAGGTCCACTCCCCTTTGGACTTAAGTTCAAATGTCTAACTTGAAAAACATAAAACTAGGGGTGTTACATATTCCCCCTCTGAAAACAAACACCGTCCTCGGTGTTAACAACCAACTACTAGAGTTTAGTTTGAAAATAAAAATGGATATTTTTCCATCATCTTAGCTTCTCTTACTTACCTTCTTCAGCAGTAAAGTTATTCCATCGCACTTTTACTCTAGCTACTGTTCGATTTCGTAGTTCAATTTGTTCCCGCTCCAAGATTTGAAGCGGATCTGGAATTCTGGTTCCCCCTGAATCACATTCCAATCAATAATGGGAGAAGCATCATGTACATATTTTTTTTTCAATAAAGAGACATGAAACACATCATGAAATTTAATATGTAAGGGTAAGGCCAGTTTATAAGCCACTGGTCCCATCCTTTCTAGGACTTCAAAGAGTCCACAGTATAAAGGAGCCAATTTTACACAACTACCAGTATGCAAAGTGTTCTTTTTGATTTTAATACACCAATAGACCTGATCACCCAACTCTCTTCTTGTCGGCATATCTTTTTTGTCTATCCTGAGCTGTTTTATTGTTTTTCTGAATCTGTTTTACAGTTCTTTCCATTTTCTTGAAAGCATCTGACACTAGGATTTACTTGTTTTCAAGTTGACTCCAGCTTAACAAAGTATGACATTTTCTTCCATAGAGTGTCTCAAACAGACTCATATCTATAGAAGTAGAATAACTGTTATTATTGGCAATTTCAAGTAAATGCAATTAGTCTTCCCACCTAATTTGCATATCCATTAATAGCATATCTTTCAGAATTTGATTTTCCCTTCTACTTCATTGCAAGAAGGCTATCTAGGTGAACCCTTTATTCCACTTTCTCTCTATCCACAATTCATACCAATTTATGTAAGTAATATCATATACATATATTGATAATCACAACTACATTCTGAACTTTAATAATTTCAGTAAATTCAGTTTTTTAGCCCAAACCGTTAAGGTTGATAGTAGTTTTAGTGCCCTTTTTGCACTACTACTTATCATTCTTTATCTTTCGGTGAGATTCCCTTCTCACGCAAACTTAGTCTAGTTTGATTTTTCTTGATTTTCCAAGTGATTTATCTGCACTTATTTTCACCATTTTCTCCTTGTTCCGGAGTGGATAATTTTCTATTACACACTTGGCTAAAAAAATTTACAACTCTTCATTAGTATTTATGAATGAAAGAAAACAAATTGTATCATATGGACGGTTATACTTACCCTTTCTCAGTTTGTAGCTGTACTACCAGTACTTTAGCATTGTTTTCTTTTGTTAGCCAATCAATTTAATTTGTAACAACCAGGCTCATTAGTAAGGTATATGATTCAATTCTCTTTTTCAATCAACTTACTATTTCTTTTTTGAATTATTCATAGTATATCAAATCTTTTTCTGATACTAGGGTTCATTTTCTTGAACTTAACTCGAATTCTCTATCTGTTTGAATAAAAAATTCAATTCAAATTTTGTTTTTTCAGCACTTTATGCTTTTCTTTGGGGTTTTATCTGCCCTTTGAACCAACATGACCAGAATCTACTTAGTCTTACATAGATTGCATATATTTTTTTATCAGTAGTACTTGTTATGGCTTCTATTTAAACTCCCACCAATTTTTCATATAACACTAGGTTTTATCTTTATCTTATAACTGACTTCCTTATTTGGAACTAATTCTGGAAATTCATCCATAAATATCCTCTTACTTTCCTTGGTTCAGGAATTTTTTAATATCCAACATTATTCCATTCTTGTAACTTTGAGAGGTTTGTGGTTCTTCCACCTTACACCACTTATTGTTTTGTTTTTTTTTTTTTTTTTCCACTTCGTTCAAGACAATTTTCCTCAACTTTATCCACTAGCTTTAAAATTTTTGTGACAAAGTTTTGATCTAACGGGTTTCCTTCACACCCCAAATCCACATACATCTCAACCTCCTTTCTCTAGGTTTGCCACTGTCGAATGTAGCGCTATTATACTATCTACAAATTTAATAATCAGGGAAATTAAATTTTATAACAACAAAATTTTATGGGTGTGAGTACCCATAATTCAATACTTTCTATTTGGCAGTGCACCCGATGTAGTTTCTTTACTTATAATTCTTCTACATACAAAATTTTTAAATCAAGTCATTTCTCCGTGACTTTTTCATTTTATCATCTTCCTACAAAATTGAAACCCAAAATTTTGTATGTATATATATCAATCACTTAATTCTCTTCCCTGCCTACACTGCATTCCCATTGTACATTCATTTCTCATCCTTAATGGATGTAGAACTTGATTTCACATTTCTAAAATTATATTGGTATGCTTGACTGGTTCATTAGAAGTTAAAACTTCCTCTCCCATAGTTATAAGTTAAATAATCCCTTTGATTGTATTTATAGTATTCATTCTGATGATTTCTTGTTTCGACTATATATGTATATATATATCATCATATTTTTCCATCAATATTTCCGATACTTCTAATTTGCATACATGATTTAATTAAAACTGTAATTTTGCATTACTTCAGTTAAAATTACTTATTTTTCTTCAACTACTATCCTTTCATTACACATCAAAGAGGATATGTTAATATACCCCATAACTGTATAGCTCATTTTTCAGTCTGTCCTGGATTGAAATGCTCCACTGTAACTATTAGTTACTTCAATATGATGTATTCATTATTATATATTTCCAATTATCCCCCAGTATGCCACTGGTGATATTACGAATTTAATTTTTTCTTTTCCAATTAGGACAGAAATTTTCAGTACATGCTGATATAGACCTGGTCTCTAGTGCAGATAGAGATTCTTGTTTTTCTCTGTTTCCTCATAATTTCTTTTAACCATGTCTCTTTTTCACGGTTTGCACTTTCTTTTAACTAATTAAAGGCCAATGGTTTCTAACCCAAATTTTCATTTCTTTATGATTTTATCTGATTGTATTTGAATTTCCGCTCCTAACCCATAATAACCGTTGCATCTCGAGTTGGATATTTGGGATTGGGACTCGACCTTTCTCTAGTTTGAGTTATTTAATTCTATTTGTATCATAGCTCTGGTGTATTTATTATGGTTAACAAGACCATAGGTACTACTTTTCTCCTATGGATTTATGAAAAACATATCGTATTACTATTTTTACTTTCGTTCCACTTGAAATTTCATCTGATAATAGTTCTATTATAATTTTCTCAGAAAATATTTTAACCCATATCAGTTACCGATTTCTTTCATCCAAACCCAAGGTAATACAGTCTAACAATGTTAGCATAATTTTATTAATTTTCATGTAACTGGGTTATGAGCTTTTGTTACACAGTTGTATACAACTTCTTTACTTTGTTTTTCTTCTTTTATGATGGTCTATCAGCCGAGCATATGATTTCCATCGCTCTATAAGGTATGAAATTTAATTACAAAGTCATTTTTATTTTTCAGAATTCCCAGGATTCCGATTTTCTAACTTTTAATTTTTCTGCTTCCAGGAAATCCCACTATTTGTTGTAGATAACCCCAGTTACTTCTTAATAGACATCATCAATTTCTAACTTCCATTTCTCACCTATGCAGGTCTGAAAACGATTTTTCTTCGCTATCTTCAGCCTTAAATGGAAACGGTCAATATTTAATTTTGTAAATATATTAGGAGTTTTCCTACTTTCTGTTAACCATTAATATTCCATTAAATATTTTGACACCTATAGACTGATCATTATTATAGCAGAAGGCTAACTCATATTCAATTATTACCTTAACTTTACTGCTACTAAGATTGGTATATGAGTAAGTATGAAACAAGTTTGTCTTTCTTCTCGCTGATGAAAAATAGCCTCTTCTCATCAGTCGTCATTCGCAAGTCTATACTGCGGTACTATTTCTATACAAATTTTTACATTAGTAAAATTTAAATTTCATACAGAAACATACCATTTTTGTGTGGCTACATAGTTAAACCAATGTTTTAACCTTGATCTGACTTTATATATGCTAGCCTGTCATTGTGGATTTCAAGCTATACCATTCCTCGTTTCATTCATGCAACATAACCTTATTTGGATCTGGCGTGGTTTCTCCCACACCTAGATCCACATGCAGCTTGTCCTCTTCAATCATGGTTTGTAGCTATATCCCTTAGTACTGTTCAATGTACAGTAAACCAACATTGGTAAAATCAACAACATAAACTTCTTTGGGTGAGCACACAAGTTGCCCAGAGTTTCAACTATTGCTCTGATACCATTTGTAATATGCCTCCCTTCAAAATTTTGTTTTATTTATTTATTTATTTTTTATTCAATTTAATTGGTCTTTCTAACTTCAGTCTAATATTACTAATATCGAAACTATACATCATTTTTATTTTCACTTAAACAAATCTCAATTTAATTTAATTTATCTCTTTGTCTCCTAACTAATGTATACATTCCTTTATATACATTTGTTTTCCATATGTCAATATCCATTTATCATTCACAATTTATCTACTCTTTTTACTTAAGTAGCTTCTCTTTTAATATACATTAATCTCATTAATGAGATCCCACTTTACACATAAATCACTGGTTGTCATACCCATAAATTTTTAATTATAATCATATTTATTGCATAATGGTGGATGACCTTATTACCATTATTCTACCTATCTAATATGAATTTATCCCACAATATATTATACATAAACCTTTATTATACCATTGATGTTCGATTTATAATTTATATCCTAAGTTGTATGACCTACTTTCTATTATAATACTATAGACATCTCAAAGAATTGAATTTGAATTTCCTATGTAGAATTTTTCGAAAGTAATTGTGCATCACACTATAATATGGATTTTTGTTATACAATATAAACTTATCATAGTACTCTTCCGTATTGGTAGTGTGATATTTTCGTTTTAATCCAGATATGGTAGATATGTCAACTGACACATTAAATTCAATCCTCCTCGGAGTTATAAACCAGTACTTTTGCATTTAGAGTGTTAACTTAGTCGAATCCTCGAACCATGAGATTTAATATATTTTATAGTTTTATATATCGGTTATAATTTCATTGTTAATACATCTCTCTGCAAACATGCATTTGATTTTAAGTGTTATTAATTTGGCGTCCCATCCTTGATAAAACCATCGATCCATGGGAGGAATGATGGATTGAGGACACTTGGACGATGGGATTTTCTTAGGGTTTATGAAATTAAGTTGCTATAAGTGTTGAAGTTGTTACATGGTTTCATTTCCTCGATGTCTTTCGCCTCAAGCCCTTTCTTAGTTTTACTCTCTCATACCAAGAAGGAATGCTCTCTGGTTCTCAATGGTGAAATGCTACTCTTAGAAATCGCCTTCTCAACCTTGCATAAAGGTAATTTACTTTCCTTAACCTCTCTGCATGCATGATATTAAAAAATCGCACTAACGGGTTGCTGTGAAATGCATTTTCATCATTTAATCATTTTCATATATGCTCTGAGTTTCCTTTGTAGTGTTCGCACTTCGATTTTGTTAAATATATAACTGAAATCTTAATGCAAAATTTATAGCATTGATCACGATATATTTTAATGTTGGAAACTCTTGGCATCATCGTGAATGCGATTTGGGGATTTTCTATGAACCTGTTTTGATTTTATTTATAATTTGCAGAGTTTTTTGATAACACCATTTTGTTCATTAGTAACGAATTGAAAGCTTCTAGATTATCTATTGATTTCTCCAGTTCGTGGATTTAGATAGTTTGTTTCTCAGAGGGATTCTCTTTATCATTATAAGTATTGGCTCATCTTTAATTCATTCTATTGTTGAATGGCCATATAAGATTTCACCGACTTGAGGAGAAATTGGTTTTTCCTCCTTAGCCGTAAGCACTTCCCGAACTTGTTCGGTCAATGATGGGGATGAAATGATTTCTTATCGGTGAATGTATTCTTCTCCATCCTCTTCCTAAGTGAGTATTTTCTATTGTGTAAAACGTTATTAAACCCTTTGTGATTATAATTATATCTCTGTGTATTTCCCAATTTCTTAATTCGTTGAATTGAAATTTTATTTCAGGGTTATATTTGCATATGCAATCGTTTTGAAGGGTACGTGCATGCTCTATATTTAGAGTCTCTCTTATTTCTTCCAGTAAAACCAGATTCATGGTTTGACTTTTTAACTTCAAACATTGTTTTTTTATACACAGGTTGATTTCACCCTCGTTCCCTCATTATCACATCACGATGGCAGAAACTTCCCATAATGTTTTTGGGATTTTTGTTAGGGTTTTACTCCTACTCTTTTCAGATATGCTCTATGGCACTTTTCACTATATGTATAAAGTTGTATTTCAATTAAACTCTATCTCTTTGTTAACAGAAACCCTTTTTTATATCGGTTCATTTCATTCAGTTAAGAACTATTAACCAAGAATTTACATTTCTATACATATTTAATGAATTTATCTTTTCTCTATATTCACAGAATATTAATTAATTTATATATTATAGATAGAAGTTACTGTTGAAGTAATTATTTCAAAAACGATTATTTCGTTTATGTGACATATGTATATATATACATACCTCCATCATCACTTCATATGTTATTAGTTTATACAAATGTTTTAATTTATTTTTAACTCATTTCTACTAATTCCAAGATAGAAATTTATTTAGTGGCATCATACAGGAGTTTTATACATGTTTCTACCTATATATGTCAATTAAAAAGGGTAGGATATTTTAACTATTTTGTAGAAAAATGATCCTCATGCATAACCATAAATTTTCTATTTTATTATTATGGTTATAACTAATATTAGGTTTTATAATTTCTTTATTAGAACTTTATTTACTTATCAGCATGTTTTTTGTTTGGAAGATAGAATTTATAGATTTTTCTTAACACAGAATTTTCTTCTCAACTCTGTTCCACCAGAATTTTATGTATATTTTGTTTTTATTCTCTCAGATTTCTCAAATACTTGTTCCTCAACTAGAATCTCAGATTTTTAACTATTTATTTCTGCACATGTATATATATAAATTATTATGACAGAATATTTAAGTTTCAGGTTATACATGATAATTGGGAGTACTATGTATCTTCAGATTTAAACTCCTAAGAGTTTAGAGATTCTGATAGATACTTCCCAATATATATTCCTAATACAATAAAATATTTGGAAGACTATTTCTTCTAAAAGATTCTGTTAAATGTATGGAATGTAAAATCCTCATTATGAAAACATACAGTACTTGCAATATCAATACAAGGTAAATTTCCTGAATCAACATTATAACAAAAAACTTTAGATTATCTATGCATACCACTTATTTCTATGACCAGTCCACCCAACCTTTGAATTCGTCTATCTCTAGAATTCACCCCCTAGGTGAGATCCTCTCCTAGAATAGACCAACCTCAATCCGTTATGGAGCAACTTACTTAAGCTATGCTCTCCCCAAAGCCTGTTTCCAATTCTGCATCCAGAATTTCAGGATGCTTTTATTCTTGTTTGCCTAAGCTTCCCTTAATTAGAGACTTTAAAGCTAATTTTGGCTTTTCCATATTTTTACCTCTTCCCAACTACATTGATCATCATTGGGGAATTTAGATTTTTCCTCAAAAATCTAAATTAGAAATAAATTCTTTCAAGGATTTTTAAAAGATTTTGGGGAAAGTCTTAACCTCTTTCCATAACATCATGGATTAGGCAAGTGATCTCAAAAATCTTATTTCGTCATAGTGCACAAATTTTTATTTATTTATTTTTCATAAATAAATAATTAAATACATCCGCACAATAATTATCCATTTGGGTCCACTCCCCTTTGGACTTAAGTTCAAATGTCTAACTTGAAAAACATAAAATTAGGGGTGTTACAATAGTGTAATGCATAAGTATCTAATTAAGTTTTTAATAGTGTTTATTGATGACATTTTGGTATATTCCGAAAAAAAAGAAAAAAAAAAGAACATATCATAATTTTCCATCAAACACTAAGAGAACATAATTTTTATGCAAAACTCAGCAAGTGTGAATCTTACAAGGAAAAAATTTAGTATTTGGTTCATGTGATTTCACATCATGGATTAGCAGTAGACCCACAGAAAATACAAGCAATAATGGAGTGACCTGTAGCTATTGATGTCCGAGCCATAAGATCCTTCATGGGTATTGCTGGATACTACCGTAGGTTTGTGGAAATATTTTCAGCCTTGGCCTATCCTATTAATTCTTTACAGAGAAAGGGAGTAAAGTTTGAATGGAAAATAAAGTGTAAAAATTGTTTTGAACAGTTAAAACTTAACCTAACAACTACCCCCATACTGAAGATTGATGATCCAAAGAAAGAATTTTTAGTATGTACATATTCTTGTGTAGAAGAATTAGGAGGACTATTGCTACAATAAAACTCAGTCATATCATATGAGTCAAAAAAATTAAAGCAACATGAACATAATTATACAGTATATGACATAGAATTAGCTATTTTGATACATTCATTGAAGATGTGGAGACATTATTTGTTGGGAAAGAAGTTCATACTAATATTTCACATAAGTTTCAAATATTTCTTCACTGAACCTGATGTAAATGCTAGGCAAGCTAGATGGTTATATTTCCTTAGTGAGTTCAATATGGAAATCAAACACATTAAAGGAAAGGAAAATAAGATTGCAGATTATTTTAGTTGGAATTCTCATCAAATTTTGAAATGCTGGAATGAGTGTGAAATTTGACATAGAAGAATTGATACAAGAAATGATGATGCAAGATTCAAACTATGTGAAATTACAAGAAAAATTGTAGAAAACTGAAATAGTGGGATATACCCAAAATTAGAAAGGGTTGATTTATTACAATAAAATATTGTATATTCCAAATGGGACATCATTAAAATAGGAAATTTTAGATTAGTATGAGAAAATACCTTCTGCAGGACATCCTGGTTATCGAAAACTGATTTCAGCATTGAAGAAGAACATGTTTTGGCCAGGTACGAAGAAACATGTGGCTGATTATCTAGCTAAAAGTTTAGGATGCCAACAAGTAAAAGTGGAACACCAACATTTGGAAGGATTTTTGAACCTTTTACCTATCCCAAAATGGAAGTTGGAAGTGGCTTCGATAGATTTCATTACTAGATTTCCTAAGACTGAGTATCAAGATGACTCTATAATGCTGGTTGTAGACACATTGACTAAAGTTGCACACTTTTTACTAGTGCAATCTACTTTTGGCATTCAAAAAATGATTATATCAGACATAGATGCAAAATTTACTTTAGCCTTTTGGAAAAATTTGTTTGGTGGATGTAATATCCCGTTTCGGGGATATCTCTAAAACACGGCAAAACTCCAACCAGAGATAGACTCGGAGGGAATTTAGCAGATATTTCGCCTCTCAAAAGAGGACAAGATCCGGAGGCTACCAAGCCCTTTCTAGACTCTGTCTAGGAGTGAAAGATAAACACACCAAGTGGTATAGAACTAGAGCGCTCAAAATAATAATGCAGCAGACATATAATAGAAAGAGAATACAGCAACTGCGACAACTACGGTAACTATGGCAACTCAACCAGAAAACATAGAGAGAAAATTCTAAGCCATTTTATTAATCTAAGAAATGTAATGAAGTACAAGAGGCGATCTTGCACAAGGCAAGTGAGAAAAAACTCTCAGAAAAGATAGGGAATGGCTGCTCTATGAACTGCATCCCAGCTGCTGGAATAATGCCGTGTAGCTGCTATTGCTAGAATTGACTGAAGATTAGGGGCTGATGCCCTTGTCGAAACAAGCTAAAAATCAACAAACCTCCTATCCTCGACAACCTCGACAAGATCCACAAACCATTCCAAGAATGGACAACCCCAGAAATCACCTAAAACTGCCTCCCTAGTGAATTACACTAGCCTCCAAGGCACTGTGAAATACTGCCACACAATCCGCCAAAAACCTTCGATAGGAAAAGGCTGACCCTCTGCTCGAAATCTTAGAGAAATTTCCTGCAGAAACCCCAATCCGAAGGTACTCCACAATGGACTGCGTCCTCTCTCCTAGTTACTACGCAGTCTCTATAAGCTCTAGCTCCGCAACAAACCCAAACGATGAAACGACTCACAAAATGCTGAAAAAAAAACCTTGCCCGAGCAGGCACTCGAAGTCCCCCAGGGATAAGGGTGAGATCTCTGCACTGAGACACTCGATGCATTAAACAGTGCAGCAGATAGGCTAAATAGCCAGCATTCTCAAGAAGACAAAAGTCTTACTCCAAAATCATCAACTCAAGAATGAATGAAATGAGGATGCTCCTCCATCTTTTATAACATTGGTTTCCCTCCAAAACCCAACGTAGACTCTCTCTCTCCTCCACATCCTCATCCTTATCTATGCAGAAGCTTCTAGAGTGTACATAGGCCGCCTCCTCTACGTGGTGTTAGGCCCCCCCTTGAATCCCACTTAATTCACAACGTTGTGCTACTAGGTGGATGTCTTATTTCACTTAAGTGAGTTAGATCCTCTTCACTCACTTTTTATTTATTTACAAACTATAGAAAAAAAACTAAATAAAATAGAATATTCCAATTAGCTATCACTAATTAGGAATATTATAGTCCCCCCCAGAAAAATGTTGATTTTCCTCAAGCAACTGAAGTTATGGATGCTGCAAAATCTTCTCGCTCTCCCAAGTTGCATCCTCATCTGGAAAATATTACTTTCCCTCAAGCAATCGAAATATGTGGGCGACTCTGTTGGCCCGCCGCAACTGAGACCCAATGCCCACATCCCATAAAAACCTCTAAGTGCTACTATGCACTTGTGTCAAACTGCTCGGAATAGACCCCTCAATGCTGGGACCCCAAACTCATCTCTCACTATACCAGCGAACAAACAATCCTCCTGGATCCCAATGTCACCATGGCCAATCATCACCCAAGTCCCACGGCCTGGGCTGCGCACTACCTCTAGCTATGACTGATGCTCTAAGAGGTGAAGACCACATCTCCTGATGTGCTATATCTATGACGGTGTAAGCTGCCCCATCAACTATGTACCAACTCATCACCTCCCTCCAATCCAAGTCCTGACTCAATCCCATGTTGATCCTACTCTGCTGAAATCGAGATAAAGTGCTGAAGAAATGACGACCTGTGCCCCCCTGCCAGCTGGAATATGTAACATCTGCTATGTCCAAGGGCTCCTGCTTCACTGTGCTCCCTACGAAGAATATCGTACCATCAAGAGGGTACCAAATCATGATCTCCCGCCAGTCCATCCTGGAAGAATAATCCGATGTAGCAACAACAACTACATATGGAACACGCCTGGAGTGTTGCTGCCAGCCTGTAATCAACTCCCACTGCTCTGCCCTGTCTGCCAATGAAATCTGCCTGTAGAAGGAAGCCCCTCTCTCTATAATGGGCCAAAGTGGGCAAGATATGCTGCAACCTCCATCGATGTACTCCTGGGGAGTGCTACCCACTAAAAACACTGTAGCTCTGCTGACTGCGTGTACGTCTATCTGCGCCTCATCCCTGTGTCGACCCACAGATGGACGCTCCACCATATCCAACAGCTCCTCCCACTCCTGATCAGGAATGTTATGCTCCCGCTATCTACTGGCCCCCTGTAGAACAATCCCATCAACCTCCAACACCTCCAGAGGATATGGATCTGCAACTGCTGTCACTGTACTCGATGTCAGTGCATCTGACTATCCCACCTCAATGGCTGACCCCAATGTTAGCTGCATATCCCTCATCAGCTCAATGTGGGTGCCCATCTGGCTCTCCCCCAAAGGAATATCATGCCTGATGTGAATAGTGTCCTCCTCTATCGACTCAGGCTCCATTACCTGCTGCTCTAGCTGAATTGTCACAAGTGACTCTTCACCCAGATTATCTCCCGCAGAGTCCCGTGACTGCTCACCCTGGACACTGGAATGCAGCTCCGGTCTCCTGTCACCATCTCTGCATGTCTTCTCTCACTCCCTAGAAGCGTCCTCAAATGATCCTATGGACTCATATGAAAAATATTCCTCACCCTAGCATATAGAAGGAATGCCCTCATGTTCTACCTCTGCCACCTCATCTGCATTGAATATGCCATCCACACTCTCGATAAAGTGTCGATACAATGTCTGGAGCCCAGACACATACTGGGATGCTACCTCTACTATACCTAGTATCCTCTACTTATGCATGATCTTGACATGCCCTGAGGGAAAAGTGACGCATGTCTCCGTTATGATCTGCTCCTCAAGCATAGGCTCAACAATGACTGATGTGCCACCCCTGTAGAGAATCATCTCATCCCCTAACCTGTGGCTATCAACTAGCACCCCAACCCATTGCCACTGCTGAGAAGTCTCTTCCCTAGTGTGCTGAGTGCCATCCAAATATCTTGGGAAAGCCTCGCACACCCCACTGCAGATGCCCAAAGTGCCAAAGGACAACAAAAAAATTAGCTATGACCGTGAGTGATGTAGAAGAGGGTCGATTGCATGAGTCCCCACAGATACCGTCAAGTATTGTTCATCTGTCTCCCCATCGATCCTGGGTGGAATACTCCCAAAGGTAAGCCTGGTGTCCCTGTCTGTGAGTCCCCCTGGACGCAATACTCTAAAACCCTATTGTGCAGCTTCGTATGCCCTTACATACCACCAATCATCCATGTACCCCTCGACAAGCCACTGCAGACTAAGGCATACCCCTGTACACTGCTAGGTACTCCTTACTACTGCTATACCACCCTGTAGCATCTCATGCCTTGCCTGTGTCAAGGAATAGGTCACTCCTTGCGTTTCCTCAATGCGATGTAGGACACTCCTACTCCGCAATGTAGTCCCACACACTACGATACACCACCATGCAACTCCATGTCCACCGGTAGTCCACTGCTAAATGTTAGAGGCCCCCACACATCCTTGAATGTGATGACCTAGAGTTGTGCCTCTACATGTCGGACCACCCCCAATCGGTATCATCATCTCCACCGTTGCATCACTATACCCGCTGATGAATGGATCATCACTCCAAACACTCCCTAAGGGGTCCGAAAAGTGAATCTCCCTATGTGTCATGAGTGATACCATCACTGATCAGCTCCGTTGTGTCCTTTGTGCCGCACACAAAGGTGAAGAATCCTTGGCCCCATACAAGGTTCCATCTCGTGGTCTGCCAATGCCACCTCCTTCGAAAAGCTCCTGCCAATGTATTTTGACCACCCCGTGATCCCGTGTATAAGTGTCATACCAAAACAAACCAAGGTGTCTTCCCATAAATCGTTTGGCCACTGGGGCTGAACAAAACTTCCCTATTAGATGCCCATGCTCTACTGCTAGGCCAAATGTATCCTCCAAGACATAGTGAACCGACCTACCTGGGAAATCATAGGTAATCCCGCCTAGACCCCAATGCCAATCTGGGGTTCCTGTATTCCTAGCACCTGAGAACTCCTGCTGAACTATAGCCGGGTCCACCACCATATCCATAACCCACTCCACCAGATACCAACTCAAAATCTCTTGCCATCCAACCTCAACATGTGGATGCTGCACCCTGTGCAACCCCAATCGTCTTATCCTACAAACCAAGTCAACGTATGAGATCTGACTAGGTGACTCTGTCTCTCTCTCTCCAATGGGAAGAGGTGTCCCAACAACGTTTCTAGTCCAATCCATGCATGCCTGAAGGGGAATGATATGACACTCCAACATGCCCTCTGGTTGTACCATTAGGGGATCCAATCATTCCCCAATGTGGGCCAACTTGGCCACCGACTCGGCACAAGCCACTCTCATGCCCTCCAGCTCCTTGTCCTGCAACAAAATGGCCTCCCGTACTAACATGGCCTTCCCTTTCAGAACTGTAAGGTCTACCTGAAGCCGATGATACCGTTGTCTGTGATCGTCATCCAATACCTCTGTATTTCCTAGTGCCTTGTTGAAGGTGGATACATCTCCTGACACCACACCCATTTTTCATGTGGTGCTAACACTTGAAGACTCGGACACGACTCTGTTCATCACCTCAATGGATGGCTCTACTGGGGTAGGCTCTACCTCCTCCACTACGATATCAACCGACATGGTCAAGGAGGTCTCTAATGAGGGTGAGCCCTCTGTCACACTAGGTGTATCCTCGAACTCCCTACAATCCTGTGTGCCCTGATCCTCCAAGTGCGAGGTAACCATTTTGATGGTTTCCGCCTCTGATACTTGGTCAAGCTGGAAAGAGGCATCCAAATTCTCCACCCAATATTTTTCCAAATGCTTGGATGACCCATCAAATGTCGGTAAACGGAATCTTCCCACTCTGCGCTGCTAACCCCCGTCATGTGAGTGCTTGTTCCCTCTGTGAAATTTGCGGGGTCTGTTATCTCGCTAGAGCTGAGAAAAATCTCTAAATGGAAGGGCATCCCTAAACTCATGCTCATATGCCTGATACTTAGCAAAATAATCACCCATGTGGCCAGGCTCTGGCTCCTGCTGTGCTCATGCCCCTGTGTCTGCACCCAGAAAAGTGGGCATAGTGGAACATGTGGGTGTATGTGATGCCATATAGTGAGTGGCATCATGCTCCGGAAAATGGTGGGATGTGCCTGATCCCTTGCCAATATGGAAACCCCTTGGGGTTTCATGCTGTCTAGACTCCACAACGGTGAATCTCTACCCCATCACCTCAATCTGCCTTTATAGATCCTGTACTGATTTGAGGAGCATCTCCCCAAATCTCTTTTTATCATCATCAACTGACATCAGCTCCTCCTACTCTGTGTCTACAGTCTCCTCCTTCTCTACATCTATCACAAGCTCCTCATGTTCTGTGTCTACAGGCTCCTCCAGAAACTGTACTGCTGCTCCAAGATTACACTTCTACATGACTTCGGCCTCTGATTTATCGACTGAATATTGCTCAGAAAATTCAAAGAATTTGGGAAGGTGATCCTTGCCCAAAACCTAGAAAAACCCAGAAATGGTTTCTTCTAATTCCAACCTTCAAAATTTGAACCTCTGAAGTTTGGCCCTCTTCCAATTTCGTTTTTTAGCACTGCAGCTGCTACTTGTCAATCGTTGCTCTCCAAACTATTTGGCCTCTGTAAGGTCTCTTCCCTGATGTCATAGACCACAGGCTAATCTATAACTATGCTCTGATACCACTGTAATATCCCATTTCAGGGATATCTCTAAAACACAACCAAAATCCAACCAGAGATAGACTAGGAGGGCATTTACCAGATATTTCACCTCTGAAAAGAGGACGAGATCCAAAGGCTACTTGGCCCTTTCCAGACTCTATTTAAGAGTGAAAGATAAACAAACCAAGTGGTATAGAACTAGAGCGCTCAAAATAATAATGTAGCAGACATATAATAGAAAGAGAATATAGAAACTACGGCAACTCAACCAGAAAACATAGAGAGAAAATGTTGAGCTATTTTATTAATCTGAGAAAGGTAATTAAGTACAAGAGGCGATCTTGTGCAAGGCAAGTGAGAAAACACTCTCAGAAAAGACAGGGAATGGCTTCTCTATGAACTGCGTCCCAGCTGCTAGAATAATGTCGTGTAGCTGCTTTGCTAGAATCGACTGAAGATTAGGGGCTGATCCCCTTGCCATAACAAGCTGAAAATCGGAAAACCTCCTCTCCTCGACAACCCCCACAAGATCCACAAACCATTCTAAGAATAGCCAACCCCAGAAATCACTTGAAACTGCCTCCCTAGTGAATTACGTTGGCCTCCAGTGTCTTCAACGATGGTAGATAAGTAGCGAAATACGCTCACAAACTCGCCAAAAATCTCCCGACGAACGAAAGTCGACCCTGCGCAATCCCGGCAAATACTTTCTGCCAGAAACCCCAATCCGAAGCTCCTCCATAATGGAATGTTTCCTCTCTCCCAGTGACTGCGCAGTCTCTATAAGCTCTAGCTCCACAACAAACCCAAACAATGAAACGACTCACAAAATGCTAAAAAACTAACCTTGCCCCAGCAGGCACTCGAAGTCTCCTTGCTCAAGAAGACAAAAATATTAATCCAAAATCTTCAACTCAAGAATGAATGAAATGAGGAGGCTCTCTTTGCATCTTTTTTTATAACATTGGTTTCCCTCCAAAACCCAACGTAGCCTCTCTCTCCTCCACATACTCATCCTTATCTCCACAGAAGCTTGCAGAAACTTCTAGAGTGTACGTAGGTCCTCCTCCTCTACGTGGTGTTAGGCCCCCCCTTGACTCCCCCTTAAGTCACAACGTTGTGCTACTAGGCGGATGTCTTATTTCACTTAAGTGAGTTGGACCGTCTTTACTCACTTTTTTTATTTATTTACAAACTATAGATGACAAACTAACAAAATTGAATATTCCAATTAGCTGTCGCTAATTATGAATATTACGGTGGAATGGGTAATAAATTGAACTTTATTACCACATACCATCCTCAAACAGATGGAAAAACTGAAGGGACCAATCAGAGTTTGGAGACCTTATGCGCATGTATGTTATGGACATACCTACAAGATGGGAAGACTTTTTTCCATTTAGTAGAATTTTCATATAATAATAGTTATCAAGCTTTAATAAACATTCGTCCTTTTGAATAATTGTATGGAATAAAGTGCCACACACCGCTTAGCTAGATTAAACCAGAAGGTAAGTAAATTCTTGGACCTGGTGCATTGTAGGAGATGGAAAGAACTGTGAAGAGAATTTAGCAGAATATTAAAACAGCTCAAGAGCGACAAAAACGCTATGTAGAGAAAAAGATAATTCATAGAGAATTCAAAGTGGCAGAACATGTTTAGTTTTTGAAGTTCTAGAAAGAGTGGGGCCAACAACTTATAAATTGGCTCTACCTAGTCACAATAAGGTTCACAATTTTTTTCATGTTTTTTTTATTGAAAAAGTATGTACATGATCCTACTCATGTAAATGATTGGTGTGTGATACACATGGTAACAGATGGGTAATTTCTTCGAGAGCCCCTTAGTATACCGACAGAGGAAGAAATTGAAATCCGAAATAGGACGATAGCTAGGGTGAAAGTGAAATGGAGGCACTTTACACCTAAGGAAGCTACTTGGCAGTGAAAAGAGGAAATGAAAGAGAAATATCCATCCCTGTTTGAAAAGAGAACTGATATTTTTCAACACCTAGGAACGTGTTTTGTTTTAGAGGGGGAATATGTAATATCCCTATTTTTACTTCTTTTATTAGACGTTTGAAAGTTCTAAAGATAAGTAAACCTAAAGGAAAACTATATGTGTGGACATATTATATTTTTTAAATTAATAAATGTGGAATTTTAATTATTTTCCAAGGACTAGAGTATATTGGAGACAAGGATTTCAAGACCATGAGGATAGCATTAAATCCAAAGGCTTTCCCAAATTATCGAAAAATCCTTGGAGAAAATAAAATGAATTTAAAATATTATATTGGAGATTAAAATCTAAAATATACCTCAGTAAAGTGGAAAGTTACTAACAAGAGATGAAATAAAACTAGAAAGAGGGAAAAGCTAGTTTTCAAAATATTTTGTGGAGAAAAACAAAAGGAAAGCCTAGACTAAAGGAAAACAACATCTTGATTTCATTGGACGTAGTTATGGAAACAGGTTGAGGGGGAGAAATATTAAATAAGTCATTCCTGGGTAGACAAGACGTTGCCTACACTTTGGACGAATTGGTCTCTGGTCAAGTGGAGCTATGGAGAGAAGTCTCAAGGATGGGTGGTAAATAGTCTTACCAGAATTGGTATACATAATTAATTTAATTTTTTTTATGATTATGTCGTTATGATGAGATTTAGAGTAATTATGATTTATATAGAAATATATGCAGAAATAATCTTATCTATAGTATTAAATAGTATAATAAATTTATGTTAATTATAAGTTACAGTGTCTCATGTATTTGCCATAACATAATATAATAAATATAATTTAGCTCTATATAGTTACATAGAAAAATTAAATTAGTAAACCAAAAAACAAAATGTTTAAACCTAAGTAGGAGGGTTTAAATATACTAATAGGTTGAAAGCATCTAATTATTAAATGTAGAAAATACATCAGTAAAGGTGGAAATGATGTAAGACCCATAATTAATATAATTATTCTGTAAACAATAATGAAATAGAAATATAGATACATCAAGAGATAATTATCAATCTAAAATAAAGCGTGATTGTACAAATTAAATCTAAATACCTTTATTGTACATTGACAGAAAAGTT
This sequence comes from Pinus albicaulis, assembly GCA_034641835.2. Lineage (NCBI taxonomy): Eukaryota > Viridiplantae > Streptophyta > Pinopsida > Pinales > Pinaceae > Pinus > Pinus albicaulis. The sequence goes on from CM076580.1 coordinate 1,328,856,123, forward strand.
GCATATAGCTATTCACTCTTATGCTTGAATAATAAATCAAATATCAGTTACATATTGAAGTACTAGAGGAAAATGTAGGAGAAATATTACAAATAAGCCTAAGTAGCTTAAGAGAATAGTTTCATAGTATTTTATCAAATTAAATTTTGAATAACTAACAGATATATATTTATAAGCCATAAAGGTAATTATTTAAAATAAAATAGACTTCTGTAAATTATACAGAGTCATTACAAACATGTATATGTGTATATATAAATGGATCTATAGTATAACGAAGTAAGCTAAACCATAGGAAAATAAGCAGATGTCAATTGGAAATATATATACTTCTTTATTGATGAAGAAAAATTATGAATTATATACATAGTTGAAATTCAGTTCCCTATAGTTAGGGTTACTGTGACAAATTTTCATCTCTGTGGATGAAGAAAATAATTTGGGGAAAATCAACGTAATAAACCCTACAACAAACGATATTTAATTGAAGAAACCCTATTTGGTATAAATTATTGAATTCATCAATAGGAATGAAATGAAATTGTTCAACGAATGAACTATCTCAAACCCAAAGAGGAGTTCCTCGTAGAAATAGAGTTTGTAAATCAAATAATTTCGTCATAGGAATAAAGAAAATGATAAAAATGAATTGAGGAGTACGCTCAATAAATTTAGCCATTTCAATTGGCATAATTACCAGAGACAGACTTTGTCTTCGTTAAATGGTGGAAAAACTATTTACACACCTCGTAATTACATAATTTCATTACTTGAGGGTTTTGATGAATAGAGGGAATGAGGAAGATTAAAATATATTTATTAAAAATAACCCGTGCAATCACAAAAATAAAATGTAATTATTTTTAGAAGGAATAAACTGAAATTAATAAAACGAAAATCAGCGAGTGGTAGGAATAAATCAAAGTAGGAAATTCTATTTACCTGATGAAGATTATGTAACAGTAAGTAAATGAACAAGATGTGAGAATTCATACTTGCTTGGGTGATGAATCGGATGCAAAGCCTTACTTGGAATTTCCAAATGTGAGTGAAAATTGGAAAAATTACAAGCCATCAAAAGCCTCATGAAGAAAATGGAGGGAGAGGATACGAACTCATCCCCACCGTTAACGTGGCATCAATCTCAGGTGAAAGAAATCGAATATATCAACCAGGCCATTTGAAAAGTTAATGGACAAAGTAAAAATCCATTAAAACGTGATAGCCTTTAAAAAAGTAATTGCATTGAAGAGGTGCCAGAAATTTATGGTAGGGATACGATATAATCCCAATGCAGATTTTCAAATATAAAAACAAGATATTTTAACCTTAGCCGACTATATCATATATTATTTAAATAAATTTAGGCATCGAAACTCCAACATAATAAACCAAAGCAACATTGTAAGAAATACATGAACACATCTAACACTATTGTATTATATTAGAATTAATGATAAGGTTGAGAAATCAAATTTTATTTCGAATAGGGCTCTAAGGATTATGCAATCTAGTAAAGTGGAGTGTCATCTAATATTCATTATCGACAATATCCATATATCATTAGAGTAGTAATTTTATTCAAATTAGTCGTTGGGCTAAGTGCTAGGTCCATACATGGACATATAGCCTTGATTATTAATCTTAAAATTTATACTAACAAGGTTAAAAGAGATTTTACAAGCGATATTTATGAGTAAGTGTATTGAAAATCATTAAAAGGGGAAATATTTGATAATAAGTAGAATGTTAGAATATAATTATATATTCTAATAGAAAACTTTACTGCGATTATTCTTTAGGTTTTTATCTTATTAACATTTCTAGAAAATGCATAATATTATGAAGACATAGATTAATAGTAAAATAAATTACTCATATAACAGAAGTTGTATTCATTGAAGGAATGTCACAAAAGACGGTAAAAACTAAAAGATAAATTGTGGAATCATGAGGGTTGGTCAAATCATAACAGGAAATAGAGTTTTATTTTGTTCACAAATAATCATGTCGTTATAGTAACTGTTAACGACAGAAAATACACATGTGTTGAAATATCATAATATGTCGAAATTAAATAAAGTGAATGACAACAAAGTAGCATAAATGGTGTAAATAGATTTTTTTTGGGGGTAAGTAGAGCTATTACAGTATTTTTCCATACAAAGATAGATATTACAGACACTATTCATATAAGAACAAAAAAATGACATGGAAAATGAGGATTTAACAGAGCATGAGTGGGCCTTTCTTTGGAATATAGAAAGCCTAGTTGAGTTGTTTCATTTCCTAGTGGTGCTTGATCTGGTTGTGTTGAGCTTGATGCCTTTGATCCTTGTAATGTTAAGACTTTCCCTTATTATCATGATCCTTCTAGTAAACATAGATGAAGGGATCATTCAAGCCTTCAAAAATACATGTAGGGTGCTACCACTCAACAAGCATATTCTCATTGTAGGTGTTTTCTTAGTTATGTGAGGTCTCTCCCTCAGTTTGGAACTCAACATCACTATGGATATCCATGTTTTGTGCTATTTTTTCTTATTTTTGGGCGTTGTGGATGCAAACAATTTTTTTTTTCTTTTTCTAACACTATGGGTGACCGAGATTGGAGGGTATGTGTCCTTGATGAGTATAATCAACAAATTTTGTCTTGTCATAGGAATTTGAGGAATTATAAGGGGAGGAGGGAAAAATGAATAGATTCCACAAATTCATGCACATATGGTGTAACACCCCTAGTTTTATGTTTTTCAAGTTAGACATTTGAACTTTCATCCAAAGGGGAGTGGACCCCAATGGACAATTATTGTGTGGATGTAATTAATTATTTAATTATGAAAAATAAATAAAATATTTCTCTGCATATTGACCAAATGAGATTTTGAGATCACTTTCCAAATCCATGAGGTATGGAAAGAGGCTAAGACTTTCCCCAAAAATCTTTTAAAAAAATCCTTGAAAGAATTTATTTCTAATTTAGATTTTTGAGGAAAAATATAGATTTTCCCCAATGAGGTGGAGAGTAGTTGGGAAGATGTAAAAAGATGGAAAAGCAAAAAGCAGATTTAAAAGTCCCTAAATAAGCGAAGCCTAGGCAAACAGGAATAAAAGCATCATGTAATTCTTGACACAAAATTAGAAACATGATTTGCGAAGCATAAGCTTAAATAAGCTACTCTAGAACAGATTGGGGTTGGTCTATTCTAGGAGATGATCTCAGCTCGGGGGTGATTTCTAGAGATAGAGGAACTCTAAGGTTGGGAGGACTGGTCATCATATAAGTGATATGCATACAAATGTTAGGAGTAATTAAATTTGATGCTGATAGTTTATAGTGGAAAGTGTTGTAGGGGTTGTGTGGAATTTAGTTGTTGTGCTATGAAATTCCTTACTTTTAACAGAGTTAAATAGAATAAATAATTCTTCTAAATTTCTGTATAGTAGTAGGAATAAATCCTAAGGAACACTATCAGCCATAATCTCTAAACCATGGGTTGGCTTAGATCTTACGATAGTATGAATGGTTCCCAGGAACAATTAAAAATTTTAATTTTAATCTGCTTCTAGTATATAAAATTTAGTGATAGGGTAGTAAACAAAGAACTCTGTTAAATGATTCTGAAGCAGACATTAATGGGTTTCCTGAGAAAAAATTATTATCCTATTGCTAAGAACAAGTATAGAGATGAAAAAAATGTAAATATAAATGGAAAACTGTACTCCAGAAATTATAGTAGTGATGACAAAAAGAATACAATAAGAATTTACATTATTCTCCATGATTATTATCTTTCTATTTACTAGATAAAATATTAACTAGATGAGTTGCATGTAGACTAGGTATAAATAGGAAGCCTAAATCAATTTGACAATTTCCTACTTTTGAAATAGTATTGAAATGTTAATAGTGTAATAAAACTATCTCGATACCAGTAGATCTCTACAATCTCAAAACAGAATGAATGGTAGACAATCTCTGGAATATGGACTAGAGTTAATTATCAGAAGCACAGAACTAAGATTACCAAGGTAACAGTAACGTAACTACCTGTAATAAAGAGCTACATTATAACTGGGATTGTTAATTCAGATACACGAATTTTGTTGAAATAATTTTATACATCTTGAAAAAATAATGATGACTTTCTGCAGAGTAAAGACTACTCAGTTAAGAATACATACATCTAGAAAAGAAGTATATAAAAACATCTAAGCCCATATAATAATAACAGCACATCATGTAATACTTTCCCTTTTTGGGTAGATGAAACCAAACCCTATGCTTGTAAAACTCGGGGTATACTTCAAGTTAAACAAGTTGTCCGAATCATAGTGGATTCAATTACAGTATACATCAAATTAGAAGAAGGAAATTATGACATTTCTAAGGCGAATCCTTGACTCATTCTCGAGAAAAACTGGTGAGTACCGACATGAAATAGGAGTAACCAAGTGTTAACTCCTAAATGAAGGAATAGCTCTTTGCAAATAACCCTATCGAAATTTCCAATAATGGAAATTACCTGTAGCAATACATGACAATAAAAATATTACAGACTGTCGTGGGAATATATGGAAATAATCTTCGATATATATATATATATATATATATCATAGTAATGCTAAGTTTAAACTTACTAATTCAAAGTAGGAAGGACTATTACGTAGCAGCTCTTACCTGAGATAGCTAACGAGGGCGAAAGGAGAAATCCTGAAATTTCATCAACCAAAGCCGAAATAAAAAAATCGTGGGTTAATACCTAAATACAAGTTATGACAACAAAAAAAAAAATTTAAGTTACAGAGCAAAGTAGATTTGTACCTAAATGAGTTGATGAAGGATGCATTCTGATCTTGGATTAGACGGGAGCATTTCAAAATTTTGCAGAAGTAATGGTAGAATCGGTTGAGTGCTGAGGACAAAAATCATCGCCTCAGGTTAACCAAAACATTACATACATGCATCGTATACCTACTGTGGGAGGTACAAATGTTAACTAGCATAAATAAAATTTTTTTGAGCAACCAACTCTCTAGAGTACACTCAGAAAACAAGTTCGTTTACTAGCCATATCAATCGAATAAAGCTCAGGGTAAAAACCCCATGCCGAACTATGCCAATTGTTAGTATGAATATTTTGTCGAAGCGTACAAAAAAAGACCACTTTAGCTACGCATAACTTATATCCCTAACATCAAATATGGCTGCCAATATCGTCAGATCTGCAGTTAGTTGATCAAGACAAGTGCTGCAAAAAACCAGATCTATGCATAGAAAGACATTAAGCAGTAAAATCAAGATTTTTCTCCATGCATCTAATAGACAAGACAAGAATAATGTTTTTTGAAAGAATTTTTGTATTAAGGGCACCTGGGAGGAAAACAAGAAGGTGTATCCAATTCTCCTCAATGGGATGGGTTCTTTGAAGTCTTCAGCACTTCAGATCTAGAATCTCTCTCTCTTGTTGGTGTAGAAAACACAGACAAAGATAGAACTCAAAGGGAGCTCACACAACAAATAATGAATAATGTGACTAAGTGTATAGATCTAGAGTGATCTAATAGGCAACAAAAGGTCAAGAATGGTAGGAGAAACCCTCCTATTTATAACAAAATATTGGGTCATTCTAGATCTTAGTGCATGATTAAAATAACATTAACCAAATCTAGATCCACCTTTTATGGAATATTTTATTATATTTTTTGGAGGGAAAAATTATTTGACTTGAAAAAGTAAGTGATAAATGAATCTCATAATTCCGAGAGAGTAAGAGAAAACTGAGATGCGTGCTTAGCACACGTCAACGTAGGTAGTAAGGGCACCATAATAATTGAAAATAAATTTACAGTGAAGGCTAATTCGGAAACGATTTTCCATATCTTTTAGAACCCTATACGGATCTAGATCGGCATCGCCTTGCAGGCACAAGCCGAGACAATGAAGATCAAATGTGTGTGTTAACTCAAGAAAATTCAAGAAACGTCATAAAATTTTGATTCAAGGTTAATATGACGCCTGTAAACGCAAGTAAAAAATCAAAGTAGGAACTTATGTCAAGATACAGTAAATATATTATGACCCACTAAATAATTAAGCAATGGTAAGGGTGTAACGGAAAGCTAGAACCCACATAACAGCACAACCACCAGTCGAAAAGGAGGAGTATACTATATCACGACATAGTTTCTGAGGAAAGCTTAACGCGAAGCTAAAATAAAAAGAGGTAGCACGAAATTACCTGTATGGTTGAAATCTTAGCACTGGGAGGCTGACATCTTTCGTGTAAGAGCACACCGAATGACAAAAACCAAATGCCGAATCGAAATCAGGAGGCCTTGGCGTTCACTGATAAAAATTTTACAAAGTGGAAAATGAAAGTGCCGAGTGACAAATCAAACTCTATAAATGCGCCAAAACCTAATTCATCACGGATCCCCACTGTCCACGTGGAGGGCGATGCCCAAACCCGGACAAGGCCAAAGAAACGATCACCTCGAACCAAGTCAAGAGCGTGGTAATACAAGCGATAAGATTTCAAACCGATTCCACAGTACACATTTCCATCAACATTGTTACGGAAGGCGATGAAAAACAATGCTGAATTAATCTCTCATAAATGAAAGACGCCAGAAGTACAAAGGAAAAATTTCGAGGAGGGAAAGAAGGACCATCTACCCAAACGCACATTAAACCAGTGGATAAATACAAGCAGAAGAGTACTGGTGCCGTGGCGTTGCTTCGATATGCACGTGAACCCTCATGGGTATCAACGAAACCGTGATCCGACAGAGTAGTTACAATCACACAAACGATAATATATGAATACCTTTGTGAAAAATAAATGAAGAACTAATAAAACGAATGGAATTATATGCGCATACCATATGTATTGCCACCGTGAGTTAAGAGCAAGTCAACGATAAGAGAACCCACATTCTCTCCTAACATACGCGAGGATATTGATATGGTAATAAAAGGTGTCATGGTAAGTGCTTGGTGTTGAAATATCAACTCTTGCCTTTAAGAGAAATTAAAGGGTAATAATACCATAAATTGCAAACAAAAGGAGGTATCCAATAAAAGAGAGAAATGTCATACCATGATGAAAAAAATTCACAATATTAATACAAGTGAAGTTCATACAAATATACACAGTTGAAATTTTTTTTTCGATCCGAAATTGGGGAACATGACAACTACAAAGAGGTACATGAGAAAGTATCCATAGTTGAAAACCGGTATCTTGAAGAGGAGGGATCATGCAAAAATACATATAGTAATAAAAATTATTGATACACAAATATTAGTTACTATGCTAAGAAATATTTATGTAAACTCATTTAGTAGTTATATATATATATATTACTACGAAATGGATAGAACAGAAGGATTATGACTAGTAAATTTATCAATTCCAGTGTATAAAATAAAGCAGGAAGTTACAACAGAGAGAAAATATGATATGTATATTAACATTAAATAGAGATCTGAGAATAAACAGAGTCTATCATAAATATATTGACAAGAAATAGAAGCTGTATATATATTCTTCTGAAACCAAACTAATTAACTAGAACATACTATTCAATAATATATACCCAAAAACCATTATAACTTGAATTTATATAATTAGGATTTATAATAAATCCGAGTCTCTGTTAAAAAGTCCATTATTACCATTAATAATTCTATGAAAATAAGAGAGGAATTGTGAGGATGAGTTATAAACTAAACATGCGAAAGAGTGTTTATGCATTGACGAAGATAATTTCGATACCAACCTAAAAATTAAAATGGGGAAATGAAGTTAACTTCGAACAAAAGACATGTCATCCAAATACAATTTCGAATTAGCTCGGAAGCAGATTCGAGATTACCTGAAATAAGACAAGCACGAAGTAAGAATTATATTATAAATAGTTAAGAATAGATTTCACAGCAAGGAGGTACTAATTTTAACACAGGTTGACAACAAAAAAAAAAATTACCTCGTAAGATGAAACCCTCGTTCCCAAATGACCAGCGAAAAAATTGATTGAGGGGTTATAAATATAAATTTTGAAGACTATGAAGTCAAATCGAAGCGATGGAAACAATGGTTAAAAACAAAACTCAAGATGATGGGTATACCTATGGTGTAGATTTCCGCATGAAATGAGGCTCCTAGAGCTCGGCAGAACTCGCCTCGAAACAATATAAGTTGGGTCACAGGAAACCACATGAAATACTCCTATCAGAAATCGATTCAAGTGTTAACAACAAAATTATAGAGGAGGTTCTAAATGAAATAGGAGAGGTTAACTACGTTAATTAAAAATAAATGGAATAACCTCTTCCCCACTACAAGAAGAGCGTATCTCACATACAGAGACTGAGTTTAAATATCAAATACAACAAAGCCAATTTAACTATGGAAATCATATAAACGAGGCCGAGACAGGCTTAAGAATTTTACGAAATTCTTTACATAAAATTAAAACCATGTGAACGATTGAATCGAAGGTATATGTCTCCGAGGAGAACGAATACATGAATTCACTCACAGAAATCAAATTATCAGTACCAAACCATGGAAACGACAAAGTATATGTACCTGGAAGTGAATCATAAGAAGTTATTCGAAAAGCCGAAAGGCTTGGAACGCATAGCTCATAGCTCCACCGGAATGGGCAGTGTCTCAATCTTCAAGAGGCAACGATTAAAATGAAAGGCCAAAGAATAGTCTTCGAACTAATTTAGGGATTAAATATGACTTGATCCAACAACCCTAATTGGCCTCAGATTATCTCAATCATCCATGTGTCCATATATTGATGGTGTAGACGAGGATCGGTTTGGGGAAATCGAGACTATAATTTTTACTGCCTAAAAACTTAAAGGTGGATCCATAGAATCCAATGAAAAATACCCGAACATATAATATGGTCAATCATCATAAATGAAAGGATATACGTTGCAAAATATAAAAATACAAATCAAAGCCTTTGTGTATAAAAAAAATCTGAGTTCTCTGTCGCGGGATCAAATCAATTTAAAAAACCAGTGGCCCACCAAACCAAGTTACCATGAAAGATACGATTTGATTACCAACGTCACGAAAACATTAATTTGAACTTGCCAACAACGCACAAGAATTAGAACCAATTCAATATCTCTTACTCTAACCAACGTTTCATTCTAGTTAGATGTACGTTGTATACTCATGGTTTGTACGAAAACAAAAATACATGCAAGCGTTGAATCGAATGGATACAAGGATATAATAAAAGCGTTGGATAGAAATAACGATTCCGTGTAGCAAAAGGACCATTTTATAACTTTATTATATATATAAATTTTATGTGATATCATGACAATTGGAAACATGTTAAGATATCAAAGGAAACGAATTAGGTATTACTCATAGAACATAGGAGGGTGTAATACATTGACCACACAAAACCAGAAATATATATATGGTGATATATGGTGTTAAGAAAAAGGAACCATATATCATTAAGGGTTAAATGAATGCTTTTGAACGAATATGGTAAATTTAATATATTGGGAACGATGTGAAATATATATATGGTATATATATATGAGAATGAGACATACAAAATCTAATGAGAAAAAACCATAAGAGTTATAAAATTATATATGTTGAGTATTTGACTCAACATAACAACAATGTCTAATAGAACTATATTAAATAAGATATTTGAAAGGTAGTTTTGAATATCTATGAATAATAAATGAGTAGAATTGTATTTCATAGGTAGTCTTAGAAAGGAAAAAAAAATTGTATAGGTGGAAAGGAAGAGACATTACACTTGCATACGATTATATATATTTATTTTGCAAGTAATTTAACACCTTAATTATTCTCTTTCCAAAATATAGACAATTCAATAGCTATTATGCATGAAATAGATAATATTTTCTTATCATTTCACATATTAGAGAGAATTGTAATATTTCCTCAAGAAATAACTTGAATAACAAATCCTTCTCAAATAACACAACCAATTGCCTTTTACGCAAAGGTTTTATGTGAGCTACCCCTCACACAAGTTATTTATATCTTTTTACATGAATCAAACTCCTCATGCACGTAAAATCACATAATAATTTCTAGTATTTCAAATATACTAGATATTCCTAAGCACATACTGTCTTCAAGAGTCCAATATTTCTATTTAAAACTTTTAATGCATATGCATGGTAAATATATAAATTAATTCCTTGAAAATAATCATCAACATAATTATTATGTCTTATGTACATAAAAAATTATTCTTATCTCATTGAAAAATGAAGTGGAAGCACAATGTTTTACTCTGGTTTTTTCTGTTTTAGCCATCTACTTTGGATGCATATTATGAATATATGGAAACGAATTTCAGAAAACAAAAAGAGGTTTTTGTTTGGAACAGACTTAATAAAAATAACCTCTCTAATTTTTTTCACAGGTTTCATGGTGTTTAAGATTCCAATGAATCTTTGATGCCCATTTTTTTAGATTTAAATATTAAATAATCTCTTGGTTTTGTCATCAAATTTAGACACGGTTTCCAACGAAACAGAAATGTTTTTTTGCAAAACCCAAAGTGGTTTCTGTTTTTAATGGGTTAATTACAAATAACCTCTCTCATTTTTTACACAAGTGTTACGTTTTGGAAGATCCAAATGAATATTTGGAGCTCATTGTTCCAGATTTAAATAATAATTAATTCCCTGTTATTTTACATCCATTTAGGGCACAATTTTCGAGACATTGGAAACGATGTTTTAAAATATAAAAGAAGATTTTTTTCATAATATCGTCTTTTACAAAAACTTCTTTCACTTTTTTCATATATATTTCAGTTTGGGAGATACAAAGTCATATTTAGACCCTATATTCCAATAACACATGCAATTCACATAATTATTTGGCCAGGAAAATATTTTATCAATTCACAACACATGAATTATTCTCATAATTCAATGAATAAGACACTTATTACTATATGAACAAAATTGTATAGAGGTTTACTCAAGAATTAATCTTAATTCTTTATCACATGAACTTTTTCTTGCAAATAAATTCAATCATTATATCATCATGACCCATATGCAAACAAAAGGATTTTCAAAGAATATGGTTACTTATCTCTTGATGCATGCTTGGAATAATCTCTTCCTCTTCCCTGGCTCCATTCTCATGTATTCTCCCATTCCCCTCTTCTATTTCTCTCATAGTCTTATAATGAATAGAATTAATAAAATGGAATAGCTTTTATAAATCATAAAAGCATTCCAGCGTTTTCTAAATCATAAAATCATTCCAGCTTTTCTAAATCATAAAAGAAATCCATAAATATCTCATGCTTTTATTTTTAAAGCTAGATTTGTTTTTTCCTTGTGAGAAAAATATCACTTATCCATACTTTTTCCAAATCTATTAATCATTATTTCTAAAACTCATAAAATATACCAACTTGGAAATATAATTTATTTCCATAGCAGAATATAAATTATTATAAATAAAATAATTAAGAAATAATTCTTTCAATATTCTTATAATTAAGAATATTCTCCATGTAATATCAATATAAGAATAAATAATATTTAATTATTTACCAACCCTCATTTTATGAGAGTTTTTATGGTGGCTTAAGCGAGGGATATTACATTTGTGCCCAATTTTTTCCATAATGTCCTCCAGAATAATCCTAGTATCTTTCTCAGAGATAGGCAAACCATGTAACCTCAAAAATTCTTTGAAAAAAAAATTAGAAATATTCAGAGCATCGCTAGTCTTATGTCATAGAATGAAATGTGCCATTTTTTAAAATCCATTCACCACTACAAAAATAGAATCATGAACTCTTTTCGTTCTTGGAAGTCCTGAGATGAATCAATATCTATAGAATCCTAAGGTCTCAATGGAATAGGTAGTGGTGTATACAAACCAATTTTTTGACTTCTCCCATTAGCATATTGACAAAACTTACATCTCCTCACAAATCTATTTACATATCTCCTCATATTTGGAAAGTAGTAGAATTATTGTAGTTCTTCTAAAGTTTTAGCATAACCAAAGTGACCTGCTAAACCTCCAATATGTTTTTCATTGCGGATATTTTCCCTCATGGAAGAAATTGGGATGGATAGTTGACTATTTTTAATTACCATGTATTATAGCCACTTGTTAGTGTTCACAATTTTATGATTTATGCAGGCTTAATATACCTCTTTGAAATCTGCATCCTCCTTTTAGAAGCCTTTCATAAATTCAAATACCAATATTTGAATTTTTCCTTCCTCGATAGCAAAATTCTTCATGATAAGCGCATCTGCAATTCTATTTTGCTGTCCACTTATGTGATTCAATACAAATGTGAAATCTTGTAGATAATCCAACCATATGGCATGTTTTTTACTGAACTTGGGTTGGTGCATTATATATTGTAAAGCATGGTTGTTAGTATATAAAAAAGAATTCCCATGACATCAAATAATTACTCGATTTCTTAAGATTATGAATAACAACATAAAATTACTTATCATATAAATAATATTTCTACGTGGACTCATGAAGTTTCTGAGTGAAATAAGCTACAAGTCTTTATTCTTAAACAAAAAAAACCCTATTTCTATTCCACTTGCATCAAATTTCATTTGAAAATGTTTCTTAAAGTGTGGTAATATCAAAATAGGCTTTTATGTGATATGTTTCTTAATTTTTTTTTTTTTTTTCCCATTTAAAGGGTTGTTTGTTCTTTTTAATGGTCTCAATGATTTTTGCATTGATTCCATGGAAAGTTATAAATTTAGTGACTCTTTTAGGTGTAATAAAATTAACAATTTCTTGAAGATTTTTAGGTTCCATTTTTAATCCTTCTTTCCCCTTTTAGAAAAAAACACTTCTTAAAATTCACAAACAAATTTTATTGCTAGAGTTTCTAAAGAAAATAAGTGAATTTCACTAGATATTCTTATTTTGACTCACTCTACACTAGTATGTCAACACGATATACTATGACAAATTTCCCTATAAACTTCTTTAAAATTTCATTCATAAGTCTCATAAAAGTACTTGGAGAATTATAGAGACCAAATGGCATAACAAACCATTGATACAGTCGTTCATTGGTTTTAAAATGAGTTTTCCATTCATCCCTTTATCTTATCCCGATTTAATGGTATCCACTTTTTACATATTTTTAAGAAAATATATTTCTCCACTAAGAAAATCCATCAAATCATTACTTCTGGGTAAAGGAAATCCCTAATTGATAGTAATCTTATTTATTACTATGGAATATGTACACCTTCTCCAGCGTCCATATTTCTTTTGAGCAAGTACAATAGTCACTCCACATGGACTTAAACTCTTAGTGAATAGTCTTTTATCTAACAACTACTGCAAGTGTTTCCTAATTTCCTGGTTCTATTTTGGATTCATTCTGTATGAAGTTTTTTTTTGGCAAACTTAATCAAAGTATCAAGTCTATGTGATATACTTATATTTATTACACTTGGTAACTTATTAGGAAAATTATCCACAGTAATATCACATTATTAATTCAACAACCTTTGAATTTCTTCATGAAAATCATCAATTGTATTTGTCCTTCAAAATAAAGAAAAATTTACCTTATTTTAGTTAGTTTTCTAAAGATATTATTTTCCACTCATTAGAAAGGATTTGAATTTAGAGTGCGAAACTTTGATGTTCTTCCTTCCTTCATAGGAAACAAATTGTGATCAATACCATCATGAAGGAACTTATATACATTTATCATCCCATCATGCATAGCTCCCCTATCATATTGCCAACATTTCCCAAGCAAAATATGACATACATCCATATACATCCATTGGCATCATATCACACAAAATGTTATCCTTTTATTTTCCCAATTGTAAATATATTTCACACTATGCATGTATCAATATCTTATGACCTCTTTGAAATGAGTATACCTTATAAGGCATAAGATGCTTAATGGTATTCAACTTCAATTTCTCCACCACTAGAGACAATATTATCTATACTTAGAGTGTGGATGATCATCTCACAACATTTTCATCCAAATTTGCAAATTTTCTTAAGCAAATTATTTCTTTGGGTTGGTTCTAAAACTTCCTTCTCTAGTTGAATCAACACTTTTTTGATCACCAAGAAGTCTTTGGTTTTAGAAATTTTTGTTTCTACTTATGTTTCTACTATTCCTACTTCGTCTTCTACTACAGGAGCAACAGCTGCATTTCTTTGTCTAGGGTCTTCATTTTCTAGACACTCAAAATATCTATGTCCTAGCTTTCCACACTTTAAGCATATGAACTACCTCCCTCTACCTCTGCATGTTATTCCTTTGGAAATGCTTCCCCTTTCTCTAGTATCACTCATTGTTGGTGTGTGCTGATTTGAGTTGTTTGTATTAGCTCCTACTCTGGGTGTTGTAGATCTTTCTCTACGACCTTGACTTATATTCCTGTAAGAGTACTTTTCCCTTTCACAGATTACTTCCTAATAAGTTTTTCATAATTTTTTAATTCCATTTCATAACATTCATCTACCTTTTTAGGATATAACATGTTGATTTCATCCTATATGTCCATTCTCAATCCATTAATGTACCTTGTACTCTTATCTTCTCTATCTTGAACTGGTGCAGCCTTTATACTAACCTTGTAGAAATCATTTTTGTATTCTCTTATTTTCATCAACCTTTTCCTAAGGTCTCTCTATATAAGGTAACCTCATAGTCGCTAGGAAAGAACTTATTTGTAAGTTTTGAAACCATCATGTTCCATTTTTTGATGAGTTTCTTACATGATTTTATCCTTTCAGCTTGTACTACATTCCACCATAGAGATGCATGCCCCTACAATCTAGTGACAACTAAGTTTACCTGCCTCTCTCCTTCCATTTCTTCAAATTCAAAGAGTCTGTTCATCTCATTGATCCAATCAATCAACTCTAACCGCATATACCATGGGACTTCAAGTTTAAGCTTTGAAGTACATCTTAGCAGAGATTTCAGAAGGTGTAGGTTCCTTCTCCTCTTCAAGATCTTCTTCCTAATCAGTTCATTGAGATCTCCTTTAGGAACCCTTTTAGTCTCCCTCGCTGCAAGTATTTCCCCCAACCTTGGTATAGATTTCATTGTTGCAATTGGTATGCCTCCTCTTCTACTCCTACCCTAAAAGACATTTTTTATCCTAATATTATTCTCTTAAAGGTTTAAGTGTTTCTTCTTCTAATTTTACCTCCTCTGATACCCCAAATTAGGTAGGTTACCTTCATGATTGAGCTAAATTTTCAAGTTCTTTATTTATTTCTTCTTTTTCATGTTCATCTTCAAAAATTCATAGATTTTATACTTAAAAATATTTTTTTGAAATGGAACAGAAACTTAAATGTATCATCTATTTAAGCTGGAATCACTCACTTCTCTCCATGGACTTGGTTGCATTTATTCCATAGACCCTTCACTCGAGCATACCCAACAAGCAGGAATGACATAACCATTAGAAAGCAATTTTGGCTAATCTAGGATCAATCCTATAAAAAACAGTTTAGAGAACTCAGTGAATCTCTTCAACCAGGCATTTTATCAAAAAAAACACTAGCTAGTCACACATTATAGCCCTTATGCAAAAAATGTAGATAGAAAAATATTCAAATTCTTTTTCATTTTCTTAGAAATGGAGCCCCAAAATAGGTGACATTCCTCCCTGTACTATTTCTCTAGTGTTTGGAAACTAAAGTTTAAAATGTGAAATTGATGCAAGTCCAATATTCTTATATTTTCCACAAACACATATTGGAAAAAAAACTCAGCCTAATCAACTAAGAATAGCTCAAATCTTAAGGATGATATGTTTTAAACCAAATAAAAACAAATTATATCTAGCTATTACAAATGGATTCTACCTTATCCTTAAAAATTGAAATTTACACGACAAGGATCCAACCCCTTAGCTTGTAAGATATTTTTTTATTTTCTTCATAAATAGCAGTGAAGCATGACTTTGAGCAATATCCCTTACATTAGCCACTAAATTGACTATGCTCCTGCATCAATGAGTGAAGAAACACCACAAAGAAGTGAGGCATTGTAGAGATCAATAGTGCACCAGGGGTAAATATGATGCATTAATGACTAAAGTTAGAAGATCTATTCACCAAAAATATTCCTAAAAGATATTTACCAAGATAAATTAGAAAGTGAGGTTTGGCGCAATCCTATAAAAAAAAAAAAATTAGAGAAATCAACAAATATCTTCAACCAAGCATTTTCTCAGTGTAAATATGATGCATTAATGACTAAAGTTAGAAGATATATTTACCAAGCTTCTTGGTAAAAGATATTTACCAACATATATTCGAAAGTTATGTTTGGTGCAATATTATAAAAAAGAGTTTAGAGAAATCAACTAATATCTTCAACCAAGCATTTTCTAGGAAAAAAACTAGCGAGTCACACATTTGTCCCCCTTCTATAGCAGAATTTTCAAACTTTTTTTCATTTGCTCTAGATTTCTCTAGTGTTTGCAAATTAAGGTTTTAAATGAGAAATTGATGCAAAATCAATATTCTTATATTTTCCAACAAAGTCAGAAGTCAATTGTGGAAATAGGTAGGTTTTTTTATATTAGTCTTTATTTTTTAATATTAATTATAAATTCCAATATTAATTATAAATTACATATAGTAGAAATTTTAAAATATTTGTTTATGTATTTTAATGTCCAATAAAATAGATATTTGTTTGAATGATGAATTATAAATTCCATATAGTCAAAATTTTGAAATATTTGTTTGTTTATTTTAATGTATAATAAAATAATTATTTGTTTGGATGATCAATCTGTTTGCAAATTTTTCTAATAAAATACGGATCGGTTAAGATATGATTTATCGCGAGTCGGTGGGAAATAGTTGTACAAATTATAATATATGAACAAAATAGCAGGGTTCTAGAAAACATGAACGACTCTCACCTCCAAAAACTCTGCTAATGGTTATCGCCTGTTGTGACATAGGAATATACACACAGTACCATATATATATATATATATATATATATATATATATATATATATATAAAGAGGTGGGAAGAGAGGGGAGTGGACAGAAGCGACAAGTGGGCGATCAAAGAAGTAACCGATGGAGATTGAAAATGGCGATGGCGCGACAGGTTATGGTGAGCGTGTACCTTATGGCGTTAGTGGGGAGTGCAATCTCCGAATTTACTTGCGATATTTTACAGCGAAGGGACGAAATGTATTATTGCAACTACTACATTGAATTCGGTGATCTTATGCCCGAGTGTTGTAGTGTCGTTGAAAACTACTTCGCTGAATCCCCCAATGACGACCAACATTTTCGGGATGTATGCAAGTGCATTATTAAGATCGGTACCCCGAGTGGTGGATACTACCCCGCTTCAGTTCCCTCCGCTATGCCTCGTCTTTGCTAGGTCCCTAACAGAGGAGACTGCCCTTACTGATAGGTCGGTCAATCTTCCACAATATATTGTTGTGTGTTACCATATTAGAGTGAGCGGGTTTTGTTAAGATGCAATATTAGAGTGAGCAGGTTTTGTTAAGATGCAATATTAGTATTAGTGTGTGGGTTGGGCATGTTTTGTCATATGGTTTCTCTAATAAAGCCCGTGGGTTACTAGTGTCTCATAAATATGTAATCAACTTATGAGTATAACTATCAATGTATATGTAAATGTGCATACATTTTTTATATTAAAGTATACTTATGTTAAGAGTATAGTATTGATTTTTTTATTTTTATTTTCAAATAATTGAATGATATACTATTCTTTACAAACATTTAA
This sequence comes from Pinus albicaulis, assembly GCA_034641835.2. Lineage (NCBI taxonomy): Eukaryota > Viridiplantae > Streptophyta > Pinopsida > Pinales > Pinaceae > Pinus > Pinus albicaulis. The sequence continues at coordinate 1,328,873,958 of CM076580.1, forward strand.
CATCATTCTACATTATATATAGAGACATAAATTTTTAGTTTTAAAAAATTAATTTTATTTCAAAAATATTTATATTGTTTTAAATTTAAAATATTTTTATAATATTTTTATAATTTAATTTAATGTATTTAATTCTTTATATTATATATATATATAATTAAAAATACAAGTAAATATAAATGTAATTGACTAAAACAAAATATATATATTTAATTATTATCATATTGTTAAATCTAAAACATTTATGATTCTTAATTTAGTAATTTATTATATTTTTAATAATTAAATTTCTTTGAAAAATAATGAATAATAGCTAAAATTTTAGTTTTAAAAAATAATTTATATACTACAAAATTTTATATTAATTTCAATTTAAAGTATATACATAAAGGTTTTGAATTTATAATTTATTACATAATATTTTCTATATTATTTATATATACCATTAAAATTAAAATTAAAAGTTAATTATTTTTAAATGTAATTGAATTAAATATTTTTTTTATTATTACAATATTTTTAATTGTTAAATTATTTTAAAAATAATGGAGTAGATCATTTTTTTACATTTAAAAATTAATGTATATTTGGCAAAAATTAATATTGTTTTAAATTTAAAAGATTGATATAATAGTTTCTTTAATTTTTAAGTTATTGAATAATATTTTTTATAATATGTATATACACAATTAAAATTAAAAAAAATCTTCAATTACATTTAAATGTAATTCAATAAAATATAATATATTTATTTAATAATATTTATTTTATCATTATAATCAATAACATTGAAACGATGGAGACAATGGTTAAAAACAAAACTCCAGATGATGGGTATACCTACGGTGTAGATTGCCGCATGAAATGAGGCTCCTAGAGCTCAACACAACTCAGCTCGAAACAATATAAGTAGGGTCACAGGAAACCACACGAAATACTCCTATCATAAATCGATTCAAGTGATAACAATAAAATTATAGAGGAGGTTCTAAATGAAATAAGAGAGGTTAACTACATTAATTAAAAATAAATAGAATGACGTCTTCCCCACTACAAGAAGGTCATATCTCTACATACAGAGACTGAGTTTAAATATCAAATACAACAGAGCCAATTTAACTATGCAAATCATATAAACCAGGCCAAGACAGGCTTAAGAATTTTACGAAATTCTTTACATAAAATTAAAACCATGTGAATGACTGAATTGAAGCTATATATCGTCGAGGAGAAGGAATACATGAATTCACTCACAGAAATCAAATTATCAGTGCCGAACCATGGAAACAACAATGAGCAACATCTCAATCTTCAGGAGGCAACGATGAAAATGAAAGGCCAAAGAATAATCTTCAAACTAATTTAGGGATTAAATATGACTTGATCAAATAACCCTAATTGGACTCTAATTATTTCAATCATCCATGTGTCCACAGATCGATGGCGTAGATGAGGATCGGTTTGGGGAAATCGAGACTATAATTTTTACCACCTAAAAACTTTAAGGTGGATCCATAAAATCCAATGCAAAGTACCCGAACGTATAATATGGTCAATCATCATAAATGAAAGGATATATGTTGCAGAATATAAGAATACAAATCAAAGCCTTTGCGTATAAAACAAATCTAAGTTCTCTATTGCGAGATCAAATCAATTTAAAACACCAATGGTCCACTAAAACAAGTTACCATGAAAGATACGATTTGATTACCAACGTCATGAAAACATTGATTCGAACTTGCCAATGAAGCACAAGAAGTACAACCAATTTGATATATCTTACTCAAACAAACGTTTCATTCCAGTTAGATGTACGTTGTATACTCATGGTTTGTACGAAAACAAAATTACATGCAAGCGTTTAATCGAATGGATACAAGGATATAATAAAAGCGTCGGAAAGAAATAACGATTCCATGTAGAAAAAGGACCATTTTATAACTTTATTATATATAGAAATGTTATGTGATGTCATGAAAATTGGAAACGTGTTAAGATATTAGAGGAAACGAATTAGGTATTACTCATAGAACATAGGCGGGTGTAATACATTTACCACACAAAATGAAAAATATATATATGGTGATATATGGTGTTAAGAGAAAGGAACCATATATCATTAAGGGTTAAATGAATGCTTTTCAACGAATATGGTAAATTTCATATATTGGGAAGGATGTGAAATATATATATATGAGAATGAGATATACAAAATCTAATGAGAAAAAAACCATAAGAGTTATAAAATTACATATGTTGAGTATTTGACTCAACATAAAAACTATGTTTAATAGAAGTATATTAAATAAGAGATTTCAAAGGTAGTCCTGAATATCTATGAATAATAAATGAGCAGAATGTAATTTTAGAGGTAGTCTTATAAAGAAAAAAAAAATTGTATAGGTGGAAAGGAAGAGACATTACAAATCGTATCAGAGCTCATGTTTGAAAATTGGGTTGTTGTTGTGCTCACTGTATAACTTATTTTTGAGAAAAAATTTCTGTTAATGATGTGTTTTGTTTAGTGTACATTGGTATTGGAACTAAAAATTTAATGGGTAAAGGAGATGAAATTTATAATGATATGGGTGATGGAGATAACACGCCAGATCCCAACACTCCTTTGATCGCTATGTTGCCCCTTGTTAGTGTTCACAATTTTATGATTTATGCAGGATTAATATACCTCTTTGAAATCTGCATCCCCCTTTTAGAAGCCTTTCATAAATTCAAATCCCAATATTTGAATTTTTCCTTCCTCGATAGCAACAAAATTCTTCATGCTAAGCGCATCTACAATTCTATTTTGCTGTCCACTTATGTGATTCAATACAAATTTGAAATCTTGTAGATAATCCAACCATATGGAATGTTTTTGACTGAACTCGGGTTGGTGCATTATATATTGTAAAGCATGGTTGTTAGTATATAAAAAATAATTCCCATGACATCAAATAATGCCTCGATTTCTTAAGATTATGAATAAAAACATAAAATTCCTTATCATATAAATAATATTTCTATGTGGACTCATAAAGTTTATGAGTGAAATAAACTACAAGTCTTTCTTCTTAAACAAAACAACCCCTATTTCTATTCCACTTGCATCAAATTTCACTTGAAAATGTTTCTTGAAGTGTGGTAATATCAAAATAGGCTTTTATGTGATATGTTTCTTAAAAAACAAATTTTTTTTTCCCATTTAAAAGGTTGTTTGTTCTTTTTAATGGTCTCAATGATTGGTGCATTGATTGGACCATGGAAAGTTATAAATTTAGTGACTCTTTTAGGTGTAAGAAAATTAACAATTTCTTGAAGATTTTTAGGTTCCATTTTTAATCCTTCTTTCCCTTTTTAGAAAACAACACTTCTTAAAATTCACAAACAAATTTTATCTCTAGAGTTTCTTAAGAAAGTTAGTGAAATTCATTAGATATTCCTATTTTGACTCACTCTACGCTAGTATGTCAACACGATATACTATGACAAATTTCCCTATAAACGTCTTTAAATATTCAATAATAACTCTCATAAAAGTACTTGGAGAATTATAGAGACCAAATGGCATAACAAACCATTGATACAGTCATTCATTGGTTTTAAAATGAGTTCTCCATTCATCCCTTTATCTTATCTCGATTTAACGGTATCCACTTTTTACATATTTTTAAGAAAATACATTTCTCCACTAAGAAAATCCATCAAATCATTACTTCTGGGTAAAGGAAATCCCTAATTGATAGTAATATTGTTTATTACTATGGAATATGTACACCTTCTCCAACGTCCATCTTTCTTTGGAGCAAGTACAATAGTCACTCCACATGGACTTAAACTCTTAGTGAATAATCCTTTATCTAACAACTACTGCAAGTGTTTCCTAATTTCCTAGTTCTCTTTTGGATTCATTCTGTATGCAGCTTTGTTTGGAAAACTTAATAAAAGTATCAAGTCTATGTGATATACTTATATTTATTACACTTGGTAACTTATTAAGAAAATTATCCACAGTAATATCACATTATTCATTCAACAACCTTTGAATTTCTTCATAAAAATCATTAATTGTATTTTTCCTTCAAACTAAAGAAAAATTTACCATATTTAAGTTAGTTTTCTAAAGATATTATTTTCCACTCATTAGAAAGGATTTGACTTTAGAGTGTGAAACTTTGATGTTCTTCCTTCCTTCATAGGCAACAAATTGTGATCAATACCATCACGAAGGAACTTATATACATTTATCATCCCATCATGCATAGCTCCCCTATCATATTTCCAAGGTCTCCCAAGAAAAATATGACATACATCCATATACATCCATTCGCATCAGATCACACAAAATTTTTTCCATGTATTTTCCCAATTGTAAATATATTTCACACTATGCATGTATCAATATCTTATGACCTCTTTGAAATGAGTATACCTTATAAGGCATAAGATGCTTAATGATATTCAAATTCAATTTCTCCACCACTAGAGACAATATTATCTATACTTAGAGTGTGGATGATCATCTCACAACATTTTCCTCCAACTTTGCAAATTTTCTTAAACAAAGTCTTTCTTTGTGTTGGTTCTAAAACTTCCTTCTCTAGTTGAATCAACACTTTTTTGATCACCAAGAAGTCTTTGGTTTTAGGAATTTTTGTTTCTACTTCTATTTCTACTATTTCTACTTCGTCTTATACTACAGGAGCAACAACTGCATTTCTTTGTCTAGGGTCTTCATTTTTTAGACTCTCAAATATCTATGTCCTAGCTTTCCACACTTTAAGCATATGAACTACCTCCCTCTACCTCTGCATGTTATTCCTTTGGAAATGCTTCCCCTTTCTCTAGTATCACTCCTCGTTGGTGTGTGCTGATTTGAGTTGTTTGTATTAGCTCCTACTCTGGGTGTTGTAGATCTCGCTCTACGACCTTGACTTATATTCCTGTAAGAGTACTTTTCCCTCTCATTACTTACTAATATTTTTTTCATAATTTTTCAATTCCATTTGATAACCTTCATCTACCTTTTTAGGATATAACATGTTGATTTCATCCTATATGTCCATTCTCAATCCATTAATGTACCTTGTAGTCTTCTCTTCTCTATCTTGAACTGGTCCACCCTTTATACTAACCTTGTAGAAATCTTTTTTGTATTCTCTTATTTTCATCAACCTTTTCCTAAGGTCTCTATATATAAGGTAGCCTCATAGTCACTAGGAAAGAACTTTTTTCTAAGTTTTGAAACCATCATGTTCCATTTTTTGAATGGTTTATTACATGATTTTATCCTTTCAGCTTGTACTACATTAGCCCCTACAATGTAGTGAAAACTAAGTTTACCTGCCTCTGTCCTTCCATTTCTTCAAAGTCAAAGAGTGTTTTCATCTCATTGATCCAATCAATCAGCTCTAACCGCCTATACCATGGGACTTCAAGTTTAAGCTTTGAAGTACATCTTAGCAGAGATTTTAGAAGGTGTAGGTTCCTCCTCCTCTTCATGATCTTCTTCCTAATCAGTTCATTGAGATCTCCTTTAGGAACCCTTTTAGTCTCCCTTGTTGCAAGTTTTTTCCCCAACCTTGTTATAGATTTCATTGTTGCAATTGGTATGCCTCCTCTTCTACTCCTACCCTAAAAGACATTTTTGATCCTCATATTATTCTCTTAAAGTTTTAAGTGTTTCTTCTTCTAATTTTACCTCCTCTGATACCCCAAATTACATAGGTTACCTTCATGATTGAGCTAAATTTTCAAGTTCTCTATTTATTTCTTCTTTTTCATGTTCATATTCAAAAATTCATAGATTTTATACTTAAAAATATTTTTTTTGAAATGGAACAGAAACTTAAATATATCATATATTTAAGTTAGAATCACTCACTTCTCTCCATGGACTTGGTTGCATTTATTCCATAGACCCTTCACTCGAGCATACCCAACAAGCAAGAATGACATAACAATTAGAAGGTAAGATTTGGCTAATCTAGGATCAATCCTATAAAAAACAGTTTAGAGAATTCAATGAATCTCTTCAACCAAGCATTTTATCAAAAAAACCACTAGCTAGTCACACATTATACCCCGTATGCAAAAAATGTAGATAGAAAAATCTTCAAATTCTTTTCCATTTTCTTAGAAATGGAGCCCCAAAATAGGTGACATTCCTCCCTGTACTATTTCTCTAGTGTTTGGAAACTAATGTTTAAAATGAGAAATTGATGCAAATCCAATATTCTTATATTTACCACAAACACATATTGGAAAAAAAAAATCAGCCTAATCAACTAAGAATAGCTCAAATCTTAAGGATGATATGTTTTAAACCAAATAAAAACAAATTATATCTAGCTATTACAAATGGATTCTACCTTATCCTTAAAAATTGAAATTTACACGACAAGGATCCAACCCCTTAGCTTGTAAGATATTTTTTTATTTTCTTCATAAATAGCAGTGAAGCATGACTTTGAGCAATATCCCTTACATTAGCCACTAAATTGACTATGCTCCTGCATCAATGAGTGAAGAAACACCACAAAGAAATGAGGCATTGTAGAGATCAATAGGGCACCAGGTGTAAATATGATGCATTAATGGCTAAAGTTAGAAGATCTATTTACCAACCCTCTTCCTAAAAGATATTTACCAAGATATATTAGAATGTGAGGTTTGGTGCAATCCTATAAAAAAAAAAAATAGAGAAATCAAATAATATCTTCAACCAAGCATTTTCTCAGTGTAAATATGATGCATTAATGACTAAAGTTAGAAGATATATTTACCAAGCTTCTTGGTAAAAGATATCTACCAACATATATTCGAAAGTTATGTTTGGTGCAATATTATAAAAAAGAGTTTAGAGAAATCAACTAATATCTTCAACCAAGCATTTTCTAGGAAAAAAACTAGCTAGTCATACATTTGTCCCCCTTCTATAGCATAATTTTCATATTCTTTTGCATTTGCTCTAGATTTCTCTAGTGTTTGCAAATTAAATTTTTAAATGATAAATTGATGCAAAATCAATATTCTTATATTTTCCAACAAAGTGAGAAGTCAATTGTGGAAATAGGTAGGTTTTTTTATATTAGTCTTTATTTTCTAATATTAATTATAAATTCCAATATTAATTATAAATTACATATAGTAGAAATTTTAAAATATTTGTTTATTTATTTTAATGTCCAATAAAATAGATATTTGTTTGGATGATGAATTATAAATTCCATATAGTCAAAATTTTGAAAGAATTGTTTGTTTATTTTAATGTATAATAAAATAATTATTTCTTTGGATGATGGATGATCAATCTGTTAGAAAAATTTTATTTGTTTGGATGATCAATCTATTTGTAAATTTTTCTAATAAAATACGGATCGGTTAAGATATGATTTATCGCGAGTGGGTGGGAAATAGTTGTACAAATTATAATATATGAACAAAATAGCAGGGTTCTAGAAAACATGAACGACTTTCACCTCAAAAAACTGTGCTAATGGTTATCGCCTACTGTGACATAGGAATATATACATAGTACCACATGAATATATATATATAAAGAGGTGGGAAGAGAGGGGAGTGCACAGAAGCGACAAGCGGGCGATCGAAGAAGTAACTGAGGGAGATTGAAAATGGCGATGACGCGACAGGTTATGGTGAGCGTGTGCCTTATGGCGTTAGTGGGGAGTGCAATCTCTGAATTTACTTGCGATATTTTACTATGAAGGGGCGAAATGTATTATTGCAACTACTACATTGATTTCGGTGATCTTATGCCCTAGTGTTGTAGTGTCGTTAAAAACTACTTCGCTGAATCCCCCAATGACGACCAACATTTTCGGGATGTATGCAAGTGCATTATTAAGATCGGCACCCCGAGTGGTGGATACTACCCCGCTTCAGTTCCTGTCGCTATGCCTCGTCTTTGCGAGGTCCCTAACAGAGAAGACTGCCGTTACTGATAGGTCGGTCAATCTTCCACAATATATTGTTGTGTGTTACCATATATTAGTTCTCTATTGCGAGATCAAATCAATTTAAAACACCAATGGTCCACTAAACCAAGTTACCATGAAAGATACGATTTGATTACCAACGTCATGGAAACATTGATTCGAACTTGGCAACGAAGCACAAGAGGTACAACCAATTCGATATCTCTTACTCCAACCAACGTTTCATTCCAGTTAGATGTACGTTGTATACTCATGGTTTGTACGAAAACAAAATTACATGCAAGCGTTTAATCGAATGGATACAAGGATATAATAAAAACGTCGGAAAGAAGTAACGATTCCATGTAGCAAAAGAACCATTTTATAACTTTATTATATATAGAAATGTTATGTGATGTCATGAAAATTGGAAACGTGTTAAGATATCAAAGGAAATGAATTAGGTATTGCTCATAGAACATAGGAGGGTGTAATACATTGACCACACAAAATGAAAAATATATATATGGTGTTAAGAGAAAGGAACCATATATCATTAAGGGTTAAATGAATGCTTTTGAATGAATATTGTAAATTTTATATATTGGGAAGGATGTGAAATATATATATATATGAGACATACAAAATCTAATGAGAAAAAAACAATAAGAGTTATAAAATTATATATGTTGAGTATTTGACTCAACATAAAAACAATGTTTAATAGAAGTATATTAAATAAGAGATTTCAAAGGTAGTCCTAAATATCTATGAATAATAAATGAACAGAATGTAATTTTAGAGGCAGTCTTAGAAAGAAAAAACAAATTGTATAGGTGGAAAGGATGAGACATTACAAATCATATCAGAGCTCATGTTTGAAAATTCGGTTGTTGTTGTGCTCACTGTATAATTTATTTTCGAGAAAAAATTTCTGTTACTGATGTGTTTTGTTTAGTGAACAGTGGGATTGGAACTGAAAAAGTTGATGGCTAAAGGAGATGAAATTTATGTTGATCTGGGTGATGGAGATAACACACCAAATCCCAACACTCCTTTGATGGCTATGTTGCACAAGTTGTAAGAGGAAAAGGCTGAGCTAAGAAGCCAAAATGATAGGCTGTTATTAGCCAGCGAGGAGCAGGAAAAGCTGATAAGGGAACTGACCTCACGGAACAACCAAGAAGGTGAAGGTTACGGGAAGAGGCGGAAAGGCAAGTTCTCAGATGATTCTGAGGAAGATGACACTACCAGACATCAGTCTAAACAAAAGAAGGAATTACAGGGTGAATTCGAAAAATTAAACCTCCCTCCTATGATGGGGAGAAGGAGGAAGATGCTGAGACATGGTTGTTGAATATGATTAAGAATTTTCAGGTCTATGAATATGAAAGAAATTTGAAGGCCATATTAGCTGTCTACCAGTTACAGGGTAAGGCTACCTTGTGGTGGGAGGAGATGAAAATGGTTCATGCCATTGATGAGAAAACAGTGACTTGGGAAGATTTCCAAGTCAGGTTTAAAAACCGCTATTTGAACTAACATTATTATGATGATAAAGCAAAGGAGTTCCACGAACTTAGATTGGGACAAATCACCATAGATGAGTTTGTCACCAAGTTTACAAATCTATTAAGGTATGTTCCTTATATTCGTGAAGAGAAGGAAAAGGTGTAAAGGTTTTTGAACTATTTGCCTGTTGTTGACAATGAGAAAATAGAGTGAGAAAAGTTAGATTATGCTACCAGTAGTTTAAAGGAAAGAGTAAGCATGGAAAAAGCTGGGTAAACAAGGGTGAATTCAAAGGAAAGAAATAGAAACTAGCTTACTTGAAGAACTTTCGTAGTGATCATCAGTGGAAAAAATATAGTAAACCAAAAGAAAGTCAAATTGCTCAGTCCCAAGTTGGTTCAAAAAAAATAGATGGAGATAATAAGAAGGAAGGAACAATTAAAATGTGGGAGCCTTTGAAATGTTGGGGCTGCGGAGAATCTCATCTGTTGAGGGACTGTCCACACTGAAATATTTATATGATTATGAGGGTTCGAGAAGCTACCATAGTGAATGATATAGCAATGAATATACCCACTGTCAGTGCAGCCTTGGAGAAACGACAAGTAGAACACAAAGCTACTATGTTCGAGATGGAAGGTAAGATTGTTGACCAATTTGTTACAGTTTTTATTGATCCAGGTGCTTCTTTGAGTTACATTAGTCCGCAAGTTGTAGAGAAATGCAAACTCAAGACTGAAAAATTTTAGCAGTCTTGGTTAGTCAAGTTAGCTAGTGGCATCAAGAGAAAATTAACTCATAAGTTACCTCGAACAACAATTAAATTAAATGAATTTCAGACAAAAGTGAATTTAAAAATTCTGCCCTTAGGCTCATATGACTTGCTAATAGGAATGGACTGGTTAGAAAAGAGAAAGGCTATGATGAACTGTTGGGATAAAACTTTGCATTACATAGATGAGGAAGGGAGACCCTTTATACTCAAAGGAAAACCAAAACAAATTTCTGTAAGACAAATATCAGCTCTGCAATTAAAAAGAAAATCTAGGAAAGGATATCAAGTATACGCTGTACATGTTGAATAATTAGGACAACACCATAAAGAAAAAATGTTGGACACGCTACCAGTGGTAAGAGAGTTTAACAAAGTTTTTCCAGATGAGATTCTTCATATTCCCCCCAAAAGAGAGATTGAATTTTCAATAGATTTGGTGCCTGGAGCAACACCTGTTTCCAGAGCCCCCTATCGGATGAGCCCCCCCGAACTCATGGAGTTGAAAATGCAATTGCAAGAATTTTTTGATAAAGGTTATATCAAACCGAGTGTGTCTCCTTGGGGAGCACTGGTGCTGTTCATGAAAAATAAGGATGGAACCTTTAGAATGTGCATTGAATACCATCAACTGAATAAGTTGACAATAAAAACAAATACACATTGCCCAGAATTGATGACCTTTTTTATCAAGTAAGAGGGGCTTCAGTATTTTCTAAGATTGATCTGAGGACTGGTTATCACCAACTCAGAATTAAGGAGGATGATATTAGTAAAACAACTTTTCTAACTAGGTATGGTCACTACAAATTTGTAGTCCTACATTTTGGTTTAACAAATGCCCCTGCCACTTTTATGTGGTTAATGAACAACGTTTTGAACAAGTACTTAGATAAATTTGTACTAGTGTTCATAGATGATATTCTAGTCTATTCAAAAAGTATGGAAGAGCACAAAGAACACTTAAGGCTAGTTTTGCAGACTTTGAAAGAAAACCAGTTATATGCCAAATTTAGTAAATGTGAATTTTATAAAGACGAGATTCATTACTTGGGGCATATTATTTCTGAACAAGGATTGGCTATTGATTATGAGAAAATAAAGGCTATTAGAGAATGGATGGTGCCGAATGAGGTTTCAATAGTAAGATCATTTATGGGGATTGATGGCTATTACCGAAGGTTTGTGGAAAGATTTTCGGCAATAGCATATCCCATAAATTCATTACAGAGAAAAGGGAGCAAATTTGAGTGGACTGAAAAATGCCAAAACAGTTTTGAACAACTTAAATTAAAACTCACTACAGCCCCTATACTGAAGATTGTAGATCCCGACAAAGAGTTTGTTGTGTGTACAGATGCATGTAGAGAGGGATTGGGAGGAGAAGTGTTGCAAGAAAATTCTGTCATTGCATATGAATCTACCAAACTTAAGAAACATGAACAGAATTATAGTGTATATGATTTGGAATTGGCTGCTATAATTGATGCCTTGAATATGTGGCGACACTATCTTCTTGGAAAAAAAATGACATTGATGACTAATCATTTTAGTCTCACGTACTTCTTTTCTCAAACAGATTTGAATGCTCGAAATGGCAGATGGCTATTTTTTCTGAGTGAATTTGATATGGACATAAAACATATCAAAGGGAAAGAAAAAAAAATTACTGATGTGATAAGCAGAAATGCTTGTCAAAACATAAGCAGCATTGGAGGTAGTGCTAGTTTTGATTTAGAAGAACTAGTTAAAAAGGTAGCAGATCAAGATCCAAACTATGAGGAACTACAGGTGAAAATGTTGAAGAAAGAAATGGCTGAATACACCCAAAATAAAAAAGGGTTGATTTGCTATAAAAGCAGATTTTATATCCCCAATGTAGAGTCTTTGAAAAAAGAGATCCTAGATGAATATCAAAGAAAACCATATTCAGGACATCCTGGATATCAGAAAATGCTAACAGCTTTGAAAAAGAAGTTGTTTTGGCCAGGAATGAAAAAGGATGTCGCAGACTATTTAGCTAGATGCATGGAATGTCAACTAGTTAAAGTTGAGCATCAGCTTCCCGCTGGTCTTTTAAATCCCTTGCCAATTGCAGAATGGAAATGGAACATTGTTTCTATATATTTCATAACCAGGTTACCCAAAACAAAGTACCAACATTATTCAGTGATGGTAGTGGCAGACACTTTAACAAAGGATGCACACTTCATACCTGTAAAATCTACTTCTGGGACAGCCCAAGTAGCAGATGTGTTCCTAAAAGAAATAGTAAGGCTACATGGGGTCCCAAAAATGATTATTTCAGATAGGGACGCCAAGTTCACAGCTGCCTTCTGGAAAGGTCTGTTTGGATGCATGGGCACTAAATTGAATTTTATTACTGCCTATCACCCTCAGACGGACGGTCAAACAGAGAGGACAAATCAGATCTTGGAGGATATGCTGAGAATGTATGTGATGGATAGGCCATTAAAATGGGAAGACTACTTGCATTTAGCTAAATTTTCTTACAACAATAACTATCAGTCCTCCATCAAAATGAGTCTATTTGAAGCACTCTATGGAAGGAAGTGTCGTACTCCGTTAAGCTGGAGCCAACTAGAAGATAAGATAGTATTACAACCAGATACTTTACAAGAAATGGAAAGAATTGTCAAACAAATACAAAGAAACATCAAGACAACAGAATATCGACAGAAAAGCGATGCTGATAAAAAGAGGGTGCATCGAGAGTTTAAAGTGGGTGATCATGTGTACCTACGTGTTAAACCCAAAAAGAGCACAATTTACGTTGGAAGTTGTGCAAAATTGGCTCCTAGATATTGTGGGCCTTTTGAAGTGTTAGAAAGAGTGGGACCAGTGGCTTATAAGCTGGCCCTACTGCCCCATGTTAAATTTCATGATGTGTTTCATGTTTCGTTATTAAAAAGATATGTACATGATGCTTCTCACATTGTTGATTGGAATGTGATACAGGTGGAACTAGAAGGGGAATTCCTTCCAAATCCGCTTCAAATATTGGAATGGGAAGAAATTAAATTGAGAAACCGAACAGTAGCAAGAGAAAAGGTGTTGTGGAAGCACATTACTGTTGAAGAAGCTACGTGGGAAAGAGAAGCTGAAATGATGGAAAAATATCCATATCTATTTTCAAAATGAATGCTAGTAATTAGTTGATAACACCGAGGATGGTGTTTGTTTTCAGAGGGGGAATATGTAACACCCCTAGTTTTATGTTTTTCAAGTTAGAAATTTGAAATTCAATCCAAAGCGGGTGGACCCCAATGGATAATTATGGCGTGGATGTAATTAATGATTTAATTGTGAGAAATAAATAAAATATTTCTGTGCATATTGACGAAATGAGAAATTTTAGATCACTTGACAAATCCATGAAGTATGGAAAGAGGCTAAGACTTTCCCCAAAAATATTTCAAAAATCCTTGAAATAATTTATTTCTAATTAAGATTTTTGAGGAAAAATCTAGATTTCCCCAATAAGGTGGAGAGTAGTTGGGAAGAGGTAAAAATCTGGAAAAGAAGAAAGCAGCTTGAAAAGTTCCTAAATAAGGGAAGCCTAGGCAAACAGGAATGAAATCATCCTGTAATTCTAGACGTAGAATTAGAAATAGGCTTTGAGGAGCATAAGCTTAAATAAGCTACTGCAGAACAAATTGAGGTTGGTATATTCTTGGAGAGGATCTCAGCTCGGGGGTGAGTTCTTTGGATAAAATAAATCTAATATTCGGAGGACTGGTCATCATAGAAGTGGTATGCATACAAACTTTATAAATAATTAAATTAGATGTTGTTAGACAATGCTGAAAAGTGCTGTAGTTATTATGTTGAGTAGTTGTTGTGTTATGAAATTCCATAATTTTAACAGAATTAAATAGAAGAGATAATTCTTCTAAATTTCTGTATGGTAGTAGGAACAAATCCAGGGAACACTGTCAGCCAAAATCTCTAAACCATTGGGTGGTTTAAATCTGGAGAGAGTATAAATGATTCCCTAGAATAGTTACAGTGTAACTTTAATCTACTTCTATAATGAATAGTACATGAATAGAAAAAAAATAATAAACTAGATTCATGTATTAATAACTGGTGGTTGTGTTAAGTTTATACCTTATGTATGTAGATACATGTCAATGGAAATTTAGTACAGACTCAAGAAACGAGCGGTTTAATTACACTATAAATTAAACCTAAAAATAAATTTTTTTTTATGAAGTAAACATGATTTATGGCATTTATGATAACTTAAGTCTGCTTATAGCATGTTCCATTTGAATAATCAACAGGAAAATACATATATGAAATATAAGATAAATTTCAGACATAACTCATAAGCTACTTGGAATAACAGAGATACACTAGCAAAGCATTAATAAATTCTGGTTAGAGGTGCTTACTAGAACCTAGAAATTTTGACTATCTTATACCAATTCTTTTAAAAACTCTAGAGCCTCCTATTGCTGATATAAAGTAAATAAATATCCCAATAGCTAGCTGGCACCTGAAGACTGATAGGCGGAATGGCGATTAGGGTTATGTTTCTTTCCACTCAGGCGGCCACTCTCTCCTCTGGACCCCTCGTGGCGCAACTTCTTGGAAGCCCATATCCAGGTTCCTTTGTATCGAAAGCCCCTTTCTCTGCGCTGTTCGCTCAGTTTTATCGCTGTCCTGCAGCCCTGAAGTTGCTATCGCTATCAACAGATTGACGACAGCGTGTTCAGCTCTTCGGAAGCCCCTTTCGCTCCTCTGTGGCATTGCATGTGGATTCCATCAATTGTTCTGAAGCTCCAAGACCTCTGGACAGGCATGAAGAGTCGGACCTTCTCATTTCTTAGCACGCAGGTAGTAGTGCAGGGTTCTGCTTGCTGTGGAAGAACACGCCGCCCTTCTACTGCTCTGTCTCCCTGTCCTCTGGTTTGGATCTGAGATGGAGTGTCCGTCTCCCTTCGCAGGAGAAATGTTCTCCCCAGTAGCTCCTAGCCATAATTACTCTTGGAGACATCAAAGACCCTAACTGCGTGTCAATACAACAGACATCTAGGATCTACTCTGCCTCCTATCACATCCAAATTTCACAACCCTTAGGCAAGACCATTCTGCATTGGGTTTTCTCCTTGGATCTGGTGCAGACTCTCAAACTAAATCTGGAATGCCAGATTGGGATTCCCTCTACCCTTGAGAGACTTCTCTTTCGAGGTAAACAACTTGAAGATTTTTTGTCCCTTTCTGCTTACATAATTAATAAGAATGACTCTTTAGTGCTAACCCTTCGTTTGAGAGGTGGTGCTGTTGGGCAGTCTTCTTCTGCCCCTTCTCATACAAAGACGCGGTTCACTCTGAGCACCCCAAACCCCTTGAAGCCCTTAAACCAAAGCCTTTTTTGGTTGACAAGCTTGAGGAGGTTCCCTTTGTTGAGTTTACCCATTCAGAAATCGCAAATGATCTTCAAAAATTTGAAGGAAAAGCCATCATATGCAGATTTAATGGGCTGTGGTCATGCTCAAAGGAACTCTATGATTGGATCCATGCTAACTGGACTCACCATTGCAAAGTCAGCTTCTGATCAAAAGGATATTTCATAGTTATGTTTGATAATATTAAGCATTATGAAAAGGCTATAGAAGAAGGTCCCTGATTCATGGGAACTGCAGGGCTATTCTTACCTCCATGGTTCCCAGATTTTGACCCTGCAACTGCTGTCATCACTAGGACAACTGTCTGGATCAGGCTTCCCAACTTACCAGCACATCTATGGCATATTAGATTCTATAAAGCGATAGAAAAAACCTTGGGCAGTTTTTTGATGGGAGATTATTGGCGGGAAAACAAAGGTCTTTACACATATGTCAGAATATGTGTGGAACTCGATTTAAGCAAGGGATTTCCAGACCAAATCAGTCTCAAGCTAAATGACTTTGTTTGGAATCAGTCACTGGATTATGAGAATACTGCCTTCCATTGCCGACATTGTCACCAAATAGGGCATCTGCAAAACTCATGCCCAGCTCTCCCGGCAAAACAGAAAAAGGTGAACAACTCCAAGCCCAAATCCAAACGATGGGCTCCATACTCTCCACCACCTGCAGCGGACTCTGATTCCTCTTTCTCAGAAGATGATGGAAGTGATGCAGAATCGGATCAGAATTAGACAATGTACATTCCCACCGATGCTCCTTCACATCCTCCCGATATTGCCATCGCTCAGAAGCGCTCGCATGTGACCTCCTCTTCCGACTCAGATAAGGAGATCCCCCCTTTGGAGAAATCTGGTATTCAAGTTGTTTTAGCTCATTCACCCCAGGATGGATGGGTTAAAGTCAGTAAAAAGAAAGGGAAAAAGCTTTGTGTAGAGGCCTCGGCCCACTCTCGGTAGTTTTCGGTCTTTTTTTCCATCCAGTCTTTTCTTGTAATTCTTTCTTGTTTCTTTCCTTCTCCAGGACCGAGGTTGATAGTTCTATCATTTCTGGTTGTTGATTTTTTGCTTCCCTTGATTGTAGCATCATCTTGTACCATATTTCTGCTTAATAGAATCAGTCTTATTCAGAAAAAAAATGATATAAAGTAAATAAATGTGACAATTCTAAACTGAGATATAGAATGCGAATTTATAATTTCTGGAGTATTGAAATATGTATGGGTAAGTAGATATACTGAAAGGTGAGTTCACATAACTACAAAGAGGTACATGAGAAAGTATCCATTGTTGAAAACCGGTATCTTGAAGAGCATAGATGATGCAGAAATACATATAATAATACAAATTATTGATACACACCTATTAGTTACTGTGCCAAGAAAGATTTATGTAAACTCATTTATTAGTTATATATATATATATATATATATATTACTACGAAATGGATAGAACAGAGGGATAAGATATGACTAGTAAATTTATCAATTCCAGTGTATAAAATAAAGCAGGAAGTTATAGCAGAGAGGAAATATGATATGTATATTAACATTAAATAGAGATCTAAGAATAAACATATTCTATCAAAAATCTTTTATGAAACAGAAGCTGTATATATATTCTTCTGAAACCAAACTAATTAAACTAGAACATACTGTTCAATAATATATACCCAAAAACCATTATAACTTCAATTTATATAATTAGGATTTATAATCAAACCAAGTCTCTGCTAAAAATTCCATTATTACAATTAATAATTCTATTACAATAAGACTGGAATTGCCAGGATGAGTTATAAACTAAACATGTGAAAGAGTGTTTATGCTCTGAAGAAGATAATTTTGATACCGACCTGAAAATTAAAATGGGGAAACGAATTTAACTTCGAACAAAAGACAGGTCATCCAAATACAATTTCGAATTAGCTTGGAAGTAGATACGAGATTACCTGAAATAAGACAAGCATGAAGTAAGAATTATATTATAAATAGTTAAGAATAGATTTCACAAGAAGGAGGTACTAATTTTAACACAGGTCAACCAAAAAAAAAAAATTACCTCGTAAGATGAAACCCTCGTTCCCAAACGAGCTGCGAAAAAATTGATTGAGGGGTTATAAATATAAATTTTGAAGGCCATGAAGTCAAATAAAAAAGATGTAAACAATGGTTAAAAACAAAACTCGAGATGATGGGTATACCTATGGTGTAGATTTCCGCATGAAATGAGGCTCCTAGAGGTCGGCACAACTCAGCTCGAAAGAATATAAGTAGGGTCACAGGAAACCACTTGAAATACTCGTATTAGAAATCGATTCAAGCGTTAACAATAAAATTATAGAGGAGGTTCTAAATGAAATAAGAGAGGTTAACTACGTTAATTAAAAATAAATGGAATAACCTCTTCCCCACTACAGGAAGGGCGTATCTCTACATACAGAGACTGAGTTTAAATATCAAATACAACAAAGCCAATTTAACTATGGAAATCATATAAACAAGGCCGAGACAGGTTTAAGAATTTTACGAAATTCTTTACATAAAATTAAAACCATGTGAACGATTGAATCGAAGGTATATATCGCCTAGGAGAACGAATAAATGAATTCACTCATAAAAATCAAATTATCAGTACCAAACCATGGAAACGACAAAGTATATGTATCGGGAAGTGAATCATAAGAAGTTATTCGAAACGCCGAAAGGCTTGGAATGCATAGCTCGTAGCTCCACCGGAATGAGCAGCGTCTCAATCTCCAAGAGGCAACGACGAAAATGAAAGGCCAAAGAATAGTCTTTGAACTAATTTAGGGATTAAATATGACTTAATCCAACAACCCTAATTGGCCTTAGATTATCTCAATCATCCATGTGTCCACAGATCGATGGTGTAGACGAGGATCAGTTTGGGGAAATCGAAACTATAATTTTTACTGCCTAAAAAATTTAAGGTGGATCCATAAAATCCAATCCAAAGCACCCGAACATATAATATGGTCAATCATCATAAATGAAAGGATATACGTTGCATAATATAAAAATACAAATCAAAGCCTTTGCGTATAAAATAAACTTGAGTTCTCTGTCGCGTGATCAAATCAATTTAAAACACGAGTGGTCCACCAAGCCAAGTTACCATGAAAGATACGATTTGATTACCAATGTCACGAAAACATTAATTCGAACTTGCCAACAAAGCACAAGAAGTAGAACCAATTCAATATCTCTTACTCCAACCAACGTTTCATTCTAGTTAGATGTACGTTGTATACTCATGGTTTGTACGAAAACAAAATTACATGCAAGCGTTGAATCGAATGGATACAAGGATATAATAAAAGCGTCGGATAGAAATAATGACTCCATGTAGCAAAAGGAACATTTTATAACTTTATTATATATAGAAATTTTATGTGATATCATGGCAATTGGAAACATGTTAAGATATCAAAGGAAACGAATTAGGTATTACTCATAGAACATAGGAGGGTGTAATACATTGACCACACAAAACCAGAAATATATATATGGTGATATATGGTGTTAAGAAAAAGAAACCATATATCGTTAAGGGTTAAATGAATGCTTTTGATCGAATATGGTAAATTTTATATATTGGGAAGGATCTGAGATATATATATGGTATATATATATATGAGAATGAGACATACAAAATATAATGAGAAAAAAACCATAAGAGTTATAAAATTATATATGTTGAGTATTTGACTCAACATAACAACAATGTCTAATAGAATTATATTAAATAAGATATTTCAAAGGTAGTTATGAATATCTATGAATAGTAAATGAGCAGAATTGAATTTCAGAGGTAGTCTTAGAAAGGAAAAAAACAATTTGTATAGGTGGAAAGGAAGAGACATTACACTTGCATACGATTATATATATTTAATTTGCAAGGAATTTAACACCTTAATTATTCCTTTTCCAAAAGATATACAATTCAATAACTATTATGCATGAAATAGATAATATTTTTTTATAATTTCACATATTAGAGAGAATTGTAATATTTCCTCAAGAAATAACATGAATAACAAATCCTTCTCAAATAACACAACCAATTGCCTTTTACGCAAGGGTTTTATGTGAGCTACCCCTCACACAAGTTATTTATATATTTTTACATGACTCAAACTCCTCATGCACATAAAATCACATAATAATTTCTATTAGTTCAAATATACTAGATATTGTTCATGTGCACCTAAGCACATACTGTCTTCAAGAGTCCAATATTACAATTTAAAACCTTTAATGCATATGCATGGTAAATATATACATTAATTCCTTGTAACTAATCATCAACATAATTATTATGTCTTATGTACATAAACAATTATTCTTAGCTCATTGAAAAATGAAATGGAAGCACAATGTTTTACTCTGGTTTTTTCTGTTTTAGCCATCCACTTTGGACGCATATTATGAATATATGGAAACGAATTTCAGAAAACAAAAAGAGGTTTTTGTTTGAAACAGAATTATTAAAATTAAATTCTCTCATTTTTTTCACAGGTTTCATGGTGTTTAAGATTCCAATGAATCTTTGATGCCCATTTTTCTAGATTTAAATATTAAATAATTTCTTGGTTTTGTCATCAAATTTAGACATGACTTCCAACCAAATGGAAATGTTTTTTGGAAAACCCAACGCGGTTTATGTTTCTAATGGGTTCATTACAAATAACCTCTCTCATTTTTTACACAAGTGTTACATTTTGGAAGATCCAAATGAATCTTTGGAGCTCATTGTTCTGGATTTAAATAATAATTAATTCCCTGTTATTTTACATCCATTTAAGGCACAATTTTCCAAATCTGTTAATCATTATTTCTAAAACTCATAAAATATACCAACTTGGAAATATAATTTATTTCCATAGAAGAATATAAATTATTATAAATAAAATAATTAAGAAATAATTCTTTCAATATTATTATAATTGAGAATATTCTTCATGTAATATCAATATAAGAATAAATAATATTTAATTATTTACCAACCATCATTTTATGAGAGTTTTTATGGTGGCTTAAGCCAGAGATATTACATTTGTGCCCAATTTTTTCCATAATGTGCTCCAGAATAATCCTAGTACCTTTCTCAGAGACAGGCAAACCATGTAACCTCAAAATTTCTTTGAAAAAAAAATTAGGAATATTCAGAGCATCGCTAGTCTTATGTCATGGAATGAAATGTGCCATTTTAAAAAAAATCCATTCACCACTACAAAAATAGAATCATGAACTCTTTTCCTTCTTGGAAGTCCTAATATGAATCAATATCTATAGAATCCTAAGGTCTCAATGGAATAGGTAGTGGTGTATACAAACCAATTTTTTGACTTCTCCCTTTAGCATATTGACAAACCTTACATCTCCTCACAAATCTGTTTACATATCTCCTCATATTTGGAAAGTATTAGAATTATTGTAGTTCTTCTAAAGTTTTAGCATAACCAAAGTGACCTGCTAAACCTCCATTATGTTTTTCATTGCGGATATTTTCCCTCATGGAAGAAATTGGGATGGATAGTTGACTATTTTTAATTAACATTCCTTCTGGTACCATGTATTATAGCCCCTTGTTAGTATTCAAAATTTTATGATTTATGCAGGCTTAATAGACCTCTTTGAAATATGCATCCTCCTTTTAGAAGCCTTTCATAAATTCAAATCCCAATATTTGAATTTTTCCTTCCTCGATAGCAAAATTCTTCATGCTAAGCGCATCTGCAATTCTATTTTGTTGTCCACTTATGTGATTCAATACAAATGTGAAATCTTGTATATAATCCAACCATATGGCATGTTTTTAACTGAACTTGGGTTGGTGCATTATATATTGTAAAGCGTGGTTGTTAGTATATAAAAAAGAATTCCCATGACATCAAATAATGCCTCGATTTCTTAAGATTATGAATAACAACATAAAATTACTTATCATATAAATAATATTTCTATGTGGACTCATGAAGTTTCTGAGTGAAATAAGCTACAAGTCTTTCTTCTTAAACAAAACAACCCCTATTTCTATTCCACTTGCATCAAATTTCGCTTGAAAATGTTTCTTAAAGTGTGGTAATATCAAAATAGGCTTTTATGTGAAATTTTTCTTAAAAAACAAATTTTTTTTTTCCATTTAAAGGGTTTTTTATTCTTTTTAATGGTCACAATGATTGGTGCATTGATTTCATGGAAAGTTATAAATTTAGTGACTCTTTTAGGTGTAAGAAAATTAACAATTTCTTGAAGATTTTTAGGTTCCATGTTTATCCTTCTTTCCCTTTTTAGAAAATAACACTTCTTAAAATTCACAAACAAATTTTCTTGCTAGCATTTCTTAAGAAAATTAGTGTAATTCACTAGATATTCTTATTTTGACTCACTCTACACTAGTATGTCAACACGGTATACTATTGTAAATTTCCCTATAAACTTCTTTAAAATTTCGTTCATAAGTCTCATAAAAGTACTTGGAGAATTATAGAGACCAAATGGCATAACAAACCATTGATACAGTCGTTCATTAGTTTTAAAATGAGTTTTCCATTCATCCCTTTATCTTATCCCGATTTAATGGTATCCACTTTTTACATATTTTTAAGAAAATATATTTCTCCACTAAGAAAATCCATCAAATCATTACTTCTGGGTAAAGGAAATCCCTAATTGATAGTAATCTTGTTTGTTACTATGGAATATGTACACCTTCTCCAACGTCCATCTTTCTTTGGAGCAAGTACAATAGTCACTCCACATGGACTTAAACTCTTAGTGAATAGTCCTTTATCTAACAACTACTGCAAGTGTTTCCTAATTTCCTGGTTCTATTTTGGATTCATTCTGTATGCAGCTTTGTTTGGCAAACTTAATCAAAGTATCAAGTCTATGTGATATACTTATATTTATTACACTTGCTAACTTATTAGGAAAATTATCCACTCATTAGAAAGGATTTGACTTTAGAGTGCGAAACTTTGATGTTCTTCCTTCCTTCATAGGCAACAAATTGTGATCAATACCATCATTAAGAAACTTATATACATTTATCATCCCATCATGCATAGCTCCCCTATCATATTTCCAAGGTCTCCAAAGAAAAATATGACATACATCCATATACATCCATTGGCATCAGATCACACAAAATTTTATCCTTGTATTTTCCCAATTGTAAATATATTTCACACTATGCATGTATCAATATCTTATGACCTCTTTGAAATGAGTATACCTTATAAGGCATAAGATGCTTAATGGTATTCAACTTCAATTTCTCCACCATTAGAGACAATATTATCTATACTTAGAGTGTGGATGATCATCTCACAACATTTTCCTCCAATTTTGCAAATTGTCTTAAACAAAGTCTTTCTTTGGGTTGGTTCTAAAACTTCCTTCTCTAGTTGAATCAACACTTTTTTTATCACCAAGAATTCTTTGGTTTTAGCAATTTTTGTTTCTACTTCTGTTTCTACTATTCCTACTTCGTCTTCTACTACAGGAGCAACAACTGCATTTCTTTGTCTAGGGTCTTCATTTTCTAGACACTCAAAATATCTATGTCCTAGCTTTCCACACTTTAAGCATATGAACTACCTCCCTCTACCTCTGCATGTTATTCCTTTGGAAATGCTTCCCCTTTCTCTAGTATCACTCCTTGTTGGTGTGTGCTGATTTGAGTTGTTTGTATTAGCTCCTACTCTGGGTGTTGTAGATCTCGCTCTACGACCCTGACTTATATTCCTGTAAGAGTACTTTTCCCTCTCACAGATTACTTCCTAATAAGTTTTTCATAATTTTTTAATTCCATTTGATAACCTTCATCTACCTTTTTAAGATATAACATGTTGATTTCATCCTATATGTCTATTCTCAATCCATTAATGTACCTTGTAGTCTTCTCTTCTCTATCTTGAACTGGTCCAGCCTTTATACTAACCTTGTAGAAATCTTTTGTGTATTCTCTTATTTTCATCAACCTTTTCCTAAGGTCTCTCTATATAAGGTAACCTCATAGTCACTAGGAAAGAAATTTTTTC
Organism: Pinus albicaulis; assembly: GCA_034641835.2. NCBI lineage: Eukaryota > Viridiplantae > Streptophyta > Pinopsida > Pinales > Pinaceae > Pinus > Pinus albicaulis. Next base: position 1,328,897,684 of record CM076580.1, read on the forward strand.
TAAGTTTTGAAACCATCATGTTCCATTTTTTTATGGGTTTCTTACATGATTTTACCTTTCAGCTTGTACTACATTCCACCATAGAGCTGCATGCCCGTACAATCTAGTGACAACTAAGTTTACCTGCCTCTCTCCTTCCATTTCTTCAAATTCAAAGAGTTTGTTCATCTCATTGGTCCAATCAATCAGCTCTAACGGCCTATACCATGGGACTTCAAGTTTAAGCTTTGAAGTACATCTTAGCAGAGATTTTAGAATGTGTAGCTTCCTCCTCCTCTTCATGATCTTCTTCCTAATCAGTTCACTGAGATCTCCTTTAGGAACCCTTTTAGTCTCCCTTGTTGCAAGTATTTCCCCCAACCTTGGTATAGATTTCGTTGTTGCAATTGGTATGCCTCCTCTTCTACTCCTATGCTAAAAGACACTTTTGATCCTCATATTGTTCTCTTAAAGGTTTAAGTGTTTCTTCTTCTAATTTTACCTTCTCTCATACCCCAAATTAGGTAGGTTACCTTCATGATTGAGCTAAATTTTCAAGTTCTCTATTTATTTCTTCTTTTTCATGTTCATCTTCAAAAATTCATAGATTTTACACTCAAAAATATTTTTTTTTGAAATGGAACAGAAACTTAAATGTATCATCTATTTAAGCGGGAATCACTCACTTCTCTCCCTGGACTTGGTTGCATTTATTCCATAGAGCCTTCACTAGAGCATACCCAACAAGCAGGAATGACATAACCATTAGAAAGCAATATTTGGCTAATCTAGGATCAATCCTATAAAAAATAGTTTAGAGAACTCAATGAATCTCTTCAACCAAGCATTTTATCAAAAAAACCACTAGCTAGTCACACATTATACCCCTTATGCAGAAAATGTAGATAGAAAAATCTTCAAATTCTTTTTCATTTTCTTAGAAATGGAGCCCCAAAATAGGTGACATTCCTCCCTGTACTATGTCTCTAGTTTTTGGAAACTAAATTTTAAAATGAGAAATTGATGCAAATCCAATATTCTTATATTTTCCACAAACACATATTGGAAAAAAAAACTCAGCCTAATCAACTAAGAATAGCTCAAATATTAAGGATGATATGTTTTAAACCAAATAAAAACAAATTATATCTAGCTATTACAAATGGATTCTACCTTATCCTTAAAAATTGAAATTTACACGACAAGGATCCAAGCCCTTAGCTTGTAAGATATTTTTTTATTTTCTTCATAAATAGCAGTGAAGCATGACTTTGAGCAATATCCCTTACATTAGCCACTAAATTGACTATGCTCCTGCATCAATGAGTGAAGAAACACCCCAAAGAAGTGAGGCATTGTAGATATTAATAGGGCTCCAAGCGTAAATATGATGCATTAATGACTCAAGTTAGAAGATATATTTACCAACCCTCTTCCTAAAAGATATTTACGAAGATATATTAGAAAGTGAGGTTTGGTGCAATCCTATAAAAAAAAAAAAAATCAAAGAAATTAACTAATATCTTCAACCAAGCATTTTCTCAGTGTAAATATGATGCATTAATGACTAAAGTTAGAAGATATATTTACCAAGCTTCTTGGTAAAAGATATTTACCAACATATATTAGAAAGTTAGGTTTGGTGCAATCTTATAAAAAAGAGTTTGGGAAATCAACTAATATCTTCAACCAAGCATTTTCTAGAAAAAAAACTAGCTAGTCACACATTTGTCCCCCTTCTATAGCAGAATTTTCAAATTCTTTTTCATTTGCTCTAGATTTCTCTAGTGTTTGCAAATTAAAGTTTTAAATGAGAAATTGATGCAAAATCAATATTCTTATATTTTCCAACAAAGTGAGAAGTCAATTGTGGAAATAGGTAGGTTTTTTTATATTAGTCTTTATTTTTTAATATTAATTATAAATTCCAATATTAATTATAAATTAACTATAGTAGAAATTTTAAAATATTTGTTTATGTATTTTAATGTCCAATAAAATAGATATTTGTTTGGATGATGAGTTATAAATTCCACATAGTCAAAATTTTGAATTAATTGTTTGTTTATTTTAATGTACAATAAAATAATTATTTGTTTGGATGATGGATGATCAATCTGTTAGAAAAATTTTATTTGTTTGGATGATCAATCTATTTGCAAATTTTTCTAATAAAATACCTATCGGTTAAGATATGATTTATCGCGAGTGGGTGGGAAATAGTTGTACAAATTATAATATATGAACAAAATAGCAGGGTTCTAGAAAACATGAACGACTTTCACCTCAGAAAACTCTGCTAATGGTTATCGCCTGCTGTGACATAGGAATATATACACAGTACCACATGAATATATATATATATAAAGAGGTTGGAAGAGAGGGGATTGGACAGAAGCGACAAGCGGGCGATCGAAGAAGTAACCGAGGGAGATTGAAAATGGCGATGGCGCGACAGGTTATGGTGAGCGTGTGCCTTATGGCGTTAGTGGGGAGTGCAATCTCCGAATTTACTTGCGATATTTTACAGCGAAGGGACGAAATGTATTATTGCAACTACTACATTGAATTCGGTGATCTTATGCCCGAGTGTTGTAGTGTCGTTAGAAACTACTTCGCTGAATCCCCCAATGACGACCAACATTTTCAGGATGTATGCAAGTGCATTATTAAGATCGGTACCCCGAGTGGTGGATACTACCCCGCTTCAGTTCCCGCCGCTATGCCTCGTCTTTGCCAGGTCCCTAACAGAGGAGACTGCCCTTACTGATAGGTCGGTCAATCTTCCACAATATATTGTTGTGTGTTACCATATTAGAGTGAGCGGGTTTTGTTAAGATGCCATATTAGAGTGAGCAGGTTTTGTTAAGATGCAATATTAGTACTAGTGTGCGGGTTGGGCATGTTTTGTCATATGCTTTCTCTAATAAAGCCCGTGGGCTACTAGTGTCTCATAAATATGTAATCAGCTTATGAGTATAACTATCAATGTATATGTTAATGTGCATACACTTTTTATATTAAAGTATACTTATCTTAAGAGTATAGTATTGGAATTTTTATTTTTATTTCAAAATAATTGAATGATATACTATTCTTTACAAACATATAACATTATTATACATTATATACATAGACATAAATTTTTAGTTTTAAAAAATTAATTATATTTCAAAAATATTTATATTGTTTTAAATTTAAAATATTTTTATAATATTTTTATAATTTAATTTAATGTATTTAATTCTTTATATTATATAAATATAATTAAAAATACAAGTAAATATAAATGTAATTCACTAAAACAAAATATATATATATTTAATTATTATCATACTGTTAAATCTAAAACATTTGTAATTCTTAATTTAGTAATTTATTATATTTTTAATAATTAAATTTCTTTGAAAAATAATGAATAATAGCTAAACTTTTAGTTTTAAAAATTAATTTATATACTACAAAATTTTATATTAATTTCAATTTAAAGTATATACATAAAGGTTTTGAATTTATAATTTATTGCATAATATTTTTTATATTATTTATATATACCATTAAAATAAAAAATAAAAGTTAATAATTTTTAAATGTAATTGAATTAAATATTTTTTTTATTATTACAATATTTTTAATTGTTAAATTATTTTAAAAATAATGGAGTAGATCATTTTTTTACATTGAAAAATTAATGTATATTTGGCAAAATTTAATATTGTTTTAAATTTAAAGGATTGATATAATAGTTTCTTTAATTTTTAAGTCATTGAATAATATTTTTTATAATATGTATATACACAATTAAAATTGAAAAAAATCTTCAATTACATTTAAATGTAATTTAATAAAATAAAATATATTTATTTAATAAAATTTATTTAATCATTATAATCAATAAAATCGAAACGATGGAAACAATGGTTAAAAACAAAACTCGAGATGATGGGTATACCTATGGTGTAGATTGCCGCATGAAATGAGGCTCCTAGAGATCGGTACAACTCGGCTCAAAACAATATAAGTAGGGTCACAGGAAACCACACGAAATACTCCTATCAGAAATCGATCCAAGCGTTAAGAATAAAATTATAGAGGAGGTTCTAAATGAAATAAGAGAGGTTAACTACCTTAATTAAAAATAAATAGAATCATATCTTCCGCACTAGAATAAGGGTGTATCTCTACATACAGAGACTAAGTTTAAATATCAAATACAACGAATATGGAAATCATATAGACCATGCCAAGACAGGCTTAAGAATTTTACGAATTTTTTTACATAAAATTAAAACCATGTGAACGACTGAATCAAAGGTATATATCGCCTAGGAGAACGAATACATGAATTCACTCACAGAAATCAAATTATCAGTACCAAACCATGGAAACAACAAAGTATATGTACCTGGAAGTGAATCATAATAAGTTATTCAAAACGCCAAAAGGCTTGTAATGCATAGCTCGTAGCTCCACCAGAATGAGCAGCGTCTTAATCTTCAGGAGGCAAAAATGAAAATGAAAGGCCAAAGAATAATCTTTGAACTAATTTAGGGATTAAATATGACTTGATCCAAGAACCCTAATTGGACTCGGATTATCTCAATCGTCCATGTGTCCACAGATCGATGGTGTAGATGAGGATTGATTTGAGGAAATCGAGACTATAATTTTTACCGCCTAAAAACTTTAAGGTGGATCCATAAAATCCAATGCAAAGTACCCGAACATATAATATGGTCAATCATCATAAATGAAAGGATATATGTTGCAGAATATAAAAATACAAATCAAAGCCTTTGCATATAAAACAAATCTGAGTTCTCTACTGCGAGATCAAATCAATTTAAAACACCAATGGTCCACTAAACTAAGTTACCATGAAAGATATGATTTGATTACCAACGTCATAAAAACATTAATTCGAACTTGCCAATGAAGCACAAGAAGTACAACCAATTCAATATCTCTTACTCCAACCAATATTTCATTCTAGTTAGATGTACATTGTATACTCATGGTTTGTACGAAAACAAAATTACATGCAAGTGTTGAATCAAATGGATACAAGGATATAATAAAAGCTTCAGAAAGAAATAACGATTCCATGTAGCAAAAGGTCCATTTTATAACTTTATTATATATAGAAATGTTATGTGATATCATGAAAATTGGAAACTTGTTAAGATATCAAAGGAAACGAATTAGGTATTACTCATAGAACATAGGAGGGTGTAATACATTGACCACACAAAATGAAAAATATATATATGGTGATATATGGTGTTAAGAGAAAGGAACCATATATCATTAATGGTTAAATGAATGCTTTTGAATGAATATGGTAAATTTTATCTATTGGGAAGGATGTGAAATATATATATGAGAATGATACATACAAAATCTAAAGAGAAAAAAACTATAAGAGTTATAAAATTATATATGTTGAGTATTTGACTCAACATAAAAACAATGTTTAATATAAGTATATTAAATAAGAGATATCAAAGGTAGTCCTCAATATATATGAATAATAAATGAGCAGAATGTAATTATAGAGGTAGTCTTAGAAAGAAAAAAAAAATTGTATAGGTGGAAAGGAAGAGAAATTACAAATCGTATCAGAGCTCATGTTTGAAAATTGGGTTGTTGTTGTGCTCACCGTATAACTTATTTTTGAGAAAAATTTTCTGTTACTGATGTGTTTTTTTTAGTGTACAGTGGTACTGGAACTGAAAAGTTAATGGCTAAAGCAGATGAAATTTATGATGATCTCGGTGATGGAGATAACACGCCAGATCCCAACACTCCTTTGATGTCTATGTTGCACATGTTGCAACACGAAATTACTGAGCTAAGAAGCCAGAATGATAGGCTGTCTTTAGCCAGCGAGGAACAGGAAAAGTTGATAAGGGAACTAACCTCACGGAACAGCCAAGAAGGTGAAGGTTACGGGAAGAGGAGGAAAGGAAAGTTCTCAGATGATTCTGAGGAAGATGACACTACCAGACATCAGTCTAAATAGAAGAAGGAATTACAGGGTGAATTCCGAAAAATTAAACCTCCCTCCTATGATGGGGAGAAGGGGGAAGATGCTGAGGCATGGCTGTTGAATATGATTAATTATTTTCAGGTCTATGAATATGAAAGAAATCTGAAGGCCAGAATAGTTGTCTACCAGTTTCAGGGTAAGGCTACCTTGTGGTGGGAGGAGATAAAAATGGTTCATGCCATTGATGAGAAAACAGTGACTTGGGAAGATTTCCAAGTCAAGTTTAAAAATCGCTATTTAAACGAACGTTATTATGATGATAAATCTAAGGAGTTCCATGAACTTAGATTGGGAAATCTCACCTTATATTCATGAAGAGAAGGAAAAGGTGCAAAGGTTTGCCTGATGTTGACAAGGATAAAATAGAGTTCGATAATCCAAAAACTAAGGACGAAGCGGTGAGAAAAGTTAGATTATGCTACCAGGAGTTTAAAGGAAAGAGTAAGCATGGGAAAAGCTGGGTAAACAAGGGTGAATTCAAAGGAAAGAAATAGAAACCAGCTTACTTGAAGAACTTTCGTAGGGATCATCAGCGGAAAAAATTTAATAAACCAAAAGAAAGTCAAATTGCTCAGTCCCAAGTTGGTTCAAAACAACTAGATGGAGATAATAAGAAGGAAGGAACAATTAAAATGTGGGAGCCTTTGAAATGTTGGGGCTGTGGAGAATCTCATCTGTTGAGGGACTGTCCACACCGAAATATTCAGATGATTATGAGGGATCAAGAAGCTATCACAGTGAATGATATAGCAAGGAATATACCCACTATCAGTGTAGCCTTGGAGAAACGACAAGCAGAACACCAAGCTACTGTGGTCGAGATGGAAGGTAAGATTACTAACCAATTTGTTACAGTTTTGATTGATCCAGGTGCTTCTTTGAGTTACATTAGTCCGCAAGTTGTAGAGAAATGCAAACTCAAGACTAAAAAATTTCAACAGTCTTGGTTAGTCCAGTTAGCCAGTGGCATCAAGAGAAAAGTAACTCATAAGTTGCCTCAAACAACAATTAAATTAAATGATTTTCAGACAGAAGTGAATTTAAGCATTCTTCCCTTAGGATCATATGACTTGATGATAGGAATGGACTGGTTAGAAAAGAGAAAGGCTATGATGAACTGTTGGGAAAAAACTTTGCATTGCATAGATGAGGAAGGGAGACCCTTTATACTCAAAGGAAAACCAAAACCAATTTTTGTAAGACAAATAGTAGCTCTGCAATTAAAAATAACAGATAGGAAAGGATGTCAAGTATATGTTGTACATGTTGAAGAATTAGGAAAACACCCTAAAGAAAACTTGTTGGACACGCTACCAGTGGTAAGAGAGTTTAACGAAGTTTTTCCAGATGAGATTCTTCATCTTTCCCCCAAAAGAGAGATTGAATTTTCAATTGATTTGGTGCTTGGAGAAACACCTGTTTCCAGAGCCCCTTATCGGATGAGCCCCTCGAAGTCATGGATTTGAAAATGCAATTGCAAGAATTTTCTGAAAAAGGTTATATCAGACCGAGTGTGTCTCCTTGGGGAGCACTGGTGCTGTTCATGAAAAATAAGGATGGAACCTTTAGAATTTGCATTTACTACCATCAACTGAATAAGTTGACAATCAAAAAAAAATACCCATTGCCCAGAATTGATGACATTTTTTATCAGGTAAGAGGAGCTTCAGTATTTTCTAAGATTGATCTGAGGACTGGTTATCACCAACTCAGAATTAAGGAGGAAGATATTAGTAAAACAACTTCTCTAACTAGGTATGGTCACTACGAATTTGTAGTCCTACCTTTTGGTTTAACAAATTCCCCTGCCACTTTTATGTGCTTAATGAACAACGTTTTGAACAAGTACTTAGATAAATTTGTACTAGTGTTCATAGATGATATTCTAGTCTATTCAAAAAGTGTGGAAAAGCACAAAGAACACTTAAGGATAGTTTTTCAGACTTTGAAAGAAAACCAGTTATATGCCAAATTTAGTAAATGTGAATTTTATAAAGACAAGATTCAATACTTGGGAACAAGGATTGGCTATTGATTCTGAGAAAATAAAGGCTATTAGAGAATGGCTGGTGTCGACTGAGGTTTCAGTAGTAAGATCATTTATGGGGATTGTTGGTTATTACCGAAGGTTTGTGGAAAGATTTTCGGCAATAGCATATCCCATAACTTCATTACACAGAAAAGGGACCAAATTTGAGTGGACTGAAAAATGCCAAAATAGTTTTGAACAACTAAAATTAAAACTCACTGCAGCCCCTATACTGAAGATTGCAGATCCCGACAAAGAGTTTGTTTTGTGTACAGATGCATGTAGAGAGGGATTGGGAGGAGAAGTGTTGCAAGAAAATTATGTCATTGCATATGAATCTAGAAAAATTAAGAAACATGAACAAAATTATAGTGTATATGAAATGGAATTGGCTGATGTAATTCATGCCTTGAAGATGTGGCGACACTATCTTCTTGGAGAAAAATTTACATTGATGACTAATCATATTAGTCTCAAGTACTTCTTTTGTCAAATAGATTTGAATGCTCGACAAGCGAGATGGCTTTTTTTTCTGAGTGAATTTTATATGGACATAAAACATATTAAAGGGAAAGAAAACAAAATTGTTGATGCGCTAAGAAAAAATGCTTGTCAAAACATAAGCAGCATTGGGAGTAGTGCTAGTTTTGATTTAGAAGAACTAGTTAAAAAGGTAGCAGATCAAGATCCAAACTATGAGGAGCTACAAGTGAAAATGTTGAAGAAAGAAATGCCTGAATACACCCAAAATCAAAAAGGGTTGATTTTCTATAAAAACAGATTGTATATCCCCAATGTAGAGTCTTTGAAAAAAGAGATCCTAGATGAATATCATAGACAGCCATATTAAGGACATCCCGGATATCAGAAAATGCTAACAGCTTTGAAAAAGAAGTTGTTTTGGTCAGGAATGAAAAAGGATGTCGTAGACTATTTAGCTAGATGCATGGAATGTCAACTAGTTAAAGTTGAGCATCAGCATCCCGCTAGTCTTTTAAATCCCTTGCCAATTGCAGAATGGAAATGGAACATTGTTTCTATAGATTTCATAATCGGGTTACCCAAAACAAAGTACCAGCATGATTCAGTGATGGTAGTGGTAGACACTTTAACAAAAGATGCACGCTTCATACCTGTAAAATATACTTTTGGGACAACCCAAGTAGCAGATGTGTTCCTAAAAGAAATGGTAAGGCTACACGGGGTCCCAAAAATGATTATATAATATAGGGACGCCAAGTTCACAGCTTTCTTCTGGAAAGGTCTGTTTGGAGGCATGGGCACTAAATTGAATTTTATTACTGCCTATCACCCTCAGACGGACGGTCAAACAGAGAGGACAAATCAGATCTTGGAGCATATGCTGAGAATGTATGTGATGGACAGGCCATGAAAATGGGAAGACTACTTGCATTTAACTAAATTTTCTTACAACAATAGCTATTAGTCCTCCATCAAAATGAGTACATTTGAAGCACTCTATGGAAGGAAGTGTCGTACTCCGTTAAGCTGAAGCCAACTTGAAGATAAGCTAGTATTACAACTAGATACTTTACAATAAATGGAAAGAATTGTCAAACAAATACAAAGAAACATCAAGACAATAGAATATCGACAGAAAAGCGATGCTGATAAAAAGAGGGTGCATCGAGAGTTTAAAGTGGGTGATCATGTGTACCTACGTGTTAAACCCAAAAAGAGCACACTTTACGTTGGAAGTTGTGCAAAATTGGCTCCTAGATATTGTGGGCCTTTTGAAGTGTTAGAAAGAGTGGGACCAGTGGCTTATAAGCTGGCCCTACCGCCCCATGTTAAAGTTCATGATGTGTTTCATGTTTCATTATTAAAAAGATATGTACATGATGCTTCTCACATTTTCTATTGGAATGTGATATAGGTGGAACTAGAAGGGGAGTTCCATCCAAAGCCGCTTCAAATATTGGAGCGGGAAGAAATTGAATTGAGAAACCGAACAGTAGCAAGAGAAAAGGTGCTATGGAAGCACATTACTACTAAAGAAGCTATGTGGGAAAGAGAAGCTGAAATGATGGAAAAATATCCATATCTATTTTCAAAATGAACTCTAGTAATTAGTTGATAACATTGAGGATGGTGTTTGTTTTTAGAGGGGAAATATGTAACACCCCTAGTTTTATGTTTTTCAGGTTAGACATTTGAAATTAAATCCAAAGGGGGTGGACCCCAATGGATAATTATGGTGTGGATGTAATTAATGATTTAATTGTGAGAAATAAATAAAATATTTCTGTGCATATTGACCAAATGATAAATTTTAGATCACTTTCCAAATCCATGGGGTATGGAAAGAGGCTAAGACTTTCCCAAAAAATATTTCAAAAATCCTTGAAAGAATTTATTTCTAATTTAGATTTTTGAGGAAAAATCTACATTTCCACAATGAGGTGGAGAGTAGTTGGGAAGAGGTAAAAAGCTAGAAAAGAAAAAAGCAGCTTTAAAAGTTTCTAAATAAGGGAAGCCTAGGCAAACAGGAATGAAATCATCCTGTAATTCTGGATGCAAAATTAGAAACAGGCTTTGGGGAGCATAAGCTTAAATAAGCTACTCCAAAACAGATTGAGGTTGGTCTATTCTTGGAGAGAATCTCAGCTCAGGGGTGAGTTCTGTGGATAAAATAACTCTAAGGTTGGGAGGACTGGTCATCACAGAAGTGGTATGCATACAAACTTTATAAATAATTAAATTAGATGCTATTAGACAATGCTAAAAAGTGTTGTAGTGATTATGTTGAGTAGTTGTTGTGTTATGAAATTCCATACTTTTAGCAGATTTAAATAGAAGAGATAATTCTTCTAAATTTCTGTATGGTAGTACGAACAAATCCAGGGAACACTGTCATCCAAAATCTCTAAACCATTGGGTGGTTTAAATCTAGAGAGAGTATAAATGATTTTCTAGAATAGTTACAGTGTAACTTTAATCTGCTTGTATAAGGAATAGTACATGAACAGAAAAAAAATAATAAACTGGATTCATGTATTAATAACTGGTGGTTGTGGTAAGTTTATACCTTATGTATGTAGATACATGCCAACGGAAATTTAGTACAGACTCAAGAAAGGAGCGGTTTAATTACACTATAAATTAAACCTAAAAAAAATTTTGTTTTATGAAGTAAACATCATTTATGGCATTTATGATAACTTAAGTCTGCTTATAACATGTTCCATTTGAATAATCAACATGAAAATACATATATGAAATATAAGATAAATTTCAGACATAACTCATAAGCTGCTTGGAATAACAGAGATACACTAGCAAAGCATTAATAAATTCTGGTTAGAGGTGCTTACTAGAACCTACAAATGTTGACTACCTTATACCAATTCTTTTAAAAACTCTAGAGCCTCCTATTGCTGATATAAAGTAAATAAATGTGATAATTCTAAACTGAGATATAGAATGAGAATTTATATATTCTGGAGTATTGAAATATGTATGCGTAAGTAGATAGACTGAAAGGTGAGTTCACATAACTACAAAGAGGTACATGAGAAAGTATCCATAGTTGAAAACCGGTATCTTGAAAAGGAGGGATCATGCAGAAATACATATAATAATACAAATTATTGATACACAGGTATTAGTTACTGTGCCAAGAAAGATTTATGTAAACTCATTTAGTAGTTTTATATATATATATATATTACTACGAAATGGACAGAACAGAAGGATAAGCTATGACTAGTAAATTTATCAATTCCAGTGTATAAAATAAAGTAGGAAGTTACAACAGAGAGAAAATATGATATGTATATTAACATTAAATAGAGATCTGAGAATAAGCAGAGTCTATCATAAATCTGTTGACAAGAAACAGAAGCTGTATATATGTTCTTCTGAAACCAAAGTAATTAAACTAGAACATACTATTCAATAATATATACCCAAAAACCATTATAACTTGAATTTATATAATTAGGATTTATAATCAAACTGAGTCTCTGTTAAAAATTCCATTATTACAATTAATAATTCTATGACAATAAGACTGGAATTGTTAGGATGAGTTATAAACAAAACATGCGAAAGAGTGTTTATGCTCTGACGAAGATAATTTCGATACCGACCTGAAAATTAAAACGAAGTTAACTTCGAACAAAAGACAGGTCATCCAAATGCAATTTTGAAATAGCTCGGAAGCAGATTCGACATTTCCTGAAATAAGACAAGCACAAAGTAAGAATTATATTATAAATAGTTAAGAATAGATTTCACAGGAAGGAGGTACTAATTTTAACACACGTCAACAACAAAAAAAAATAAAATTACCTCGTAAGATGAAACCCTTGTTCCCAAACGATCTACGAATAAATTGATTGAGGGGTTATAAATTTAAATTTTGAAGACAATGAAGTCAAATCGAAACGATGGAAATAATGGTTAAAAAAAATACTCGAGATGATGGGTATACCTATGGTGTATATTTCCGCATGAAATGAGGCTCCTGAGCTCGGCACAACTCGGCTCGAAACAATATAAGTAGGGTCACAGGAAACCACACGAAATACTCCTATCAGAAATCGATTCAAGCATTAACAATAAAATTCTAGAGGAGGTTCTAAATGAAATAAGAGAGGTTAACTACATTAATTAAAAATAAATGGAATAACCTCTTCCCCACTACAAGAAGGGTGTATCTCTACATACAGAGACTGAGTTTAAATATCAAATACAATAGAGCCAATTTAACTATGGAAATCATATAAACCAGGCCGAGACAAGCTTAAGAATTTTACGAAATTCTTTACATAAAATTAAAACCATGTGAATGATTGAATTGAAGGTATATATCGCCGAGGAGAACGAATACATGAATTCACTCACAGAAATAAAATTATCAGTACCAAACCATGGAAACAAAAAAGTATATGTACCTGGAAGTGAATCATAAGAAGTTATTCGAAACGCCGAAAGGCTTGGAACGCATAGCTCGTAGCTCCACCGGAATGAGTAGCGTCTCAATCTTCAAGAGGCAACGATGAAAATCAAAGGCCAAAGAATAGTCTTCGAACTAATTTAGGGATTAAATATGAGTTGATCCAACAACCCTAATTGGCCTCAGATTATCTCAATTGTCCATAAGCCCACAGATCGATGGTGTAGACGAGGATCGGTTTGGGGAAATCGAGACTATAACTTTTACTACCTAAAAACTTTAAGATGGATCCATAAAATCCAATGCAAAGTACCCGAACATATAATATGCTAAATCATCATAAATGAAAGGATATACGTTGCAGAATATAAAAATACAAATCAAAGCCTTTGCGTATAAAATAAATCTGAGTTCTCTATCGTGGGATCAAATCAATTTAAAACACCAGTGGTCCACCAAACCAAGTTACCATGAAAGATACGATTTGGTTACCAACGTCACGAAAACATTAATTTGAACTTGCCAACAAAGCACAAGAAGTAGAACCAATTCAATATCTCTTACTCCAATCAACGCTTCATTCTAGTTAGATGTACGTTATATACTCATGGTTTGTACGAAAACAAAATTACATGCAAGCGCCGAATCGAATGTATACAAGGATATAATAAAAGCATTGAATTGAAATAATGATTCCATGTAGCAAAGGACCATTTTATAACTTTATTATATATAGAAATGTTGTGTGATATCATGACAATTGGAAACGTGTTAAGATATCAAAGGAAACGAATTAGGTATTACTCATAGAACATAGGAGGGTGTAATACATTGACCACACAAAACCAGAAATATATATATGTTGATATATGTTGTTGAGAAAAAGGAACCATATATCATTAAGGGTTAAATGAATTCTTTTGAATGAATATGGTAAATTTTGTATGTAAGGAAGGATGTGAAATATATATATATATATATATATATGAGAATGAGACATATAAAATCTAATGAGAAAAAAACCATAAGAGTTATAAAATTATATATGTTGAGTATTTGACTCAACATAACAACAATGTCGAATAGAATTATATTACATAAGATATTTCAAAGGTAGTTCTGAATATCTATGAATAATAAATGAGCAGAATTGAATTTCAGAGGTGGTCTTAGAAAGGAAAAAAAAAATTGTATAGGTGGAAAGGAAGAGACATTACACTTGCATACGATTATATATATTTATTTTGCAAGGAATTTAACACCTTAATTATTATTTTTCCAAAAGATAGACAATTCAATAGCTATTATGCATGAAATAGATAATATTTTCTTATCATTTCACATATTAGAGAGAATTGTAATATTTCCTCAAGAAATAACATGAATAGCAAATCCTTCTCAAATAACACAACCAATTTCCTTTTACGCAAATGTTTTATGTGAGCTACCCCTCACACAAGTTATTTTTATCTTTTTACATGACTCAAACTCCTCATGCACGTAAAATCACATAATTATTTCTAGTAGTTCAAATATACTAGATATTATTCATGTGCACCTAAGCACATACTGTCTTCAAGAGTCCAATATTTCTATTTAAAACTTTTAATGCATATGCATGGTAAATATATAAATTAATTCCTTGTAAATCGTCATCAACATAATTATTATGTCTTATTTACATAAACAATTATTCTTATCTCATTGAAAAATGAAATGGAGGCACAATGTTTTACTTTGGTTTTTTCTGTTTTGGCCATCCACTTTGGACACATATTACAAATATATGGAAACGAATTTCAGAAAGAAAAAAAAAAAAGAGGTTTTTGTTTGTAATAGACTTATTAAAAATAACCTCCCTCATTTTTTTCACATGTTTCATGGTGTTTAAGATTCCAATGTATCTTTGATGCCCATTTTTCTAGATTTAAATATTAAATAATTTCTTGGTTTTGTCATCAAATTTAGACACGGTTTCCAACCAAATGGAATTTTTTTTTGGAAAAACCAAAGCAGTTTTTGTTTCTAATGGGTTCATTACAAATAACCTCTCTCATTTTTTACACAAGTGTTACGTTTTGGAAGATCCAAATGAATCTTTGGAGCTCATTGTTCCGGATTTAAATAATAATTAATTCCCTGTTATTTTACATACATTTAGGGCACAGTTTTCGAGACATGGGAAATGAATTTTTAAAATATAAAAGAGGTTTTTTTTCATAATATCCTCTTTTACAAAAACTTCTTTCACTTTTTTCATATATATTTCAGTTTGGGAGATACAAAGTCATATTTAGACCTTATATTCTAATAACTCATGCAATTCACATAATTATTTGGCCATGAAAATATTTTATCAATTCACAACACATGAATTATTCTCATAATTCAATGAATAAGACACTTATTCCTCTATGAACAAAATTGTATAGAGGTTTACTCAAGAATTAATCTTAATTCTTTATCACATGAACTTTTTCTTGCAAATAAATTCAATCATTATATCATCATGACCCATATGCAAACAAAAGGATTTTCAAAGAATATTGTTACTTATCTCTTGATGCATGCTTGGAATACTCTCTTCCTCTTTCCTGGCTCCATTCTCCATGTATTCTCCCATTCCCCTCTTCTATTTCTCTCATAGTCTTATAATGAATAGAATTAATAAAATGGAATAGCTTTTATAAATCATAAGAGCATTCCAGCCTTTTCTAAATCATAAAAGAATTCCATATTTTCTAAATCATAAAATCATTCCAGCTTTTCTAAATCATAAAAGCAATCCATAAATATCTCATGCTTTTATTTTTAAAGCTATATTTCGTTTTTCCTTCTGAGAAAAATATCACTTATCCACACTTTTTCCAAATCTATTGATCATTATTTCTAAAACTCATAAAATATACCAACTTGGAAATATAATTTATTTCCATAGAAGAATATAAATTATTATAAATAAAATAATTAACAAATAATTCTTTTAATATTCTTATATTTAAGAATATTCTTCATGTAATATCAATATAAGAATAAATAATATTTAATTATTTACCAACCATCATTTTATGAGAGTTTTTATAGTGGCTTAAGCCAGGGATATTACATTTGTGCCCAATTTTTTCCATAATGTCCTCCAGAATAATCCTAGTATCCTTCTTAGAGATAGGCAAACCATGCAACCTCAAAATTTATTTGAAAAAAAAAATAGAAATATTCAGATCATCGCTCATCTTATGTCATGGAATGAAATGTGCCATTTTTTAAAATCCATTCACCACTACAAAAATAGAATCATGAACTCTTTTCATTCTGGGAATTCCTAAGATGAATCAATATCTATAGAATCCTAAGGTCTCAATGGAATAGGTAGTGGTGTATACAAACCAATTTTTTGACTTCTCCCTTTAGCATATTGACAAACCTTACATCTCCTCACAAATCTGTTTACATATCTCCTCATATTTGGAAAGTAGTAGAATTATTGTAGTTCTTCTAAAGTTTTAGCATAACCAAAGTGACCTGCTAAACCTCCATTATTTTTTTCATTGCGGATATTTTCCCTCATGGAAGAAATTGGGATGGATAGTTGACTATTTTTAATTAACAGTCCTTCTGGTACCATGTATTATAGCCCCTTGTTAGTGTTCTCAATTTTATGATTTATGCAAGCTTAATATACCTCTTTGAAATCTGCATCATCCTTTTAGAAGCCTTTCATAAATTCAAATCCCAATATTTGAATGTTTCCTTCCTCGATAGAAAAATTCTTCATGCTCAGCACATCTGCAATTCTATTTTGCTGTCCACTTATGTGATTCAATACAAATGTGAAATCTTGTAGATAATCCAACCATATGGCATGTCTTTGACTGAACTTGGGTTGGTGCATTATATATTGTAAAGCATGGTTGTTAGTATATAAAAAATAATTCCCATGACATCAAATAATGCCTCGATTTCTTAAGATTATGAATAACAACATAAAATTCCTTATCATATAAATAATATTTCTATGTGGACTCATGAAGTTTCTGAGTGAAATAAGCTACAAGTCTTTCTTCTTAAACAAAACAACTCCTATTTCTATTCCACTTGCATCAAATTTCAATTGAAAATGTTTCTTAAAGTGTGGTAATATCAAAATAGGCTTTTATGTGATATGTTTCTTAAAAAACAATTTTTTTTCTCCCATTTAAAGGGTTGTTTGTTCTTTTTATTGGTCTCAATGATTGGTGCATTGATTCCATGGAAAGTTATAAATTTAGTGACTCTTTTAGGTGTAATAAAATTAAAAATTTCTTGAAGATTTTTAGGTTCCATTTTTAATCCTTCTTTCCCTTTTTAGAAAATAACACTTCTTAAAATTCACAAAAAAAAATTTCTTGCTAGAGTTTCTTAAGAAAATTAGTGAAATTCACTAGATATTCTTATTTTGACTCACTCTACACTAGTATGTCAACACGATGTAATATGAAAAATTTCCTTATAAACTTCTTTAAAATTTCATTCATAAGTCTTATAAAAGTACCTGGAGAATTATAGAGACTAGATGGCATAACAAACCATTGATACAGTTGTTCATTGGTTTTAAAATGAGTTTTCCATTCATCCCTTTATCTTATCCGGATTTAATGGTATCCACCTTTCACATATTTTTGAGAAAATATATTTCTCCACTAAGAAAATCCATCAAATCATTACTTCTGTGTAAAGGAAATCCCTAATTGATAGTAATTTTGTTTATTAGTATGGAATATGTACACCTTCTCTAGCGTCCATGTTTCTTCGGAGCAAGTACAATAGTCACTCCACATGGACTTAAACTCTTAGTGAATAGTCCTTTATCTAACAACTACTGCAGGTGTTTCCTAATTTCCTGGTTCTCTTTTGGATTCATTCTGTATGCAGCTTTGTTTGGCAAACTTAATCAAAGTATCAAGTCTATGTGATATACTTATATTTATTACACTTGGTAACTTATTAGGAAAATTATCCACAGTAATATCACATTACTCATTCAACAACCTTTGAATTTCTTCATGAAAATCATCAATTGTATTTGCCCTTCAAACTAAAGAAAAATTTACCTTATTTTAGTTAGTTTTCTAAAGATATTATTTTCCACTCATTAGAAAGGATTTGACTTTAGAGTGCGAAACTTTGATGTTCTTCATTCCTTCATAGGAAACAAATTGTGATCAATACCATCATGAAGGAACTTATATACATTTATCATCCCATCATGCTAGCTCCCCTATCATATTGCCATGGTCTCCCAAGAAAAATATGACATACATCCATATACATCAATTGGCATCAGATCACACAAAATTTTATCCTTGTATTTTCCGAATTGTAAATATATTTCACACTATGCATGTATCAATATCTTATGACCTCTTTGGAATGAGTATACCTTATAAGGCATAAGATGCTTAATGATATTCAACTTCAATTTCTCCACCACTAGAGACAATATTATCTATACTTAGAGTGTGGATGATCATCTCACAACATTTTCCTCCAACTTTACAAATTGTCTTAAACAAAGTCTTTCTTTGTGTTGGTTCTAAAACTTCCTTCTCTAGTTGAAACAACACTTTTTTTGTAACACCCCAATTCCTGAGATTTCATTTTAAAGTTAGATACTTTAACTTTACATCCTAATGGGAGTGGACCCCAAGGGATAATTATTTTGTGAATGTAATTAAACATTTGATTGAGGAAATGAATAAATTATTGTGGTGCAAATTGACCAAAAATGAGATGATGAGATCACTTGCTGTAACTGGTGAGGATGGATGAGGTAAATATTTCCGTCAATCTTTCAAAATCCTTGGAAGATAGTAAGTTTGCAGACTTAGATTTTGAGGAAAAATCTGAATTTCCCCAATGATGAGGAAAGTAGTTGGGAAGAGGTAAAAAGCTGGAAAAGCTGAGGAAAAGCATAAAACAGCTTTCAAGAATCCCTAAGTGGGAAGCCTAGGCAAACAGGAAGAAAAGCATCCTGAAATTCTGGACACAGAATTAGAAACAGGCTTTGGGGAACAATAGCTTAAATAAGCTTCTCTTGTACAGATTAGAGGTTAATCTGCTATAGGAGGTGATCTCAGCTCGGGGGTGAGTTCTGGGAGACAAAAGAACTATAAGGTTTGGAGGTTGGTCTATTGCACAAGTGGTATGTCTCTGAGAAAATTTGTCTTATTGCTTTCTATAGTATGAATTGGCTACATATAAAAACAAAATTTATTTCTAGGTTTGTTCATATTATTAGTCTACATTTAACAGGATGTAGTTCCCAGGCAGTAACCTGGTCATCCTGTATAGTTGTAGAAGAAAGACCTGTAAAGTGGAATTCCACAGAGTGTTTAAACCAGGGTGGGTCTAAATCTGAGGAAACCTTGTTTTTTTCAGAAAACACTGTGGAATTGTGTTTAATCTGCTTCTGTTTCCAAGTATAATTTTATGTCAGCTATTATAGAGAGAAATGAAATTAACTATAGTACACTAGAAAAATAGCAGGATATTAATTATAAATTATATTGTCTATGGAAGAACAGAAGGAAAGACTCAACACACTGACCTCAGGTTCAGTCAAATACTTCATTATATTTGCAGGAAATCAAATTATCTTAGACAACAAGATAGTCCATAAGCCCTTACTCTAGTACAGGAAAATAGTAGATATTCACACACAAATAAATAGGGAAAGGGACCAGACCATGATCTCATAGATCTATTCTAATATCATAATATTGAGAATGAATACATAGAGTACAGAAATATTGAGTAAGCAGCTGAGAAGCATAGGAGTAAGAAGTAAATAAATTGCAACATTTTACCCAGTAGCATTTATTTAACCAACATACTCTTGACTATGAGGAAGGCGAAAATAATTCAAATCCCATTACCAGCTCTTCAGAATCCAGTTACCATCAGACTCACAGGTAGATACGAGTTGTAACTAATTGCAAGAAAATGAGAAGAAACTGGAGAATAGAACTATGCTTGCATGCCTTTGAAAAGTGAGAAATTATAAATTATAGACTTTCATACATAGAATTCATCTAGTGACAAACAAGAATTGTCTCATAAATGTCCAGCAAGCTGTTCATATGTCTAGACAGTCTGGCATAAAACCAGTTCAGTGTAACCAGGAGCAGAGGAAACTATAATTATACTATAAATACCAAAGTATAGACTCTACATGGAAAAGAATGAACAAAGAACATCAGAGGAATAGAAAAATATCAAATATAACAACCTGTACATTCTAATGTCTGCAATTAAGAAAACTGGAATATCAGTAGCATTTCCATAGAACAGAATAAGTTCATACGAGCAACTTAAACAAAGCCAAATACCATGGTATGAAATTATATGCTTTATTTATACAGTCCATGTATAGTTACCACTGTGGCAGAGTATATTAAAATCGACCAAGACAATAGGAAGTATATAATTGTCCAAAATTTTCAAAAGAAACCTTGAGCCTATTAGGCTGGGGAACATAAAACCCAACCCCAATTTCAACAGAACGAATTTAGACAAGCGCTGTCCAAGGATGACAACGCTAACAAGAAGAAAACGAAAACCCTGACTCGGAGAGTGAGTCTCGTTCTGTATGCAACCTTGCGCAACATCACAAGAGAAGCATTGTTCGATGCTCACAATATAACGTAGTAGGAGAGGAGAAGTAACCTCTTATGTATACCGACCTGGAGGGCAAGGAGACGGGGTTAGAGTTCACACGATTTAAAGGTTCATTCGCTACTGTCATAAGTCAGCAGGAGTCGTTTGGATTACCTGTAGAAAACAAAAACGATCCAAAATGCCAGTTAGTCATTGCGCCATCGTAGATAAATGAGCGCATAAGTGAAATAATCTCTGTATTAAAACTATCACCTGTGGAATGTAAAGCCTCAGACGCGTCGAGCCCTGTCCTCGACCATTCCACAGAGAGGGATTAATATAAGTTATCCTTCAGAATAAAACGATGAAACCAATAATTATACGCTGGAATGGCAAGAATAATTAACATACCTCGTACAGCTCCATGGAACAGGAGGCGTTCACTGGAGGAGAGGCGACGCAGGGGGTATCGTACCAAGCAGTCGAATTTTAAATATAACCAGAGAAGGGTTGCAGTAACTCCGAAATTATCAACCAATTACACCATTCGGCAGACGGGGCTGGATCATCGAAAAACAAACGGTCATTCACACGATTGATTATTCAAAGATAAAAATATATATTCGAGCGTCGAGTGTATGGCCTTTGTAACCGAAAGTATGAAAAAATTCATACAACGATAAAATTAAGATATATATGGGGAAGTGCAATAAACGCAGTGGCATTGAGTGTAATATCCCTCGCATAAGCCACCATAAAAACTCTCATAAAATGAGGGTTATTAAATAATTAAATATTATTAATTATTATATTGATATTAAATGAAGAATATTCTTGTAATTGTTGATTATAAGAATATTGGAAGAATTATTTCTTAATTATTTTATTTATAATAATTTATATTCTTCCATGGAAATAAATTATATTTTCAAGTTGGTATATTTTATGAGTTTTAGAAATAATGAGTAATAGATTTGGAAAAAGTATGGATAAGTGATATTTTTCTCATAAGGAAAAAGAAAATCTACCTTTAAAAATAAAAGCATGAGGGATTTATGGAATGCTTTTCTGATTTAGGAAAAATTAGATTTATGGAGGCTTTATGGATTGCTTTTGTGATTTAGAAAAGCTGAAATACTTTTATGATTTAGAAAATATGGAATTATTTTATGATTTAGAAAAAGCTGGAATACTTTTAGGATTTAGAAAAGCTTGAATGCTTTTATGAATTAGAAAAGATGGAATTATTTTATGATTTAGAAAAAAATTGGAATACTTTTATGATTTATAAAATCTATTCCATTTTAATTAATTCTATTTTTTATTATAATCCCATGAGAGAAATAGAAGAGGAAAATGGGAGAATACATGGAGAATGGAGCCAAGGAAGAGGAAGAGAGTATTTCAAGCATGCATCAAAAGATGAGTAACCATATCCTTTGAAAATATCTTTGTTTTCATATGGACCATGATTTTATAATGATTGAATTTATTTGCAATAAAAATTTCAATGTATTAAAAGCTAGATCTACACTTATTTATGCATTATTTTGATAAAACCCCAGGGGGATCTTGTTTAGAAGGTTGAGTAGTTCCAGATCTGGTATGGATCTGATGTTTCAGCCATATATCAGTTGTAGATCTGAATATTAACCTACATCAGCTGAAGCTCCTCATATAAAATGTTGTCAAGTCTTTCTGCAACTTTTCCAATTGTTTCTGCTATTATTTTTGAAGGATTCTTGCTCTTGCTTCAAGTAAATCCAATAATTCTACAAAGGAACTTGATTATAGATCTGATTTTTTGATGCCATACTATAACATGAGTCTAATGGTTGATTTCTAGTGTCTTCCAACAGAAACTGCGCAATTTCTAAAGGACGGTTTCTCTATTTACCAACTCTCTCCTTTAGCTGATTTCCAGCTAGTGTTGATTGTGGGAGATCTGTTAAAACCTCTAAACTCATTTATTTTTGCCGAAACTTTTCTTGAGGTCTGACACAGCCTAAAATAAGGGAACCCAGCCCTGTTCTACATTATTTTCACACTGGCTTGCTTATACAATGTCCTCCTTGAGCCTATTGCAGATTTTCCTGAGAGTGGAATTTAGCGCTTCTTCCTTGGTTGGTTTTTTCTTCTCTTCTGGATCCATTGTTTAGATCTATAGATCTAAGGTTCCTAAGAGCATAAAACTCTAAGATGAGTCTGTCATTCCCACACTTGCTGTGTTCCACCATTCTTCTATAGACAGAGTCTGGAATGGGCCAGGAAGCCTCTGGATTTCACCCTTCCTTGTGAAGGTGATGCATCTAGTAAATGCCCTGCCAGTCTATCTCTAGTTTAGATCTATTGGTGTAATTCCATATTTTTGTGATTCCATAGTGGAATATCTTAAGATATTCCCTACTGAGCCTATATTTTCCCATTTGGAACATTGCATAATTGTATGCAAGGAAATAATTATTATGTTAAAACTCTTCAAAATGAATAGAAGATAAAAATATATCCTTGTATGCATTATTGGATTAGATTCTTAGAGAGGAAAAAGAGTAATCACATGCTTTATTATGTAAGATTATTTAGAGAAACATATATGCTTGCATTCATGGGAAAAATATATTTTTGAGTATTAGATTTCTAGAGAAAAGGAAGATGCAATCACATAATATTTATTGTGTTAGCCTTCTTTTGGGAAAAATAATATGTATTGTCCAACCTAAAGGGATTAGCTATGGTATTAGATTTATCTTGGGAGAATATTATGCATATTCATTGGTTATATCTTTTGGATGAGAGGGAAATGTCACTTTGCATGCATGAAATGATAAGTGGTATGCATTTGACCCTTGGAAAAGAAATGTGTTTATTTTTCCATGAAATATTTATTTGGTTTCTTTTGGAAAGAAATATATGTTTTACATGCAGGAAGAACAAGATATGTTATTGCATGCACACAACTATAACTTGTATGTTAAATTTGTTTGAAATAGAGTTGGCATTGTTATACATAGTAACCATTATGAATAGATCTTGGGTGGAAAATATGTTTTTGGAAAAGAGCATGTATTCACATGCGTAAGTATAACATCTATTGCATTAATCCATATTGAAAAGAAAACATACGAGTAGGAAAAAAGAGAAATTGCTTGTTGGGATAGTTATCTTGAAAATATTGTTATGCATTTGCATGCACAGTATTATTATATAGTATGTTAGTTTTCTTTTGGAAATAATAGGAAAGTGCATGCAAGATTTTATTAGTGGTTGGTGGAAAGAGGATGCTTGATATTGATTTATTTGTTACTAATGCATGTGAAATGATGTTAAATAAGGAAACTAATGTCAATGTGGTTATGTTTTATACATACATACAAATATTTGTTGAAGTGTCACAAACAGAGATTGATTATTGGTTTATTAATATTTTATCTAATCATGATATTAAGTGTGCTGACGACAGCAATGGCAGGAAAGAAGGATGACTTGAGAAAATGAAATTTCAAGTTTAACATTGTGGAAGATAAAGAGTTGTTAGTCCATGCAGGTTTAGTAGTTCCAATTGCACAATGATCCCCTGAAGGATACATTCTGAATACAAAGACAGAGATTGATGATTCGTGGGTAAATGGTATCATGATGATTGTAATAGCTTATAACTAGTTATGTTTTGTTTAAGATTAATTTTTTTTTTGGTCAAGGGATGGACTCCCTTATAACCATTGAGTGAGGGGTGACAACCCTCACAAGCGTTTAATAATAAAATTAAACGTTTGCTGGTTTTCACCCTACGGGTTTCCAGGGTATATCG
Organism: Pinus albicaulis; assembly: GCA_034641835.2. NCBI lineage: Eukaryota > Viridiplantae > Streptophyta > Pinopsida > Pinales > Pinaceae > Pinus > Pinus albicaulis. The sequence goes on from CM076580.1 coordinate 1,328,922,105, forward strand.
GTGTCTATTTATGTGATTGTTCATTGTGTTGTTTTCGTGATGTTAATTTATTTCATGATGTGATGTTTATATTATCAATTAGGTGATCTACTAACTGAATTAAAATGATCATGGGATCGATGCATAGTTATAGCAGGAAATTTAAGTTAATATGCTACAACAAGAACAATTAATGGTTGTGTAACTCACTATGAATTTTGCTAAATATTTCTCTAAGTGATGATAATGGGTATTTAAATGGTTAATGCAGAAATATATAAAGAAATTTATAAGGTTACACATTCGTAAATGTTGAAAAAAGGTCCTAACTCCATGCATTTTTCCTGCGAGGTTATCGGGGTATGTTACATTGAGGAACGAGAGGCGCCATATCTTCTCTTGCCAACGGAAAGTCGAAACCCTCGGCAGAAGTAGCATGGCTCAGTCACGGAGGAGCCCTGCGAATGAGGAACGTGGAAACCGACTAAACTCCCCACTCTAAACTTATATAAGCCTTCGGTAACCACATGAACCCTAACTGAAGAACGATCGACGTCGTCCACTTGGCAGCATCTGAACAGTAAGCCACGGATTGAGGGCAGCCTGGAGAGTTAATACCGTCGTATCAAAATTTATGGAGGCTGATGAGAATTGAATTCTGTATGTCCGGTGCAAGCATCGACGTGGGTGTCGATCACCACGCCGGTTGAGTTGCGCCAGCTACGTGGACTCACCACGTAAGCTAACAAACAGGTATGAAACAATGCAACGCTCAGTTAATCAACCCCGCGCCTGACGTGGATCATATTTGCACCATGACGAAGCCATAGAAATCCAATCCGAAATAATAATGCGCGCTATGCTCAGATTTAAAACCAAGGCCAGTACAATATATATCTTAAATCGAGTTAAAATCTGAGGTACTCATATGAGTAGTCATATCAAACCAAGCACATAGGAAAGTCCATTCATCATAATATACTTTTCGAATTTCATGATAAGGCTATCACCATATATATATATATATATAATGTAACCATCGTGACTATGGCTATTCGCAAGGTTGCAATTGCCATGGGCAACAACCCTTACCACGAAACTTATATAACTCATGCTTATAGTTCATATGGGGTATGATGGAGGTTAATAATTTCTTAAATGGGATATCTGACCATTAAACGAAGGGAGAGTGGCTATATGAGACCTATGTAAAGATTTGGTTCATATACACCATCTCCCTAATTATAATCAAAATAACATATAACGAGAAATAGTGACAGAGGGTATTATTGAACATGACGAAATGTAAACTGTCATAGTGATGGGATTGAGATGTCAAAAGAACCCTAGGCTCACTAGCTTGCACTCGCAAAGAAAAATTTTTTTTGGGTGAAATTGGAGGTGTGACAAATGGTATCGGAGCCCAAGTTATAAAACTGGGCTGGTGACTTTGTGCTCACGATTGCTGTGTACTCACTGTGTAATTTTATTGCAGTAGCAAAAGTTTTGTTGTTGTTGTTTTGTTTTTTTTCTGTTCACTGACCTGTGCTATGTAGTGTACAGTGAGGTGATAGAATGGAAGAAGGTGGTGGAATTTATGTAGATCTGCAGGGTGAGCCAGATCTGAATGTGGCCATGATGGCTATGTTGCAGAGATTGCAACAAGAATTGGCTGAGATAAAAAGCCAGAATGACAGATTGTCATTAGCCAGTGAGGAGCAGGAAAGGCTCATCAGAGAATTAACCTCACGGAACAGCCAAGAAGGCGAAGGTTCCGGGAAGAGGAAAACTGATGAATCTGATGAGGAAGATGCTATTCGACATCAGAATAAGCAAAAAAAGGAATTACAAGGGGAATTCCGGAAAATCAAACCTCCCTCCTATGATGGGGAAAAGGAGGAGGATGCTGAAGCCTGGTTGCTGAATATGATTAAGTATTTCCAGGTTTATGAATATGAAAGCAATCTGAAGGCCAGATTAGCTGTCTACCGGCTACAAGGTAAGGCTACCTTGTGGTGGGAGGAGACAAAGATGGTGCATGCCATAGATGAAAAGACAGTTACTTGGGAAGATTTCCAGGCTAAATTCAAGAATCGCTACTTGAATGAGCGATACTATGATGACAAAGCAAAAGAATTTCATGAGCTTAGATTGGGACAGCTCACTATCGATGAGTTTGTTACAAAATTTACCAATCTATTAAGGTATGTACCTTACATAAGGGAAGAAAAGGCAAAAGTACAGAGGTTTCTGAATTGTTTGCCTATGGTATACAAAGAGAAAATTGAGTTTGAAAACCCAAAAACAATGGACGAAGCTGTTAGGAAGGCTAGATTGTGTTACCAACAGTTCAAAGGAAAAACTGATCAGGGAAAAAGTTGGGTAAGTAAGAATGAATTCAAAGGGAGAAAACCGAAACCAGCCTATTTGAAGAATTTTGGCAAAGATCATCAGCAGAATATATTTGGAAAACCCAAAGAAAGTCAAACTTCATAGTCTCAAGTGGCATCGAAACCAATAGAGGGAGACAGTAAAATGGAGGGTAAGATCTCTGACCTATCTGTTTCTATTCTGATTGATCCAGGTGCTTCTTTGAGTTACATTAGTCCAAAGATTGTAGAAAAATGTAACTTAAAAACTGAAAAATTTCAACAGTCATGGCTGGTACAGCTGGCCACTGGAACAAAAATAAAGGTAACACATAAACTGCCCAGAACAAAAATCAAATTAAATGAGTTCCGAACAGAAGTAAATTTGAACATTTTACCCTTAGGGTCATACGATCTATTGATAGGAATGGACTGGATGGAAGAGAAGAAGGCTTTGATGAATTGCTGGGATAAGACTTTGCACTGTGTATATGAGAAAGGGAAACCTTTCATTCTAAAAGGGAAACAAAAACCTATTTCTGTCAGACAAATTTCAGCATTGCAATTAAAAAGAACAACTAGAAAAGGATATTAGGTTTATGTTGTGCATGTGGAAGAGACAGAACAGAAAACTGAAGAAGAATTATTGGATACTGTACCAGTAATAAAAGAATTCAAGGAATTTTTTCCAAAGGAAATCCCTCATCTTCCCCCAAAAAGAGAGATTGACTTCTCAATCGATCTGGTGCCAGGAGCAACGCCGGTTTCACGAGCACCTTATCGAATGAGTCCTCCTGAAATTATCGAATTGAAAATGCAATTGCAAGAACTGTTAGACAAAGGGTATATCAGACCCAGTGTGTCTCCTTGGGGAGCACTAGTGCTGTTCGTGAAAAAGAAAGATGGGAATTTCAGGATGTGCATTGATTATAGGCAACTGAATAAGTTGACCATTAAAAATAGATATCCTTTGCCTAGAATTGATGATCTTTTTGATCTGGTGAGAGGAGCTTCAGTATTCTCCAAAATTGACTTAAGAACTGGTTACCACCAGCTCATAATTAAAGAGGAAGACATCAACAAAATAGCCTTTAGAACCAGGTATGGCCACTGCGAATTTGTAGTTCTACCTTTTGGTTTGAAAAACGCCCCTGCCACATTCATGTGCCTAATGAACAATGTATTGAACAAGTATTTGGATAAATTTTTCCTTGTGTTCATAGATGATATTTTAGTTTACTCAAACAGTGAAGAGGAACACAAATAACACCTGAGGATAGTGCTGCAAACTCTAAAGGAAAATCAGCTATACGCTAAATTTAGCAAATGTGAGTTCTATAAGGACAAGATCCAATACTTGGGTCATATCATTTCTGAACAGGGCCTTGCTGTTGATCCAGAAAAGATAAAGGCTATAAAGGAATGGCCAGTACCCTCGGATGTTTCGACAGTTAGATCATTCATGGGGATTGCCGGCTATTATCGCATATTTGTGGAGAGATTTTCTGCCATAGCACATCCCATCACTTCCTTACAGAGGAAAGGTGTCAAGTTTGTATGGACTGAAAAATGCCAAAACAGTTTTGACCAATTAAAGCTGAAACTTACCACAGCCCCTATACTGAAGATTGCAGATCCTGATAAGGAATTTGTGGTATGTACGGATGCATGTAGAGAAGGACTGGGAGGATTTCTGTTGCAGGAAAATTCTGTGATTGCCTACGAATCCAGAAAACTGAAGATACATGAACAAAATTATAGTGCCTATGATTTAGAGTTAGCAGTTGTTATTCATGCTTTGAAAATGTGGCGGCACTACCTTCTTGGAAAAATATTTACACTGATGACTGATCATATTAGTCTCAAATATTTCTTTTCTCAAACTGAATTGAATGCCAGACAAGCCAGATGGCTGTCCTTTTTAAGTGAGTTTGACATGGATATAAAACATATTAGAGGAAAGGAGAATAAAATTGCTGATGCATTGAGCAGAAATGCTTGTCATAATATCCATAATATTGGAAGTAGTGCTCAGATAGATATAGAATAATTGGTGAATAAGGCAGCAAATCAGGACCCAAATTATGAAACACTTCTGGTAAAACTACAGAAAAAGGAGAAAACTGATTTTTCCCAAAACCAAAATGGGCTGATTTGTTATAAGAACAGATTGTATATCCCCAATGTAGAGTCTTTAAAAAGAGAGATTCTGGATGAGTATCACAAACAACCTTATGCAGGACACCCAGGGTATCGGAAAATGTTAACAACCCTGAAAAAGAAGTAGTTCTGGCCAGGAATGAAGAGAGAGGTAGCCGAATATTTAAGTAGATGCATGGAATGTCAATTAGTTAAGGTGGAACATCAGCATCCTGCTGGTCTTCTGAACCCTTTGCCCATTGCAGAACGGAAGTGGGACACCGTTTCCATGGACTTCATTACAGGATTACCAAAAACCAAATACCAGCATGATTCTGTAATGGTAGTGGTAGACACATTAACCAAAGCTGCTCACTTTATACCAGTGAAATCTAGCTTTGGAACAGCTCAAGTAGCGAATGTGTTCCTGAAGGAGATAGTAAGGCTCCATGGCGTTCCTAAGGTGATTGTGTCTGATAGGGATGCTATGTTTACAGCAGCCTTTTGGAAGGGGTTATTTGGAGGAATGGGTACTAAATTGAATTTTAGCACCGCCTACCACCCTCAGACTGATGGTCAAATGGAAAGAACAAATCAAATTTTGGAGGACATGCTGAGAATGTATGTGATGGATAGACCCTCAAAATGGGAAGATTTCTTACATTTAGCTGAATTTTCCTACAATAACAGCTATCAATCTTCCATTAAAATGAGTCCGTTTGAGGCACTGTATGGAAGGAAGTGTCGTACCCCTTTGAGCTGGAGTCAGCCAGAAGAAAAACTGATGTTGGGACCCGATGCTTTACAAGAAATGGAAGGAATTGTCAAACAGATACAAAAGAACATCAAGACAGCACAAGATCGCCAGAAGAGTTATGCAGATAAGAAAAGAGTGCATAGAAAATTTAAAGTCGGGGAGCATGTATATTTGCGTATTAAATCCAAAAAGAGCACCCTTTATGCTGGGAGTTGTGCAAAATTGGCCCCTCGATATTGTGTTCCCTTTGAAATATTAGAAAGGGTGGGACCAGTGGCTTACAAGCTGGCTTTGCCACCCCATGTTAGAGTTCATGATGTATTTCATGCTTCATTGCTAAAAAGATATGTGCATGATGCTTCTCACATAGTTGATTGGAATGTTGTATAGGTGGAACCAGAAGGGGAGTTTCTGCCAGAACCGCTTCAAATATTGGAGAGGGAAGAAATTGAATTGAGAAGAAGAACAGTAGCCAGAGTAAAGGTGCAGTGGAAGCACTTTACTGCTGAAGAAGCTACATGGGAATGAGAGACTGAAATGATGGAAAAATATCCATTTTTATTTGCAAAATAAACTCTAGTAGTTGAATAATAACACCGAGGACGGTGTTTATTTTTAGAGGGGGAATATGTAACACCCCCAATTCCTGAGATTTCATTTTAAAGTTAGATACTTGAACTTTACATCCTAAGGGGAGTGGACCCCAAGGGATAATTATTTTGTGAATGTAATTAAACATTTGATTGAGGAAATGAATAATTTATTGTGGTGCAAATTGACCAAAAATGAGATGATGAGATCACTTGCTAAATCTGTGAGGATGGATGACGCAAATATTTCCCCACAATATTTAAAAAATCCTTGGAAGATAGTAAGTTTAAATTTAGATTTTTGAGGAAAAATCTGAATTTCCCCAATGATGAGGAAAGTAGTTGGGAAGAGGTAAAAAGCTGGAAAAGCTGAGGAAAAGCATAAAACAGCTTTCAAGAATCCCTAAGTGGGAAGCCTAGGCAAACAGGAAGAAAAGCATCCTGAAATTTTGGACACAGAATTAGAAACAGGCTTTGGGGAACAATAGCTTAAATAAGCTGCTCTTGTACAGATTAGAGGTTAATCTGCTATAGGAGGTGATCTCAGCTTGGGGGTGAGTTCTGGGAGACAAAAGAACTCTAAGTTTGGGAGGTTGGTCTATTGTACAAGTGGTATGTCTCTCATAAAATTTGTCTTATTGTTTTCTATAGTATGAATTGGCTACATATAAAAAAAAAATTTATTTCTAGGTTTGTTCATATTATTAGTCTACATTTAACAGGATGTAGTTCCCAGGCAGTAACCTGGTCATCCTGTATAGTTGTAGAAGAAAGACCTGTAAAGTGGAATTCCACAGAGTGTTTAAACCAGGGTGGGTCTAAATCTGAGGAAACCTTGTTTTTCTCAAAAAACACTGTGGAATTGTGTTTAATATGCTTCTGTTTCCAAGTATAATTTTATGTCAGCTATTATAGAGAGAAATGAAATTAACAATAGTAGGATATTAATTATAAATTATACTGTCTATGGAAGAACAGAAGGAAAGACTCAACAGACTGACCTCGGGTTCAGTCAAATACTTCATTATATTTGCAGGAAATCAAATTATCTTAGACAACAAGATAGTCCATAAGCCCTTACTCTAGTACAGGAAAATAGTAGATATTCACACACAAATAAATAGGGAAAGGGACCAGACCATGATCTCATAGATCTATCCTAATATCATAATATTGAGAATGAATACATAGAGTACAGAAATATTGAGTAAGCAGCTGAGAAGCATAGGAGTAAGAAGTAAATAAATTGCAACATTTTACCCAGTAGCATTTATTTAACCAACATACTCTTGACTATGAGGAAGGCGAAAATAATTCAAATCCCATTACCAGCTCTTCAGAATCCAGTTACCATCAGACTCACAGGTAGATACGAGTTGTAACTAATTGCAAGAAAATGAGAAGAAACTGGAGAATAGAACTATGCTTGCATGCCTTTGAAAAGTGAGAAATTATAAATTATAGACTTTCATACATAGAATTCATCTAGTGACAAACAAGAATTGTCTCATAAATGTCCAGCAAGCTGTTCATATGTCTAGACAGTCTGGCATAAAACCAGTTCAGTGTAACCAGGAGCAGAGGAAACTATAATTATACTATAAATACCAAAGTATAGACTCTACATGGAAAAGAATGAACAAAGAACATCAGAGGAATAGAAAAATATCAAATATAACAACCTGTACATTCTAATGTCTGCAATTAAGAAAACTGGAATATCAGTAGCATTTCCATAGAACAGAATAAGTTCATACGAGCAACTTAAACAAAGCCAAATACCATGGTATGAAATTATATGCTTTATTTATACAGTCCCTGTATAGTTACCACTATGGCAGAGTATATTAAAATCGACCAAGACAATAGGAAGTATATAATTGTCCAAAATTTTCAAAAGAAACCCTGAGCCTATTAGGCTGGGGAACATAAAACCCAACCCCCATTTCAACAGAACGAATTTAGACAAGCGTTGTCCAAGGATGACAACGCTAACAAGAAGAAAACGAAAACCCTGACTCGGAGAGTGAGTCTCGTTCTGTATGCGACCTTGCGCAACATCACAAGAGAAGCGTTGTTCGATGCTCACAATATAACGCAGCAGGAGAGGAGAAGTAACCTCTTATGTATACTGACCTGGAGGGCAAGGAGACGGGGTTAGAGTTCACACGATTTAAAGGTTCATTCGCTACTGTCATAAGTCAGCAGGAGTCGTTTGGATTACCTGTAGAAAACAAAAACGATCCAAAACGCCAGTTAGTCATTGCGCCATCGTAGATAAACGAGCGCATAACTGAAATAAGCTCTGTATTAAAACTATCACCTGTGGAATGTAAACCCTCTGACGCGTCGAGCCCTGTCCTCGACCATTCCACAGAGAGGGATTAATATAAGTTATCCTTGAGAATGAAACGATGAAACCAATAATTATACGCTGGAATGGCAAGAATAATTAACATACCTCATACAGCTCCATGGAACAGGAGGCGTTCGCTTGAGGACAAGCGACGCAGGGGGTATCGTATCAATCAGACGAATTTTAAATATAACCAGAGAAGGGTTGGAGTTAACTCTGAAATTATCGACCAATTACACCATTCGCTGAACAGAGACCTGGATCATCGAAAAAAAAATCAGATGCATTCACCTGATTGATTATTCAAAGTAAAAATATATATTCAACGTCAAGCGTATGGCCTTTGTAACCTAAGTATGAAAAATTCACTTCTGAAATAAAATTAAGATGTGCATGGGGGAGATTACCTGTCTGCGCATTGAGGAACGAGAGGCGCCATATCTTCTCTCGCCAACGAAAAGTCGAAACCCTCGGCAGAAGTAGCATGGCTCAGTCACGGAGGAGCCCTGCGAATGAGGAACACGGAAACCGACTAAACTCCACACTCTAAACTTATATAAGCCTTTGGTAACCACATGAACCCTAACTGAAGAACGATCGACGTCGTCCACTTGGCAGCATCTGAACAGTAAGCCACGGATCGAGGGCAGCCTGGAGAGTTAATATCGTCGTATCAAAATTTTTGGAGGCTGATGAGAATTGAATTCTGTATGTCCGGTGCAAGCATCGACGTGGGTGTCGATCACCACGCCGGTTGAGTTGTGCCAGGTACGTGGACTCACCACGTAAGCTAACAAACAGGTATGAAATGATGCAATGCTCAGTTAATCAACCCTGCGCCTGACGTGGATCAGATTTGCACCATGACGAGGCCATAGAAATCCAATCCGAAATAATAATGCATGCTATGCTCAGATTTAAAACCAAGGCCAGTACAATATATATCTTAAATCGAGTTAAAATCTGAGGTACTCATATGAGTAGTCATATCAAACCAAACGCATATGAAAGTCCATTCATCATAATATACTTTTCGAATTTTATGATAAGGCTATCACCATATATATATATAACGTAACCATCGTGACTATGGCTATTTGCAAGGTTGCAATTGCCATGGGCAACAACCCTTACCACGAAACTTATATAACTCATGCTTATAGTTCATATGGGGTACGATGGAGGTTAATACTTTCTTAAATGGGATATCTGACCATTAAACGAAGGGAGAGTGGCTATATGAGACCTATGTAAAGATTTGGTTGATATACACCATCTCCCTAATTATAATCAAAATAACATATAACGAGAAATAGTGACAGAGGGTATTATTGAACATGATGAAATGTAAACTATCATAGTGATGGGATTGAGATGTCAAAATAACCCTAGGCTCACTAGCTTGCACTAGCAAAGAAATTTTTTTTTTGGGTGAAATTGGAGGTGTGACATTTTTGATCACCAAGAAGTCTTTGGTTTTAGCAATTTTTGTTTCTACTTCTGTTTCTACTATTCCTACTTCGTCTTCTACTACAGGAGCAACAACTGCATTTCTTTGTCTAGGGTCTTCATTTTCTAGACACTCAAAATATATATGTCCTAGCTTTCCACACTTTAAGCATATGAACTACCTCGCTCTACCTCTTCATGTTATTCCCTTGGAAATGCTTCCCCTTTCCCTAGTATCACTCCTTGTTGGTGTGTGCTGATTTGAGTTGTTTGTATTAGCTCCTACTCTGGGTGTTGTAAATCTCGCTCTACGACCTTGACTTATATTCCTGTAAGAGTACTTTTCCCTCTCACAGATTACTTCCTAATAAGTTTTTCATAATTTTTTAAATCCATTTGATAACCTTCAGCTACCTTTTTAGGATATAACATGTTGATTTCATCCTATATGTCCATTCTCAATACATTAATGTACCTTGTAGTCTTCTCTTATCTATCTTCAACTGGTCCAGCCTTTATACTAACCTTGTAGAAATATTTTGTGTATTCTCTTATTTTCATCAACCTTTTCCTAAGGTCTCTCTATATAAGGTAACCTCATAGTCACTAGGAAATAACTTTTTTCTAAGTTTTGAAACCATCATGTTCCATTTTTTGATGGGTTTCTTACATGATTTTATCCTTTCGGCTTATCCTTCTATTTCTTCAAAGTCAAAGAGTTTATTCATCTCATTGATCCAATCAATCAGCTCTAAGCACATATACCATGGGACTTCAAGTTTAAGCTTTGAAGTACATCTTAGCAGAGATTTCAGAAGGTTTAGGTTCCTCCTCCTCTTCATGATCTTCTTCCTAATCAGTTCACTGAGATCTCCTTTAGGAACCCTTTTAGTCTCCCTTGTTGCAAGTATTTCCCCCAACCTTGGTATAGATTTCATTGTTGCAATTGGTATGCCTCCTCTTCTACTCCTACCCTAAAAGACATTTTTGATCCTCATATTATTCTCTTAAACGTTTAAGTTTTTCTTCTTCAAATTTTACCTCGTCTGATAGCCCAAATTAAGTAGGTTACCTTCATGATTGAGCTAAATTTTCAAGTTCTCTATTTATTTCTTATTTTTCATGTTCATCTTCAAAAAATCATAGATTTTATACTTAATTTTTTTTTTTTTGAAATGGAACAGAAACTTAAATGTATCATCTATTTAATCTGGAATCACTCACTTTTCTCTGTGGACTTGGTTGCATTTATCCATAGACCCTTCACTCGAGAATACCCAATAAGCAGGAATGACATAACCATTAGAAAGCAAGATTTGGCTAATCTAGGATCAATCCTATAAAAAACAGTTTAGAGAACTCAATGAATCTCTTCAACCAAAAATTTTATCAAAAAAACCACTAGCTAGTCACACATTATACCCATTATGCAAAAAATGTAGATAGAAAAATCTTCAAATTCTTTTTCATTTTCTTAGAAATGGAGCCCCAAAATAGGTGACATTCCTCCCTGTACTATTTCTCTAGTGTTTGGAAACTAAAGTTTAAAATGAGAAATTGATGCAAATCCAATATTCTTATATTTTCCACAAACACATATTGGAAAAAAAAACTCAGCCTAATCAACTAAGAATAGCTCAAATCTTAAGGATGATATGTTTTAAACCAAATAAAAACAAATTATATCTAGCTATTACAAATGAATTCTACCTTATCCTTAAAAATTGAAATTTACACGACAAGGATCCAACCCCTTAGCTTGCAAGATATTTTTTGATTTTCTTCATAAATAGCAGTGAAGCATGACTTTGAGCAATATCCCTTACATTAGTCACTAAATTGACTATGCTCCTGCATCAATGAGTGAAGAAACACCACAAAGAAGTGAGGCATTGTAGAGATCACACAAAATTTTATCCTTGTATTTTCCCAAGTGTAAATATATTTCACACTATGCATGTATCAATATCTTATGACCTCTTTGAAATGAGTATACATTATAAGGCATAATATGCTTAATGGTATTCAAATTCAATTTCTCCACCACTAGAGACAATATTATCTATACTTAGAGTGTGGATGCTCATCTCACAACATTTTCCTCCAACTTTGAAAATTGTCTTAAACAAAGTCTTTCTCTGCGTTGGTTCTAAAACTTCCTTCTCTAGTTGAATCAACACTTTTTTGATCACCAAGAAGTCTTTCGTTTTAGCAATTTTTGTTTCTACTTCTGTTTCTACTATTCCTACTTCGTCTTCTACTACAGGAGCAACAACTACATTTCTTTGTCTAGGGTCTTTTGTTGAATCTTTAATTAAACTGAGAGGGGGGGGGGATGAATCAGTTTAATACATACATAATCTTTTCAAAATTTTCACCAAATTTATTTACAGCTTAATTTGTGAACAGTCTTAAAATGTTACAGCCAATATTAAATTAATGTGACACCACACTTATGTTGAGAGCAGCAAACAAGTAAGCAGATTGAAAGAATCACATCAACACATAAGAAACACACACAGAGATAGCAGATGTAAGTGGAAACCCATAAAGGGAGAAAACCACAACTTATTATTGTTGTGATGCAAATGCAAGCTCCAACTCCCTCTCACCACTGTTTTCTACAGGCACCAACCTACAGGGGGCTCTATCCTCAATTCTGCAAGCTACAACTTGCAAGGAAGCACCAACTCCCTTCGATTTTCTGCAGGCACCAACCTACAGGAGGCTCCAACCTCAGTCAGCTACAACTGATAGCTATCAAGCTGCAACTTGATAGGGAAGCTCCAACTTACTCAATTTATCAAACTGAATTTTTGCTAATTTACCTCAGATATTAGCTCTGTTCTGTAGCTTCTCTTTCTCCTCTTCTTTTCTTAATCTTCTCTACCTCACTCTTCTGTACTCTGCCTTCTCTATATTTACTCTCTCTAGCCTCTTTTTGCATATCAAGATGATATTATTTATATAGTTCCTCACATGACTGTTTGTATTTCACAAAGAATTTGGAGTGAACAGTAATGACTCTTTGGCTTCCATCTTCTCATTCCTTTTATCTGCTCATTAAAAAAATAACTGTAGGTGCTTATCTTAATATTACAATGGGATATTTGCTCTCTTCCGGAGACTTGCAAATGCATCACAAAAAATATAAACCAATTACAATGTTTACATTCACATATAATGAAAACTCCAGCTCACTCATTCAGCCTCTTTTGGATTGCTGCGCATATGTCTTTTCTTTGACTGTGTCTGTCCTTTCTGTGACTGTGTTTTGTCTCTTTTCAGCTCTGTTTTCTCTTCTTTCCTTTGCTGTGGTGTAACTGTTGCATACGTGTACCTGTGCCTTTTATATCACTGCATTTTATATAAATATGTAATAGCTGGTGTTAAATCTGGGCAAATTCCAGCTCTTTTCACGCAGCAAGTGTCTTGTTGATGTGGAAGTTCTGCAAGTGGAACATACATACATCCCAATTGTTTTAAATAAATAATCACCCTCCACCTTGAGCCGAGGCCCGTGGGTCCACAGACCATGCGGCATATTTCAATATAATCGCCACAACGTTTTATAACAACGCCTTATATATATATATCTTAATTTCAATTCTTGGCAAGCTTATATAAAGTTTTAACATATACACTGCCACGTCCACTATAATCAATAGAATGTCATATATCTGGGCCCACTTGCCACGCTTTTTGATGCTATACTTGACTTCTTCCAATTGCAATTGATCGCAATCGCAATTTCCATTTGAATGTACCAACATTCCAATATTCTGAAGCTTTGATTGCGATTACTCTGATGCGATATGATTAATTGCAATCGCAAATTCCATTTGCATGTCCTGATGCTCCGCTTTAACTCCGATTGCGATTGGTCACTGTTGCGATTTCTCCGATTGTGATTGATCGCAATTGCGACTTCAAATACTCCGATGCTATTGACCACTCCTACTCGGATTGCGATTAATCGCAATCGCAATTTTCTGTTCTGATGTTCCGATGCTCTTATAATCTCTGAGGCGATTAGACTGATCCGATGCGATTATGCCGGACTTCAAATAAATTTGAATCATAATTCATACAACCATCGGGTCCGGTCTTTAATCGCAATAGCAACTTTCTGTTACATGTTCTGATGCCTTCCTTAAATCCGATGCGATTGGGAAGGGTCCCACCATATAAGGTACTTGGGTTCTGATAATAAAGCGCTCCATATCATTTAATATTATTCTTTGAACCTTTGTGTATAAGGTGCCAAATATGTAATGTGTTGTATGTATACTCCTGCATGGGTAACGATTCCCGAAATTGTGTTTATGTTATATGTACCGCCCGGCTGGGTAATGGTTCTCAGAATTATATACATATATCCTCCGGCTAAGGTAGCGATTTTCGGAATAGGGTTTTGTGTCTATATATATATATATATATATATATATATATATATATATATATATATATATATATATATATATACCTGCCGCTTAGGTTAATATTCTCGATTCACAGAATTTATGTGCCTCTCTTGTGCTAACGCCTCTGCCGCTCGGCCCCTTCCTTACTCCCGTATTTGTACCCTCTGTCCCCTTTGCTCGACCATTTCTCCACGCACCTCTCCTTCCTTCCTTACCTCCATTGCTCGATTGTTTCACTCTGCCTCTGTATTTTCTTATTCTTGCTGTGATGTTCTTCCGCTGTCTTTGTTTCTACTTGTTGCTCAACATACCTCTGCCTTCTTACGGCCATATTCCTAGCATTATTCTTTGCTTTCCTTTCCATCAATGACAATATTTCTAACAGTCTCCCCCTTTGGCATTGATGGCAATACACTTCCTCTGTTTTCCGGTTAGAATCCTTTCTTCTGTTGCTTGCTCTTCCTCCCCCTTTGACATCAATGGCAAAGGACGACGCCTCATTTCTCCATATAGGCTCTATTGTTTCATTTCCTTTCTTTGATTTGTGTTTATACCACCATTTTCTGACTTTGTACCCTGCTACTCCAGACTGTTGTACAGGACTTGTTGAGAGAACACTTTAAGGATTATTGAACTTGAATATACGTTTTGTCTCTGTCTGATATAGTGAGCCAATATATGTTTTATAGCTATGTTTCATTTGTAGTGCATGTTGTTTGTAATCTGTGCTAGGTTATAGACAAGGATGATGCATTTAACGACTGAAAGGTCCTTGTGGCTGTTGTAAACAATGAATCAAACCAGAGCTTACACCTCATTGTAAGAATGGGCAATATCTTTCAATATTAGAAGCCAACTGACTTTCCTTTTTGTATAATGTGTTTTCAAAACAAACCCTTCAATGTTTTGGTCAGTTTTACTTGTCAACCGTGCAGTTTATTTAGATGGTAATCACAGTTATTCCTTTATTCTTAAGATATTTTGACTGTTCTATCAGAGTGAATTTCCGTAAAAGTGTATTCAAGATGTTTGATTGAAAACTCAGCAAATAGCCTTCGCACAGTGTTGTAACTGATATTAAGAAAAAGGCCTTCGAGATATACATGTACCGACTTCAGGAAGGCATGCAATTATATATATAGAAGAAGATATTGCTTCAACGCTCAATATACTAATTTAGGTGTAAGCAAGTTAATGCTATTTTTGCTCTGCTACTGACCTTTTTCATGCTGAATGCTGATAATACTGATAATATTATCTTATAGCTCTTTGATCTTGTGGACCTATTTTATGCTTCCCTTGCTTGCTGATTTCCTTTAGGAATGATATTTTCGTTTTTGTTCTCCCCCAGAGACTGTGCTTTCTCTTCATATTAGAGAATAGTATCTGCAAATACTACCCCTAGTTTATCTCTCAGATATTGAAATGATTCTCTAGCAAGAGGTTTGGTAAATATATCAGCTGTTTATTCTTTTGTTGGCACATACTGCAGCTTTACTATCTTCTGAGCTACTTGTTCTCGGAGAAAATGATACTTGATTGGGATATGCTTAGTTTTTGAGTGAAGCACAGGATTTTTTGATATACTTATAGCGCTTGTATTATCACATTTGATTGAGATAGGTTCATTAATGCTTACCTTCATGTCTTGTAGAGTCTACTTCATCCACATGACTTGTGTACAACATGCTGCTGTTGCTATATATTCTTCTTCAGCTGTAGACAGAGAGATGGATGTTTGTTTCTTGCTTAACCATGCCACCAGACTTTCTCCTAGATAGAAAGCACATCCACTTGTACTTTTCCTATCATCAACACAGCTGGCCCAATCTGCATTTGTGTATGCTGTTAAAGTGAAGCTTTTGCCTTTAGGATACCAAAGTCCATACTGTGTTGTTCCTTGTAGATATCTGAGTATTCTATTTACTGCCAGAAGATGGTTTTGTTTAGGTGCTGCTTGATATCTTGCCACTAGTCCTACTGCTAGCATGATGTCTGGTCTTGATGCTGTCAAATACATTAGGATTCCTATCATGGATCTGTAGAGTTTTTGATCTACATACGCGGACTATCCTTGACACACGGCTTGCATCCGTGATCATGAGGAGTTGTACGGGTTTCGTCCTCAATTTTGAATTTTTTTTAGCATTTCTTTTAAGTATTTTTCTTGAGAGATGAATGTACATGTTCTTTGCTGAATTTACAGTCTGAGTAAAAGCTTGAGCTCTCCAATCATCGACATTTCCGACTGTATTCATTTCATCGGCAAACCCTTTTGCTAGTTCTTCTCTATTGCTTCCAAACATATTAATAAATGTTTCCTGTACTAAGGCTCATCAGGAGTTCATTTTCGCAGGCTTTTATATATGGTGTTGTCTACTCCACCTCTCTTAAAACCTTGTTTTTGCATATGTTGTAAGTCTTGAGTACCAAGCACGAGGACCATGTTTCGATCCATATAGAAGAGCCTTCTTCGATGCACACACACGTGCTGCTGCTTTATCGACGAAGCCTTATGGTTGTTCCATGTAGACTTCTTCTTCCAAGTCTCCATTCAGGAATGCAGATTTTACATTCATTTGATATACTTTGAAGTTTTGGTAGCAAGAAAATGGCAGAAACATTCTGATAGCTTCCATTCTGGCTACAGGGGCAAATCTTTCATCATAATCTAGTCCTTCAATTTGTGAGTATCCCTTACAGACAAGTCTGGCTTTATTCCTGATTACTTGTCCTTCTTCATTCATTTTTTTTTTGAATACCCATTTTGAGCCTATGACATTTTTCTTAGTGGGTCTAGGCACTAGTTCCCAAGTATTATTTTTCTCAATTTGGTCCAATTCTTCATTCATAGCATTCACCCAAGACTTGTCCTTGTTGGCTTCTTCAAATTTCTTTGGCTCTATTTGTGACAACATGGCTATGTATATCTCTTATGTTTGTTCCATTAGCTGCCTTCTTGTCTGGACCCCTGCTTTCTTGTCTCCTATGATCTGATCTTCAGGATGATTCTTCTGAGTGTATCTTGAGGGGGCTTTCGAGCTCAGTTCTGCATCTTCTGTTGTATTTCTTGTTTCATCATCATTCTGGTCTTCTTCTTCATGATTTTCTGATGGACTGCTGAAGTCTGTATTTCTTGTATTATTTGGAAGATCTTCATCAAATCTCACATCAATACATTCAACTATTTTCTGAAGAGTCTTGTTGTAGCACCTGTACCCTTTAATTTTGGATGCATATCCTAGAAATATCCCTTCTTCTGCTCTTGCATCAAATTTCCCAAGATTTTCATCATTATTCTTTATGTAACAATTGCTTACAAAGATTCTAAAATGTTTAATTGAATCTAGTTTCCCATGCCATAGTTCATAGGGAGTCTTGTCACAACTCGGCCTTAAGTGGGCTTTGTTTAGAATATGCACAGCTGTGTGTATTTCTTCTGCCCAGAAGGTTTGAGCAATATTATTCTCTTGCATCATGGCTCTGGCAATTTGTTGAACAGATTTGTTTTGTCTTTCTGCAACTCCATTATGCTGAGGTGTTCCTGCAATAGTAAACCGTTGTTTTATGCCATATTCATTACATAGATCTGCAAATTCATAATCTGTGAATTCACCTCCTACGATACGTCGATGCGTTTTAGTTGCATCATCGATTTGCTGCTAATGCTTTGAATATTTTGAATTTGTCCAGAGCTTCTGATTTATTCTTGAGAAAAGCAACCCATGTCATTCTGGAGAAATCATCTATTATCAGCATGAAGTAGGATTCTCCACTTGGTGTTTTAGTTCTTGCTAGTCCACACAGATCCATGTGCACAAGTTGAAGTGGTCTTCCTGTTGATAACTACTCTTTGGCCTTAAAGGATGTGCGAGTTTTTTTACCCAATTGACAATATTTGCATATGGTATTAGATGGCTTCTTTATTTCTGGCATGTCTTTGACAGCTTTCTTCTTGCTTAGTCGGATGATGTGATCGAAGCTGAGATGTCCCAATCTTTTATGCCATAACCATGACTCTTATAGTTTTCTAAGATGACATGCTTCATCTTCCTCTTTCACAATGTAAACATTACTCTTTGTTCGAACTCCTTTGAGCAGAGTCTTACCTGTGGTGATTGATCTGACTTCACAATCTTGTGCCCTAAAGAGAACTTCGCAGCCTTTGTCACACATCTGACTAACACTTAGTAAATTCGCTTTCAGCCCATCTACAAATAATACATCTTGAGCCTTTCCTCTACCATTTTCTATGCTGATTGATCATTTTCCCTTGATCTTGCCTGATTTATCATTGCCAAAAGTAACATTACCAGATTTCTTTTCATCAAGAGTTATAAACTTGCTTTTGTCTCCAGTCATGTGTTTTGAGCAGCAACTGTCTAGGTACCACTGAATTTTCAGGTCTTGAGCAGTTAGAGCTAAGTCACACTTATTCTCCTTCTTTATCCATTGGAGGCATCCTTTTTTTTGGTATCTTTTGTGAGTTGATGAATCACATTCTTTCAAAGAACATTTGGGAGGCATATGTCCAACTTGATTACATATAGAACATTTGATCATAGTTTTTGCAGAATTGTGTGTATGAACAAAAATTCTTTGATTCATAAACCTCCTTGAGGTGTTGAACATCAATCTTTGTCCATACTTTCTACATTCAATAATTTTATGTCCAAATTCCTTACAATAAAAACAATCACCATAGAAATTATTTTCATACCTGATGTAAGGTTGTTTTCTCCATTTGTTTGTTTGAGACAATCTCTTCACTGTTTGCATCTTTTGCCGGTTGGAATTACTCCTCCTTGCATAACAATATGCAGCAATGTGTCCCGGCTTGTGGCAGATATAACAGGTGGCATTCTTCATAGGAGGGAATAATCTCCCTTGATGACTTCCAAAGTTGACATACTCAGGGGCATATGATTCTTTTTCTGTCATCTTAGTATTTATTGCATTCTTTGTTACTAGAGATTTCTTCTTATCTCTGTCATCCTTATTACATGTTTCTTCTTTTGTAGGAATTTTCTGGGCTACTTCATCAGTCTTCTTTGATTTTACAAAAGTTATATTTTTGTTTTCCTTTTCTTTTCCTTTACCCGATTCTCCTTCATAGCCTATTCCTGTTTTTATCATTGGGGATCTTTGAGCAATCAGAATATCACTCAAATTACTAGAGCTTGTTGTTTGAGAAGAGTTTATAACCACTTTCCTTTGAGCATTTTCTATTTTCTTCCTGAGACATACTACTTCTTCTTCTAGTTTCTCTTGTTCTCGGGTTTTATCCTTGATTTGTTGAAGTAACATGTCTTCTATCTTCCTGGCTTCTTCAAGTTCTACCTTCAGCTGCATGAGGAATTTTGAGTTTTGTTCTTCTCTTACATACTTGAGAAGAATGTCCTTTTGTTTTCTACATTTCAATTTGAGTCTGTCAATCTCTTCCAGAGCACCTCTTAGATCCCCCTCAAGGTCAACTTCCCCTTCTTCTTCTTCATCTTCTAGTAGGAGACCTTCAAGTTCTCCTATGGCCATCAATAAGAATTCGGAGGTTCCTTCTTCACTTGAGGGTTCATCTGAATCTTCAGATGTACTGCTGTCTTGTTGAGCATAGAAGGATTTTCTGCTGAACTTTTTTCGTTTCTGCCAGTTATTTGATTTAATTTTCTCTGGCTCTTGAGTCTGATTCCTTACTGCTCTTGTGAGGAAACTTAGCGGCATAGTGTCCTCTTCTGATTAAAGCATTTGAAGGAGTTTACCTTTGTATTTTGAGCCTCTATCCAATTTCTTGACAAACTTTACCTCTTCTTCACTAGAGGCATGAGCATATGTCTCCCTCTTCTTCTTTCTTCTTTTCTGTTTTAAAAGTTTCCTCCCTCGTACTTGGCTTTTTCTGTGGGAGCCTCATTTCATAGGCTGTTAGATTTCCAAGTAGCTGGTTCATGGTCAAGGTCTCCCAATCAGCTGTTTCTTCTATTGCAGACACCTTTGGATTAAATCTTGGATGGAAGAGATCTTAGAATCTTTTGTACAATTATACTTTCTGGAATTTTTTCTCCAAGAGCTTTCATATTGTTAATAATTTCTGCAGCTTTTAGGAAGAAACTGGAAATGTATTCATCATCATTCATTCTTAAGTTCTCAAACTGGGCTCTATAGACTTGAAGTTTGGCAGTATTTACTTTCTTGTCTCCCTCATGTATGTTCTCAAGAGTATCCCATATTTCTTTGGCATAATCTTTGTGCATTAATTTAATAAACTCTACTTCACACAATCCATTAAGAATGGCATTCATGGCTTTTGCGTTAGCCACAAAATCTTGTTTTGTTTCTTTCTTTGTGTCAGTTGCCTTCGAGGCATATCCTAATTCCACAGTAGCCCAGACTTCTATTCTTAGAGACATTATGTATGTCCTCATTCTGATTTTCCAGAAAGCATAATTTTCACTAGTGAAGAAAGGGGCTTTATTGGTTGAGCATCCTTCTTTACTAGCCATCTTGGGAACCTAGGATCTCCTTTCAGTTTTTAGAATTGCACAAAGGGCATAAAACATACCAATTATTCAAATATTCATTAAACTAAGAGAGTGAATCAGTTTAATACATACATAAGATTTTCAAAATTTTCACCAAATTTATTTACAGCTTAATTTATAAACAGTCTTAAAATGTTGCAGCCAATATTAAATTAATGTGACACCACACTTATGTTGAGAGCAACAACCAATTAAGAAGATTGAAAGAATCACATCAACACATAAGAAACACACAAAGAGACAACAGATGTAAGTGGAAACCCATAAAGGGAGAAAACCACATCTTATTATTATTGTGATGCAAAGGCAGGCTCCAACTCCCTCTCACCACTGTTTTCTGCAGGCACCAACCTACAGGAGGCTCTATCCTAAGTGCACGCTTCCCCAGCACAAGGAAGCACCAACTCCCTTCAATTTTCTGCAGGCACCAACCTACAAGAGGCTTCAACCTCAGTCAGCTACAACTGACAGCTATCAAGCTGCAACTTGATAGGGAAGCTCAAACTTCCTCAATTTATCCAAAGCATGGTCCCCCTGGCAGTTACCTCAAAACTCTCGGCTCTATTCTATAACTACTCTTTCTCCTCTTCTTTTCTTAATCTTCTGCCTCACTCTTCTGCCTCTGCCTTCCTACCTCTATATTTACTCTCTCTAACCTCACTTTGCATATCAAGATGATATTATTTATAGATTTCCTCACATGACTGTTTGTATTTCACAAAGAATTTGGAGTGAACAATCATGACTCTTTGGCTTCTGTCTTCTCATTCCCCCTTTTTTTTTTCATTCAATAAATATAACTGTAGGTGCTTATTTTAATATTACAGTGGGATATTTTCTCTCTTCCAGAGACTTTCCAATGCATCACAAACAATAAAAAATTCAATTACAATGTTTACATTCACATATAATGAAAACTCCAGCTCGCTCATTCAACCTCTTTTGGCTCGCTGCGCGTATGTCTTTTCTTTGACTGTGTTTGTCCTTTCTGTGACTGTGTTTTGTCTCTTTTCAGCTCTATTTGCTCTTCTTTCCTCTGCTGTGGTGTAACTGTTGCATACGTGTACCTGTGCCTTTTATATCAGTGCATTTTATATAAATATGTAATAGCTGGCGTTAAATCTAGGAAAATTCTAGCTCTTTTCACGCAGCAAGTGTCTTGTTGATGTGGAAGTTCCGCAAGTGGAACATACATACATCCCAATTGTTTTAAATAGAGAATCGTCCTCCACCTTGAGCCGAGGCCCGTGGGTCCACAGACCACGCGGCATATTTCAATATAATCGCCACAATGTTTTATAACAGTGCCTTATATATATATATATATATATCGTAATTTCAATTCTTGGCGAGCTTATATAAAGTTTTAACATATACACTTCCACTTCCACTATAATCAATAGAATGTCATATATCCGGGCCCACTTGCCACGCTTTCCGATGCTATACTTGACTTCTTCCGATTGCGATTGATCGCAATCACAATTTCCATTTGAATGTACAGCAATTTCAATATTCGCTCGGTCTGAATTTTTCACGATCGTCGATTAATGCTGTCGCAAATTCCATTGCATGTCGATACTCGCTATCCACGATTGCGATTGATCACTGTTGCAATTTCTCCGATTGCGATTGATCGCAATCGTGACTTCGAATACTCCGATGCTATTGACCACTCCTGCTCCGATTGCGATTAATCGCAATCGCAATTTTCTGTTGTGATGTTCCGATGCTCTTATAATCTCTGAGGCGATTAGATTGATCCGATGCAATTATGCCAGACTTCAAATACATTTGAATCATAATTCATACACC
Organism: Pinus albicaulis; assembly: GCA_034641835.2. Taxonomy (NCBI): domain Eukaryota; kingdom Viridiplantae; phylum Streptophyta; class Pinopsida; order Pinales; family Pinaceae; genus Pinus; species Pinus albicaulis. The sequence goes on from CM076580.1 coordinate 1,328,944,516, forward strand.
CATCAGGTCCGGTCTTCAATCGCAATCGCAACTTTCTGTTGCATGTTCCGATGCCTTGCTTAAATCCGATGCGATTGGGAAGGGTACCACTATATAAGGTACTTGGGTTCTGATATTAAAGCGCTCCATATCATTTAATATTATGCTTTGAACCTTTGTGTATAAGGCGCCGAATATGTAATGCGCTGTATGTATACTCCTGTGTGGGTAACGATTCCCAGAATTTTGTTTATGTTATATGTACCGCCCGGTTGGGTAATGGTTCTTAGAATTATATACATATATATCCTCGTAGGAGTGATAATCAAGGAATAGGGATTTGTGTATATATATGCATGCCACTTGGGTTAAGCGATTCCCGGAATTTTTTGTGCCTCTGCTGTGCTAACGCCTCTGCTGCTCGACCACTTCACTGCCTCTGTATTTGCTGCCTCTGTCTCCACTGCTCGACCATTTCACTGCCTCCATATTCGCTGCTTCTGCCTCCACTGCTCGACTGTTTCACTCTGCCTCTGCATTTGACTGTTACGCTTTAGCAGTGTTCTTCTGCTTGTCTCCTTTGCTTGTTTCTGCTTCAGCGCTGCTCGACCTCTGCCTCTGCCTTCTGTTGTACATATTCCCTGCTGCTGTTCTTTGCTTTCTTTGCCATCAATGACAATATTTCTAACATCTTCATTTTCTGAACACTCAAAATATCTATGTCTGACTTTCCACACTTGAAGCATATGAGCTGACTCCCTCAACCTCTACATGTTCTTCCTTTGGAAACACTTCCCCTTCCTCTAGTATCACTCCTTGTTGGCGTGTGCTTATTTGAGTTGTTTGTATTAGCTCCTGCTCTGGGTGTTATAGATCTCGCTCTATGACCTTGACTTATATTCCTGTAAGAGTACTTTTCCCTCTCAAAGATTACTTCCTAATAAGTTTTTCATAATTTTTAATTCCATTTGATCACCTTCATCTACCTTCTTAGGATATAACATGTTGATTTCATCCTATATGTCGATTCTCAATCCATTAATGTACCTTGTAGTCTTCTCTTCTCTATCTTGAACTGGTGCAGCCTTTATACTAACCTTGTAGAAATCATTTTTGTATTCTCTTATTTTCATCAACCTTTTCCTAAGGTCTCTCTATATAAGGTAACCTCATAGTCACTAGGAAAGAATTTTTTTCTAAGTTTTGAAACCATCATGTTCCATTTTTTGATGGGTTTCTTACATGATTTTATCCTTTCATCTTGTACTACATTCCACCATAGAGATGCATGGTGACAACTAAGCTTACCTGCCTCTCTCCTTCCATTTCTTCAAAGTCAAAGAGTTTGTTCATCTCATTGATCCAATCAATCAGCTCTAACCGCCTATACCATTGGAATTCAAGTTTAAGCTTTGAAGTACATCTTACCAGAGATTTCAGAAGGTGTAGGTTCCTCCTTCTCTTCATGATCTTCTTCCTAATCAGTTCACTGAGATCTCCTTCAGGAACCCTTTTAGTCTCCCTTGTTGCAAGTATTTCCCCCAACCTTGGTATAGATTTCATTGCTGCAATTGGTATGCCTCCTCTTCTACTCATACCCTAAAAGACATTTTTGATCCTCATATTATTCTCTTAAAGGTTTAAGTGTTTATTCTTCTAATTTTACCTCCTCTAATACCACAAATTAGGTAGCTTACCTTCATGATTGAGATAAATTTTCAAGTTCTCTATTTATTTCTTCTTTTTCATGTTCATCTTCAAAAATTCATAGATTTTATACACAATTTTTTTTTTTTTGAAATGGAACAGAAACTTAAATATATCATCTCTTTAACGTGAAATCACTCACTTCTCTTCGTGGACTAGGTTGCATTTATTCCATAGACCCTTCACTCGAGCATACCCAACAAGCAGGAATGCCATAACCATTAGAAAGCAATATTTGGCTAATCTAGGATCAATCCTATAAAAAATAGTTTAGAGAACTCAATGACTCTCTTCAACCAAGCATTTTATCAAAAAAACCACTAGCTAGTCACACATTATACCCCTTATGCAAAAAATGTAGATAGAAAAATCTTCAAATTATTTTTCATTTTCTTAGAAATGGAGCCCCAAAATAGGTGACATTCCTCCCTGTACTATTTCTCTATTGTTTGGAAAACAAAGTTTAAAATGAGAAATTGATGCAAATCCAATATTCTTATATTTTCCACAAACACATATTGGAAAAAAAAAACTCAGCCTAATCAAATAAGAATAGCTCAAATCTTAAGGATGATATGTTTTAAACCAAATAAAAACAAATTATATCTAGCTATTACAAATGGATTCTACCTTATCCTTAAAAATTGAAATTTACGCCACAAGGATCCAACCCCTTAGCTTGTAAGATATTTTTTGATTTTCTTCATAAATAGCAAAGAAGCATGACTTTGAGAAATATCCCTTACATTAGCCACTAAATTGACTATGCTCCTGCATGAATGAGTGAAGAAACACCACAAAGAAGTGAGGTATTGTAGAGATCAATAGGGCACCATGTGTAGATATGATGCATTAATGACTAAAGTTAGAAGATCTATTTACCAAGCCTCTTCCTAAAAGATATTTACCAAGATATATTAGAAAGTGAGGTTTGGTGCAATCCTATAAAAACAAAAAAAATAGAGAAATCAACTAATATCTTCAACCAAGCATTTTCTCAGTGTAAATATGATGCATTAATGACTAAAGTTAGAAGATATATTTACGAAGCTTCTTGGTAAAATATATTTACCAACATATATTAGAAAGTTAGGTTTGGTGCAATCTTATAAAAAAGAGTTTAGAGAAATCAACTAATATCTTCAACCAAGCATTTTCTAGGAAAAAAACTAGCTAGTCACACATTTGTCCCCCTTCTATAGCAGAATTTTCAAATTCTTTTTCATTTGCTCTAGATTTCTCTAGGTTTGCAAATTAAAGTTTTAAATGAGAAATTGATGCAAAATCAATATTCTTATATTTTCCAACAAAGTCAGAAGTCAATTGTGTGGAAATAGGTAGGTTTTTTTTATATTAGTCTTTATTTTTTAATATTAATTATAAATTCCAATATTAATTATATTTACTTATCGTAGAAATTTTAAGATATTTGTTTATGTATTTTAATGTACAATAAAATAAATATTTGTTTGGATGATGAATTATAAATTCCATATAGTCAAAATCTTGAAATATTTGTTTGTTTATTTTAATGTACAATAAAATAATTATTTGTTTGGATGATGGATGATCGATCTGTTAGAACAATTTTAATTGTTTGGATGATCAATCCGTTTGAAAATTTTTCTAATAAAATACGGTTCGGTTAAGATATGTTTTATCGCGAGTGGGTGGGAAATAGTTGTACAAATTATGATATATGAACAAAATAGCAGGGTTCTAGAAAACATGAACGAGTTTCACCTAAAAAAACTCTACTAATGGTTATCGCCTGCTCTGACGTAGGAATATATACACAGTACCACATGAATATATCTATATATATATATATATATAAAGAGGTGGGAAGAGAGCGGAGTCGACAGAAGCGACAAGCGGGCGATCGAGGAAGTAACCGAGGGAGATTGAAAATGGCGATGGCGCGACAGGTTATGGTGAGCGTGTGCCTTACGGCGTTAGTGGGGTGTGCAATGGCCGAATTTACTTGCGATATTTTACAGCGAAGGGACGAAATGTATTATTGCAACTACTACATTCAATTCGGTGATCTTATCCCCGAGTGTTGTAGTGTCGTTAAAAACTACTTCGCTGAATCCCCAATGACGACCAACATTTTCGGGATGTATGCAAGTGCATTATTAAGATTGGTACCCCCAGTGGTAGATACTGCCCCGCTTCAGTTCCCGCCGCTATGCGTCGTCTTTGCCAGGTCCCTAACAGAGGAGACTGCCCTTACTGATAGGTGGGTCAATTTTCCACAATATATTGTTGTGTGTTACCATATTGGAGTCAGCGGGTTTTTTAAAGATGCAATAGAATGAGCAGTCTTTGTTAAGATGCAATATTAGTATTAGTGTGTGGGTTGCGCATGTTTTGTCATATGCTTTCTCTAATAAAGCCCGTGGGCTACTAGTGTCTCATAAATATGTAATAAGCTATATATAACTTTATCAATGTATATGTAAATGTGCATACACTTTTTATATTAAAGTATACTTATGTTAAGAGTATAGTATTGGAATTTTTATTTTTATTTTCAAAATAATTGAATAATATATTATTCTTTATAAATATATAACATCATTATACATTATATATCCATAAATTGTTAGTTTTAAAAAATTAATTATATTTCAAAAATATTTATATTGTTTTAAATTTAAAATATTTTTATAATTTAATTTAATGTATTTAATTCTTTATATTATATATATATAATTAAAAATACAAGTAAATATAAATGTAATTCACTAAAACAAAATATATATATTTAATTATTATCATATTGTTAAATCTAAAACATTTGTGATCCTTAATTTAGTAATTTATTATATTTTAAATAATTAAATTTCTTTGAAAAATAATGAATAATAGCTAAACTTTTAGTTTTAAAAAATAATTTATATACTACAAAATTTTATATTAATTTTAATTTAAAGTATATACATAAAGGTTTTGAATTTATAATTTATTGCATAATATTTTTTATACTATTTATATATACCATTAAAATTAAAAATAAAAGTTAATTATTTTTAAATGTAATTGAATTAATTTTTTTTTTTATTATTACAATATTTTTAATTGTTAAATTATTTTAAAAATAATGGAGTAGATCATTTTTTTACATTTAAAAATTAATGTATATTTGGAAAAATTTAATATTGTTTTAAATTTAAAAGATTGATATAATAGTTTCTTTAATTTTTAAGTTATCGAATAATATTTTTTATAATATGTATATACACAATTAAAATTAAAAAAATGTTCAATTACATTTAAATGTAATTCAATAAAATAAAATATATTTATTTAATAGTATATATTTAATCATTATAATCAATAAAATCGAAACGATAGAAACAATGGTTAAAAACAAAACTCGAGATGATGGGTATACCTATGGTGTAGATTGCCGCATGAAATGAGGCTCCTACATCTCGGCACAACTCGAATTGAAACAATATAAGTAGGGTCACAGGAAACCACACGAAATACTCCTATCAGCAATCAATTCAAGCGTTAACAATAAAATTATAGAGGAGGTTCTAAATAAAATAAGAGAGGTTAAGTACCTTAATTAAAAATAAATAGAATGACGTCTTCCCAACTACAAGAAGGGTGTATCTCTACATACAGAGACTGAGTTTAAATATATCATATAAACCAGGCCGAGACAGGCTTAAGAATTTTACGAAATTCTTTACATAAAAATAAAACCATGTGAATGACTGAATCGAAGGTCTATATAGCCGAGGAGAACGAATACATGAATTCACTCACAGAAATCAAATTATCAGTACCAAACCATGGAAACAAAAAAGTATATGTACATGGAAGTGAATCATAAGAAGTTATTCGAAACGCCGAATGGCTTGGAACACATAGCTTGTACCTCCATCGGAATTAGCATCGTCTCAATCTTTAGGAGGCAACAATGAAAATGAAAGGTGAAAGAATAATCTTCGAACTATTTTAGGGATTAAATATGACTTGATCCAAGAACCCTAATTGGAATCGGATTATCTCAATCGTCCATGTGTCCACAGATCGATGGTGTAGACGAGGATCGGTTTGGGGAAATCGAGACTATAATTTTTACCGCCTAAAAACTTTAAGGTGGATCCATAAAATCCAATGAAAAGTACATGAACGTATAATATGGTCAATCATCATAAATGATAGGATATAAGTTGCAGAATATAAAAATAAAAATCAAAGCCTTTGCGTATAAAACAAATCTGAGTTCTCTATTGCGAGATCAAATCAATTTAAAACACCAATGGTCCGATGAAAGCAAGTTACAATGAAAGATACGATTTGATTACCAACGTCACGAAAACATTAATTCGAACTTGGCAAGAAAGCACAAGAAGTAGAACCAATTCAATATCTCTTACTCCAACCAACGTTTCATTCTAGTTAGATGTACATTGTATACTCATGGTTTGTACGAAAAGAAAATTACATGCAAGTGTTGAATCGAATGGATAGAAGGATGTAATAAAAGCGTCGGATAAAAATAACGATTCCATGTAGCAAAAGGACCATTTTATAACTTTATTATATATAGAAATGTTATGTGATATCATGACAATTGGAAACGTGTTAAGATATCAAAGGAAATGAATTAGGGAAACGAATTAGTTATTATTCATAGAACATGGGAGGGTGTAATACATTGAGCACACAAAATGAAAAATATATATATAGTGATATATGGTGTTAAGAAAGGAACCATATAACATTAAGGGTTAAATAGATGCTTTTGAACGAATATGGTAAAATTTATATATTGGGAAGGATGTGATATATATATATATATATATATATATATATATATATATATAAGAATGAGACATACAAAATCTAATGAGAAAAAAACCATAAGAGTTATAAAATTATATATGTTGAGTATTTGACTCAACATAAGAAAAATGTTTAATAGAAGTATATTAAATAAGAGATTTCCAAGGTAGTCCTGAATATCTATGAATAATAAATGAGCAGAATGTAATTTTAGAGGTAGTCTTAGAAAGAAAAAATAAATTATATAGGTGGAAAGGAAGAGACATTACAAATCGTATCAGAGCTCATGTTTGAAAATTGGGTTGTTGTTTTGCTCACTGTATAACTTATTTTTGAGAAAAAATTTCTGTTATTGATGTGTTTTGTTTAGTGTACAGTGGTATTGGAACTGGAAAGTTAATGGCTAAAGGAGATGAAATTTATGTTGATCTGGGTGATGGAGATAACACGCCAGATCCCAACACTCCTTTGATGGCTATGTTGCACAAGTTGCAATAGGAAATGGCTGAGCTAAGAAGCGAGAATGATAGGCTGTCATTAACCAGCGAGGAACAGGAAAAGCTGATAAGGGCACTGATCTCATGGAACAGCCAAGAAGGTGAAGGTTACGGGAAGAGGAGGAAAGGCAAGTTCTCAGATGATTATGAGGAATATGACACTACCAGACATTAGTCTAAACAGAAGAAGGAATTACAGGGTGAACTCCAAAAAATTAAACCTCCCTCCTATGATGGGGAGAAGGAGAAATATGCTGAGGCATGGCTATTGAATATGATTAAGTATTTTCAAGTCTATGAATATGAAAGGAATCTGAAGAACATATTAGCTATCTACCAGTTATAGGGTAAGGCTACCTTGTGGTGGGAGTAGATGAAAATGGTTCATGCCATTGATGAAAAAACAGTGACTTGGGAAGATTTCCAAGTCATGTTTAAAAACCGCTATTTGAACGAACGTTATTATGATGATAAAGCAAAGGAGTTCCATGAAATTAGATTGGGACAGCTCACCATAGATGATTTTATCACCAGTTTACAAATCTGTTAAGGTATGTTCCTTATATTCGTGAAGAGAAGGAAAAGGTGTAAAGGTTAAGTGGACCTAAACGAAACTATATGTGTGGACATATTATATTTTTTAAATTAATAAATGTGGAATTTAATTATTGTGCAAATACTAGATTATATTGGAGAGGAGGATTCAAGTCCATGAGAATGCAATTAAATCCAAAGACTTTCCCAAATTCTCCAAAAATCCTTGGAGAAAATAAAGTAAATTTAAAATATTAGATTAGAGGTAAAAAACTAAAATATACCTCAGTAATGTGGAAAGCTAATGAGAAGAGGTGAAATAAAATTAGAAAGAGGAAAAAGCTAGTTTTAAAGAGCTTTTGTGAAAAAAAAAAAAAAATCCTGGGTAAAGGAAAACAACGTCTTTATTTAAGTAGACTTAGTTATGGAAACATGATGAGGGAAAGAAATCTTAAATAAGACATTCCTCAGTAGACAAGAGGTTGTTTACACTTTGGATGAATTAGTCTCTGTTGTGGGAGATATGGAGAGAAAGCTCAAGGTTGGGTGGCAAATAGTCTTAGCAGAATTGGTATGCACATACTCTTTTGTTATGATGAGAGTTAGAGTAATGATGTTTTATGTAGAAATATATGTGGAGATTATCTTATCTGTATTATTAAATAGTATAATAAATGTATGTTAATTGTAAGGTAGAGAGTCTGATGTATTTAACATAAGATACTATAATAATTATATTTTTGTTTTGTATAGTTACATAGACAAATTAAATTATTAAAATAACAAAAAAAATGAATAAACCCAAGTAGAAGGGTTTAAAACCGTTGTTAAGTTGAAAGAATCTAATTATTAAATGCTGAACATACATTAGTAAAGGTGGAATGTGTGTAAGAGCCATAATTAATATACTTATTCTGTAAATAATAATGAAACAAAAATCTAAATGCAACAAGATATAATTTTCAATCTTAAAGAAATCATGATTGTGAAAATTAAATCATTAATAGGAAGGTTGCATATAGCTATTCATTGCTATGCTTGCATAAGAAATTAAATATCAATTACATATTAAAGTACTAGAGGATACTACAAGAGAAATATTACAAATAAGTAGACCAATACATATACTAACTACATATAAACATGAATGTTTCTCATCATTAATAAAATTGGGCATAAATTGTATTAACAATGATAGAATATATCATTACAAATTGTCAGGAATTCCTTGACCAAAGTCCATTGTTCTGTATAAATAATTACATAAATTATACATGAATACATATCCTTGAATTCAGTGGATTGAATTCTATGGATGATATTGATCAGCCTATAAATAGAAGAAATAATATCAAGTGTCAAAGTTGGCAGAATGAATGCACAATTTGATTAATCATAAAATATGAGAAGTGCAATACATGTACAAAGATACCATATACAAGGATTAGTATATGAATATAATAAAGTAAATAATTAAATAATATACAATAACTTGACGAGGGTAGTTGAAATTGAAATATTACCTTATTAGACAGATGTAAGAAGTGAAGTCATCTCCGATCATAAATAAGAAAATAAATGAGTTTATGAAGGTGGATGTACAAAGGAAAATACTGTAGTGATAGTATTTAAAACATAAAAATTAAATTACCTAAATTGTGCAGACGAGGGATGTAATGAGAGTATCCAATGATCTCAAAAGAGGAGGGAGAGTTCCTCTACATTAAATCATTTTATTAATTGAGGGAAATTAATAAAACAATAAGTAATTCCTAATAGAATAATGTAAAAATATTTTATCAAATTAAATTCTGAATAAGTAAAAAACATATATATTTATAAGCCATAAAGGTAATTATTTAAAATAAAATAGAATTTTGTGAATTAATACAGAGTCATTACAAACATGTATATATGTATACATAAATGGTAATTGGGATTCAAGCATGAATGAAATTAAAGACCCTACTACATAACCTCAATTAACCATTGGTTCCATACATGATGGATTTTATGCCGTGACTAAAATCAATGGGTATTTATTATAACTAAGTAATATAAAGAAGAGGAAAAGAAGCGCAAGTAAATTGGGACCATATATATTTCATTATTGAAAAAGATAAATTATGATTTATATACATAATTGAAATTCAGTTCCCTAAAGTTAGGGTTATTGTGAAAAAGAGAAATTCGACCACCATGGAGGCTAAAATGATGTATATGTTCTTGAGGGTAAATGATCTTAAATCAAGGTTGTTATAATACACAACGAAAGCTTCAAATCATTATTAATTATTCATAGTGAAAGAAAAATGAATATGAATGAAATATATAGAGCATATAATTCAAGAAAAAACACAATTTCATACGCAAATAAATCAAACCATTTCATAAGTTAAATATATACGTTTTGTAGAATTGGCCAAGAAAACCGAGGATTGAAATACAAATTTGATATGAAGAGGAAATTCATATTGGTTTTAAGGCCAGAAAGAGAAGGCCAAAATGATATTCCCTTATTTGGAATTAAAACGAATTTTCATATCTCTAAATGAAGCAAATAATTAGTGGAAAATCAACATAATAAACCCTACAAAAAATGAGATTTAATTGAAGAAACCCTAGCTTGGTATAAGAGATTAAATTCATCAATAGGAATTAAATGAAATCTTTGGACGAATGAACAGTCTCAAACCCAAAGAGGAGTTCCTCGTAGAAACAGAATTCACAAATTCAATAAATTGCTCACAGGAAGAAAGGAAATGATAAAAATGAATTGATGAGGAATACGATCAACAAATTTAGCCATTTCCACTGACATAATTACCAAAGACATACTTTGCCTTTGTAAAATGGTGGAAAAACGATTTATACAACAAGTAATTACATAACTGCCTTACCTCGGGGTTGTGATGAATAGAGGGCATGAGGAAGATTAAAATATGTTTATTAAAAAGAATCCCTACAATCAAATAAATAAAATATAATTAGTTTCAGAAGGAAAAATCCAAAATTAATAAACCGAAAAATATCGAGTGGCAGCAATAAATGAAATGAAGAAATTTATTTATCTAATGCAGAGAATATATGAGTAAGTAAATGAATAGGTTGCAAGAATGGATACTGGCCTGAGTGGTGAACCAGAGCTGAAGCCTTACCCGACATTGAAAAATGCAAGTGAAAAGTGGAAAAATGACAAGCCATCGAAAACAGAGGTAGAGGATATGGCCTCATCCCCACAGTTAATTTGGCATCCATCTGTGGTGCAAGAAATCAGAAATATCAACCACGCCATGTGACAAGTTAATGGACGATGTAAAAATCCATGAAAACGTGATAGCCTCAAACAAATTAAGAGCATTAAAGAGTTTCCAAAAAATTATGATAGGAATATGATATAACCCAATACTCCAACATAATAAACCAAAGAAAAATCATAAGCAATACATGGACAGTTGTGACATTCTTGTATAGTATTTGAATTAATGATAAGGTTTAGAAATCAAAGTATAATTCAAATAGGCCTCTAAGTATTATGTAATAGTAGTAAAGTGGAATGTCGTTGGATATTCATTATCAACGATATTCATATATCATTAGAGTAGTAATGTTATATAAATTAGTCGCTGGGATAAGTGCTAAGTCCATACGTGGATATATAGCCTTGATTATTAATCTTCAAAGTTAGATTAACAAGGTTAAAAGAGATTTTACAAAGGGTATTTATGAGTAGGAGTATTGAAAATCATTAAAAGGGGGAACATTTAATAATAATTAGAATGTTAGAATATAATTATATATTGTTACCGAAAACTTTAATGTGATTATTCTTAAGTTTGTTATGTGATTAAAATTTCTAGAAAATGCATAATCTTATGAAGACATGGATTAATAGTAAAATAAATTACTATTATAATAGAAGTTGTGTTCATTGAAGGAATGACACAAAAGACATTAAAAACTAAAAGAGGAATTGTGGAATCATGAGGGCTGGTCCAATTATAATTAGCAATAGAGTTTTATTTTGTTCACAAATAATCATGTCCTTATAGTAAATGTTAACAACATAAAGTTAACATGTGTTGAAATATCGTAATATGTAGAAATTAAATAAATTCAATGACGACAAAGTAGCATAAATGGTGTAAATAGAAAAAGAAACATTTTTGGGTAAGTAGATTTGTTACAAATGGTATTAGATCCCATGTTGAAAAAATTGGGCCTATGTGTCCCCACACATAAAAGAAAATATAACAACCCAAATTATGTTGCTGTAAATTATTCACAAATTTTAGAATTTGATGCACTAATTTATTTCTGTATACAGTGATTAACTGTAGAAAAGTACAATTGTTATTATAAGTGACGGAGGAGGGTTGTACATGGATCTGGGGGGTGAGGGAAATACACCACATCAAAATGCATAATTGCTAGATCTCATCTGGTATATGCAAGGAGAATTCATTGAGATGAGAACCAACAATGGACGATTGTTGAAAGCCAGTGAAGAGCAAGAGAGGTTGATCAAAGAATTAACGTCAAGGTCTAGCCACGAAAGTGAAGAACCTAGAAAAAAAAGGAAAGAAGCTGAAACCAACTCAGAAGGATCTGAGGGTGGTGAAGGATCCAGACAGTAGTCTAGAAATAAAAAGGATTTTTAAGGAGAATTCCGGAAAATAAAACCTTCCGCTTATGATGGTGAAAAGGATGAGGATGGAAAAGCTTGGCTTATGAACATGGTTAAATACTTTCAATTCTATGAATATGGAAGTAACTTGAAAGCCAGATTGGACATTTACCAACTGCAGGGTAAAGCTACCCTTTGGTGGGATGAAACCAAAATGGGACATGTTTTGGAGGAAAAATATGTTACCTGGGAAGACTTTAGAATAAAATTTAATTCTAGATATATGAATGGGAGATATTATGATGACAAATCCAAACAATTTCATGAGATGAGATTAAGAAAACTCACCATTGATGAATTTTTCACCAAATTTACTAACTTTATTCACTATGTTCCTTACAGAAGAGAATAAAATGCTAAATTACAATGATTTTTAAACTTCCTACCTGCTATCTATAAAGAGATAATATAATTTGAGAATCCAAAGATAATGGATGGTGTTGTTCGCAAAGCAAGACTGTGTTATGATTAGTTCAAAGGAAAAATGATCAGATGAAAAAATGGAAAAACAAAGAAAAGGGAAAAGTGACTCTAATGTCAAAGGAGTAAAACCAACATAATTGAAATTTTTTGGGAATTTTTTTTTTAACAAAACTAGCTAAAACCAACCAGCTCAATCACAGCCTGGGTCTAAACAGATGGATGCAAACAACAAAAAGGAAGGTGTTGTAAAAATTAAAGAACCATTAAAATGTTAGGAGTGTGGAAAACATCACTTGTTACATGATTATCCTCATAGAAAAGTTCAGAACATTCAAGTGTTATAAGAGTTGACTACTGTGAATGACATTACGAGAAACATTTCAAGGATCAGTGTTGAACTTGAAAATCACTAGGGTGAACACCAATCAACCATGATAGAAATCGAAGGTATGATTGCTGAAAAACCTGTTTGTGTTTTCATATATCCAGGAGAAAATTTAAGATATATAAGTCCTCAGAAGGTGGAAAACTGCAAGATAACATTCGAAAAATTTCATCCAGCAAGGTTAATTTAGTTAGGTACTGGAAAAAAAAGAAAAGTTACCCATAAACTTCCAAAAACTACTGTAAATTTAAATGGGTATGAAACTGAAATGAATCTAAACACTTTCCTTCTAGGATCATATGATGTGTTATGGGATGGACCAGTTAGAGAAGCAGAAAGCAATAGTTAATTTCTTAGATAAAACAGTTCATTGTATAGATGGTGAGGGAGGACCTGTGATAGTGAAAGGAAAACCAAGACCCATATCAGTCAGGGAAATTCCTGTGTTATAGTTAAAAATGAAAGAAAGAAAAGGATGCGAAGTGTATGTTGTACAAGTGGAGGAATTGGGACAGTAAACTGAAAAATAATTTGTAGAAAATTTACAAATAATCAAAGAGTTCAAAGATGTATTTCTAGATAAAATCCCGCATCTACCCCCTAAAAGAGAAATTGATTTCTCAATTGAATTGGTACTAGGAGTTACATCTTTCTATAGAGTGCCCTACAAAATGAGTACTCCTGAATTGTTAGAGCTAAAACTTCAACTACAAGAGTTATTAGATATAGGATACATCAGACCAAGTGTGTCTTCTTAGGGAGCACTGGTATTGTTTGTTAAAAACAAATATGGCACACTCAGGATGTGCATAGATTATAAACAACTGAATAAATTGACCATAAAGGAAAGATATCCTCTGCCAAGAATATATGACTTATTTGATCGAGTGAGAGGAGCCACTATCTTCTGGAAGATTGATATAAGAATAAGATATCATAAAATCAGAATCAAGGATGGGTACATCAATAAAACAACATTTCAGACTAGATATGGATAGTATGAATTTGTAGTCCTACGCTTTGGACTTACCAATGCACGTGCTACATTCATTTGTTTAATGAATAGTTGTAATATACCTCCCTTCAAATTTATTTACTTTTTATTCAATTTAATTGGTCTTTCTAACTTCAGTCTAAGCTTACTAATATCGAAACTATGCATAATTTTTATTTTCACTTAAAAAAATATCAATTTAATTTAATTTATCTCTTTGCCTCCTAACTAATGTATACATTCCTCTATATACATTTGTTTTCCATATGTCAATATCCATTTATCATTCACAATTTCTCTACTCTTTTTCCTTAAGTAGCTTCTCTTTTAATATACATTAATCTCATTAATGAGATCCCACTTTACACATAAATCACTGGTTTTCATACAAATAATTTTTTAAGTATAATCATATTTATTGCATAATGGTGGATGACCTTATTTCCATTATTCTACCTATCTAATATGAATTTATCCCACAATATATTATACATAAACCTTTATTATACCATCGATCTTTGATTTTTAATTTAAATCCTAAGTTGTATGACCTACTATCTCTTATAATACTATACACATCTCAAAGCATTGATTTCGAATTTCCTATGTAGCATTTTTCGAAAGTAATTGTGCATCGCACTATAATATGGATTCTCGTTATACAATATAAACTTATCATAGTACTCTTCTGTATTGGTAGTGTGATATTTTCATTTTAATCGAGATATGGTAGATATTTCAATTCACACATATTAAATTCAATCCTCCTCGGATTTATAAACTAGTACTTTTGCATTTAGAGCTTTAACTCAGTAGAATCCTCGAGCCATGAGATTTAATATATTTTATTGTTTTATATATCGGTTATAATTTCATTGTTAATACATCTCTCTGCAAACATCCATTTGACTTTAAATGTTATTAATTTGGTGTCCTACCCTTGATAAAAGCATCGATCCATGGGAGGAATGATGGATTGAGGAAACTTGGACAATGGGATTTTCTTAGGGTTTATGACATTAAGTTGCTATAAGTGTTGAAGTTGTTACACAGTTTCATTTCCTCGGCATCATTCTCCTCAAGCCCTTTCTCAGTTTTACTCTCTCATACCAAGAAGGAATGCTCTTTGGTATTCAATGGCGAAATGCTACTCCCATAAATCGCCTTCTCAATCTTACATAAAGGTAATTTACTTTCCTTAACCTCTCTGCATGTTTGATATTAAAAAATTGCACTAACTGGTTGCTGTGAAATGCATTTTCATCATTTAATTGTTTTTATATATGCTCTGAGTTTCCTTTGTAGTTTTCGCACTTTGATTTTGTTAAATATATAACTGAAATCTTAATGAAAAATTTATAGCATTGCTCGCAATATATTTTAATTTTCGAAACTCTTGGCATCATCGTGAATGTGATTTGGGGATTTTCTATGACCCTGTTTCGATTTTATTTATAATTTGCAGAGTTTTTTGATAACACCATTTTTTCCATTAGTAACGAATTGAAATCTTCTAAATTATCTATTGATTTCTCCAGTTCGTGGATTTAGATAATTTTTTTCTCAGAGGGATTTGCTTTATCATGATAAGTATTAGCTCGTTTTTAATTCATTCTATTGTTGACTAGCCATACCAACTTTCACCGACTTGAGGAGAAATTGGTTTTTCTTCCTTAGCCATAAGCACTTCCAGAACTTGTTTGGTCAATCATGGGGATGAAACGATTTCTTATCGGTGAATGTATTATTCTCCATCCCGTTGCTAAGTGAGTACTTTCTATTGTGTAAAATGTTGTTAAATCATTTGTGATTATAATTATATCTCTGTGTATTTCTCAATTTCTTAATTCATTGAATTGAAATTTTATTTCAGGGTTATATTTTCATATGCCATCGTTTTGAAGGGTACACGCATGCTCTATATTTAGAGTCTCTATTCTTTCTTGCGGTAAAACCAGATTCATGGTTTGGATTTTTAACTTCAACCACTATGTTTTTATACACAGGTTGATTTCACCCTGGTTCCCTCATCACCACATCACGATGGCAGAACTTTCCCATAATGTTTTTGGGATTTTTGTTAGGGTTTTACTCCTACTCTTTTCAGATATACTCTATGATGTTTTCACTATATGTATAAAGTTGTATTTCGATTAAACTCTGTCTCTGTATTAACAGAAGCCCCTTTTTATATATGTTCATTTCATTCAGTTAAGAACTATTAACTGAGAATTTACATTTCTATACATATTTAATGGATTTATCTTTTCTGTATATTCACAGAATATTAATTTATGTATATATGACAGATAGCAATTACTGTTCAAGTAATTATTTTAAAAATGATTATTTCGTTTATGTGACATATGTATATATATACATACCTCCATCATCACTTCATATGTTATTGGTTTATAAATATGTTTTAATTTATTGTTAACTCATTTCTACTAATTCCAAGATAGAAATTTATTTAGTGGCATCATACAAGAGTTTTATACATGTTTCTGCCTATATATGTCAATTAAAAAGGGTAGGATATTTTAACTATTTTGTAGAAAAATGATCCTCATGCATAACCATAACTTTTCTATTTTATTATTATGGTTATAACTAATATCAGGTTGTATAATTTCTTTATTAGAACTTTATTTAATTCTCAGCTTGTTTTTTTTTTGGAAGATAGAATTTATAGATTTTTCTTAACACAGAACTTTCTCCTCAACTCTGTTCCAGCCGAATTTGATGTATTTTTTTTTTACACTCTGATATTTCTCAAATACTAGTTACTCAACTAGAATCTCAGATTTTTAACTATTTATTTCTGCATTTGTATATATATCAATTATTATAATAGAATATTTAAGTTTCAAGTTATACATGATAATTGGGAGTACTATGTATCTTAAGATTTAAATTAAGAGTTTAGATATTCTGATAGATACTTCCCAATATCTATTCCTAATACACTACATTATTTGGAAGACTATTTCTTCTAAAACATTCTATTAAATGTATGGAATGTAAAATCTACATTATGAAAACATAAAGTACTTGCAATATCAATACAAGGTAAATTTCCTGAATCAAAATTATAATAGAAAAATTTAGATTATCTGTGCATACCACTTATTTCTATGACCAGTCCACCCAACCTTAGAATTCATCTATCTCCAGAATTCACCCCCAAGCTGAGATCCTTTCCTAGAACATACCAACCTCAATCTGTTATGGAGCAGCTTACTTAAGCTATGCTCTTCCCAAAGCCTATTTCCAATTCTTCGTCCAAAATTTCAGGATGCTTTTATTCCTATTTTCCTAGGCTTCCCCTAATTAGGGACTTTAAAGCTTCTTTTGGCTTTTCCAACTTTTTACCTCTTCCCAACTACTTTCCTCATCATTGAGGAATTTAGATTTTCGCTCAAAAATCTAAATTACAAATAAATTCTTTCAAGGCTTTTTGAAAGATTTTTGGGAAAGTCTTAACCTCTTTCCATAACCTCATGGATTAGGAAAGTGATCTCAAAAATCTCATTTGGTCATAGTGCACACAAAACATTTTATTTATTTTTCATAAATAAATAATTAACTACATCCACACAATAATTATCCATTGGAGTCCACTCCCCTTTGGACTTAAGTTCAAATGTCTAACTTGAAAAACATAAAACTAGGGGTGTTACATATTCCCCCTCTAAAAACAAACATCGTCCTCGGTGTTAACAACTAACTACTAGAGTTTAGTTTGAAAATAAAAATGGATATTTTTCCATCATCTCAGCTTCTATTACTTCTTTAGCAGTAAAGTTCTTCCATTGCACTTTTACTCTGGCTACTGTTCGATTTCGTAGTTCAATTTCTTCCCGCTCCAAGATTTGAAGCGGATCTGGAATTCTGGTTCCCCCTGAATCACATTGCAATCAATAATGGGAGAAGCATCATGTACACATTTTTTTTTCAATAAAGAGACATGAAACACATCATGAAATTTAATATGTAGGGGTATGGCCAGTTTATAAGCCAGTGGTCCCATCCTTTCTAGGACTTCAAAGAGTCCACAGTATCAAGGAGCCGATTTTACACAACTACCAGTATGCATAGTGTTCTTTTTTATTTTAATACACCAATAGACCTGATCACCCAACTCTCTTCTTGTTGGCGTATCTTTTTTGTCTATCCTGAGCTGTTTTATTATTTTTCTGAATCTATTTTATAGCTCTTTCCATTTCTTGCAAAGCATCTGACACTAGGATTTACTTGTTTTCAAGTTGACTCCACTTAACAAAGTATGACATTTTCTTCCATAGAGTGTCTCAAACAGACTCATATCTATAGAAGTAGAATAACTGTTATTATTGGCAATTTCAGCTAAATGCAATTAGTCTTCCCACCTAATTTGCATATCCATTAATAGCATATCTTTCGGAATTTGATTTGCCCTTCTACTTCATTGCAAGAATGCTATCTAGGCGAACCCTTTATTCCACTTTCTCTCTATCCACAATTCATACCAATTTATGTAAGTAATATCATATACATATATTGATAATCACAACTACATTCTGAACTTTAATAATTTCAGTAAATTCAGTTTTTAGCCCAAACCGTTAAGGTTGATAGTAGTTTTAGTGCTCTTTTTGCACAACTACTTATCATTCTTTGTCTTTCGGTGAGATTCCCTTCTCACGTAAACTTAGTCTAGTTCGACTTTTCTTGATTTTCCAAGTGATTTATCTGCACTTATTTTCACCATTTTCTCCTTGTTCCGGAGTGGATAATTTTCTATTACACACTTGGATAAAAACATTTACAACTCTTCATTAGTATTTATGAATGAAAGAAAACAAATTGTATCATATGGACGGTTATACTTACCCTTTCTCAGTTCGTAGCTGTACTACCAATACTTTCGCATTGTTTTCTTTTGTTAGCCAATCAATTTAATTTGTAACAACTAGGCTCATTAGTAAGGTCTATGATTCAATTCCCTTTCTCAATCAACTTACTATTTCTTTTCTGAATTATTCATAGTATATCAAATCTTTTTCTAATACTAGGGTTCACTTTCTTGAACTTAACTCCAATTCTCTGTCTGTTTGAATTATATATATATATATATATATATATATACATATTTTCTAGTAAGTTCTTTCTCAATTGAGACATTTCTTTAGAAATTTGTAAATGTAATTTAATACCTTATTACTTGAGCATTACTCAAATGGTTGAGATATTCCAACCATCCCAACAATTTTTTTTTCTAGATTACAAAGGAGATATATGCATACTGCAACAAATTTTACTCTTCTTGAGCTTTACTACTACCCCTATAGGCTTATACGAATTTATATCCCACTTCTTTATATTATGATTTATTTGACCGGTAAAACAGGACAAATTTTCCTAAAAAATTCAATTCAATTTTTTTTTTCAGCACTTTATGCTTTTCTTTGGGGTTCTATCTGCCCTTTGAACCAACATGACTAGAATCTACTTAGTCTTACATAGATTGCATATATTTTTTTTATCAGTACTACTTGTTATGGTTTCTATTTTAACTCCCACCAATTTTTCATATAACACTAGGTTTTATCTTTATCTTATAACTAACTTCCTTATTTGGAACTAATTCTGGAAATTCATCCATAAATATCCTCTTACCTTCCTTGGTTCAGGAATTTTTTTATATCCAGCATTATTCCATTCTTGTAACTTTGAGAGGTTTGTGGTTCTTCCACCTTACACCACTTATTGTTTTGTTTTTTTTATTTTCCACTTCGTTCAAGACAACTTTCCTCAACTTTATCCACTAGATTTAAAATTTTTGTGACAAAGTTTTGATCTAACGAGTTTCCTTCACACCCAAAATCCACATACATCTCAACCTCCTTTCTCTAGGTTTGTAGCTGTCGAATGTAGCGCTATTATACTATCTACAAATTTAATAATCAGGGAAATTAAATTTTATAACAACAAAATTTTATGGGTGTGATAGCCCATAATTCAATACTTTCTATTTGGTAGTGCACCTGATGTAGTTTCTTTACTTATAATTCTTCTACATACAAAATTTTTAAATCAAGTCATTTCTCCGTGACTTTTTCATTTTATCATCTTCCTACACAATTGAACCCCAAAATTTTGTATGTATATATATCAATCACTTAATTCTCTTCCCTGCCTACACTGCATTCCCATTGTACATTCATTTCTCATCCTTAATGGATGTAGAACTTGATTTCACATTTCTAAAATTATATTGGTATGCTTGACTGGTTCATTAGAAGTTAATACTTCCTCTCCCATAGTTATAAGTTAAATAATCCCTTTGATTGTATTTATAGTATTCATTTTGATGATTTCTTGTTCCGACTATATATGTATATATATCATCATATTTTTCCATCAAGATTTCCGATACTTCTAACTTGCATACATGATTTAATTAAAACTGTAATTTTGCATTACTTTAGTTATAATTACTTATTTTGCTTCAGCTACGATCCTTTCATTACACATCAAAGAGGATATGTTAATATACCCCATAACTGTATAGCTCATTTTTCAGTCTGTCCTGGATTGAAATGCTCCACTGTAACTATTAGTTATTTCATATGATGTATTCATTAATATATATTTCCAATTATCCCCCAGTATGCCACTGGTGATATTATGAATTAAATTTTTTCTTTTCCAATTAGGACAGAAATTTTCAGTACATGATGATATAGACCTGGTCTCTAGTGCAGATAGAGATTCTTGTTTTTCTCTGTTTCCCCATAATTTCTTTTAACCATGTCTCTTTTTCACGGTTTGCACTTTCTTTTAACTAATTAAAGGTCGATGGTTTCTAACCCAGATTCTCATTTCTTTTATGATTTTATCTGATTGTATTTGAATTTCCGCTTCTAACCCATAATAATCGTTGCATCTCGAGTTGGAGATTTGGGATTGGGACTCGGCCTTTCTCTAGTTTGAGTTATTTCATTCTATTTGTATCATAGCTCTGGTGTATTTATTATGGTTAAAAAGACCATAAGTAATACTTTTCTCCTATGGATTTATGAAAAACATATCGTATTACTATTTTTACTTTCGTTCCACTTGAAATTTCATCTGATAATAGTTCTATTATCATTTTCTCAGAAAATATTTTAACCCATATCGGTTACCGATTTCTTTCATCCAAACCCAAGGTAATACAGTCTAACAATGTTAGCATAATTTTATTAATTTTCATGTAACTGGGTTATGAGATTTTGTTACATAGTTGTATACAACTTCTTTACTTCATTTTTCTTCTTTTATGATGGTCTATCAGCCGAGCATATGATTTCCATCGCTCTATAAGCTATGAAATTTAATTACAAAGTCATTTTTATTTTTCAGAATTCCCAAGATTTCAGTTTTCTAACTTTTAATTTTTCTGCTTCCAGGAAATCCTACTATTTGTTGTAGATAACCCCAGTTACTTCTTAATAGACATCATCAATTTCTAACTTCCATTTCTCACCTATGCAGGTCTGAAAACGAATTTTCCTCACTGTCTTCAGCCTTAAATGGAAACGGTCAATATTTAATTTTGTAAATATATTAGATGTTTTCCTACTTTCTGTTAACCATTAATATTCCATTAAATATTTTGACACCTATAGACTGATCATTATTATAGCAGAAGGCTAACTCATATTCAATTATTACCTTAGCTTTACCGCTACTAAGATTGGTATATGAGTAAGTATGAAACAAGTTTGTCTTGCTTCTCACTGATGAAAAATAGCCCCTTCTCATCAGTCATCATTCGCAAGTCTATACTGCGGTACTGTTTCTATACCAATTTTTACATTAGTAAAATTTAAATTTCATACAGCAACATACCATTTTTGTGTGGCTACATAGTTAAACCAGTGTTTTAACCTTGATCTGACTTTATATATGCTAGCCTATCATTGTGGCTTTCAAGCTATACCATTCCTCGTTTCATTCATGCAACATAACCTTATTCGGATCTGGCGTGGTTTCTCCCCCACCCAGATCCACATACAGCTTGTCCTCTTCAATCATAGTTTGTAGCTATATCCCTTAGTACTGTTCAATGTACAGTAAACCAACATTGGTAAAATCAGCAGCATAAACTTCTCTGGGTGAGCACACAAGTTGCCCAAAGTTTCAACTATTGCTCTGATACCATTTGTAAAATGCTTCCCTTCAAAATTTTGTTTTATTTATTTATTTATTTTTTATTCAATTTAATTGGTCTTTATAACTTCAGTCTAATCTTACTAATATCAAAACTATACATCATTTTTATTTTCACTTAAACAAATCTCAATTTAATTTAATTTATCTCTTTGTCTCCTAACTAATGTATACATTCCTCTATATACATTTGTTTTCCATATGTCAATATCCATTTATCATTCACAATTTATCTACTCTTTTTCCTTAAGTAGCTTCTTTTTTAATATACATTAATCTCATTAATGAGATCCCACTTTACACATAAATCACTGGTTGTCATACCCATAAATTTTTAAGTATAATCATATTTATTACATAATGGTGGATGACCTTATTACCATTATTCTACCTATCTAATATGAATTTATCCCACAATATATTATACATAAACCTTTATTATACCATTGATCTTCGATTTCTAATTTAAATCCTAAGTTGTATGACCTACTTTCTATTATAATACTATAGACATCTCAAAGCATTGAATTCGAATTTCCTATGTAGAATTTTTCGAAAGTAGTTGTGCATCACACTATAATATGGATTTTTGTTATACAATATAAACTTATCATAGTACTCTTCCGTATTGGTAGTGTGATATTTTCGTTTTAATCCAGATATGGTAGATATGTCAACTGACACATTAAATTCAATCCTCCTCGGAGTTATAAACCAGTACTTTTGCATTTAGAGCGTTAACTCAGTCGAATCCTCAATCCATGAGATTTAATATATTTTATAGTTTTATATATCGATTATAATTTCATTGTTAATATGTCTCTCTGCAAAAGTCCATTTGATTTTAAGTGTTATTAATTTGGCGTCCCATCCTTGATAAAACCATCGATCCATGGGAGGAATGATGGATTGAGGACACTTGGACGATGGGATTTTCTTAGGGTTTATGACATTAAGTTGCTATAAGTGTTGAATTTGTTACACGGTTTCATTTCCTCGATGTCTTTCTCCTCAAGCCCTTTCTTAGATTTACTCTCTCATACCAAGGAGGAATGCTCTCTGGTTCTCAATGGTGAAATGCTACTCTTAGAAATCGCCTTCTCAACCTTGCATAAAGGTAATTTACTTTCCTTAACCTCTCTGCATGCATGATATTAAAAAATCGCACTAAATTGATGCTGTGAAATGCATTTTCATCATTTAATCATTTTCATATATTCTCTGAGTTTCCTTTGTAGTGTTCGCACTTCGATTTTGTTAAATATATAATTGAAATCTTAATGCAAAATTTATAGCATTGATCACGATATATTTTAATGTTGCAAACTCTTGGCATCATCGTGAATGCGATTTGGGGATTTTCTATGAACTTGTTTTGATTTTATTTATAATTTGTAGAGTTTTTTGATAACACCATTTTGTCCATTAGTAACGAATTGAAAGCTTCTAGATTATCTATTGATTTCTCCAGTTCGTGGATTTAGATAATTTGTTTCTCAGAGGAATTCTCTTTATCATTATAAGTATTGGCCCATCTTTAATTCATTCTATTTTTGAATGGCCATATAAGATTTCACCGATTTGAGGAGAAATTGGTTTTTCCTCCTCAGCCGTAAGCACTTCCAGAACTTGTTCGGTCAATGATGGGGATGAAATGATTTCTTATCGGTGAATGTATTCTTCTCCATCCCATTCCTAAGTGAGTATTTTCTATTGTGTAAAACGTTATTAAACCCTTTGTGATTATAATTCTATCTCTGTGTATTTCCCAATTTCTTAATTCGTTGAATTGAAATTTTATTTCAGGGTTATATTGCATATGCCATCGTTTTGAAGGGTATGTGCATTCTCTATATTTAGAGTCTCTCTTCTTTCTTCCGGTAAAACCAGATTCATGGTTCGACTTTTTAACTTCAACCACTGTGTTTTTATACACAGGTTGATTTCACCCTCGTTCCCTCATTATCACATCACGATGGCAGAAGCTTCCCATAATGTTTTTGGGATTTTTGTTAGGGTTTTACTCCTACTCTTTTCAGATATGCTCTATGGCACTTTTCACTATATGTATAAAGTTGTATTCCAATTAAACTCTATCTCTGTGTTAACAAAAACCCCTTTTTGTATCGGTTCATTTCATTCAGTTAAGAAGTATTAACTGAGAATTTACATTTCTATACATATTTAATGAATTTCTCTTTTCTCTATATTCACAGAATATTAATTAATGTATATATTATCGATAGCAGTTACTGTTGAAGTAATTATTTTAAAAACGATTATCTCGTTTATGTGACATATGTATATATATATATATATACCTCCATAATCACTTCATATGTTATTGGTTTATACAAATGTTTTAATTTATTGTTAACTCATTTCTACTAATTCCAAGATAGAAATTTATTTAGTGGCATCATGCAGGAGTTTTATACATGTTTCTACCTATATATGTCAATTAAAAAGGGTAGGATATTTAAACTATTTTGTAGAAAAATGATCCTCATGCATAAGCATAACTTTTCTATTTTATTATTATGGTTCTAACTAATATTAGGTTGTATAATTTCTTTATTAGAACTTTATTTACTTATCAGCATGTTTTTTTTTTGGAAGATAGAATTTATAGATTTTTCTTAACACAGAATTTTCTTCTCAACTCTGTTCCACCAGAATTTTATGTATATTTTGTTTTTATACTCTCAGATTTCTCAAATACTTGTTCCTTAACTAGAATCTCAGATTTTTAACTATTTATTTCTGCATATGTATATATATAAATTATTATGATAGAATATTTAAGTTTCAAGTTATACATGATAATTGGGAGTGCTATGTATCTTCAGATTTAAACTCCTAAGAGTTTAGAGATTCTGATAGATACTTCCCAATATATATTCCTAATATAATACAATATTTGGAAGACTATTTCTTCTAAAAGATTATGTTAAATGTATGGAATGTAAACTCCACATTATGAAAACATACAGTACTTGCAATATCAATACAAGGTAAATTTCCTGAATCAACATTATAACAGAAAACTTTAGATTATCTATGCATACCACTTATTTCTATGACCAGTCCACCCAACCTTTGAATTCGTCTATCTCTAGAATTCACCCCCTAGGTGAGATCCTCTCCTAGAATAGACCAACCTCAATCCGTTATGGAGCAGCTTACTTAAGCTATGCTCTCCCCAAAGCCTGTTTCCAATTCTGCATCCAAAATTTCAGGATGCTTTTATTCCTGTTTGCCTAGGCTTCCCTTAATTAGAGACTTTAAAGCTACTTTTGGCTTTTCCATATTCTTACCTCTTCCCAACTACATTCATCATCATTGGGGTATTTAGATTTTTCCTCAAAATTCTAAATTAGAAATAAATTCTTTCAAGGCTTTTTAAAAGATCTTGGGGAAAGTCTTAACCTCTTTCCATAACATCATGGATTAGGAAAGTGATCTCAAAAATCTTATTTGGTTATAGTGCACACAAAAAAATTTATTTATTTTTCATAAATAAATAATTAAATACATCCACACAATAATTATCGATTGGGGTCCACTCGCCTTTGGACTTAAGTTCAAATGTCTAACTTGAAAAACATAAAATTAGGGGTGTTACAATAGTGTAATGCATAAGTATCTAGTTAATTTTTTAATAGTGTTCATTGATGACATTTTGGTATATTCCAAAAAAGAAAAAGAAAAAAAAGAACATATCATAATTTTCCATCAAACACTAAGAGAACTTAAGTTTTATGCAAAAATCAACGAGTGTGAATCTTACAAGGACAAAATTTAGTATTTGGTTCATGTGATTTCACATGATGGATTAGCAGTAGACCCACAGAAAATACAGGCCATAATGGAGTGACCTGTAGCTATTGATGTCCGAGCCATAAGATCCTTCATGGGTATTGCTGGATACTACCGTAGGTTTGTGGAAATATTTTCAGCCTTGGCCTATCCTATTAATTCTTTACAGAGAAAGGGAGTAAAGTTTGAATGGAAAATAAAGTGTAAAAATTGTTTTGAAAAGTTAAAACTTAACCTAACAACTACCCCCATACTAAAGATTGATGATCCAAAGAAAGAATTTTTAGTATGTACATATTCTTGTGTAGAAGAATTAGGAGGACTATTGCTACAATAAAACTTAGTCATATCATATGAGTCAAAAAAATTAAAGCAACATGAACATAATTATACAGTATATGACATAGAATTAACTGTTTTGATACATTCATTGAAGATGTGGAGACATTATTTGTTGGGAAAGAAGTTCATACTAATATTTCACATAAGTTTCAAATATTTCTTCACTGAACCTGATGTAAATGCTAGGCAAGCTAGATGGTTATCTTTCCTTAGTAAGTTCAATATGGAAATCAAACACATTAAAGGAAAGGAAAATAAGATTGCAGATTATTTTAGTTGGAATTCTCATCAAATTTTTAAAAATGCTGGAATGAGTGTGAAATTTGACATAGAAGAATTGATACAAGAAATGATGATGCAAGATTCAAACTATGTGAAATTACAAGAAAAATTGTAGAAAACTTAAATCGTGGGATATACCCAAAATCAGAAAGGGTTGATTTATTACAATCAAATATTGTATATTCCAAATGGGACATCATTAAAATAGGAAATTTTAGATTAGTATGAGAAAATACCTTCTGCAGGACATCCTGGTTATCAAAAACTGATTTCAGCATTGAAGAAGAACATGTTTTGGCCAGGTACGAAGAAACATGTGGCTGATTATCTAGCTAAAATTTTAGGATGCGAACAAGTAAAAGTGGAACACCAACATTTGGAAGGATTTTTTAACCTTTTACCTATCCCAAAATGCAAGTGGGAAGTGGCTTCGATAGATTTCATTACTAGATTTCCTAAGACTGAGTATCAAGATGACTCTATAATGCTGGTTGTAGACACATTGACTAAAGTTGCACACTTTTTACTACTGCAATCTACTTTTGGCATTCAAAAAATGATTATATCAGACATAGATGCAAAATTTACTTTAGCCTTTTGGAAAAATCTGTTTGGTGGATGTAATATCCCGTTTCGGGGATATCTCTAAAACACAGCAAAAATCCAACTAGAGATAGACTCAGAGGGAATTTATCAGATATTTCGCCTCTGAAAAGATGACAAGATCTGGAGGCTACCTAGCCCTTTCTAGACTTTGTCTAGGAGTGAAAGATAAACACACCAAGTGGTATAGAACTAGAGCGCTCAAAATAATAATGCAGCAGACATATAATAGAAAGAGAATACAGCAACTGCGACAACTACGGTAACTATGGCAACTCAACCAGAAAACATAGAGAGAAAATTATAAGCCATTTTATTAATCTAAGAAATGTAATGAAGTACAAGAGGTGATCTTGCACAAGGCAAGTGATAAAAAACTCTCAGAAAAGACAGGGAATGGCTGCTCTATGAACTGTGTCCCAGCTGCTGGAATAATTATGTGTAGCTACTATTGCTAGAATTGACTGAAGATTAGGGGTTGATCCCCTTGCCTGAACAAGCTAAAAATCGTCAAACCTCCTATCCTTGACAACCTCGACAAGATCCACAAACCATTCCAAGAATGGCCAACCCCAGAAATCACCTGAAACTGCCTCCCTAGTGAATTACGCTGGCCTCCAAGGCACTGTGCAGTGGCTTGATAGAAACAGCTGAAATACTGCCACAAACTCTGCCAAAAACCTTCGATAGGAAAAGGCTGACCCTCTACCCGAAATACCGGAGAAATTTCCTACAGAAACCCCAATCCGAAGGTCCTCCACAATGGACTGCGTCCTCTCTCCCAGTTACTACGCAGTCTCTATAAGCTCTAGCTCCGCAACAAACCCAAACGATGAAACGACTCACAAAATGCTGAAAAAAAAACCTTGCCCGAGCAGGCACTCGAAGTCCCCCAGGGCCAAGGGTGAGATCTCCGCACGGAGACACTCGATGCACTAAACAGTGCAGCAAATAGGCTAAATAGCCAGCATGATCAAGAAGACAAAAGTCTTACTCTAAAATCATCAACTCAAGAATGAATGAAATAAGGAGGCTCCTCCATCTTTTATAACATTGGTTTCCCTCCAAAACCCAACGTAGACTCTCTCTCTCCTCCACATCCTCATCCTTATTTACGCAGAAGCTTCTAGAGTGTACATAGGCTACCTCCTCTATGTGGTGTTAGGCCCCCCCTTGAATCCCACTTAATTCACAACGTTGTGCTACTAGGTGGATGTCTTATTTCACTTAAGTGAGTTAGATCCTCTTCACTTACTTTTTATTTATTTACAAACTATAGACGAAAAACTAAACAAAATAGAATATTCCAATTAGCTGTCGCTAATTACCAATATTACAGTTCCCCCTAGAAAAAATTTTCTTTTCCTCAAGCAACTGAAGTTATGGATGCTGCAAAATTTTCTCGCTCCCCCAAGTGGCATCCTCATCTCGCAAATATTGCTTGCCCTCAAGTAATCGAAATATGTGGGCCACTCTGTTGGCCCACCGCAACTGAGACCCAATGCCCAAATCCCATAAAAACCTCTGGGTGCTACTATGTACTTGTGTCAAACTGCTCGGAATAGACCCCTCAATGCTGGGATCCCAAACTCATCTCTCACTATACCAGCGAACAAACAATCCTCCTGGATCCCAATTCCACCATGGCCAATCATCGCCCAAGTCCCACGGCCTCGGCTGCGCACTACCTCTAGCTATGACTGATGCTCTAAGAGGTGAAGACCACATCTCCTGATGTGCTATATCTATGATGGTGTAAGCTGCCCCATCAACTATGTACAAACTCATCACCTCCCTCCAATCCAATCCCTGACTAAATCCAATGTTGATTCTTCTCTCCTGAAATTGGGAAGGAGTCCTGAAGTAATGACAACTAGTGCCCTCCTGCCAACTGGAGTCTGTAACATCTACTATGTCTAAGGGCCCCTACTCCACTGTGCCCGCCACGAAAAATACTATACCATCAAGAGGGTACCAACTCATTATCTCCCACCAGTCCATCCTGGAAGAAGGATCTAATGTAGAAAAAACAACTGCATATGGAACATGCCTAGAGTGTTGCCGCCAGCCCGTAATCAACTCCCACTGCTCTGCCCTGCCTGCCAGTGAAAGATGCCTATAGAAGGAAGCCCCTCTCTCTATAATGGGCAAAAGTGGGCAAGATATACTGCAAGCTCCATCGATGTACTCCTGGAGAGTGCTACCCACTAAAACACTGTAGCTCTGCTAGCTGCATGTACGTTTACCTGCACCTCATCCTTGTGTCGACCCACAGACGGATGCTCCACCATATCCAACGGATCCTCCCACTTCGAATCAGGAATGTCATGCTCCCGCTATCAACTAGTGCCCTGCAGAATAATCCCATCAATCTACAACACCTCCAAAGGATATGGATCTACAACTGCTGTCACCGTACTCGATGTTAGTGCATCTGACCATCTCACCTCAATGGTTGACCCCAATGTTAGCTGCATATCCCTCATCGACTCAATGTGGCCACCCATCTGGCTCTCCCCCAAAGGAATATCATGTCTGATGTGAATAATGTCCTCCTCTATCATCTCAGGCTCCATCACCTGCTGCTCTAGCTGAATTTTCACAAGTGACCCTTCACCTAGAGTATCTCCGGCAGAGTCCCGTGACTGCTCACCATGGACACTGGAATGCAGCTCTGGTCTACTGTCACCATCTCTGCATGACTGCTTTCGCTCCCCAGAAGCGTCCTCAACTGATCCTATGGACTCATATGAAAAAGAGTCCTCACCCTGGCATACAGAAGGAATTCCCTTCTGTTCTACCTCTGCCACCTCATCTGCATTGAATATGCCATCCACCCTCTCGATAAAGTGTCGATACAATGTCTAGAGCCTAGACACATACTGGGATGCAACCTTTACTATACCTAGTATCCTCTACTCATGCATGATCTCTACATGCCCTGAGGGAAAAGTGACGCATGTCTCCCTCATGATCTGCTCCTCAAGAGTAGGTTCAGCAATGACTGATGTGCCACCCCTGTAGAGAATCATCTCATCCCTTAACCTGTCGCTGTCAACTAGCACCCCAACCCATTGCCACTGCTGAGAAGTCTCTCCCCTAGTGTGTTGAGTGCCATCCAAATATCTTAGGTGAGCCTCGCACACCCCGCTACTCATGCCCAAAGTGCCATAGGACAACAAAAAATTTGGCTGTGCCCGTGAGTGACGTAGAAGAGGGTCGGGTGCGTGAGTCCCCACAGATACCACCAAGTATCGCTCATCTATCTCCACATCGATCCTGGGCGAACTAATCCCAAAGGTAAGCCTGGTGTCCCTATCCGTGAGTCCCCCTAGACGTAGTACTCTAAAACCCTATTGTGCAGCTCTGTATGCCCTCGCATACAACCAATCATCCATGTACCCCTCGACAAGCCACTGCACACTGAGGCATACCCCTGTACACTGTTAGGTACCCCTTACTACTGTTGTACCATCTGGTGCCTTGCCTGTGTCAAGGCATAGGTCACTCCTCACATGTTCTCAATGTGATGTAGGACACTCCTACTCCACAATGTAGTCCCACACACTACGGTACACCACCACGCAACTCCATGTCCACCGGTAGTCTACTGCTCAATGTTAGAGGCCCCCAGACATCCTTGGATGTGATGGCCTAGAGTTGTGCCTCTACGTGTCAAACAACCCCCAATCGGTATCATCATCTCCACCGTCGCATTGCTATACCCACCAATGAATGGATCATCACTCCAAACCCTCCCCGAGGGGTCCGAGAAGTGAATCTCCTTATGTGTCATTAGTGATACCATCACTTCTCAACTTTGCTGTGTCTTCTATGCCCCACACAAAGGTGAAGAATCCTTGGCCCCATACAAGGTGCCATCTAGTGGTCTGCCAATGCCACCTCCTTCGACAAGCTCCTGCCAAGGTATGTTGACCACCCCATGATCCCGTGTATAAGTGTCATACCAAGACAACCCAAGGAGTCTGCCCATAAATTGGTTGGCCACTGGGGCTGACCAAAAATCCCCTAGCCGATGCCCATGCTCTACTGCTAGGCCAACTGTATCCTCCAAGACATAGTTAACGGACCTGCCTGGGAAATCATAGGTAATCCTGCCTAGACCCCAATGCCAATCTGGGGTTCTTGTAGTCCCAGCACCTGGGAACTCCTGTTGAACTACACCCAAGTCCACCAACATCTCCATAACACACTCCACTAGATAGTAACTCAAAATATCTTGCCATCCAACCTCAACATGTGGATGCTACACTCTGTGCAACCCTAATCGTCTTATCCTACTAACCAAGTCAACATACGAGATCTGACTAGGTGACTCCGTCTCTCTCTCTCCAATGGGAAGAGGTGTCCCAACAACACTGTTAGTCCCATCCATGCATGCCTGAAGGGGAATGATTTGACTCTCCAACGTGCCCTCTGTTTGTACCATTAGGGAATCCAATCATTCCCCAATGTGGGCCAACTTGGCTGCCAACTCGGCACAAGCCACTCTCATGCCCTCCAGCTCCTTGTCCTGCAACAAAATGGCCTTCCGTACTGATGTGGCCTTCCCTTTCAAAACTCTAAGGTCTGCCCGAAGTCGATGATACCGCTGTCTGCGACCATCATCCAATACCTCTATATTTCCTAGTGCCTCGTTGAAGGTGGATACATCTCTTGACACCACGGCCATTTGTCGTGTGCTGCTACCACCCGAAGAATCGGACACGACTCTAGTCATCACCTAAATGGATGGCTCTACTGGGGTAGGCTCTACCTTCTCCACTACGATATCAACCAACATGGTCATAGAGGTCTCCAATGAGGGTGAGCCCTGTGTCACACTAGGTGTATCCTCGAACACCCTGCAATCTTGTGTGCCCTCATCCTCCAAGTGTGAGGTAACCATTTTGATGGTTTCCCCCTCTGATACTCGGTCAAGCTAGAAAGAGGAATCCAAATTCTCCACCTAAGCTTTTTACGAATGCTTGGATGACCCATCAAATGTCGGTAAATGGAATCTACCCACTGTGCACTACAAGCCCCTGTCATGTGAGTGCCTGTTCCCTCTGTGAAATTTGCGAGGTCTGTTATCCCGCTGGAGCTGAACAAAATATCTGAATGGAAGGGCATCCCTGAAATCCTGCTCATATGCCTGATACTTGATGAAATAATCACCCATGTGGCCAAGATTTGGCTCCTGCTGTGCTCCTGCCCCTGTGTCTGCACCCAGAAAAGTGGGAATAGTGGAATGTGTGGGTGTATGTGATGCCATATACTGAGTGGCATCATGCTCTGGCAAATGGTGGGATGTGCCTGATCCCTCGCCAATCTGGAAACCCCTTGGGGTTTCACGGTGTCTAGCCTCCACAGCGGTGAATCTCTGCCCCATCACCTCAATCTGCCTCGACAGATCCTATACTGATTTGAGGAGCATCTCCCCAATTCTCTTTTTATCATCATCACCTGCCATCGACTCCTCCTGCTCTGTGTCTACATCCTACTCCTGTTCTGCATCTATCACAGGCTCCTCATGTTCTGTGTCTACAGGCTCCTCCAGAAACTGCACTACTGCTCCAAGAATATACTTCTACCTGACTTCAGCCTCTGATTTACGCACAAAAAACTGCTCAGAAAATTCTAAGAATTTGGGAAGGTGATCCTTGCCCAAAACCCATAAAAACCCAGAAATGGTTTCCTCTAATTCCAACGTTCAAAATTTGACCCTCTTCCAATTTCGCTTTTTAGCACTACAACTGCTACTTGTCAATCGTTGCTCTCCAAACTATTTGGCCTCTGTAAGGTCTCTTTCATGATGTCATAGACCACAAGCTGAGCGAGAACTATGCTCTGATACCACTGTAATATCCCATTTTGGGGATATCTCTAAAACACGACAAAACTCCAACCAGAGATAGACTGGGAGGGAGTTTACCAGATATTTCACCTCTGAAAAGAGGACAAGATCCGAAAGCTACTTTGCCCTTTCCAGACTCTATCTAGGAGTGAAATATAAACACACCAAGTGGTATAGAACTAGAGCGCTCAAAATAATAATGCAGCAGACATATAATAGAAAGAGAATACAACAACTACGGCAACTCAACCAGAAAACATAGAGAGAAAACGATGAGCCATTTTATTAATCTGAGAAATGTAATGAGGTACAAGAGGCGATCTTGAGCCAGGAAAGTGAGAAAACACTCTGAGAAAAGAGAAGGAATGGCTACTCTGTGAACTGCATCCCAGCTGCTGAAATAATGCCGTGTAGCTGCTACTGCTGGAATCAACTCAAGATTAGGGGTTGATCCCCTTGTCGGAACAAGCTGAAAATCAGAAAATCTCCTCTCCTCGACAACCACGAAAAGATCCACAAACCATTCTAACAATGGCCAACCCCAAAAATCACCTGAAACTACCTCCCTAGTGAATTATGTTGGCCTCCAAGGCACTGCGCAGTGGCTAGATAGAAACCGCTGAAATACTGCCACAAACTCCGCCAAAAACCTCCGATTGGCAAAGGCTGACCCTCTGCTCGAAATCCCAGCAAAATCGCCTGCAGAAACCCCAATCCGAAGCTCCTCCACAATGGACTGTGTCCTCTCTCCCAGTGACTACGCAGTCTCAATAAGCTCTAGCTCCGCAACAAACCCAAACAGTGAAACGACTCATGAAATGTGGAAAAACTAACCTTGGCCCAGCAGGCACTCGAAGTCTCCTTCCTCAAGAAGACAAAAATATTAATCCAAAATCTTCAACTCAAGAATGAATGAAATGAGGAGGCTCCTCCATCTTTTGTAACGTTGGTTTCCCTCCAAAACCCAACGTACCCTCTCTCTCTCCTCCACATCCTCATCCTTATCTGCACAGAAGCTTCTAGAGTGTACATAGGCCCCCTCCTTTACATGTGTCAGGCCCCCCCTTGACTCCCACTTAAGCCACAACGTTGTGCTACAAGGTGGATGTCTTATTTCACTTAAGTGAGTTAGACCCTCTTCGCTCACTTTTTATTTATTTACAAACTATAGATGACAAAGTAAAAAAAATAGAATATTCCAAACAGCTATCGCTAATTAGGAATATTACAGTGGAATGGGTACCAAATTGAACTTTAGTACCACATACCATCCTCAAACAGATGGAAAAACATAAGGGACCAATCAGATCTTAGAGAAATGCTACGCATGTAGGTTATGGACATACCTAGAAGATGGGAAGATTTTTCGGCATTATGTATAATTTTCATATAATAATAATTATCAAGTTTCAATAAATATGAGTCATTTTGAATCATTATATGGCATAAAGTGCCACACACCGCTTAGATGGAGTAAGCTAGAAGATAAGTAAATTCTTGGACCTAATGCATTGCAGGAGATGGAAAGAAATGTGAATAAAATACAACAGAATATTAAAACAACTCAACAGAAACAAAAAAGCTATGTAGAGAAAAACAAAATTTATAGAGAATTCAAAGTGGTAGACCATGTTTAGTTTAGGATTAAGCCTAAAAACAATACATTATATACAAGGAGTTTTGCTAAGTTAGAACCATACTACTGTGAAGCATTTGAAGTTCTAGAAAGAGTGGGGCTAACATCTTATAAATTGGCTCTACCTAATCACATTAAGGTTGGAAATTTTTTTCATGTTTCGTTATTGAAAAAGTATGTACATGATCCTACTCATGTAATTGATTGGAGTGTGATACATGTGGTAACAGAAGGGGAATTTCTTTGAGAGTCCCTTTGTATACTGGCATAGGAAGAAATTGAGCTCCAGAATAGGACGATAGCTAGGGTGAAAGTGAAATGGAGGAACTTTATACCTGAGGAAGCTACTTGGAAGTGAGAACAGTAATTGAAAGAGAGTTATCCATCCCTGTTTGAAAAGAGAACTGATATTTTTCAACACCGAGGACTGTGTTTTGTTTTAGAGGGGGAATATGTAATATCCCTATTTTCACTGCTTTTATTAGACGTTTGAAAGTTCTAAAGGTTAAGTGAACCAAAAGGAAAATTATATGTGTGGACATATTATATTTTTTAAATTAATAAATGTGAAATTTTAATTATTTTTCAATGACTAGAGTATATTGGAGACAAGGATTTCAAGTCCATGAGGATAGCATTAAATCCAAATACTTTCCCAAATTATCGAAAAATCGTTGGAAAAAATAAAATAAATTTAAAATATTAGATTGGAGATTAAGATCTAAAATGTACCTCACTAAAGTGGAAAGTTACTGAGAAGAGGTGAAATAAAACTACAAAGAGGAAAAAGCTAGTTTTAAAGAGATTTTGTGGAAGAAACCAAAAGGAAAGCCTAGGCTAAGGGAAAACAACATCCCAATTTAATTAAACGTAGTTATAAAAACATGTTGAGCGAAAGAAATATTAAATAAGCCATTCCTCGGTAGACAAGAGGTTTTCTACACTATGGATGAATTAGTCTCTGGCCGGGGGAGATGTGGAGATAAATCTCAAGGTTGGGTGGCAAATAGTCTTACAAGAATTGGTATGCATAATTAATTTAATTTTGTTTTATGATTATGTCGTTATGTTGAGATTTATAGTAATGATGATTTATGTAGAAATATATGTGGAAATAATCTTATATGTATTATTAAATAGTATAATAAATTTATGTTAATTATAAGTTATAGTGTCTAATGTATTTACCATAACATAATATAATAAATATAATTTAGCTCTATATAGTTACATATAAAAATTAAATTAGTAAACCAACAAAAAAAATGTTTAAACCCAAGTAGCAGGGCATAAATATACTAATAGGTTGAAAGCATCTAATTATTAAATGCAGAAAATACATCAATAAAGGTGGAAATGATGTAAGACCCATAATTAATATAATTATTCTATAAATAATAATGAAATAGAAATTTAAATACATCAAGAGATAATTTTCAATCTCAAAAAAAGCATGATTGTACAAATTAAATCTAAATACCTTTGTTGCACATTAATAGAAAAGTTGCACATAGCTATTCATTCTTATGCTTGAATAATAAATCAAATATCAATTACATATTAAAGTACTAGAGGATAATGCAACAAAAATATTAAAAATAAGCCTAAGTAGTTCCTCAAAGAATAGTGTCATAATATTTTCTCAAATTAAATTTTGAATAACTAACAGATATATATTTATAAGCCATAAAGGTAATTATTTAAAATAAAATAGACTTCTATAAATTAATACAGAGTCATTACAAACATGTATATGTGTATACATAAATGGTAACTGGAATTCAACTATATTGAAATTAAAGACCATATTACATAATCTCAATTAACCATTGGCTCCATCCATGATGGATTTTATGGTATGACTAAAATAAATGGATCTGTAGTATAACGAAATAAGCTAAACCACATGAAAATAAGCATATGTGAATTGGGAATATATATACTTCTTTATTGATGAAAAAAATTATGAATTATATACATAATTGAAATTTAGTTCCCTATAAAAAAATTATAAAAAATCCTGGCTGCGCGCGCTCATGCTCGACGTGCTGCTGCCCTAGCAGCGCCTGGTCGGTGCCCGCCTCCCCACCATGGATCCCGGTGGAGGTCCTGCGGCCTCCCCTCCTTCCCCGGAGCTCGCTGCTTTCATTACCCTCGTTGCTGGCTTGGGCAATCGCCCCCCTTCAGGATCCCAGCAGAAATTTGTGAAGAAACTGGCCAGTATTCCCACGGTCTCTTTGCCTGTGGAGGAAACATGCAGATATGCCCTGAATCTGGCAGAGAGGGGCCTTATTGGCCAGTTCACTGGGCTTTGGCCCTCCCCGAAGGCTGTCGAAGACTAGGTGAATAGGAATTGGATTCCCCTGGTAAAGGAGAACATCAAGAGTCATTTCGTGGGGAAAGGCTTTTTTGTCTTCGTCTTTGATAATGTGGAAGATAGAAGTTTGATCTTCCGAAACGGGCCATACTTTATGGGCCCTCGAGGTCTCTATCTGAACAAGTGGTCGCCAGACTTCGACCCCGCTCAGGATGTGCCCACGGCAGTGCCAGTCTGGGTGAGACTCCCCCACCTCCCCCTCCACTGCTGGAATCAGAGATCTCTACAGTCGATTGGCAACGCCCTTGGGAAATACATTGACCAGGCGCCAAGGAAGGATTAGTACTCCTGCGCTCGCATTTGTGTCGAAGTTGACCTTGAAGTCGGGCTGCCTGAAGCCATCAAGCTCACAGTAGCAGATTGGTCTCATATTCAGGAGCTTGACTACGAACAGCTCCCTTTCAAGTGCCGACATTGCCATGAACACGGGCACTTCGCCAGGTATTGCAAAAAAAAAATGAAGAGCTAGCAGAGAAAGAACAAGGAGAGCACTGGCACCAAGTCAAGAAGACATCAAACAGCAGACAGAATAACAAAAACAAGGGCAAAGGAGCGGAGAACAAAGCCGGGCAAGAAAACGCAGACAACCAAACAGCAGGAAGCAAGGACAAAGACAGAATAGAAGCAGATAAGAACCCCTTTGAATCTCTAACCCCACAGCCAGACCTTCCAGAAGCAGAGACGGATGGACCAACCCCGCCGAACAACAACACAGCTCCAGAAACTGGTATCATCTTAATCCCCTCTCAAGGTAACACCTCCTCCCCTTCTTATGCAGATATTATTAAGTCTAAAAAGAAGAACACAGAAACTATGGGATCCTCGGATGATGAGACCTTTGAGAGGCCATCCAAGAGAGCTGGTAGGAAATCTAATAGAGAAACTAGGGAAGAGGAATCTGAAAGACAAAAAACCCTAGGAAGTCAGTCCACCATTGAGATGACTCTAGGAAGGAATACCAGACTAAGGACCCCCAAGGGGGGTGGACCTATCCCCTCCAGTTTTAAATGATGCAGATAGTCTCTTGGAACTGCAGGGGTTTGGGGAATCCCAATAAGGCAGAAGCAATCAAAGATCTACTGAAAACGGAATCCGTAGACATCCTAATGCTTCAAGAGACAAAAATAGAGGGGGAGCATCTTCTGAACATAAGCAACAATAAGTGGAAATTTGACTCAGGAAAGACAATCAGTGCAAGAGGAACAGCAGGGGGAATAGGCACCTTCTGGTCTCAAAATATTTTTTCACTAGAAAGAACCCATGAATCTCAACACTGGATCTTTACTGAACTTAGACATAAAGCAAGCAACACAGTTCTGGCACTGATCAATTTATATGTTCCAGTACATTATGAGGAAAAGAAAGAGTGCTGGAAGTCACTCTCAGCCTTTCTAGAGCTTCACCATCTGCAAAATTTAATTTTAGGAGGAGATCTGAATATTGTGCTAGATCCTAATGAGAAGAGAGGAGGGAGCTCTTCAAGGGATCCCTTCCTTCCCATTGTAGAAGACCTTATTACACAGTGGGACCTCGTAGACTTCAAGCCTGTTAAAGGAGCTTATACCTGGACCAATAATAGGACAGCGGGAGATCACATCTCAGCAAGATTGGACAGGTTCCTTTTCAGTAGCACCATTATGCTGGACAACAGAATTGTGCTAACTAAGATTCTACCAAAACTAACATCTGATCATAAACCAATTTTATTGTGTATCAAAGATGAAGAAGACCTAGGCCCTCTGCATTTTCGGTTTAACCCTCTCTGGGCAGAAATAGATGGGTTCCACGAAACAGTGCAATCTGCCTGGAAAACTGAGATCACGGGCTCTCCTAGCTATGTATGGGAGCAGAAGATAAAGGGTACAAAAAAGGCTCTAAAAGATTGGATTAAAAAAGCCAATAAAACGCCCACTTCTCAGAGAAAAGAGGTTGTTCTTCAGCTGGAAGAATTGCAATTCGACATGGAAAAAAAAGACATTTCTCCAACAGATCTATTAGTGGAAAACAATGAGCAAAGGAGAGTTTACCATTCTTTCAGAAACGAAGAGCAGTACTGGCGCTTGAAGTCCCGCAGCCTTTGGTTAAAAGCTGGAGACAGAAACACTGCTTACTTCCATAAATAGTACAGGGCCAGACTTTCAAAAAATCATATCAACGAAATCACTTTAGCCAATGGTCAGGTATGCAAAGGTTTCGAACAAATCAAGGCAGCAGCAGAGGGACATTTCCAGAATCTACTCACTGCTGAAGGAAATGGGAGTGAGGACGACATTATCGAATTCCTATCAAGTATTCCGAAGTTGGTCAACCCTGAAGACAACAACTGCCTGTTGACACCAGTCTCGGAGGAAGAAATCCATAAGATAGTGTGGTCAATGGAGCAGGATAAAGCTCCTGGCCCCGACGGATTTTCAATACATTTTTACAAAATTTTCTGGGAGCTAATTAAATTCGATCTGCTAAAAATGACCCAAGGGATCTTGAGAAAGGCAAAGGTGGGTGGGGGAATCAATTCCACATTCCTTTCCCTAATTCCCAAGGAAGCAAACCCTGGATCTTTTGATAGATATAGGCCAATCTCACTATGTAATGCCTCCTATAAGATTATGGCCAAACTCCTGGCAAACAGGCTTAAACCTCTCTTGCAAAAGTTGATCTCTCCAGCTCAAGGTGGATTCGTGCAAGGTCGTCACATTCTGGACAATGTCATACAAGTCCAAGAAGCTCTGCACTCCAGTCACGCCCGCAAAGAACAAGGTATGCTCATTAAACTAGATATGTGTAATGCTTTTGACAGAGTTAACAGATCCTTCTTGTACAGGGTGCTCTCCGCCTTTGGGTTTTGTCAAGAGTTCATAAATTTGATCAAAGCCTGTATAGAAAAGACCTGGATTGCCCCATTGATTAATGGCAGACCGGCGAACTTCTTTCTGGCCACCAGAGGGCTGAGACAGGGCTGCCCTCTCTCCCCCTTCCTCTATATTCTCATGGCGGACTCCTTAAGCAGAAAGCTCACCAAAGATAAAAGCAATGGTAACAGCCCTGGTATAAGAATCGCAAATGGCATTGAACCAGTGAATCATGCCTTATTTGCTGATGACTCGATTCTGCTTGGGGGCGCATCTGTCAGAGTGGCAAGCTCCTTCAGAAATACTCTCCAGAAGTTCTGCAGTATTTCCGGAGCGCTAATAAGTGAGAAGAAGAGTGCTGTTTATGGTTGGAACACCGATCAATTCACCATTAACAAAATTGCCAACGACCTGGGCTTCATTGGCTTTGCTGAATGGGACAAGCTGAAGTATCTGGGATTGCCAATCACGCTTAGATCCAACCGAAATCAACTCTGGGAAGATGTCATAGCGAAGTTTAAGAAGAAAATTAGCGCGTGGGGAGGATTCTGGCTCTCCACGGGGGGCAAACTCATTCTTGTTAAGGCGGTCCTATCAGCATTACCGACTTACCAGGCAGCATTGATGCTCGCCCCCAAAGCTATCTCAGATCAGAATGCTCGACTCATTCGTAATTTTTTGTGGAAAGGAGGCCGCGGCAACCAAAGCAAATTCCATTTGATCAACTGGGATACTGTGAGACGGCCCATTCTGGAAGGAGGTTTGCAGATATGAGACCCCCAGAATGCTAATCTAGCACTGGGTGGTAAACTTCTGTGGCAGTTAATCAAGAATCCTCAACATCCGGTTAGCCAAATCTTCAGAATTAAATACCTGCAGAATCGACCTCTGTCCCTTTACACAGCTGAAAATCTTTCAAAAGCATCGCAAGTCTGGAAACTCTGCAGCAGAGGCATTCCCTTCTTCATTTCTCATTTATACAGAGTGCTAGGAAATGGGGAAAATATCAGGATTTGGAGAGACAGCGTTCTGGGCTACCCTCCTCTTAACGAATCCAATGACTTTGCAGAACTTAGAGACTGGCTCAAAGCGCAAGGAATTAGGAAACTGATCGATATCTCTGTCTGGGACACCAATGGAAATTAGACACAATGGAACATTCCCAGGCCACCAGCGCACTTGCTCTCTCAGCTTGCTCTATTCAAAAGAGCAATCACTGACTTTGCCCCGGTGCACTTAGATGATGCAGATCAATGGGGCTGGGGGAAAACTGGGGTCTATACAGCAAAGCATGGATACCTTCAACTTCAAAGTAGGAAAGATTCTACTCATCCTGGGGCTGTTTGGAAACTGATTTGGGATAATCTTAGCATTCCCAAAATAAAATTCTTCTTCTGGATCCTGTTTCAAAACAAAATCTTGACCGGAGAAAACCTTTGCAAGAGGAATATTGCAGGTCCCCACCGCTGTGCTCATTGCAAAGCAGCGCTGGAAACTACAGGTCATCTGTTCCTGGAATGTGACTTCGCGAAGGAGGTTTGGTACCTCTTTCTAGCTGGTCTGAATGTGCACACTCCCACTCACTGTACGATTGAATCCATGTTTCTCTCATGGAATGCTGCTTATCCCTACAACATTGTCAGCAAATCTTTATGGCAAAAGGTGTGGAAAGCCGCTCCCAAATATGTTTGCTGGAAGATCTGGCTGGCCAGAAACGAAACCATCTTCAACAATAAAGAAATGACAGCAGCTAAAGTGGCAGAACAGGCCAAATCCCTCCTTCTAGAGACCTTGATCCACTCACAGATCAAAGAGGATCATACTCTTCGGCCCGAAGAAAGGTTGTGGTTAGCTCCTTTCACCGGCAAGATCAGCTCCTCAGCAAATCTTCGCACTACCTACATGGAAAACTGGCAGATTCGCATTCCGGAGGACAGATTTCACCAGTGGTGGAAATCTCAAGGAAAGCACGCTGTCTTCTTTGATGGTGCCTCAAAGGGCAATCCGGGAAGATCGGGTGCAGGCGGGGTGATCTATTACCCCAATGGAAACAAAGAAGAATTCAGTTGGGGTCTAGGACTGAAATCCAACAATCAAACAGAAATCTTAGGTTTATGGAAAGCATGTCAAATGGTCAAAAACGCAAATCCAAGTGAAATAGCAGTCTTTGGAGACTCAGAGGTGATAATAAAAGCAATAGTCAGCAAGAAGGATCTCAAGAATCCGGTGCTCAATAAACATCTAGCCAGAGTTAACAGAATACTGAGGGACATTCCCTCAGTAAAAGCCTTCCACATACTCAGAGATCTAAACCAGGAAGCTGATTGACTGGCCAATATCGGTTGTTTGCTTCACGAAGGAATGATAAGCCTAAATGCTGAAGCTCCGCACATAACCATTATTCCTTGAAAGGCTCATGGCGAATTTGATGTAATTGCTGCTCTGAATGAGAATCTATGTATACTGGCTGCATAGGCTCTGCCATATCAGCACTTTTTTTCAATAATATAACCGTTCTAGTTAAAAAAAAATAAATTTAGTTCCCTATAGTTAGGGTTATTGTGACAAATTTTCATCTTTGTGGATGAAGAAAATAATTTGGGGAAAATCAACGTAATAAACCCTACAACAAACGATATTTAATTGAAGAAACCTTATTCAGTATAAATTATTGAATTCGTCAATAGGAAAGAAATGTAATTGTTAAACGAATGAATTGTCTCAAACCCAAAGAGGAGTTCCTTGTAGAAATAGAGTTCGTAAATCAAATAAATTCCTCACAGGAAGAAACAAAATTATAAAAATGAATTGAGGAGCAGTACGCTTAATAAATTTAGCCATTTCAATTGACATAGTTACCATAGACAGACTTTGTCTTCGTTAAATGGTGGAAAAACTATTTACACACCTCGTAATTACGTAATTTCATTACCTGAGGGTTTTGATGAATAGAGGCGATGAGGAAGATTAAAATACATTTATTAACAAGAATCCCTGCAATCACAGAAATAAAAAATAATTAGTTTTAGAAGGAATAAACTGAAATTAATAAAATGAAAATCAACGAGTGGCAGGAATAAATCAAACTAGGAAATTATATTTACCTGATGTAGATTATGTAACAGTAAGTAGATAAACAATATGTGAGAATGCATACTCGCCTGGGTGGTGAACCAGATCCAAAGCCTTACCTAGAATTTCAAAATGTGAGTGAAAATTGAAAAAATGACAAGCCATCAGAAGCCTCACAAAGAAAATGGAGGGAGAGGATACGAACTCATCTCCACCGTTAATGTGGCATTAATATCAGGTAAAAGAAATAAAAAATATCAACCAAGCCATGTGAAAAGTTAATGGACAAAGTACAAATCCATGAAAACGTGATAGCCTTTAACAAAGGAATTTCATTAAAGAGGTGCTAGAAATTTATTGTAGGGATACGATATAATCCCAATGCAGATTTTCAAATATCAAAACAAGATATTTTAACATTAGCCAACTATATCATATATTATTTAAATAAATTTAGGCATCGAAAGTCCAACATAATAAACCAAAGAAACATCATAAGAAATACATAAACACATGTAACACTATTGTATTATATTCAAATTAATGATAAGGTTGAGAAATCAAATTTTAGTTCAAATAGGGCTCTAAGGATTATGCAATCTAGTAAAGTGGAATGTCGTCTGATATTCATTATCAACAATATCCATATATCATTAGAGTAGTAATGTTATTTAAATTAGTCGTTGGGCTAAGTGCTAGGTCCATACATGGACATATAGCCTTGATTGTTAATCTTAAAATTTATACTAACCAGGTTAAAAGAGATTTTACAAGTGGTATTTATGAGTAAGAGTATTGAAAATCATTGAAAGGGGAAATATTTGATAATAAGTATAATGTTAGAATATAATTATATATTCTAATAGAAAAAATTACCGCGATTATTCTTAAGGTTGTTATCTTACTAGCATTGCTAGAAAATGCATAATATTATGAAGACATAGATTAATAGTAAAATAAATTACTCCTATAATAGAAGTTATGTTCATTGAAGGAATGTCACAAAAGACGGTAAAAACTAAAAGAGAAATTGTGGAATCATGAGGGTTGGTCAAATCATAATTGGCAATAGAGTTTTATTTT
Source organism: Pinus albicaulis (assembly GCA_034641835.2). Classification (NCBI taxonomy): domain Eukaryota; kingdom Viridiplantae; phylum Streptophyta; class Pinopsida; order Pinales; family Pinaceae; genus Pinus; species Pinus albicaulis. The sequence continues at coordinate 1,328,988,650 of CM076580.1, forward strand.
GTTCAGAAATAATCATGTCGTTATAGTAATTGTTAATGGCAGAAAGTACACGTGTTTAAATATCATAATATGTCGAAATTAAATAAAGTAAATGAAGAAAAAGTAGCATAAATGGTGTAAATAGTTTTTTTTTGGGGGGTAAGTAGAGCTATTACAGTATTGGTCTATACAAAGGTAGATATTACAGACACTATTCATATAAGAACAGAAAAATGAAATGGAAAATTAAGATTTAATAGAGCATGAGTGGGCCTTTCTTTCGAATACAGAAAGCCTAGTTGAGTTGTTTCATTTCCTAGTGGTGCTTGATCTGGTTGTGTTGAGCTTGATCCCTTCGATATTTGTAATGTTAAGCCTTTCCATTATTATCATGATCCTTCTAGTAAACATAAATGAAGGGATCATTCAAGCCTCCAAAAATAGATGTACGGTGCTCCCACTCAACAAGAATATTCTCATTGTAGGTGTTTTATTAGTTAAGTGAGATCTCTCCCTCAGTTTGGAACTCAACATCATTATGGATATCCATGTTTTGTGCTATTTTTTCTTATTTTTGGGTGCTATGGATGCAAACAATTTCTTTTTCTTTTTCTAAGACTATGGGTGACCAAGATTGGAGGGTATGTGTCCTTGATGAGTATAATCAACAAATTTTGTCTTGTCATAGGAATTTGAGGAATTATAAGGGGAGGAGGTAAAAATGAATAGATTCCACAAATTCATGCACATATGGTGTAACACCCCTAGTTTTATGTTTTTCAATTTAGATATTTGAACTTTTATCCAAAGGGGTGTGGGCCCAAATGGAAAATTATTGTGTGGATGTAATTAATTATTTAATTATGAAAAATAAATAAAATATTTCTGTGCATATTGACGAAATGAGATTTTGAGATCACTTGCCAAATCCATAAGGTATGGAAAGAGGCTAAGACTTTCCCCAAAAATATTTCAAGAAAATCCTTGAAAGAATTTATTTCTAATTTAGATTTTTGAGGAAAAATCTAGATTTTCCCCAATGAGGTGGAGAGTTGTTTGGAAGAGGTAAAAAGCTGGAAAAGCAGAAAGAAAAATTAAAAGTCCCTAAATAAGGGAAACCTAGGAAAATAGGAATAAAAAAACCCTTTAATTATGGACACATAGCTAGAAACAGGCTTTGGGGAGCATAATTTTAAATAATCTACTGCAGAACAGATTGGAGTTGGTCTGTTCTAGGAGATGATCTCAGCTCGAGGGTGATTTCTAGAGATAGAGGAACTGTAAGGTTGGGAGGACCGGTCATCAAAGAAGTGGTATGGATACAAATGCTAGGAGTAATTAAATTTGATGTTGATAGTTTATAGTGGAATGTGCTGTAGGGGTTATGGTTAATTTAGTTGTTGTGTTATGAAATTCCTTACTTTTAATAGAGTTAAATAGAAGAAATAATTCTTCTAAATTTCTGTATAGTAGTAGGAATAAATCCTAAGGAACACTATCAGCCAGAATCTCTAAACCATGGGTTGGCTTAGATCTGGAGATAGTATGAATGGTTCCCAGGAACAATTAAAAATTGTAATTTAATCTGCTTCTAGTATATAAAATTTAGTGACAGGGTAGTAAACAGAGAACTCTATTAAATGATTCTTAAGCAGACATTAATGGGTTTCTTGAGAAAAACTTATTATTCTATTGCTAAGAAAAAGCATAGAGATGAAAAAAATATAAATATAAATGGGAAACTATACTCCAGAAACTATAGTAGTGATGACATAAAGAATAAAATAAGAATTTACTTTATTCCACATGATTATTATCTTTCTATTTACTAGATAAAATATTAACTAGATGAGTTGCATGTAGACTAGGTATAAACAAGAAGCCTAAATCAATTTGACAATTTCCTACTTTTGAAATAGTATTGAAATGTTAATAGTGTACTCAAACTATCTCGATACTAGCAGATCTCTACAATATCAAAAGAGAATGAATGGTAGACAATCTCTGGAATATGGTCTAGAGTTAATTATCAGAACCACAGAACTGAGATTACCAAGGCAACAGTGATGTAACTTCCTGTAATAAAGAGCTACATTATAACTGGGATTGTTAATTTAGATATAGGAATTTTGTTGAAATAATTTTATACATCTTGAAAAAATAATGATGAATTTCTGTAGAGTAAAGACTACTCACTTAAGAATATATACATCTGGAAAATAAGTATATAAAAACATCTGAGCCCATAAAATAATAATAGCACATAATGTAATATTGTCCGTTCTTGGGTAGATTAAACCAAACCCTATGCTTGTAAAACGCAGGGTATACTTCAAGTTAAATAAATTGTCCGAATCACGGTGGATTCAATTACAGTATACATCAAATTAGAAGAAGGAAATTATAACATTTTTGAGGCAACTCCTCGACTCATTCTCGAGAACAACTTGTGAGTACCGACCTGAAATAGGAGTAATCGAGTGTTAACTCCTAAATGAAGGAATAGCTCTTTGCGAATAACCCTATCGAAATTGCCAATAATGTAAATTACCTGTAGCAATACACGACAATAAAAATATTAGAGACTGTCGTGGGAATATATGTAAATAATATTCTATATATATATATATATATATATATATATATATATATATCATAGTAATGCTAAGTTTAAACTTACTAATTCAAAGTAGGAAGGACTATTATGTAGCAGCTCTTACCTGAGATAGCTAACGAGGGCGAAAGGAGAAATCCTGACATTTCATCAACCAAAGCCGAAATAAAAAAATCGTGGGTTAATACCAAAATACAAGTTATGACAACAACAAAAAAAAAATTAAGTTACAGAGCAAAGTAGATTTGTACCTAAATGAGTTGATGAAGGATGCATTCTAATCTTGGATTAGACGAGAGCATTTCAAAATTTCGTAGAAGTAATGGTATAATCAGTTGAGTGCTGAGGACAAAAATCATCGCCTCAGGTTAACCAAAACATTACATACATGCATCGTATACCTACTGTGGGAGGTACAAACGTTAACTAGCATAAATAAAATCATTTTGAGCAACCACCTCTATGGAGTACACTCAGAAAACAAGTTCGTTTACTAGCCATATCAATCGAATAAAGCTCGGGGTAAAAACCCCATGCCGAACTATGCCAATTGTTAGTATGAATATTTTGTCGAAGCATAGAAAAAAAGAACACTTTAGCTAGGCATAACTGATAGCCCTAACATCAAATATGGTTGCCAATATCTTCAGATCTGCAGTTAGTTGATCAAGACAAGTGCTGCAAAAAACCAGATCTATGCATAGAAAGACATTAAGCAGTAAAATCAAGATTTTTCTCCATACATCCAATAGACAAGACAAGAACAATGTTTTTTGAAAGAATTTTTGTATTAAGTGCACCTGGGAGGAAAACAAGAAGGTGTATCCAATTCTCCTCAATGGGATGGGTTCTTTGAAGTCCTTAGCACTTCAGATTTAGAATCTCTCTCTCTTGTTGGTGTAGAAAACCCAGACAAAGATAGAACTCAAAGGGAGCTCACACAACAAATAATGAATAATGTGACCAAGTGTATAGATCCAGAGTGATCTAATAGGCAACAAAAGGTCAAGAATGGTATGAGAAACCCTCCTATTTATAACAAAATATTGGGTCATTCTAGATCTTGGTGCATGATTAAAATAACATTAACCAAATCTAGATCCACCTTTTATGGAATATTTTATTATATTTGTTGGAGGGAAAAAGTGTTTGACTTGAAAAAGTAAGTGATAAATGAATCTCATAATTCCGAGAGAGTAAGAGCAAAGTGAGATGCGTGCTTAGTACACGTCAACGTAGGTAGTAAGGGCACGATAATAATTGAAACAAAAATTACAGTGAAGGCTAATTTGGAAATGATTTTCCATCTATTTTAGAACCCTATACGGATCTAGATCGGCATCACCTTGCAGGTGCAAGCCGAGACAATGAAGATCAAATGTGTGTGTTAACTCAAGAAAATTCAAGAAACGTCATAAAATTTTGATTCAAGGTTAATATGACGCCTGTAAACGCAAGTAAAAAAACAAAGTAGGAACTTATGTCGACATACAGTAAATATATTATGACCCACTAAATAATTAAGCAATGGTAAGGGTGTAACGGAACGCTAGAACCCACATAACAACACAACCACCAGTCGAAAAGGAGGAGGATACAATATCATGACATAGTTTCTGAGGAAAGCTTAACGCGAAGCTAAGATCAGAAGAGGTAGCACGAAATTACCTGTATGGTTGAAATCTTAGCACTGGGAGGCTGACATCTTTCGTGTAAGAGCACACCGGATGACAAAAACCAAATGCCGAATTGAAATCAGGGGGCCTTGGCGTTCACTGATAAAAATTTTACAAAGTGGAAAATGAAAGTGCCGAGTGACAAATCAAACTCTATAAATGCGCCAAAACCTAATTCATCATGAATCCCCACCGTCCACGTGGAGGGCGATGCCCAAACCCGGACAAGGCCAAAGAAACGATCACCTCGAACCAAATCAAGAGCGTGGCAATACAAGCGATAAGATTTCAAACTGATTCCACAGTAAACATTTCCATCAACATTGTTACGGAAGGCCATGAAAAACAATGCTAAATTAATCTCTCATAAATGAAAGATGCCAGAAGTACAAAGGAAAACTTTCGAGGAGGGAAAGAAGGACCATCTACCAAAACGCACATTAAAGCAGTGGATAAATACACGTAGAAGAGTACTGGTGCCGTGGCGTTGCTTTGATATGCACACGAACCCTCATGGGTATCAACAAAACCGTGATCCGACGGAGTAGTTACAATCACAGAAACGATAATTGAACCTGGTTGATATATATATATATATATGAATACCTTTGTGAAAAATAAATGAAGAACTAATAAAACCAATGGAATTATATGCGCATACCATATGTATTGCCACCGTGAGTTAAGAGCAAGTCAACGATAAGAGAACCCACATTCTCTCCTAACATACGTGAGGATATTGATATGGTAATAAAAGGTGTCATGGTAAGTGCTTGGTGTTGAAATATCAACTCTTGCCTTTAAGAGAAATTAAAGGGTAATAATACCATAAATTGCAAACAAAAGGAGGTGTCCAATAAAAGAGAGAAATTTCATACCATGATGAAACAAATTCACAATATTAATACAAGTGAAGTTCATACAAATATACACAGTTGAAATTTTTTTTTCGATGCGAAATTGGGGAACATGACAACTACAAAGAGGTACATGAGAAAGTATGCATAGTTGAAAACCGGTATCTTGAAGAGGAGGGATCATGCAGAAATACATATAGTAATACAAATTATTGATACACAAATATTAGTTACTGTGCCAAGAAAGATTTATGTAAACTCATTTAGTAGTTATATATATATATATATATATATATATATATATATATATTACTACGAAATGGATAGAACAGAAGGATAAGCTATGACTAGTAAATTTATCAATTCCAGTGTATAAAATAAAGCAAGAAGTTACAGCAAAGAGAAAATATGATATGTATATTAACATTAAATAGAGATCTGAGAATAAACAGAGTCTATCATAAATCTGTTGACAAGAAATAGAAGCTGTATATATATTCTTCTGAAACCAAACTAATTAAACTAGAACATACTGTTCAATAATATATACCCAAAAACCATTATAACTTGAATTTATATAATTAGGATTTATAATCAAACCGAGTCTCTGTTAAAAAGTCCATTATTACCATTAATAATTCTATGACAATAAGAGCGGATTGTGAGGATGAGTTATAAACTAAACATGCGAAAGTGTGTCTATGCCTTGACGAAGATAATTTCGATACCGACCTAAAAATTAAAATGGGGAAACGAAGTTAACTTCGAACAAAAGACAGGTCATCCAAATACAATTTCGAATTAGCTCGGAAGCAGATTCGAGATTACCTGAAATAAGACAAGCACGAAGTAAGAATTATATTATAAATAGTTAAGAATATATTTCATAGCAAGGAGGTGCTAATTTTAACACAGGTCGACAAAAAAAAAAAAAATTACCTCGTAAGTTGAAACCCTCATTCCCAAACGACCTGCGAACAAATTGATTAAGGGGTTATAAATATAAATTTTGAAGACTATGAAGTCAAATCGAAGCGATGGAAACAATGGTTAAAAACAAAACTTAAGATGATGGGTATACCTATGGTATAGATTGCTGCATGAAATTAGGCTCCTAGAGCTCGGCACAACTCGGCTCGAAACAATATAAGTAGGGTCACAGGAAACCACACAAAATACTCCTATCAGAAATCGATTCAAGTGTTAACAATAAAATTATAGAGGAGGTTCTAAATGAAATAAGAGAGGTTAACGACGTTAATTAAAAATAAATGGAATAACCACTTCCCCACTACAAGAAGAACGTATCTCTACATACAGAGACTGAGTGTAAATATCAAATACAACAAAGCCAATTTAAATATGGAAATCATATAAATGAGGCTGAGATAGGCTTAAGAATTTTATGAAATTCTTTACATAAAATTAAAACCATGTGAACGATTGAATCGAAGGTATATATCGCCGAGGAGAACGAATACATGAATTCACTCACAAAAATCCAATTATCAGTACCAAACCATGGAAATGACAAAGTATATGTACCTGGAAGTGAATCATAATAAGTTATTCGAAACGCCGAAAGGCTTGGAATGCATAGCTCGTAGCTCCACCGGAATGGGCAGTGTCTCAATCTTCAAGAGGCAACGATGAAAATGAAAGGCCAAAGAATAGTCTTCGAACTAATTTAGGGATTAAATATGACTTGATCCAGCAACCCTAATTAGCCTCATATTATCTCAATCATCCATGTGTCCACAGATCGATGGTGTAGACCAGGATCAGTTTGGGGAAATCGAGACTATAATTTTTACTGCCTAAAAACTTAAAGGTGGATCCATAAAATCCAATGAAAAGTACCTGAACATATAATATGGTCAATCATCATAAATGAAAGGATATACGTTGCAGAATATAAAAATACAAATCAAAGCCTTTGTGTATAAAATAAATCTGAGTTCTCTGTCGCGGGATCAAATCAATTTAAAACACCAGTGGTCCACCAAACCAAGTTACCATGAAAGATACGATTTGATTACCAACGTCACGAAAACATTAATTTGAACTTTCCAACAAAGCACAAGAATTAGAACCAATTCAATATCTCTTACTCTAATGAACATTTCATTCTAGTTAGATGTACGTTGTATACTCATGGTTTGTACGAAAACAAAAATACTTGCAAGCGTTGAATCGAATGGATACAAGGATATAATAAAATCGTCGGATAGAAATAACGATTCCGTGTTGCAAAAGGACCATTTTATAACTTTATTATATATATAAATTTTATGTGATATCATGACAATTGGAAACGTGTTAAGATATCAAAGGAAATGAATTAGGTATTACTCATAGAACATAGGAGGGTGTAATACATTGACCACACAAAACCAGAAATATATATATGGTGATCTATGGTGTTAAGAAAAAGGAACCATATATCATTAAGGGTTAACTAAATGTTTTTGAACGAATATGGTAAATTTAATATATTGGGAAGGATGTGAAATATATATATGGTATATATATATATATGAGAATGAGACATACAAAATCTAATGAGAAAAAAACCATAAGAGTTATAAAATTATATATGTTGAGTATTTGACTCAACATAACAACAATGTCTAATAGAATTATATTAAATAAGATATTTCAAAGGTAGTTCTGAATATCTATGAATAATAAATGAGCAGAATTGAATTTCAGAGGTAGTCTTAGAAAGGAAAAAAAAAATTGTATAGGTGGAAAGGAAGAGACATTACACTTGCATATGATTATATATATTTATTTTGCAAGTAATTTAACACGTTAATTATTCTTTTTCCAAAATATAGACAATTCAATAGCTATTATGCATGAAATAGATAATATTTTCTTATCATTTCACATATTAGAGAGAATTGTAATATTTCCTCAAGAAATAACTTGAATAACAAATCCTTCTCAAATAACACAACCAATTGCCTTTTACGCAAAGGTTTTATGTGAGCTACCCCTCACACAAGTTATTTATATCTTTTTACATGACTCAAACTCCTCATGCACGTAAAACCACATAATAATTTCTAGTAGTTCAAGTATACTACATATTATTCATGTGCACCTAAGCACATAATGTCTTCAAGAGTCCAATATTTCTATTTAAAACTTTTAATGCATATGCATGGTAAATATATAAATTAATTTCTTGTAAATAATCATTAACATAATTATTATGTCTTATGTACATAAACAATTATTCTTATCTCATTGAAAAATGAAGTGGAAGCACAATGTTTTACTCTGGTTTTTTTTGTTTTAGCGATCTACTTTGAACGCATATTATGAATATATGGAAACGAATTTAAGAAAACAAAAAGAGGCTTTTTTTTGGAACAAACTTACTAAAAATAACCTCTGTCATTTTTTTCACAGGTTTCATGGTGTTTAAGATTCCAATGAATCTTTGATGCCCATTTTTTTAGAATTAAATATTAAATAATCTCTTGGTTCTGTCATCAAATTTAGACACGGTTTCCAACCAAATAGAAATGTTTTTTGGAAAACCCGAAGCGGTTTCTGTTTCTAATGGGTTAAATACAAATAACCTCTCTCATTTTTTACACAAGTGTTACGTTTTGGAAGATCCAAATGAATATTTGGAGCTCATTGTTCCAGATTTAAATAATAATTAATTCCCTGTTATTTTACATCCATTTAGGGCACAGTTTTCGAGAAATTGGAAACGAAGTTTTAAAATATAAAAGAAGATTTTTTTCATAATATCCTCTTTTACAAAAACTTCTTTCACTTTTTTCATATATATTTCATTTTGGGAGATACAAAGTCATATTTAGACCCTATATTCCAATAACACATGCAATTCACATAATTATTTGGCCATGAAAATCTTTTATCAATTCACAACACATGAATTATTCTCATAATTCAATGAATAAGACACTTATTCCTCTATGAACAAAATTGTATAGAGGTTTACTCAAGAACTAATATTAATTCTTTATCACATGAACTTTTTCTTGCAAATAAATTCAATCATTATATCATCATGACCCATATGCAAACAAAAGGATTTTCAAAGAATATGGTTACTTATCTCTTGATGCATGCTTGGAATACTCTCTTCCTCTTCCCTGGCTCCATTCTCATGTATTATCCCATTCCCCTCTTCTATTTCTCTCATAGTCTTATAATGAATAGAATTAATAAAATGGAATAGCTTTTATAAATCATAAAAGCATTCCAGCCTTTTCTAAATCATAAAATAATTCCATATTTTCTGAATCATAAAATCATTCCAGCTTTTCTAAATCATAAAAGCAATCCATAAATATCTCATGCTTTTATTTTTAAAGCTAGATTTGTTTTTTCCTTGTGAGAAAAATATCACTTATCCATACTTTTTCCAAATCTATTTATCATTATTTCTAAAACTCATAAAATATACCAACTTGGAAATATAATTTATTTCCATAGAAGAATATAAATTATTATAGATAAAATAATTAAGAAATAATTCTTTCAATATTCTTATAATTAAGAATATTCTTCATGTAATATCAATATAAGAATAAATAATATTTAATTATTTACCAACCCTCATTTTATGAGAGTTTTTATGGTGGCTTAAGCGAGGGATATTACATTTGTGCCCAATTTTTTCCATAATGTCCTCCAGAATAATCCTACTATCTTTCTCAGAGATAGGCAAACCATGTAACCTTAAAATTTCTTTGAAAAAAAAATTAGAAATATTCAGAGCATCGCTAGTCTTATGTCATGGAATGAAATGTGCCATTTTTTTAAATCCATTCACCACTACAAAAATAGAATCATGAACTCTTTTCGTTCTTGAAAGTCCTGAGATGAATGAGTATCTATAGAATCCTAAGGTCTCAATGGAATAGGTAGTGGTGTATACAAACCAATTTTTTGACTTCTCCCATTAGCTTATTGACAAAACTTACATCTCCTCACAAATCTGTTTACATATCTCGTCATATTTGGAAAGTAGTAGAATTATTGTAGTTCTTCTAAAGTTTTAGCATAACCAAAGTGACCTGCTAAACCTCCAATATGTTTTTCATTGCGGATATTTTCCCTCATGGAAGAAATTGGGATGGATAGTTGACTATTTTTAATTACCATGTATTATAGCCACTTGTTAGTGTTCACAATTTTATGATTTATGCGGGCTTAATATACCTCTTTGAAATCTGCATCCTCCTTTTAGAAGCCTTTCATAAATTCAAATCCCAATATTTGAATTTTTCCTTCCTCGATAGCAAAATTCTTCATGCTAAGCGCATCTGCAATTCTATTTTGCTGTCCACTTATGTGATTCAATAGAAATGTGAAATCCTGTAGATAATCCAACCATATGGCATGTTTTTCACTAAACTTGGGTTGGTGCATTATATATTGTAAAGCATGGTTGTTAGTATATAAAAAAGAATTCCCATGACATCAAATAATGCCTCGATTTCTTAAGATTATGAATAACAACATAAAATTCCTTATCATATAAATAATATTTCTATGTGGACTCATGAAGTTTCTAAGTGAAATAAGCTACAAGTCTTTCTTCTTAAACAAAAAAAACCCCTATTTCTATTCCACTTGCATCAAATTTCACTTGAAAATGTTTCTTAAAGTGTGGTAATATCAAAATAGGATTTTATGTGATATTTTTCTTAATTTTTTTTTTTTTTTTCCCATTTAAAGGGTTGTTTGTTCTTTTTAATGGTCTCAATGATTGGTGCATTGATTCCATGGAAAGTTATAAATTTAGTGACTCTTTTAGGTGTAAGAAAATTAACAATTTCTTGAAGATTTTTAGGTTCCATTTTTAATCCTTCTTTCCCTTTTTAGAAAATAGCACTTCTTAAAATTCACAAACAAATTTTATTGCTGGAGTTTCTTAAGAAAATAAGTGAAATTCACTAGATATTATTATTTTGACTCCCTCTACACTAGTATGTCAACACGATATACTATGACAAATTTCCCTATAAACTTCTTTAAAATTTCATTCATAAGTCTCATAAAAGTACTTGGAGAATTATAGAGACCAAATGGCATAAGAAACCATTGATACAATCGTTCATTGGTTTTAAAATGAGTTTTCCATTCATCCCTTTATATTATCCCGATTTAATGGTATCCACTTTTTACATATTTTTAACAAAATATATTTCTCCACTAAGAAAATCCATCAAATCATTACTTCTGGGTAAAGGAAATCCCTAATTGATAGTAATCTTATTTATTACTATGGAGTATGTACACCTTCTCCAGCTTCCATATTTCTTTTGAGCAAGTACAATAGTCACTCCACATGGACTTAAACTCTTAGTGAATAGTCTTTTATCTAACAACTACTGCAAGTGTTTCCTAATTTCCTGGTTCTATTTTGGATTCATTCTGTATGCAGATTTTTTTTGGCAAACTTAATCAAAGTATCTAGTCTATGTGATATACTTATATTTATTACACTTGGTAACTTATTAGGAAAATTATCCACAGTAATATCACATTATTCATTCAACAACCTTTGAATTTCTTCATGAAAATCATGAATTGTATTTGTCCTTCAAACTAAAGAAAAATTTACCTGATTTTAGTTAGTTTTCTAAAGATATTATTTTCCACTCATTAGAAAGGATTTGAATTTAGAGTGCAAAACTCTGATGTTCTTCCTTCCTTCATAGGCAACAAATTGTGATCAATACCATCATGAAGGAACTTATATACATTTATCATCCCATCATGCATAGCTCCCCTATCATATTGCCAAGGTCTGCCAAGCAAAATATGACATACATCCATATACATCCATTGGCATCAGATCACACAAAATGTTATCCTTTTATTTTCCCAATTGTAAATATATTTCACACTATGCATGTATCAATATCTTATGACCTCTTTGAAATGAGTATACCTTAAAAGGGATAATATGCTTAATGGTATTCAACTTCAATTTCTCCACCACTAGAGACAATATTATCTATACTTAGAGTGTGGATGATCATCTCACGACATTTTCCTCCAAATTTGCAAATTGTCTTAAACAAATTATTTCTTTGGGTTGGTTCTAAAACTTCCTTATCTTGTTGAATCAACACTTTTTTGATCACCAATAAGTCTTTGGCTTTAGCACTTTTTGTTTCTACTTATGTTTCTACTATTCCTACTTCGTCTTCTACTACAGGAGCAGCAACTGCATTTCTTTCTCTAGGGTCTTCATTTTCTAGACACTCAAGATATCTATGTCCTAGCTTTCCACACTTTAAGCATATGAACTACCTCCCTCTACCTCTGTATGTTATTCCTTTTGAAATGCTTCCCCTTTCTCTAGTATCACTCCTTGTTGGTGTGTGCTGATTTGAGTTGTTTGTATTAGCTCCTACTCCAGGTGTTGTAGATCTTTCTCTACGACCTTGACTTATATTCCTGTAAGAGTACTTTTCCCTCTCACAGTTTACTTCCTAATAAGTTTTTCATAATTTTTTAATTCCATTTGATAACCTTCATATACCTTTTTAGGATATAACATGTTGATTTCATCCTATATGTCCATTCTCAATCCATTAATGTACCTTGTAGTCTTCTCTTCTCTATCTTGAACTGGTGCAGCCTTTATACTAACCTTGTAGAAATCATCTTTGTATTCTCTTATTTTCATCAACCTTTTCCTAAGGTCTCTCTATATAAGGTAACCTCATAGTCACTAGGAAAGAAATTATTTCTAAGTTTTGAAACCATCATGTTCCATTTTTTGATGAGTTTCTTACATGATTTTATCCTTTCAGCTTGTACTACATTCCACTATAGAGATGCATGCCCTTACAATCTAGTGACAACTAAGTTTACCTACCTCTCTCCTTCCATTTCTTCAAATTCAAAGAGTCTGTTCATCTCATTGATCCAATCAATCAGCTCTAACGGCCTATACCATGGGACTTCAAGTTTAAGCTTTGAAGTACATCTTAGCGAAGATTTCAGAAGGTGTAGGTTCCTCCTCCTCTTCATGATCTTCTTCCTAATCAGTTCACTGAGATCTCCTTTAGGAACCCTTTTAGTCTCCCTTGTTGCAAGTATTTCCCCCAACCTTGGTATAGATTTCATTGTTGCAATTGGTATGCCTCCTCTTCTGCTCCTACCCTAAAAGACATTTTTTATCCTAATATTATTCTCTTAAAGGTTTAAGTGTTTCTTCTTCTAATTTTACCTCCTCTGATACTCCAAATTAGGTAGGTTACCTTCATGATTGAGCTAAATTTTCAAGTTATTTATTTATTTCTTTTTTTTCATGTTCATCTTCAAAAATTCATATATTTTATACTTAAAAATATTTTTTTTGAAATGGAACAGAAACTTAAATGTATCATCTATTTAAGCTGGAATCACTCACTTCTCTCCGTGGACTTGGTTGCATTTATTCCATAGACCCTTCACTCGAGCATACCCAACAAGCAGGAATGACATAACCATTAGAAAGAAAGATTTGGCTAATCTAGGATCAATCCTATAAAAAACAGTTTAGAGAACTCAGTGAATCTCTTCAACCAAGCATTTTATCAAAAAAACACTAGCTAGTCACACATTATACCCCTTATGCAAAAAATGTACGTAGAAAAATCCTCAAATTCTTTTTCATTTTCTTAGAAATGGAGCCCCAAAATAGGTGACATTCCTCCCCGTACTATTTCTCTAGTGTTTGGAAACTAAAGTTTAAAATGAGAAATTGATGCAAATCCAATATTCTTATATTTTCCACAAACACATATTGGAAAAATTCTCTAGTGTTTGGAAACTAAAGTTTAAAATGAGAAATTGATGCAAATCCAATATTCTTATATTTTCCACAAACACATATTGGAAAAAAAAACTCAGGCTAATCAACTAAGAATAGCTCAAATGTTAAGGATGATATGTTTTAAACCAAATAAAAACAAATTATATCTAGCTATTACAAATGGATTCTACCTTATCCTTAAAAATTGAAATTTACACGACAAGGATCCAACCCCTTAGCTTGTAAGATATTTTTTTATTTTCTTCATAAATAGCAGTGAAGCATGACTTTGAGCAATATCCCTTACATTAGCCACTAAATTGACTATGCTCCTGCATCAATGAGTGAAGAAACACCAAAATGAAGTGAGGCATTGCAGAGATCAATAGGGCACCAGGGGTAAATATGATGCATTAATGACTAAAGTTAGAAGATATATTTACCAAAACTCTTCCTAAAAGATATTTACCAAGATAAATTAGAAAGTGAGGTTTGGCTCAATCCTATAAAAAAAAAAAAAATTAGAGAAATCAACAAATATCTTCAACCAAGCATTTTCTCAGTGTAAATATGATGCATTAATGACTAAAGTTAGAAGATATATTTACCAAGATTCTTGGTAAAAGATATTTACCAACATATATTCGAAAGCTATGTTTGGTGCGATCTTATAAAAAAGAGTTTAGAGAAATCAACTAATATCTTCAACCAAGCATTTTCTAGGAAAAAAACTAGCTAGTCACACATTTGTCCCCCTTCTATAGCAGAATTTTCAAATTCTTTTTCATTTTCTCTAGATTTCTCTAGTGTTTGCAAATTAAAGTTTTAAATGAGAAATTGATGGAAAATCAATATTCATATATTTTCCAACAAAGTCAGAAGTCAACTGTGGAAGTAGGTAGGTTTTTTTATATTAGTCTTTATTTTTTAATATTAATTATAAATTCCAATATTAATTATAAATTACATATAGTAGAAATTTTAAAATATTTGTTTATGTATTTTAATGTCCAATAAAATAGATATTTGTTTGAATGATGAATTATAAATTCCATATAGTCAAAATTTTGAAATATTTGTTTGTTTATTTTAATGTATAATAAAATATTTATTTGTTTGGATGATCAATCTGTTTGCAAGTTTTTCTAATAAAATACGGATCGGTTAAGATATGATTTATCGCGAGTCGGTGGGAAATAGTTGTACAAATTATAATATATGAACAAAATAGCAGGGTTCTAGAAAACATGAACGACTTTCACCTCAAAAAACTCTGCTAATGGTTATCGCCTGCTGTGACATAGGAATATATACACAGTACCACATGAATATATATATATATATATATATATATATATATATATATATGTATATAAAGAGGTGGGAAGAGAGGGGAGTGGACAGAAGCGACAAGCGGGCGATCGAAGAAGTAACCAAGGGAGATTGAAAATGGCGATGGCACGACAGGTTATGGTGAGCGTGTGCCTTTTGGCGTTAGTCGGGAGTGCAATGGCCAAATTTACTTGCGATATTTTACAGCGAAGGGACGAAATGTATTATTGCAACTACTACATTGAATTCGGTGATCTTATGCCCGAGTGTTGTAGTGTCGTTAAAAACTACTTCGCTGAATCCCCCAATGACGACCAACATTTTCGGGATGTATGCAAGTGCATTATTAAGATCGGTACCCCGAGTGGTGGATACTACCCCGCTCCAGTTCCCGCCGCTATGCCTCGTCTTTGCCAGGTCCCTAACAGAGGAGACTGCCCTTACTGATAGGTCGGTCAATCTTCCACAATATATTGTTGTGTGTTACCATATAAGAGTGAGCGGGTTTTGTTAAGATGCAATATTAGAGTGAGCAGGTTTTGTTAAGATGGGTTGGGCATGTTTTGTCATATGCTTTCTCTAATAAAGCCTGTGGGCTACTGGTGTCTCATAAATATGTAATCGACTTATGAGTATAACTATCAATGTATATGTAAATGTGCATAAAATTTTTATATTAAAGTATACTTATGTTAAGAGTATAGTATTGAAATTTTGAGAAAGCCCGTGGGCTACTAGTGTCTCATAAAAATATGTAATCAGCTTATGAGTATAACTATCAATCTATATGTAAATGTGCATACACTTTTTATATTAAAGTATACTTATGTTAAGAGTATAGTATTGAAATTTTTATTTTTATTTTCAAAATAATTGAATGATATACTATTCTTTACACACATATAACATCATTATACATTATATATAGAGACATAAATTTTTAGTTTTAAAAAATTAATTATATTTCAAAAATATTTATATTGTTTTAAATTTAAAATATTTTTATAATTTAATTTAATGTATTTAATTCTTTATATTATATATATATAATTAAAAATACAAGTAAATATAAATGTAATTGACTAAAACAAAATATATATATTTAATTATTATCATACTGTTAAGTTTAAAACATTTGTGATTCTTAATTTAGTAATCTATTATATTTTTAATAATTAAATTTCTTTGGAAAATAATGAATAATAGCTAAAATTTTAGTTTTAAAAAATAATTTATATACTACAAAATTTTATATTAATTTCAATTCAAAGTATATACATAAAGGTTTTGAATTTATAATTTATTACATAATATTTTTTATATTATTTATATATACCATTAAAATTAAAATTAAAAGTTAATTATTTTTAAATGTAATTGAATTAAATATTTTTTTATTATTACAATATTTTTAATTGTTAAATTATTTTAAAAATAATGGAGTAGATCATTTTTTTACATTTAAAAATTAATGTATATTTGACAAAAATTAATATTGTTTTAAATTTAAAAGATTGATATAATAGTTTCTTTAATTTTTAAGTTATTGAATAATATTTTTTATAATATGTATATACACAATTAAAATTAAAAAAAATCTTCAATTACATTTAAATGTAATTCAATAAAATATAATATATTTATTTAATAATATTTATTTTATCATTATAATCAATAAAATCGAAACGATGGAAACAATGGTTAAAAACAAAACTCCAGATGATGGGTATACCTACGGTGTAGATTGCCGCATGAAATGAGGCTCCTAGAGCTCAACACAACTCAGCTCGAAACAATATAAGTAGGGTCACAGGAAACCACACGAAATACTCCTATCATAAATCGATTCAAGCGATAACAATAAAATTATAGAGGAGGTTCTAAATGAAATAAGAGAGGTTAACTACATTAATTAAAAATAAATAGAATGATGTCTTCCCCACTACAAGAAGGGCGTATCTCTACATACAGAGACTGAGTTTAAATATCAAATACAGCAGAGCCAATTTAACTATGCAAATCATATAAACCAGGCCAAGACAGGCTTAAGAATTTTACGAAATTTCTTACATAAAATTAAAACCATGTGAATGACTCAATCGAAAGTATATATCGCCGAGGAGAAGGAATACATGAATTCACTCACAGAAATCAAATTATCAGTACCGAACCATGGAAACAACAAAGTATATGTACCTGGAAGTGAATCATAAGAAGTTGTTCGAAACGCCGAAAGGCTTGGAACACATAGCTCGTAGCTCCACCGTAATGAGCAGCATCTCAATCTTCAGGAGGCAACGATGAAAATGAAAGGCCAAAGAATAATCTTCGAACTAATTTAGGGATTAAATATGACTTGATCAAAGAACCCTAATTGGACTCGAATTATCTCAATCGTCCATGTGTCCACAGATCGATGGCGTAGACGAGGATCGGTTTGGCGAAATCGAGAATATAATTTTTACCACCTGAAAACTTTAAGGTGGATCCATAAAATCCAATGAAAATTACCCGAACATATAGTATGGTCAATCATCATAAATGAAAGGATATATGTTGTAGAATATAAAAATACAAATCAAAGCCTTTGCGTATAAAACAAATCTGAGTTCTCTATTGCGAGATCAAATCAATTTAAAACACCAATGGTCCACTAAACCAAGTTACCATGAAAGATACGATTTGATTACCAACATCATGAAAACACTAATTCGAACTTGCCAATGAAGCACAAGAAGTACAACCAATTTGATATCTCTTACTCAAACAAACGTTTCATTCCAGTTAGATGTATGTTGTATACTCATGGTTTGTACGAAAACAAAATTACATGCAAGCGCTTAATCGAATGGATACAAGGATATAATAAAACCGTCGGAAAGAAATAACGATTCCATGTAGCAAAAGGACCATTTTATAACTTTATTATATATAGAAACGTTATGTGATGTCATGAAAATTGGAAACGTGTTAAGATATCAAAGGAAACGAATTAGGTATTACTCATAGAACATAGGAGGGTGTAATACATTTACCACACAAAATGAAAAATATATATATGGTGATATATGGTGTTAAGAGAAAGGAACCATATATCATTAAGGGTTAAATGAATGCTTTTCAACGAATATGGTAAATTTTATATATTGGGAAGGATGTGAAATATATATGTCGTATATATATATATATATATGAGAATGAGACATACAAAACCTAATGAAAAAAAAACCATAAGAGTTATAAAATTACATATGTTGAGTATATAACTCAACATAAAAACAATGTTTAATAGAAGTATATTAAATAAGAGATTTCAAAGGTAGTCCTGAATATCTATGAATAATAAATGAGCAGAACATAATTTTAGAGGTAGTCTTAGAAAGAAAAAATAAATTGTATAGGTGGAAAGGAAGAGACATTACAAATCGTATTAGATCTCATGTTTGAAAATTGGGTTGTTGTTGTGCTCACTGTATAACTTATTTTTGAGAAAAAAATTCTGTTAATGATATGTTTTGTTTAGTGTACAGTGGTATTGGAACTAAAAAGTTAATGGGTAAAGGAGATGAAATTTATAATGATATGGGTGATGGAGATAACACGCCAGATCCCAACACTCCTTTGATCGCTATGTTGCACAAGTTGCAACAGGAAATGGCTGAGCTAAGAAGCTAGAATGATAGGCTGTTATTAGCCAAGAAGGTGAAGGTTACGGGAAGAGGAGGAAAGGCAAGTTCTCAAATGATTCTGAGGAAGATGACACTACCAAACATCAGTCTAAATAGAAGAAGGAATTATAGGGTGAATTTCAAAAAATTAAACCTCCCTCCTATGATGGGGAGAAGGAGGAAGATGCTGAGACATGGCTGTTGAATATGATTAAGTATTTTCAGGTCTATGAATATGAAAGCAATTTGAAGGCCAGATTAGCTGTCTACTAGTTACAGGGTAAGGCTACCTTGTGGTGGGAGGAGATGAAAATGGTTCATGCCATTGATGAGAAAACAGTGACTTGGGAAGATTTCGAAGTCAAGTTTAAAAACTGCTATTTGAACGAACGTTATTATGATGATAAAGCAAAGGAGTTCCACGAACTTAGATTGGGACAGCTCACCATAGATGAGTTTGTCACCAAGTTTACAAATCTGTTAAGGTATGTTACTTATATTCGTGAAGAGAAGGAAAAGGTGCAAAGGTTTTTGAAATATTTGCCTCCTGTTGACAAGGAGAAAATAGATTTCGATAATCCAAAAAATATGGACGAAGCGGTGAGAAAAGTTAGATTATGCTACCAGCATTTTAAAGGAAAGAGTAAGCATGGAAAAAGCTAGGTAAACAAGGGTGAATTCAAAGGAAAGAAATAGAAACTAGCTTACTTGAAGAACTTTCGTAGGGATCATCAGCGGAAAAAATTTAATAAACCAAAAGAAAGTCAAATTGCTCAGTCCCAAGTTGGTTCAAAAAAACTAGATGGAGATAATAAGAAGGAAGGAACAATTAAAATGTGGGAGCCTTTTAAATGTTGGGGCTACGGAGAATCTCATCTGTTGAGGGACTGTCCACACCGAAATATTTAGATGATTATGAGGGACCCAGAAGCTACCACAGTGAATGATATAGCAAGGAATATACCCACTGTCAGTGCAGCCTTGGAGAAACGACAAGTAAAACACCAAGCTACTATGGTCGAGATGGAAGGTAAGATTGTTGACCAATTTGTTACAGTTTTGATTGATCCAGGTGATTTTTTGAGTTACATTAGTCCGCAAGTTGTAGAAAAATGCAAACTCAAGACTGAAAAATTTTAGCAGTCTTGTTTAGTCCAGTTAGCTAGTCACATCAAGAGAAAAGTAACTCATAAGTTACCTCGATCAACAATTAAATTAAATGATTTTCAGACAGAAGTGAATTTAAACATTCTGCCCTTACACTCATATGACTTGCTAATAGGAGTGGACTGGTTAGAAAAGAGAAAGGCTATGATGAACTGTTGGGATAAAACTTTGCATTGCATAGATGAGGAAGGGAGACCCTTTATACTCAAAGGAAAACCAAAACCAATTTCTGTAAGACAAATATCAGCTCTGCAATTAAAAAGAACATCTAGGAAAGGATATCAAGTATATGTTGTACATGTTGAAGAATTAGGACAACACCATAAAGAAAACTTGCTGGACATGCTACTAGTGGTAAGAGAGTTTAACAAAGTTTTTCCAGATTAGATTCTTCTTCTTCCCCCGAAAAGAGAGATTGACTTTTCAATCGATTTGGTGCCTGGAGCAACACCTGTTTCTAGAGCCCCTTATCAGATGAGCCCCCCCGCGAACTCATGGAGTTGAAAATGCAATTGCAAGAATTTTTGGATAAAGGTTATATCAGACCGAGTGTGTCTCCTTGGGGAGCACTCGTGCTGTTCGTGAAAAAGAAGGATGGAACCTTTAGAATGTGCATTGAATACCATCAACTGAATAAGTTGACAATAAAAAACAAATACCCATTGCCAATAATTGATGACCTTTTTTACCAGGTAAGAGGGGCTTCAGTATGTTCTAAGATTGATCTGAGGACTGGTTATCACCAACTCAGAATTAAGGAGGAAGATATTAGTAAAACAACTTTTCTAACTAGGTATGGTCACTACGAATTTGTAGTCCTACATTTTGGTTTGACAAATGCCCCTGCCACTTGTATGTGCTTAATGAACAAAGTTTTGAACAAGTACTTAGATAAATTTGTACTATTGTTCATAGATGATATTCTAGTCTATTCAAAAAGTGTGGAAGAGCATAAAGAACACTTAAGGATAGTTTTGCAGGCTTTGAAACAAAACCAGTTGTATGCCAAATTTAGTAAATGTGAATTTTATAAAGACAAGATTCAATACTTGGGGCATATTATTTCTGAACAAGGATTGGCTATTGATTCTGAGAAAATAAAGGCTATTAGAGAATGGCTGGTGCCGACTGAGGTTTCAGTAGTAAGATCATTTATGGGGATTGCTGGTTATTACCGAAGGTTTGTGGAAAGATTTTCGGCAATAGCATATCCCATAACTTCATTACAGAGAAAAGGGACCAAATTTGAGTGGACTGAAAAATTCCAAAATAGTTTTGAACAACTAAAATTAAAACTCACTACAGCCCCTATACTGAAGATTGCAGATCTCGACAAAGAGTTTGTTGTGTGTACAGATTCATGTAGAGAGGGATTGGGAGGAGAAGTGTTGCAAGAAAAATCTGTCATTGCATATGAATCTATAAAACTTAAGAAACATGAAAAAAATTAAAGTGTATATGATCTGGAATTGGCTGCTGTAATTCATGCCTTAAAGATGTGGTGACACTATCTTCTTGGAAAAAAAATTACATTGATGACTAATCATATTAGTCTCAAGTACTTCTTTTCTCAAACATATTTGAATGCTCGAAAATCCAGATGGCTATTTTTTATGAGTGAATTTGATATGGAAATAAAACATATCAAAGGGAAAGAAAACAAAATTACTGATGCGCTAAGCAGAAATGCTTGTCAAAATGTAAGCAGCATTGGAAGTAGTGCTAGTTTTGATTTAGAAGAACTAGTTAAAAAGGTAGCAGATCAAGATCCAAACTATGAGGAGCTACAAGTGAAAATGTTGAAGAAAGAAATAGCTGAATACACCCAAAATCAAAAAGGGATAATTTGCTATAAAAAAAGATTGTATATCCCCAATGTAGAGTCTTTGAAAAAAGATATCCTAGATGAATATCATAGACAGCCATATTCAGGACATCCTGGATATCAGAAAATGCTAACAGCTTTGAAAAAGAAGTTGTTTTGTCCAGGAATGAAAAAGGATGTCATGGACTATTTAGCTAGATGCATGGAATGTCAACTAGTTAAAGTTGAGCATCAGCATCCTGCTGGTCTTTTAAATCCCTTGCCAATTGCAGAATGGAAATGGAACATTTTTTCTATAGATTTCATAACTGGGTTACCCAAAACAAAGTACCAGCATGATTCAGTTATGGTAGTGGCACACACTTTAACAAAATATGCACACTTCATACCTGTAAAATATACTTTTGGGACAACCCAAGTAACAAATGTGTTCCTAAAAGAAATAGTAAGGCTACACGGTGTCCCAAAAATGATTATTTCAGATAGGGACGCCAAGTTCACAGCTACATTCTGGAAAGGTCTGTTTCGAGGCATGGGCACTAAATTGAATTTTATTACTGCCTATCACCCTCAGACAGACGGTCAAATAGAGAGGACAAATCAGATCTTGGAGGATATGCTGAGAATGTATGTGATCGATAGGCCATTAAAATGGGAAGACTACTTGCATTTAGCTAAATTTTCTTACAACAATAGCTATCAGTACTCCATCAAAATGAGTCCATTTGAAGCACTCTATGGAAGGAAGTGTCATACTCCGTTAAGCTGGAGCCAACCTGAAGATAAGCTAGTATTGCGACTAGATACTTTACAAGAAATGGAAAGAATTGTCAAACAAATACAAAGAAACATCAAGACAACAGAAGATCGATAGAAAAGCGATGTTGATAAAAAGAGGGTGCATCGAGAGTTTAAAGTGGGTGATCATGTGTATCTACGTGTTAAACCCAAAAAGAGCACACTTTACGCTGGAAGTTGTGCAAAATTGGCTCCTAGATATTATGGGCCTTTTGAGGTGTTAGAAAGGGTGGGACCAGTGGCTTATAAGCTGGCCCTACCGCCCCATGTTAAATTTCATGATGTCTTTCATGTTTCATTATTAAAAAGATATGTACATGATGCTTCTCACATTGTTGATTGGAATGTGATACAGGTGGAATTAGAAGGGGAGTTCCTTCCAAATCCGCTTCAAATATTGGAGTGGGAAGAAATTGAATTGAGAAACCGAACAGTAGCAAGAGCAAAGGTGTTGTGGAAGCACATTACTGCTGAAGAAGGTACGTGGGAAAGAGAAGCTGAAATGATGGAAAAATATCCATATCTATTTTCAAAATGAACTCTAGTAATTAGTTGATAACACTGAGGATGGTGTTTGTTTTCATAGGGGGATATGTAACAACCCTAGTTTTACGTTTTTCAAGTTAGACAATTGAAATTCAATCCAAAGGGGGTGAACCCCAATGGATAATTATGGTGTGGATGTAATTAATGATTTAATTGCGAGAAATAAATAAAATATTTCTGTGCATATTTACCAAATGAGAAATTTTAGATCACTTGACAAATCCATGAGGTATGGAAAGAGGCTAAGACTTTCCACAAAAATATTTCAAAAATCCTTGAAAGAATTTATTCCTAATTTAGATTTTTGAGGAAAAATCTAGATTTCCCAAATGAGGTGGAGATTATTTGGGAAGAGGTAAAAAGCTAGAAAAGCAGAAAGCAGATTGAAAAGTCCCTAACTAAGGGAAGCCTAGGAAAATAGGAATGAAATCATCCTGTAATTCTGGACGCAGAATTAGAAACAGGCTTTGGAGAGCATAAGCTTAAATAAGCTACTCCAGAACAGATTGAGGTTGGTCTATTCTTGGAGAGGATCTCAGCTCGGGGGTGAGTTCTGTGGATAAAATAACTCTAAGGTTGAGAGGACTGGTCATCACAGAAGCGATATGCATACAAAATTTATAAATAATTAAATTAGATGCTGTTAGACAATGCTGAAAACTGTTGTAGTGATTATGTTGAGTAGTTGTTGTGTTATGAAATTACATACTTTTAACAGAATTAAATAGAAGAGATAATTATTCTAAATTTTTGTATGGTAGTAGGAACAAATCCAAGGAACACTGTCAGCCAAAATCTCTAAACCATTGGGTGGTTTAAAACTGGAGAGAGTATAAATGAATCCCTAGAATAGTTACAGTGTAACTTTAATCTAATTATATAATGAATAGTACATGAAAAGAAAAAAAATAATAAACTAGATTCATGTTTTAATAACTGGTGGTTGTGGTAAGTTTATACCTTATGTATGTAGAAACATGCCAATGGAAATTTAGTACAGACTCAAGAAAGGAGCGGTTTAAGTAAACTATAAATTAAACCTGAAAAGAATTTTGTTTTATGAAGTAAACATGATTTATGCCATTTATGATAACTTAAGTCTGCTTATAACATGTTCCGTTTGAATAATCAATAGGAAAATATATATATGAAATATAAGATAAATTTCAGACAGAACTCATAAGCTGCTTGGAATAACAGAGATACACTAGCAAAGCATTAATAAATTCTGGTTAGAGGTGCTTACTAGAACCTAGAAATGTTGACTATCTTATACCAATTCTTTTAAAACCTCTAGAGCCTCCTATTGCTGATATAAAGTAAATAAATGCAACAATTCTAAACTGAGATATAGAATGAGAATTTGTACTTTCTGGAGTATTGAAATATGTATGGGTAAGTAGATAGACTGAAAGGTGAGTTCACATAACTACAAAGAGGTACATATAATACAAATTATACATATAAATAATAGAAATACATATAATAATACAAATTATTGATACACAACTATTAGTTACTGTGCCAAGAAAGATTTATGTAAACTCATTTAGTAGTTATATATATATTACTACGAAATGGATAGAACAGAAGGATAAGATATGACTAGTAAATTTATCAATTCCAGTGTATAAAATAAAGCAGGAAGTTACATAAGAGAGAAAATATGATATGTATATTAACATTAAATAGAGATCTGAGAATAAACAGAGTCTATCATAAATCTGTTGATAAGAAAGAGAAGCTGTATATATATTCTTCTGAAACCAAACTAATTAAACTAGAACATACTATTCAATAATATATACCCAAAAACCATTATAACTTGAATTTATATAATTAGGATTTATAATCAAACCAAGTCTCTGTTAAAAAGTCCATTATTACAATTAATAATTCTATGACAATAAGACTGGAATTGTTAGGATGAGTTATAAACTAAACATGCGAAAGAGTGTTTATGCTCTGACGAAGATAATTTCGATACCGACCTGAAAATTAAAATGGGGAAATGAAGTTAACTTCGAACAAAAGACAAGTCATCCAAATACAATTTCGAATTAGCTAGGAAGCAGATTCGAGATTACCTGAAATAAGACAAGCACAAAGTAAGAATTATATTATAAATAGTTAAGAATAGATTTCACAGGAAGGAGGTACTAATTTTAACACAGGTCAACAAAAAAAAAAAAAAATTACCTCGTAAGATGAAACCCTCATTCCCAAATGAGCTGTGAACAAATTGATTGAGGGGTTATAAATATAAATTTTGAAGACCATGAAGTCAAATCGAAACAATGTAAACAATGGTTAAAAACAAAACTCGAGATGATGGGTATACCTATGGTGTAGATTGCCGCATGAAATGAGGCTCCTAGAGCTCGGCACAACTCGGCTCGAAACAATATAAGTAGGGTCACAGGAAACCACATGAAATACTCCTATCAAAAATCGATTCAAGCGTTAACAATAAAATTATAGAGGAGGTTCTAAATGAAATAAGAGAGGTTAACTACATTAATTAAAAATAAATGGAATAACCTCTTCCCCACTACAAGAAGGGTGTATCTCTACATACAGAGACTGAGTTTAAATATCAAATACAACAGAGCCAATTTAATTATGGAAATCATATAAACCAGGCCAAGACAGGCTTAAGAATTTTACGAAATTCTTTACACAAAATTAAAACCATGTGAACGATTGAATCAAAGGTATATATCGCCGAGGAGCACGAATACATGAATTCACTAATAGAAATCAAATTATCAGTACCAAACCATGGAAATGACAAAGTATATGTACCTGGAAGTGAATCATAAGAAGTTATTCAAAACGCCAAAAGGCTTGGAATGCATAGCTCGTAGCTCCACCGGAATGAGCAGCGTTTGAATCTTCAAGAGGCAACGATGAAAATGAAAGGCCAAAGAATAGTCTTTGAACTAATTTAGGGTTTAAATATGACTTGATCCAGCAACCCTAATTGGCCTCAGATTATCTCAATCATCCATGTGTCCACAAATCGATGGTGTAGACGAGGATCGGTTTGGGGAAATCAAGACTATAATTTTTACTGCCTAAAAACGTTAAGGTGGATCTATAAAATCCAATCCAAAGTACCCGAACATATAATATGGTAAATAATCATAAATGAAAGGATATACGTTGCAGAATATAAAATACAAATCAAAGCCTTTGCATATAAAATAAATTTGAGTTCTCTGTCGCGTGATCAAATCAATTTAAAACACGAGTGGTCCACCAAACCAAGTTACCATGAAAGATGCGATTTGATTACCAACGTCACGAAAACATTAATTCGAACTTGCCAACAAAGCACAAGAAGTAGAACCAATTCAATATCTCTTACTCCAACCAACGTTTCATTCTAGTTAGATGTATGTTGTACACTCATGGTTTGTATGAAAGAAAAATTACTTGCAAGCATTGAATCGAATGGATACAAGGATATAATAAAAGCGTCGGATAGAAATAACGATTCCATGTAGCAAAAGGACCATTTTATAACTTTATTATATATATAAATGTTATGTGATATCATGGCAATTTGGAACGTGTTAAGATATCAAAGGAAACGAACTAGGTATTACTCATAGAACATAGGAGGGTGTAATACATTAACCACACAAAACCAGAAATATATATATGGTGATATATGGTGTTAAGAAAAAGGAACCATATTTCATTAACGGTTAAATGAAAGCTTTTGAAAAAATATGCTAAATTTTATACATTGGGAAGGATGTGAAATATGTATACGGTATATATATATATATGAGAATGAGACATACAAAATCTAATGAGAGAAAAACCATAAGAGTTTCATTTGACTCAATATAACAACAATGTCTAATAGAATTATATTAAATAAGATATTTCAAAGGTAGTTCTGAATATCTATGAATAATAAATGAGCAGAATTGAATTTCAGAGGTAGTCTTAGAAAGGAAAAAAAAAAATTGTATAGGTGGAAAGGAAGAGGGATTACACTTGCATACGATTATATATATTTATTTTGCAAGGAATTTAACACCTTAATTATTCTTTTTCCAAAAGATAGACAATTCAATAGCTATTATGCATGAAATAGATAATATTTTCTTATCATTTCACATATTAGAGAGAATTGTAATATTTCCTCAAGAAATAACATGAATAACAAATCTTTCTCAAATAACACAACCAATTTCCTTTTACACAAAGGTTTTATGTGAGATACCCCTCACACAAGTTATTTATATGTTTTTACATGACTCAAACTCCTCATGCACGTAAAATCACATAATAATTTCTAGTAGTTCAAATATACTAGATATTATTCATGTGCACCTAAGCACATACTATCTTCAAATGTCCAATATTTCTATTTAAAACTTTTAATGGATATGCATGGTAAATATATAAATTAATTCCTTGTAAATAATCATCAACATAATTATTATGTCTTATGTACATAAACAATTATTCTTATCCCATTGAAAAATGAAATGGAAGCACAATGTTTTACTCTGGTTTTTTCTGTTTTAGGCATCCACTTTGGATGCATATTACGAATATATGGAAACGAATTTCAGAAAAAAAAAGAGGTTTCTGTTTGGAACAGAATTATTAAAAATAATCTCTCTCATTTTATTCACAGGTTTCATGGTGTTTAACATTCCAATGAATCTTTGATGCCCTTTTTTCTAGATTTAAATATTAAATCATTTCTTGGTTTTGTCATCAAATTTAGACACGGTTTCCAACGAAATGGAAATGTTTTTTGGAAAACCCAAAGCAGTTTTTTGTTTCTAATGGGTTCATTACAAATAACCTCTCTCATTTTTCACACAAGTGTTACGTTTTGGAAGATCCAAATGAATCTTTGGAGCTCATTGTTCCGGATTTAAATAATAATTAATTCCCTGTTATTTTACATCCATTTAGGGCACAACTTTCGAGACATGGGAAACGAATTTTTAAAATAAAAAAGAGGCTTTTTTTTCATAATATCCTCTTTTACAAAAACCTCTTTCACTTTTTTCATATATATTTCAGTTTCAGAGATACAAAGTCATATTTAGACCCTATATTCCAAAAACTCATGTAATTCACATAATCATTTGGCCATGAAAATCTTTTATCAATTCACAACACATGAATTATTCTCATAATTCAAAGAATAACACACTTATTCCTCTATGAAAAAAATTGTATAGAGGTTTACTCAAGAATTAATGTTAATTCTTTATCACATGAACTTTTTCTTGCAAATAAATTCAATCATTATATCATCATGACCCATATGCAAACAAAATGATTTTCAAAGAATATGGTTACTTATCTCTTGATGCATGCTTGGAATACTCTCTTCCTCTTCCCTGTCTCCATTCTCCATGTATGCTCCCATTCCCATCTTCTATTTCTCTCATAGTCTTATAATGAATAGAATTAATAAAATGGAATAGATTTTATAAATCATAAAAGCATTCCACCCTTTTCTAAATCATAAAAGAATTCCATATTTTGTAAATCATAAAAGCAATCCATAAATATCTCATGCTTTTATTTTTAAAGCTAGATTTGTTTCTTCCTTGTGAGAAAAATATCACTTATCCATACTTTTTCCAAATCTATTAATCATTATTTCTAAAACTCATAAAATATACCAACTTGGAAACATAATTTATTTCCATAGAAGAATATAAATTATTATAAATAAAATAATTAAGAAATAATTCTTTCAATATTCTTATAATTAAGAATATTCTTCATGTAATATCAATATAAGAATAAATAATATTTAATTATTTACCAACCCTCATTTTATGAGAGTTTTTATGGTGGCTTAAGCCAGGGATATTAGATTTGTGCCCAATTTTTTCCATAATGTCCTCCAAAATAATCCTAGTATCTTTCTCAGAGATAGGCAAACCATGTAACCTCAAAATTTCTTTGAAAAAAAAATTAGAAATATTCAGAGCATCGCTAGTCTTATGTCATGGAATGAAATGTGCCATCTTTTAAAATCCATTCACCACTACAAAAATAGAATCATGAACTCTTTTCGTTCTTGGAACTCCTAAGATGAATCAATATCTATAGAATCCTAAGGTCTCAATGGAATAGGTAGTGGTGTATACAAACCAATTTTTTGACTTCTCCCTTTAGCATATTGACAAACCTTACATCTCCTCACAAATATGTTTACATATCTCCTCATATTTGGAAATTAGTAGAATTATTGTAGTTCTTCTAAAGTTTTAGCATCACCAAAGTGACCTGCTAAGCCTCCAATATGTTTTTCATTGCTGATATTTTCCCTCATGGAAGAAATTGGGATGGATAGTTGACTATTTTTAATTAATAGTCCTTCTTCTGGTACCATGTATTAAAGCCACTTGTTATTGTTCACAATTTTATGATTTATGCAGGCTTAATATACCTTTTTGAAATCGGCATCCTCCTTTTAGAAGCCTTTCATAAATTCAAATCCCAATATTTGAATTTTTCCTTCCTCAATAGAAAAATTCTTCGTGCTAAGCGCATCCGCAATTCTATTTTGCTGTCCACTTATGTGATTCAATACAAATGTGAAATCCTGTAGATAATCCAACCATCTAGCATGTTTTTGACTAAACTTGGGTTGGTGCATTATATATTATAAAGTGTGGTTGTTATTATATAAAAAAGAATTCCCATGACATCAAATAATGCCTCGATTCCTTAAGATTATGAATAACCACATAAAATTCCTTATCATATAAATAATATTTCTATGTGGACTCATGAAGTTTTTGATTGAAATAAGCTACAATTCTTTCTTCTTAAACAAAACAACCACTTCAAAATGTTTCTTAAATTGTGGTAATATCAAAATAGGCTTTTATGTGATATGTTTATTAAAAAACAATTTATTTTTTCCCATTTAAAGGGTTGTTTGTTCTTTTTAATGGTCTCAATGATTGGTGCATTGGTTCCATGGAAAGTTATAAGTCTAGTGACTCTTTTAGGTGTAAGAAAATTAACAATTTCTTGAATATTTTTAGGTTCCATTTTTAATCCTTCTTTCCCTTTCTAGAAAATAACACTTCTTAAAATTCAGAAACAAATTTTCTTGCTAGAGTTTCTTAACAAAATTAGTGAAATTCACTAGATATTCTTATTTTGACTCACTCTACACTAGTATGTCAACACGAGATACTATTGCAAATTTCCCTATAAACTTCTTTAAAATTTCATTCATAAGTCTCATAAAATTACTTGGAGAATTATAGAGACCAAATGGCATAAGAAACCATTGATACAGTCGTTCATTGGTTTTAAAATTAGTTTTCCATTCATCCCTTTATCTTATCCCGATTTAATGGTATCCACTTTTTACATATTTTTAAGAAAATATATTTCTCCACTAAGAAAATCCATCAAATCATTACTTCTGGGTAAATGAAATCCCTAATTGATAGTAATCTTGTTTATTACTATGGAATATGTACACCTTCTTCATCGTCCATCTTTCTTTGGAGCAAGTACAATAGTCACTCCACATGGACTTAAAATCTTAGTGAAGAGTCCTTTATCTAACAACTACTGCAAGTGTTTCCTCATTTACTGGTTCTCTTTTGGATTCATTCTGTATGCAACTTTGTTTGGAAAACTTAATCAAAGTATCAAGTCTATGTGATATACTTATATTTATTACACTTGTTAACTTATTAGGAAAATTATCCACAATAATATCACATTATTCGTTCAACAACCTTTGAATTTCTTCATGAAAATCATCAATTGTATTTTTCCTTCAAACTAAAGAAAAATTTACCTTATTTTAGTTAGTTTTCTAAAGATATTATTTTCCACTCATTAGAAAGGATTTGACTTTAGAGTGCGAAACTTTGATGTTCTTCCTTCCTTCATAGGCAACAAATTGTAATCAATACCATCGTGAAGGAACTTATATACATTTATCATCCCATCATGCATAGCTCCCCTATCATATTGCCAAGGTCTCCCAAGAAAAATATGACATACATCGATATACATCCATTGGCATCAGATCACACAAAATTTTGTCCTTGTATTTTCCCAATTGTAAATATATTTCACACTATGAATGTATCAATATCTTATGACCTCCTTGAAATGAGTATACCTTATAAGGAATAAGATGCTTAATGGTATTCAACTTCAATTTCTCCACCACTAGAGACAATATTATCTATTAGAGTGTGGATGACCATCTCACAACATTTTCCTCCAACATTGCAAATTGTCTTAAACAAAGTATTTCTTTGGGTTGGTTCTAAAACTTCCTTCTCTAGTTGAATCAACACTTTTTTTGATCACCAAGAAGTCTTTGGTTTTAGCAGTTTTTGTTTCTACTTCTGTTTCTACTATTCCTACTTCGTCTTCTGCTACAGGAGCAAGAACTGCATTTCTTTGTCTAGGGTCTTCATTTTCTAGACACTCAAAATATCTATGTCATAGCTTTCCACACTTTAAGAATATGAACTACCTCCCTCTACCTCTGCATGTTATTCCTTTGGAAATGCTTCACCTTTCTCTAGTATCACTCCTTGTTGGTGTGTGCTGATTTGAGTTGTTTGTATTAGCTCCTACTCTGGGTGTTGTAGATCTCGCTCTACGATCTTGACCTATATTCCTGTAAGAGTACTTTTCCCTCTCACAGATTACTTCCTAATAATTTTTTCATAATTTTTTAATTCCATTTGATAACCTTCATCTACCTTTTTATGATATAACATGTTGATATCATCCTATATGTCTATTCTCAATCCATTAATGTACCTTGTAGTCTTCTCTTCTCTATCTTGAACTGGTCCAGCCTTTATACTAACTGTGTAGAAATATTTTGTGTATTCTCTTATTTTTATCAACCTTTTCCTAAGGTCTCTCTATATAAGGTAACCTCATAGTCACTAGGAAACCATCATGTTCGATTTTTTGATGGGTTTCTTACATGATTTTATCCTTTCAGCTTGTACTACATTCCACCATAGAGATTATTGCCCCTACAATCTAGTGACAAGTAAGTTTACCTGCCTCTCTCATTCCATTTCTTCAAAGTCAAAGAGTTTGTTCATCTCATTGATCCAATCAATCAGCTCTAACTGCCTATACCATGGGACTTCAAGTTTAAGCTTTGAAGTACATCTTAGCAGAGATTTCAGAACGTGTAGGTTCCTCCTCCTCTTCATGATCTTCTTCCTAATCAGTTCACTGAGATCTCCTTTAGGAACCCTTTTAGTCTCCCTTGTTGCAAGTATTTCCCCCAACCTTGGTATAGATTTCGTTGTTGCAATTGGTATGCCTCCTCTTCTACTCCTACCCTAAAAGACATTTTTGATCATCATATTATTCTCTTAAAGGTTTAAGTGTTTCTTATTCTAATTTTACCTCCTCTGATACCCCAAATTAAGTACGTTACCTTCATGATTGAGCTAAATTTTCAAGTTCTCTATTCATTTCTTATTTTTCATGTTCATCTTCAAAAATTCATCAATTTTATACTTAAAAATATTTTTTTTGAAATGGAATAGAAACTTAAATGTATCATCTATTTAAACTGGAATCACTCACTTCTCTCCTTGGACTTGGTTGCATTTATTCCATAGACCCTTCACTAGAGCATACCCAACAACTAGGAATGACATAACCATTAGAAAGCAAGATTTGGCTAACTCAGTGAATCTCTTCAACCAAGAATTTTATCAAAAAAACCACTAGCTAGTCACACATTATACCCCTTATGCAAAAATGTAGATAGAAAAATCTTCAAATTATTTTTCATTTTCTTAGAAATGGAGCCCCAAAATAGGTGACATTCCTCCTTGTACTATTTGTCTAGTGTTTGGAAACTAAAGTTTAAAATGAGAAATTGATGCAAATCCAATATTCTTATATTTTCCACAAACACATATTCGAAAAAAAAACTCAGCCTAATCAACTAATAATAGCTCAAATCTTAAGGATGATATGTTTTAAACCAAATAAAAACAAATTATATCTAGCTATTACAAATGGATTCTACCTTATCCTTAAAAATTGAAATTTACACGACAAGGATCCAACCCCTTAGCTTGTAAGATATTTTTTTATTTTCTTCGTAAATAACAGTGAAGCATGACTTTGAGCAATATCCCTTACATTAGCCACTAAATTGACTATGCTCCTGCATTAATGAGTGAGGAAACACCATAAAAAAGTGAGGCATTGTAGAGATCAATAGGGCACGAGGCATAAATATGATGCATTAATGACTAAAGTTAGAAGATCTATTTACCAACCCTCTTCCTAAAAGATATTTACCAAGATATATTAGAAAGTGAGTTTTGGTGCAATCCTATAAAAAAAAAAAAAAAATTAGAGAAATCAACTAATATATTCAACCAAGCATTTTCTCAGTGTAAATATGATGCATTAATGACTAAAGTTAGAAGATATATTTAACAAGCTTTTTGGTAAAAGATATTTACCAACATATATTATAAAGTTAGCTTTGGTGCAATCTTATAAAAAAGAGTTTAGAGAAATCAACTAATATCTTCAACCAAGCATTTTCTAGGAAAAAAACTAGCTAGTCATACATTTGTCCCCCTTCTATAGCAGAATTTTCAAATTCTTTTTCATTTGCTCTAGATTTCTCTAGTTTGCAAATTAAAGTTTTAAATGAGAAATTGATGCAAAATCAATATTCTTATATTTTCCAACAAAGTCAGAAGTCAATTGTGGAAATAGGTAGGTTTTTTTATATTAGTCTTTATTTTTTAATATTAATTATAAATTCCAATATTAATTATAAATTACATATAGTAGAAATTTTAAAATATTTGTTTATTTATTTTAATGTCCAATAAAATAGATATTTGTTTGGATGATGAATTATAAATTCCATATAGTGAAAATTTTGAAATATTTGTTTGTTTATTTTAATGTACAATAAAATAATTATTTGTTTGGATGATGGATGATCAATCTGCTAGAAAAATTTTATTTGTTTGGATGATCAATCTGTTTGCAAATTTTTCTAATAAAATACGTATCGGTTAAGATATGATTTATCGCGAGTGGGTGGGAAATAGTTGTACAAATTATAATATATTTACAAAATAGCAGGGTTCTAGAAAACATGAACGACTTTCACCTCAAAAAACTCTGCTAATGGTTATCGCCTGCTGTGACATAGGAATATATACACAGTACCACATGAATATATATATATATATATATATATATATATATATATATATATAAATAAAGAGGTGGGAAGAGAGGGGAGTGGACAGAAGCGACAAGCGGGCGATCGAAGAAGTAACCGAGGGAGATTGAAAATGGCGATGGCGCGACAGGTTATGGTGAGCGTGTGCCTTATGGCGTTAGTGGGGAGTGCAATCTCTGAATTTACTTGTGATATTTTACAGCGAAGGGACGAAATGTATTATTGCAACTACTACATTGAATTCGGTGATCTTATGCCCGAGTGTTGTAGTGTCGTTAAAAACTACTTCCCTGAATCCCCCAATGACGACCAACATTTTCGGGATGTATGCAAGTGCATTATTAAGATCGGTACCCCGAGTGGTGGATACTACCCCGCTTCAGTTCCCGCCGCTATGCCTCGTCTTTGCCAGGTCCCTAATAGAGGAGACTGCCCTTACTGATAGGTCGGTCAATCTTCCACAATATATTGTTTTGTGTTACCATATTAGAGTGAGCGGGTTTTGTTAAGATGCAATATTAGAGTGAGCAGGTTTTGTTAAGATGCAATATTAGTATTAGTGTGTGGGTTAGGCATGTTTTGTCATACGCTTTCTCTAATAAAAACCCGTGGGCTAGTAGTGTCTCATAAATATGTAATCAGCTTATGAGTATAACTATCAATGTATATGTAAATGTGCATACACTTTTTATATTAAAGTATACTTATGTTAAGAGTATAGTATTGGAATTTTTATTTTTATTTTGAAAATAATTGAATGATATACTATTCTTTACAAACATATAACATTATTATACATTATATAGAGACATAAATTTTTAGTTTTAAAAAATTAATTATAATTCAAAAATATTTATATTGTTTTAAATTTAAAATATTTTTATAATTTAATTTAATGTATTTAATTCTTTATATTATATATATATAATTAAAAATACAAGTAAATATAAATGTAATTCACTAAAACAAAATATATATATATTTAATTCTTATCATATTCTTAAGTCTAAAACATTTGTGATTCTTAATTTAGTAATTTATTATATTTTTAATAATTAAATTTCTTTGGAAAATAATGAATAATAGCTAAACTTTTAGTTTTAAAAATAATTTATATACTATAAAATTTTATATTAATTTCAATTTAAAGTATATACATAAAGGTTTTGAATTTATAATTTATTGCATAATATTTTTTATATTATTTATATATACTATTAAAATTAAAATTAAAAGTTAATTATTTTTAAATGTAATTGAATTAAATATTTTTTTTTATTATTACAATATTTTTAATTGTTAAATTATTTTAAAAATAATGGAGTAGATCATTTTTTTACATTTAAAAATTAATGTATATTTCGCAAAATTTAATACTGTTTTAAATTTAAAAGATTGATATAATAGTTTCTTTAATTTTTAAGTTATTGAATAATATTTTTTATAATATGTATATAGACAATTAAAATTAAAAAAAATCTTCAATTACATTTAAATGTAATTCAATAAAATAAAATATATTTATTTATTAATATTTATTTAATGATTATAATCAATAAAATCGAAACGATGGAAACAATGGTTAAAAACAAAACTCGAGATGATGGGTATACCTATGGTGTAGATTTCCACATGAAATGAGGCTCCTAGAGCTCGGCACAACTCGGCTCGGCACAACTCGGCTCGAAACAATATAAGTAGGGTCGCAGGAAACCACACGAAATACTCCTATCAGAAATCGATTCAAACGTTAACAATAAAATTATAGAGGAGGTTCTAAATGAAATAAGAGAGGTTAACTACGTTAATTAAAAATAAATAGAATGACGTCTTCCCCACTACAAGAAGGGCGTATCTGTACATACAGAGACTGAGTTTAAATATCAAATACAACAAAGTCAATTTAACTATGGAAATCATATAAACCAGGCTGAGAGAGGCTTAAGAATTTTACGAAATTCTTTACATAAAATTAAAACCATGTGAACGACTGAATCGAAGGTATATATCGCCGAGGAGAACGAATACATGAATTCACTCACAGAAATAAAATTATCAGTACCAAACCATGGAAACAACAAAGTATATGTACATGGAAGTGAATCATAAAAAGTTATTCGAAACGCCAAAAGGCTTGTAACGTATAGCTCGTAGCTCCATCGGAATGAGCAACGTCTCAATCTTTACGAGGCAACGATGAAAATGAAAGGCCAAAGAACAATATTATAACTAATTTAGGGATTAAATATGACTTGATCCAAGAACCCTAATTGGACTCGGATTATCTCAATTGTCTATGTGTCCACAGATCGATGGTGTAGACGAGGATCTGTTTGGGGAAATTGAGACTATAATTTTTACCGCCTAAAAACTTTAAGGTGGATCCATAAAATCCAATGCAAAGTACCCGAATGTATAATATGGTCAATCAATAAATGAAAGGATATACGTTGCAGAATATAAAAATACAAATCGAAGCCTTTGAGTTCTCTATTGCGAGATCAAATCAATTTAAAACACCAATGGTCCACTAAACCAAGTTACCATGAAAGATACGATTTGATTACCAACGTCATGAAAACATTAATTCGAACTTGCCAATGAAGCACAAGAAGTACAACCAATTCGATATCTCTTACTCCAACCAACGTTTCATTCCAGTTAGATGTACGTTGTATACTCATGGTTTGTACGAAAAAAAAATTACATGAAAGCGTTGAATCGAATGGATACAAGGATATAATAAAAGCGTCGGAAATAAATAACGATTCCATGTAGCAAAAGGACCATTTTATAACTTTATTATATATAGAAACGTTATGTGATATCATGAAAATTGGAAACGTGTTAAGATATCAAAGGAAACGAATTAGGTATTACTCATAGAACATAGGAGGGTGTAATACATTGACCACACAAAATGAAAAATATATATATGGCGATACATGGTGTTAAGAGAAAGGAACCATATATCATTAAGGGTTAAATGAATGCTTTTCAACGAATATGGTAAATTTTATATATTGGGAAGGATGTAAAATATATATATATATATGAGAATGAGACATACAAAATCTAATGAGAAAAAAACCATAAGAGTTATAAAATTATATATGTTGAGTATTTGACTCAACATAAAAACAATGTTTAATAGAAGTATATTAAATAAGAGATTTCAAACGTAGTCCTGAATATCTATGAATAATAAATGAGCAGAATGTAATTTTAGAGGTAGTCTTAGAAAGAAAAAAAAAATTTGTATAGGTGGAAAGGAAGAGACATTACAAATTGTATCAGAGCTCATGTTTGAAAATTGGGTTGTTGTTGTTCTCACTGTATAACTTATTTTTGAGAAAAATTTTCTGTTATTGATGTGTTTTGTTTAGTGTACAGTGGTATTGGAACTGAAAAGTTAATGGCTAAAGGAGATGAAATTTATGTTGATCTGGGTGATGGAGATAACATGCCATATCCCAACGCTCCTTTGATGGCTATGTTGCATAAGATGCAACAGGAAATGGCTGAGCTAAGAAGCCAGAATGATAGGCTGTAATTAGCCAGCGACGAATAGGAAAAGATGATAAGGGAACTAACCTCACGGAACAGCCAAGAAGGTGAAGGTTATGGGAAGAGGAGGAAAGGAAAATTCTTAGATGATTCTGAGGAAGATGACACTACCAGACATCAGTCTAAACAGAAGAAGAAATTACAGGGTGAATTCCGAAAAATTAAACCTCCCTCCTATGATGGGGAGAAGGAGGAAGATGATGAGGCATGGTTGTTGAATATGATTAAGTATTTTCAGGTCTATGAATATCAAAGAAATCTGAAGGCCAGATTAGCTATCTACCAGTTACAGGGTAAGGCTACCTTGTGGTGGGAGGAGATGAAAATGGTTCATGCCATTGATGAGAAAACAGTGACTTGGGAAGATTTCCAAGTCAAGCTTAAAAACTGCTATTTGAACGAATGTTATTATGATGATAAAGCAAAGGAGTTCCATGAACTTAGATTGGGAAAGCTCACCATAGATGAGCTTGTCACCAAGTTGACAAATCTGTTAAGGTATGTTCCTTATATTCGTGAAGAGAAGGAAAAGGTGCAACGGTTTTTGAACTGTTTTCCTGCTATTGACAAGGAGAAAATAGAGTTTGATAATCCAAAAACTATGGACAAAGTGGTGAGAAAAGTTATATTATGCTATCAGCAGTTTAAAGGAAAGAGTGAGCCTGGGAAAAGGTGGGTAAACAACGATGAATTAAAAGGAAAGAAATAGAAACCACCTTACTTGCAGAACTTTCGTAGGGATCATCAGCGGAAAAAAATTAATAAACCAAAAGAAATTCAAATTGCTCAGTCCCAAGTTCGTTCAAAACAACTAGATGGATATAATAAGAAGAAAGGAACAATTAAAATGCGGGAGACTTTGAAATGTTGGGGCTGTGGAGAATCTCATCTATTGAGGGACTGTCCACACCGAAATATTCAAATGATTATGAGGGATCAAGAAGCTACCACAGTGAATGATATAGCGAGGAATATACCCACTGTCAGTGCAGCCTTGGAAAAACGACAAGCAGAACACCAAGCTACTATGGTCGAGATGGAAGGTAAGACTGCTAACCAATTTGTTACAGTTTTGATTGATCCAGGTGCTTCTTTGAGTTACATTAGTCCGCAAGTTGTAGAGAAATGCAAACTCAAGACTGAAAAATTTCAGCAGTCTTGGTTAGTCCAGTTAGCCAGTGGCATAAGAGAAAAGTAACTCATAAGTTACCTCGAACAACAATTAAATTAAATGATTTTGAGACAGAAGTGAATTTAAACATTCTGCCCTTAGGCTCATATGAATTGTTGATAGGAATGGACTGGCTAGAAAAGAGAAAGGCTATGATGAACTGTTGGGATAAAACTTTGCATTGCATAGACGAGGAAGGGAGACCCTTTATACTCAAAGGAAAACCAAAACTAATTTCTGTAAGAAAAATATCAGCTATGCAATCAAAAAGAACAGCAAGGAAAGGATATCAAGTATATGTTGTACATCTTGAAGAATTAGGACAACACCCTAAAGAAAACTTGATGGACACGCTACCAGTGGTAAGAGAGTTTAACGAAGTTTTTCCAGATGAGATTCTTCATCTTCCCCCAAAAGAGAGATTGAATTTTCAATCGATTTGGTGCGTGGAGAAACACCTATTTCCAGAGCCCCTTATCGGATGAGCCCCACCAAACTCATGGAGTTGAAAATGCAATTGCAAGAATTTTTGGATAAAGGTTATATCAAACCGAGTGTGTCTCCTTGGGGAGCACTGGTGTTGTTCATGAAAAAGAAGGATGGAACCTTTAGAATGTGCATTTACTACCATCAACTGAATAAGTTTCCTAGAATTGATGACCTTTTTGATCATGTAAGAGGGGCTTCAGTATTTTCTAAGATTGATCTGAGGACTGGTTATCACCAACTCAGAATTAAGGACGGATATATTAGTAAAACAAATTTTCTAACTAGGTATGGTCACTACGAATTTGTAGTCCTACCTTTTGGTTTGACAAATTCCCCTACCACTTTTATGTGCTTAATGAAATACGTTTTGAACAAGTACGTAGATAAATTCGTACTAGTATTCATAGATGATATTCTAGTCTATTCAAAAAGTGTGGAAGAGCACAAAGAACACTTAGGGATAGTTTTGCAGACTTTGAAAGAAAACCAGTTATATGCCAAATTTAGTAAATGTGAAGTTTATAAAGACAAGATTCAATAGTTGGGGCATATTATTTCTAAACAAGGATTAGCTGTTGATTCTGAGAAAATAAAAGCTATTAGAGAATGGCTAGTGCCGAATGAGGTTTCAGTAGTAAGATCATTTATGGGGATTTTTGGTTATTACCGAAGGTTTTTGGAAATATTTTCGGCAATAGCATATCCCATAACTTCATTACAGAGAAAAGGGACCAAATTTGAGTGGAATGAAAACTGCCAAAACAGTTTTGAACAACTAAAATTAAAACTCACTACAGCCCCGATACTGAAGATTGCAGATCTTGACAAAGAGTTTGTTGTGTGTACAGATGCATGTAGAGAGGGATTGGGAGGAGAAGTGTTGCAAGAAAATTCTTTCATTGCATATGAATCTAGAAAACTTAAGAAACATTAACAAAATTATAGTGTATATGATCTGGAATTGGCGGTTGTAATTCATGCCTTGAAGATGTGGTGACAAAATCTTCTTGGAAAAAAATTTACATTGATAACTAATCATATTAGTCTCAAGTACTTCTTTTCTCAAACAGATTTGAATGCTCGACAAGCCAGATGGCTATTTTTTCTGAGTGAATTTGATATGGACATAAAACATATCAAAGGGAAAGAAAACAAAATTGTTGATGCGCTAAGCAGAAATGCTTGTCAAAACATAATCAGGATTGGGAGTAGTGCTAGTTTTGATTTAGAAGAACTAGTTAAAAAGGTAGAGGATCAAGATCCAAACTATGAGGAGCTACAAGTGAAAATGTTTAAGAAAGAAATGGCTGAATACACCCAAAATCAAAAAGGGTTGATTTTCTATAAAAACAGATTGTATATCCCCAATGTAGAGTCTTTGAAAAAAGAGATCCTAGATGAATATCATAGACAGCCATATTCAGGACATCCTGGACATCAGAAAATGCTAACAGCTTTGAAAAATAAGTTGTTTTGGCCAGGAATGAAAAAGGATGTCGCATACTATTTAGCTAGATACATGGAATGTCAACTAGTTAAAGTTGAGCATCAACATCCCGCTCGTATTTTAAATCCCTTGCCAATTGCAGAATGGAAATGGAACATTGTTTCTATAGATTTCATAACCGGGTTACCCAAAAAAAAGTACCAGCATGATTCAGCGATGGTAGTGGTAGACACTTTAACAAAATATGCACACTTCATACTTGTAAAATATACTTTTGGGACAGCCCAAGTAGCAGATGTGTTCCTAAAAGAAATAGTAAGGCTACACGGGGTCCCAAAAATGATTATTTCAGATAGGGACGCCAAGTTCATAGCTGCCTTCTGGAAAGGTCTATTTGGAGGCATGGGCACTAAATTGAATTTTATTACTGCCTATCACCCTCAGATGGATGGTTAAACAGAGAGGACAAATCAGATCTTGGAGGATATGCTGAGAATGTATGTGATGGATAGGCCATGAAAATGGGAAGACTACTTGCATTTAGCTAAATTTTCTTACAACAATAGCTATTAGTCCTCCATCAAAATGAGTCCATTTGAAGCACTCTATGGAAGGAAGTGTCGTAATCCGTTAAGCTGGAGCCAACCTGAAGATAAGCTAGTATTGCGACCAGATACTTTACAAGAAATGGAAATAATTGTCAAACAAATAAAAAGAAACATCAAGACAGTAGAAGATCAACAGAAAAGCTACGTTGATAAAAAAAGGGTGCATCGAGAGTTCAAAGTGGGTGATCATGTGTACCTACGTATTAAACCCAAAAAGAGCACACTTTACGCTGGAAGTTGTGCAAAATTGTCTCCTAGATATTGTGGGCCTTTTGAGGTGTTAGAAGGGGTGGGACCAGTGGCTTATAAGCTGGCCCTACCACCCCATGTTAAAGTTCATGATGTGTTTCATGTTTCGTTATTAAAAATATATGTACATGATGCTTCTCACATTGTTGATTGGAATGTGATACAGGTGGAACTAGAAGGGAAGTTCCTTCCAAAGCCGCTTCAAATATTGGAGCGGGAAGAAATTGAATTGAGAAACCGAATAATAGCAAGAGCAAAGGTGTTGTGGAAGCACATTACTGCTGAAGAAGCTACGTAGGAAAGAGAAGCTGAAATGATGGAAAAATATCCATATCTATTTTCAAAATGAACTCTAGTAATTAGTTGATAACACCGAGGATGGTGTTTGTTTTTAGATGGGGAATATGTAACACCCCTATTTTTATGTTTTTCAAGTTAGACATTTGAAATTCAATCCAAAGGGGGTGGACCCCAATGGATAATTATGGTGTGGATGTAATTAATTATTTAATTGTGAGAAATAAATAAAATATTTCTATGCATATTGACCAAATGAGAAATTTTAGATCACTTGCCAAATCCATGAGGTGTGGAAAGAGGCTAAGACTTTCCCCAAAAATCTTTCAAAAATCCTTGAAAGAATTTATTTCTAATTTAGATTTTTGAGGAAAAATCTAGATTTCCCCAATAAGGTGCAGAGTATTTGGGAAAAGGTAAAAAGCTAGAGAGGCAGAAAGCAGCTTTAAAAGTCCCTAAATAAGGGAAGCCTAGGCAAACAGGAATGGAATCATCCTATAATTCTGGAATAGGCTTTGAGGAGCATAAGCTTAAATAAGCTACTCCAAAACAGATTGAGGTTGGTCTATTCTTGGAGAGGATATCAGGTCAGGGGTGAGTTCTGTGGATAAAATAACTCTAAGGTTGGGAGGACTGGTCATCACAGAAGTGGTATGCATACAAAATTTATAAATAATTAAATTAGATGCTGTTAGACAAAGCTAAAAAGTGCTGTAGTGATTATGTTGAGTAGTTGTTGTGT
The DNA here is from genome assembly GCA_034641835.2 of Pinus albicaulis. NCBI lineage: Eukaryota > Viridiplantae > Streptophyta > Pinopsida > Pinales > Pinaceae > Pinus > Pinus albicaulis. The sequence continues at coordinate 1,329,031,727 of CM076580.1, forward strand.
TATGAAATTCCATACTTTTAACAGAATTAAATAGATGAGATAATTCTTCTAAATTTCTGTATGGTAGTAGGAACAAATCCAGGGAACACTGTCAGCCAAAATCTCTAAACCATTGGGTGGTTTAAATCTGGAGAGAGTATAAATGATTCGCTAGAATAGTTACAGTGTAACTTTAATCTGCTTCTATAATGAATAGTACATGAACAAAAAATAATAATAAAATAGATTCATGTATTAATAACTAGTGGTTGTGGTAATTTTATACCTTATGTATGTAGATACATGCCAATGGAAATTTAGTACAGACTCAAGAAAGGAGCGGTTTAATTACACTAGAAATTAAACCTGAAAAGAATTTTGTTTTATGAAGTAAACATGATTTATCGCATTTATGATAACATAAGTCTGCTTATAACATGTTCTGTTTGAATAATCAACAAGAAAATACATATATGAAATATAAGATAAATTTCAAACAAAACTCATAAGCTGCTTGGAATAACAGAGATACACTAGTAAAGCATTAATAAATTATGGTTAGAGGTGCTTACTAGAACCTAGAAATGTTGACTATTGTATGCCAATTATTTTAAAAACTCTAGAGCCTCCTATTACTGATATAAAGTAAATAAATGTGACAATTCTAAAATGAGATATAGAATGAGAATTTATACTTTTTGGAGTATTGAAATATGTATGGGTAAGTAGATAGACTGAAAGGTGAGTTCACATAACTACAAAGAGGTACATGAGAAAGAATGCATAGTTGAAAACCGGTATCTTGAAGAGGAGGGATCATGCAGAAATACATATAATAATACAAATTATTGATACACAGCTATTAGTTACTGTGCCAAGAAAGATTTATGTAAACTCATTTAGTAGTTGTATATATATATATATATAGATATATATATATTACTACGAAATGGATACAACAGAAGGATAAGCTATGAATAGTAAATTTATCAATTCCAGTGTATAAAATAAAGGAGGAAGTTATAGCAGAGAGAAAATATGATATGTATATTAACATTAAATAGATATTTGAGAATAAACAGAGTCTATCATAAATCTGTTGACAAGAAAAGGAAGTTGTATATATATTCTTCTGAAACCAAACTAATTAAACTAGAACATATTGTTCAATAATATATACCCAAAAACCATTATAACTTGAATTTATATAATTAGGATTTATAATCAAACCGAGTCTCTGTTAAAAAGTCCATTATTAAAATTAATAATTCTATGACAATAAGACTAGAATTGTCAGGATGAGTTATAAAATAAACATGCGAAAGAGTGTTTATGCTCTCACAAAGATAATTTCGATACCGAACTAAAAATTAAAATGTGGAAACGAAGTTAACTTTGAACAAAAGACAGTTCATCCAAATACAATTTCGAATTAGCTCGGAAGAAAATTCGAGATTACCTGAAATAAGACAAGCACGAAGTAATAATTATATTATAAATATTTAAGACTAGATTTCACAGGAAGGAGGTACTTGTCACGTCTCCCAGATCCAAGTTCTTACCCATATAACATAAACTCAGATATACTCTACTTTATGCACTAGATAACATTCAAAATTTTCTATTTAATCAATTTCAATTTCATACTGTTATCAGGTATTTAATTTCTTTTTAGTAATTATAGGCAGCCATGGGAATATAAGAATTTCCATGAAATTTTTTGGGCTTGACCTCCACTCTTCTCAGTCCAGCTAGTTGACTTATATATCTATATATATATTACTTTGTGTTTCTCAGGTCAGTTTGTCAGAGTTTTTACCAACTCTGGCTGATCAATAGGCCCTTCCTCAACTTTCCAGTTTGCAAGCCTTATAGAATTTTCAGCATTATAAAGTTTCAGCATCAAGGTATAGATGTATGCATCCACGTATACATCTATCTATACTCAGTTAACCTTCGTTGCTTCAACTACTTTCCCAGCAGTTTGTGTGGAAGGTAAATAGATGCTCTTTTCTTAGTATTTTTAAGTATGATTACAATATTCCCTCACACACTTTTATCACACAAATAGATTTCAATAGGATTCTCCCCTTATTTTATTGTTACAACGTATTCAACATGTTTGAAACTCTGGTGCATATTAAACTCTTCCATTGGAAAACTAGGATATAGATCCTCTTGCTTTAATCAAATGGAGGTAGTGAATACTGGAATTGATAGTTTAGACTCCCTAGTTTTCAAATTCTCGTACTTAGTTAGGATTCAACTTCTGCTTTCATATATTTAAACTTCCATGTAATAGAACAATTTAAATTCTTAATTCTACAATTCTTTCCATTGTCATACAGCTGATATATTGAACCCCATACTGCTATCACAAAATTAGTGGTTTCATACTTTCTGTTATTGGTTATATCTTTAGTAAAAGATTTTGTTTATACAACACATCAACTAAGTTTTTCATTCCAAGGACAGCAAGCTACCACTTGAACTTTTCTATTCGATTAAACATTCAGCTTGATTTATCATCTCTAACCTTTATTACTGCAATGTACAATTTCCCGGAAATAAACCCTTGGTTTTTTATTTAACCTTCTCCCTGCTATTTACATACTGAATTTTCAGCTACTAACCTAGCTTGTAATTACATGAGGTACTGAACAAACATTCAATCTAAAATTTAAATAAGAAGTTCTAACAGAAAAATGCATAAAACCTTGATATACTTAACACAGATATAATTAATACAGTCATAAAATAAACTCCAAAATTATGCATGCATACCGCTACTATGACCAGTCCTCCCAACCTTAGAGTTCGTTTATCTCCAGAACTCACCCCCGAGCTGAGATCCTCCAAGAACAGACTAACATCAATCTGTTCTGGAGCAGCTTATTTAAGCTATGCTTTCCCCAAAGCCTCTTTCCAATTCTGCGTCCAGAATTTCAGGATGCTTTATTCCTGTTTGCCTAGGCTTCCCTTATTTAGGGACTTTAAAGCTGCTTTCTGCTTTTGCAGCTTTTCCAGCTTTTTACCTCTTCCCAACTACTTTCCTCATCATTGGGGAATTTAGATTTTTCCTCAAAAATCTAAATTAGAAATAATTTCTTTCAAGGATTTTTGAAAGATTTTGGGGAAAGTCTTTACCCTTTCCATAACCTCATGGATTAGGCATATGATCTCAATTTCTCATTTGGTCATAGTGCATACACAATATTTTATTTATTTTTCATAAATAAATAATTAACCACATCCACAAAAGTATTTATCCATTGGGGTCCACTCCCCTTTGGATTTATGTTCCAATGTCAAATCTGAAAAGCATAGAACTTGGGGGTGTTACATATTCCCCCTCTGTAAACAAACACCGTCCTCGGTGTTGACAACTATCTACTTAGTTTATTTTGAAAACAATTATGAATGCTTTTCCATCATCTCAGCTTCTCTGTTCCATGTAGCTTTTTCAGCAGTAAAGTGCTCCACTGCACCTTTACTCTAGCTACTGTTTGATTTCGCAATTCAATTTCTTCCCGCTCTCAGAGTTGAGGCGGCTCTAGAAGGAATTCCTCTGCTGGTTCCACCTATATCACATTCCAATCAATAATGTGAGAAGCATCATGTACAACAATTATTTTTTTCCAACAAGGAGATATGAAACACATCATGAAATTTAATATGAAAGGGTAAGGCTAGTTTATAAGCCATTAGTTTCCCTCCTTTCCAACACCTTCCTCGGTGTTACACTTTAACGTTGATTTTTCAACTTTGACAAAGATTTTTTTTCTTCGTCCTTGATTAGTTTCCAGCAGAGTACTCTCCTACTTCCACTCTATTTACTGATGCCTTATGCAGTTGGTTTTCTTCCTACTTCTTTGCAAGAAGTCTGTCTGGAAGATCTTTTATTCTGTTTTCTCTGTCCACAATTCATACCAATGTAAGTAATGTCAGGTACATACAATTGATAATCCACAACAACATTCTGCATTTCAATAAACTTAAGAAATTCAGTTATTAGTCAAACCGTTCAGTTTCATAATAGTTTAGTGCACTTTTAGTACACTACTTATCCTTTCTTGTTTTTCAGTGAGATTCTTTCCTCACTCAACTTGGTCCAGTTCAGCTTTTCTTGATTTTCTAGGTGATTTATCTTCACCTTTTTTTCTCCTTGTTTCCAGAGTGTACAATTTCTTGTTACACACTTGGCTAAACAATTTTACAACTTTTCATTAGTACTCATAAATGAAAGAGAACAATTGTATCATATGCATGTTTATGCTTACCCTTTCTCAGTTCATAGCCGTACTTCCAGTATCTTATCATTGTTTTCTTTTGTTAGTCAATCAATTTAATTAGTAATAACTAGACTCGTTAATAATCTCTACAATTCAATGCTTACTTCACACATGAAATTTTTTCCTCTAACCTCTTTTATGAATTGTATCCACTAGTTCAAAACTTACGTGAATAAATTTGGATCTGATGGGTTTTCCCCCACACCCAAGTCCAAATGTATCTCATCCCCTTTTCTCTCAGTTATTAGCTGTATGATTTCACACTATTTCCCTGTCTTGAATTTAAGACTCAGGAAAATTAAATTTAATAAAATTTACACCAACAAAATTTTATAGTGTGAGTACATATTTCTTTTATAGTGCTATATGTAATTGCTATGATTCCTCACATTCACAAGTATTACTACTTGATAATGTCAAAAGTAAATTTGACACAGTTTCCCCTTTTTCAAAGAATCACCAGAATTTATGCATTTACTCTTAATTGTATGTTCATGCTTTACTAATTCCAATGATGATTCACCAATTATATCTATATGTGGATTTCACTAATCATTAAAAATCAATCCATGGTTTATATAGGTTTTGAATTCTACCCTAGCTAGCCCACCTGGGAAAATTTGATTTATCCCTTCATTCATTCATTCATAACTCAATGTAATGGATTTGCATTACATTATTTAATATGCAATGGTCCACAATTACTAACCAACTATTTAACTGTGTTTATAACTCGTACTTAAGCTTACCACTTCATTATTTTCCATGAAATAAAATATGCTTATCACAAAATACTCTAGTCATGACTTGAATATACTTGACTTGAAAATCATCTTGGAAAATTTTCCAATGTCAATATTTTTTTTCCACATTATACTTTTAACACTTAATCTACCACAAATAGTGTTTATTTCTCCTTTAACCATAATTAGAGTAATAATATTCCGGCCATATGGTCAAATATGTCCTTCCACCTTACTTGCAACTTTTAAGGTGAATTCACTTTTAATATTCCCTAGTGAATTATTTCTTCTCCCTTAATCCTGTGGTTATAAAGTTTGAGTTTTACTAACTGAAATAAATTATCATGCATGAAGATATTATATTCATACAACTCAACAAAGTTAACATTATAACAAGATCACCTATATTTATAATGATAATTGTAGATTTAACTTATATCCCACGTGCAATTTCTTTCATTTTAATCTATCATTTCTCATGATAATGATTATTATTTTATATATATATATATATATATATATATATATATATATATTTAATAGTTAATTAAGAATTTACAATATAAATTGTCATTTTTCTATTATCCACCTTTCTCTATATATTCCAATATAAACTTTCCGTCTTCTTTTGTTCCAATAACTATGATAATACCTAGTATTATATAACATATTTGGAACATATATCACTCCACAATTATTCATTTATAGCTTTTCATGCTTCTAATCAACTTATTGTTATAATGAATATTAATAAAATTCTATTTTAGTTGTTTTAACAACCCCAACTTTTAACTTCAGTTTTAATTACATATATCCATTTCTTAACCTTATCCTGAAGGTTAATTTTTCTATAGATATATATTCTTGCACACATAATTATTTATACTCAATTCCACCACATTGTATATATATTCCAATAGAGTGAAACATATAAAATTTTCTTTATAAAGCTCTTTGTTATATGAACCATTATATTTCATATCATTAAATCCTCCACTCTTTTTCATATATATATATAGAACCACTCTATATATATATAATCCACAATATATATATAATATAAACTCCATCATATATATATATAATCCACCATATATAAATATAATCCACCACATATATATAAAATCCACCGCATATATATATATATCCACCATACATATATATAAAGTCCACCCTATATATAATCCAAAGAATTTAATTAATACTCCCATAATTATTTTTCTTATTTAATGTACAAGGTAGCCTTATACTCTCGTACCCACTTACATTTTTCCTTTGTGATGGACTTATAAAGTTTTAATTTGAACCAATACAAGGAAAATTGAGATGGTTTCGGCTATTGTTAAGTCAATAATTTATAATAGAATTCCTTTCTATTATTTTCAGCCAAGTAAGCGAATACATAAACTTACAGGATTTTCTATTTTTGTGTTTCAAATCTGTCCATAGTGTAATGTTCCTCTTTTCCACACAATATATATATATATATATATATATATTTTTCCGATATTTATTCTTCTGTAACTTTTCTCAGTTTATTTAAATGCCTTGTATATATCCTTTCCATGTAAAATGTCGTTCAACCTTGCAGCTAACATTATTACTAACCCCCAACTTTACTTTTTCTAAAAAGTATTGTACCACATGCAATTATACAATCTCTATAGTGCTATTTTCTCTCACTATAGCACGTTCAACTATGTATAAATATACATCGATTTATAAAGAAACATCGTCTACTCCACCTTCACTTTTAAATACATGGATATATATATTTTTGATCCATGGGGATCTTGTTGATACTATAACCAAATCGGATTTTTTTTATTTGCGAGGATAAGGTTATTATTTATCCATGCATCAATTCTCACCATTATATAATTTGTGGGATTGATATTTAATTTCTAATAAATCGACCCCAAATTACTTGATAACTTCTTGACACGGTCATTCTTAATACGTCCTGTTATTAAAGAAATCTTAATGTATATCCGCCCTTTAACCATAGAATCAATCATAATTCCCGCATTAATTTTCTAGGGTTTGTATAGTTGTTTTTCGTCCGCGACTGGGTCTTTCTTTATGAGAGAAGGACATACGTGTCATCAGTGACCGTTCTAATTTTTTTGAACTTCGTTTAAATCTCAATTTCCGCAGCTGGAAATGCTATTGTATTTAAGAATTGGTACTATAGTTGGATTTTTCCGTATTTCTAAAATTAAGATGGCGTAAATTTTCCTCCAACAAATACCTTGGTTGCTACTTCGAGGAATTTCCCACGTCCTTCCCAATATACAATTGGGCATCTAACGACAAGTGGACGGCTATTTTCCTTTCAGCTCTTCTTAGGGTTTATCTCGATTAGTATAATATTTTGGTTTCTCCTCATGCCGCCACTTTCTAACTCTAGTTCGTAGTGTTGCTGAGAAATTATTTTCGACCTGTGGTGTTCCACGAATTATGGCACAGCAGATTTCTATTCCTTGTCAATTGATTCGGGTTCGATGAGTTCTCCAGATTTGTATGTGTATCGAACCACCTCTGTACACGAGTGTAAGGTTTCTGTGGCTAATTGTTATGAAGGTAATATCAGTGCATTATTATGAGTATTAAGTTGGAGGTTTTTATAATCGTTTTCCTCATATGATGCTCAGTTTATTTTGACTATTTTTTTTTCAATGTATTCTATGAAGACTGCTGTTTCGGTTATGGTGCTCTGCGCCACCATAGAACTCAAAGTTGTACCAGCGCCCGAGAACACTATGTGAAATGGGTAATATGTTTATTTCTGCAACGCTTTTCAGCTTTGAGATTTGTATCTCATCATCTTCGCAAAATCTGGAACTCTTTTTGATAATTTCAGGTCACTCATACCTGTAAATTTTCTATTCCATAGGAAATAATTTTCATGATGTTCGATGCTCCAGGTAAGAGACTTGTGCTTGATTTCTCGGTGAAGAGTTATATACTCACTATACTCTATGTAATAACTCGATTTCTCTTGCCTTTTATTATAGGTGAGTTTGTCGTTTCTTAGTTCGTTTAGCTCATTCTGGAAACCCTTCTTATTCAAGCATGTTAACTCATCTTTCCTTCTTTGTTCAGGTTGGTAATTTTTGGTTTTAGAAGACACTCGAGATTTGAGATATCGCCACGGAATGGCACCACTTTATTTTTGGTTACAATGTTATAACATTTCTCCATTTTTATGTATTACTGTCTTATGGAATTCTTTTCGCAGACAGTACATGTGTACTGTGGATTTTTCCTTCCCCGGGTTAAATTGTTCAGAGCGCATATTTAGAATGGTCGTTGTCCTTACTGTTCTACTATTTAATCTTTTTTTTTTCCATTGGTATTCCTTATCTATTCTTAAGATTTAAGAACGCTCTATTTATGAAAGATAACATCAATATATATTAGTCAGATTACCAATATACATTCGAATTTTATATTTTATTTTTCCTCTCATTGAATATATCCTTTATTTGATTTGATTTGATTTTATTTTTATTTTTTTTATTTTTTTTTATTTTAATTAATTCTAGAATCAAAATTTTTGTATAGTTTATGGTATAAATACTGTTGTGCTTTTCGATAAGTTGCATCGAGATAAATTTCCTCTATTCGTAAGTGTCGGTTGATGGAATTTTTTTTTGCAAATATTCCTACTACCGTTTCGTGCCATCATTATTTGTACTGTTAATATTTGGGTATATATTAGCTATATAAGTCTTGCGTTTATTCTTTTCTTAGTGTAATTTAAAATCAATTTACTAGATGACAACTCCCCTTAATTCTAAAGGAGAGATGCAACTTCCATTTGACATTATTTTTCTGTAATGGATATAATTAGAGAGCCATTATACCTTTTCTTTTCCTCGCGAGTCTTTACACAGACCTCTCGGCATAAAATAATCCATTTCTAAAATATGGTTTTCTCTTCTTCTTCTTTTTTTCTAGGATCCTCAGTTGTTTATCTTATTTTGGCATTTCATCAAAGTAAAATTTTGAGTTTTGTTTTTCGCCACAGTATAGACGATATTCAGTTTACTTTTCTCGATTACATTCACCTCCGAGCAAGTTATACCAGTCGACAAAGTTCTGAATGGAGATTACTTATTTCGGTCGACTTACAATTATTCAATAGTAGTAAATTGTCTCTCTAAAGGTATAATACTGATTATCATGTACATGGACAGAAAGTGGATCTTTCTTAGTTAGTCATATTGAGACTTCCCGATCGAATACTTTCATTCTAATTTATCTTCTTGTGATGAAGCCATTTTATCTAAATAATTATTTTAGGTTACTGTTTACCATGTTATACAAATATAATTTCTGCTATATTCACAGTACAGAAATTTGATATCATGGTTATGAACGATACGACAGTTACCATAATTTGCATGCAGACATTTTTCAGGTACATATAACTTAATACTGCAGAAAACAAATTAAAGTTAAAACTTTATCGTTTATGGGAATAAATTATATCTTCAGATTTAAACCAGTAATGGTTTAGAGATTCTGAATGATATTTCCCAAATAACTTATATTCCTACAACTATACAGAATTTCGAGGAATATTTATTCCGATAATTTCTGTTAAATGTAAGGAATAACAACTCTAAAAAAAATAACTTAATTTAACTAACATTTGCAGCATTTACCAATACTGTATAACAGCACCTATTTTAACCATTCATAAAATTCATGTGCATACCGCTTCTTCTCATCAGTCGTCATTCGCAGGTCTATACTGCGGTACTTTTTCTATACAATTTTTTTTTTCTCATTAGTAAAATTTAAATTTCATACAGCAGCATGCAATATTTTTGGGTGGTTACATAGTTTGCCCAGTGTTTTAACCTTGCTCTAATTTTATATATGCTAGCCTGTCATTGTGACTTTCAAGCTATACCATTCCTCGTCGCGTTCTAAGCAACCTAGATTTCAAAGGAGCATTTCGATCTGGCGTGTTTTCTCCTTCACCCAGATCCACATACTGCTTGTCCTCTTCAATCATGGTTCATAGCTATATCCCTTAGTACTGTTAGATATACAATAAACCAACATTGGTAAAATTTAAAATTCATAACAGTAGCATAAACTTTTCTATGTGAGCACATAAGTTGCCCAGTGTTTCAACTAGGGCTCTGATACCATTTGTCACGTCTCCCAGATCCAAGTTCTTACCCATATAAGATAAACTCAGATATACTCTGCTTTTGTAACACCCCCAATTTGTGTTTTGAATTTTTAAAGTTAGACATTTGAACTTAAATCCTAAGGGGGTGGACCCCAAGAGATAAGTGTGGTGTGAATGTAATTTCATATTTTATTTGAGGAAATAAATAAAATGATTGTGCATTTTGAACAAGATGAGAATTAGAGATCACTTGCCAAATCCATGAGGATGGATAAGGCAACAAATCCCCAAAAATCTTTCAAAAATCCTTGAAAGAAAGTAATTTAGATTTGAGGAGGAATCTAAATTTCCCCAATGAAGAGGAGTAGTTGGGAAGAGGTGAGAAAAAGCTGGAAAAGCTGAGGAAAAGCTTAAAGTAGCTTTAAAGAGTCCCAAAATGGGAAGCCTAGGCTAAACAGGAAAGAAAGCATCCTGCTATTCTGGACGCAGAATTAGAAACATGCTATGGGGAAAAATGAGCTTAAATAAGCTGCTCCTAGGCAGATCAGAGGTTGATCTGCTCTAGGAGGTGATCTCTGCTCGGGGGTGAGTCCTGGGAGACAAAGAGGACTCTAAGGTTGGGAGGTTGGTCATTTGCAGATTGTGGTATGTTCTGAAATTATTGTTTATTTTGATGTATTATGGTATGAATTAGTTACATATAAAACTTAAAAGAAATTGTAGGATTTATGTTAGTACTACATTTAACAGAATCCATCCTAAGGTATTCACCTTCCGGATTTGGTTTAGTTGTAGACCAGAAAGCTATAGAGTAGAAACTCCAGAAACTCTAAACCAAGCATGGTTTAAATCTGAAGTTACTTAGCCTCTACAGATGATTAATTTTCGTTGTGTTCCCTGTAAACACAAAAATGGTATGATATGCGTATGTGTATGCTAGAGAAACATTATAGCAAAATTAAAGTTACATGATACCAATCTAAAAAGAAGAAAGTGAGATGCTAGTATATGATCTTCGAAATTGTGCTATAAAAATAATAATTCTACTCTATATGATTTTGATAACATCTATAAGTGTATATAATTTATTCCAAATCTAGCCTTACTTCATGAAAACAAATATCATAGCAAAATAATTTGTAATTACGGTTCCTTAGTCAAGTGCTATTAAATACATATAGGTATACTTCAAAAGAAAAAAAAATAGAAGTTAAGAGTAAGGGCTCTAGAACAGGTATGTTGAATTCTTATAAAACTACAAAATAACTTTATACGAAAGAAGGGCTCTAGCACTCCTAGCAAATTATAGAGTATTTTGTATTTTCACTTCTGGAAATAAACATTAGAGCAATAGAGTTAAAATATGCTTAATATAAATATCACCACTTGAACTACCGAATACCTATATATATATATATATATATATATATGCATTAAAAAGAAAAACCAATATATTAACACGTATCGAGCACTACACAGTGCGGTACTTGTCAATCTCGACCCCAAATGATCCATATATATATATCGAAATTTCATATGTCATCCGCGCGATACAAATACAAAGCATATATTGTAACGATGTGTATTAAAAAGGAAAACTACCTATAAAACATAGATATATGAACATATGTTTAAAAAAAAAAAAGTGGACATTAAAACGAAAACGAGCATATTCTAAACGATGAAAACTATTAAAGCGCATGCGCGAAATCATTTAAATGACTGCGTCCTACGACTGGTGATGCCGGCCTGATATAATCAAATAAAACAATGATTTTACTGTGCGACCCCCGCAGGATCGGCTCGATGCCAATATAAAATGATAGTATGATTCCTTACAGGGAGAGATTAACACGATTCTTTCCATGTGACGCCGTCGGATCGCCTAGCCCATCCACCATACGATATCATTTACTTTCGGGGTGTGAGAAACCAATGGAGGTATTCCTTAAGCGGGGCAAAAAGAGTTAACAGTACTTAACCCTGCGTAAACATGAAAGCCAGACAAAATAGGGCACGCCTGTAAATGTTAGCAAATCGGCATTTAAAACAAACCAGTAGGTGAATAGTGGCGTCGATCTCGCCATAGACGTAATGAAAATAGAAAAACAAGGGATAATATTTCTAACTATTAAACGGAGGATGTTTCATGTAGCTAGAATTTAAGTACCTATACACGTTAGTATAATATGTCCGAAGCCGAGAATTGGAAATTATTCATTTAAAACCCCAGTTGAAATCTAAACAATATTAACATCGTCTTAATAAAGTAACACGGGTGGGTTCGCTTGAACTTATTGGAGTCCATGGAAAAACAAAATAAAGGTATGGAGAGACAAAATCGAAAACAACTTTTAGAAACAGCAGAGCTGCGTTGGGGAAACTTCTGATAGCGAGGCGTGAGGCTTACTCACCTGAAGATCAGATATTGACTCGAGTGTAACGATACCTATCACACTATACTCAGCGTATTAAACAGAGTCCCTTCTGAAGATTAAAGGAGTGCTAGCACTTAACCGAAAAAAAAATGGAAATGACTGCGCTAGTAAATGTGGTGTTAAGCCACGGCTCTGAGTATTGACAGGCTGAATGGGATTCCATCCAGAGGAATGCCCATAATAACACTACCGGTTGGAAAAAACTTCTCGTTACACCTCACTACCTTTCAGTTACGCAGATGAACCCCGGATAGGTATAGAGTCCATTCCATTCGAACCAGCGCAGAACTGGAGCAAATAGACACGAAAGGAAGCCAGCGACCAGGCGGGTACAGGGTACCTGCAACAAATGACCAAATGGGCCAAACAAACATTGTATCAGTCAGCGTTGTGGAGGAAGGATAAAAATCGAAGAAATAATTTTAGTCCTATGTCGAACTAGCCAGAAAAGAGCTAGACCTGTAGTATAAGAGAACCGATGCATGAATGATGAATACTAGGAGCGGTTCAGAAAAATATGCGTGCCAAGGTGCTGGGGGTGATCCGCACGCCTTTGGAGCACGCACAGCAAATGATTCAACTTCCTGCAGGATGGAGAAAAATGTTAGCAGGGAAAATGAAATGATCAGGATCCGAGTCGCGATTAAAAGCGAGAAAACGAAACCCTAACACCCGTTATCGACCAAAGTACGAGCGAGACATTCGAGTCAGGTTAGTGCAACTTGCAGAGGTCTGAAACCCTAGGTCTGCAATGAGAAAGCACGACATAGGATCTCGAGATGGATCTTAGTAACTTTGTTGAGCAGGTAACCTGAGATTTCGAAAGCTGGACCATATTAGAATTTGACACGTGCAATATCTCCTGCGCCCGGCTGCGTGAGGTACTGCCGTGTAGAAAAAAAAAACCACGGAGCTGCACGCAGAAGCCGTCTTGACCAGTAAACCCTACGACCACTCCATACAACTATAACCTCATAAATTATCATATATGCAACGGAGATAGCATGTAGATACTTATGACGGTGTAAGGTACATCAAATGGGTATGATGAGGCGGAAGACCCTCGGTGTAACACGCAACTAATTTTTAAATCGAGGAGAGGGCACGCATATATATATGCCACCGTGATACCGTATGGAAACGAATAAAACCCATTTCACGTATCGTCTCCCACATCCTATAGGGATGAAATTAAGAATATAATTATCTTAAAATCTGAAATCTTAAATGGAAATACATGATGATCTCTTACGATGAGATGATGTTAATATTGTATGCGATGTATTTGATTTTAAAGGGTTATATTACAGTATTCGAAATAGGTGTTATACATATATATATAGGATGCATATATATATGTATACCTTCATTTCAATATTAGTAAAAAGGATATATATGTATATATATAAACATAACGATATATATATATGGAGTCAATGATATGAATAAGAGGTATATTATCAATATATAGGCAACATATACATATATCTGTGGGATATAAAGGTATCGGTGTAGAATGTACATAGATAGTAGGTGAAGTGATTGCAATGTATGTATATTCATATAACCTATGTTTATGTTGCGGAAAAGAAAAAGAGAGAAACACATCTCTTGATGTTATAAAGGGATATATCTATATGGATATGGTTGAAAGAAATATAGGTGTAGTGTTCATTGGGTTATGAAGATGGAATTGTATACATCTACATGTATGTTTTAAAATTTTATATAGATGATATATATATATTGATACATAAGTGACATATGTGATTTTATACATGGGCCTTAAGAGAGGCATAGAATTTAATGTATTTCACGAAGAAATTGATGGACTAGAGGCAAATATAATAATAGATGAAAATAAATACTTCATTTCTGAACAGCTTACTCCGCCAACCTGTCAATAATCATGGAAGGAAAAAAAAAAAAAAAATTTAAAACTTGAGGTGTTACAAATGGTATCGGAGCATCAGTTAGAACAAATTGGGCTGTCGTTTGTGCTCACTGTTATAACATATGTCGTTGTTTGTTGAAAATTTTATTTTAAAATTTTGCTAATTTGTGTTGTGAGTGTGTACAGTTGAAATGGCTGAAGGTGAAGGGATTTATTTGGATCTGCGGGATGAGTTTGCTACTCCAGATCCCAATGCCCCGGTACTGGCTATGTTGCATAGGCTGCAACGAGAATTGGCTGAACTGAGAAGCCAGAATGACATGTTGTCATCAGCCAGTAAGGAGCAGGAAAAGCTCATCAGAGAACTAACTTCCCGGAACAGTCAGGAAGGCGAAGGTTCTGGAAAGAGAAAGATGGATGAGTCTGATGATGAGGATGCTGCTAGACAGCAGCATAAATAGAAAAGAGAATTGCAGGGCGAATTTAGAAAGATCAAACCTCCCTCCTATGATGGGGAGAAGGAAGAAGATGCAGAAGCTTGGTTGTTGAACATGATAAAGTATTTTCAAGTATATGAATATGAGAGCAACCTGAAGGCCAGATTAGCTGTGTATCAGCTACAAGGAAAGGCTAAACTGTGGTGGGAAGAGACAAAAATGGTGCATGCCATTGACGAAAAGACATTTACTTGGGAAGATTTTCAGACTAAGTTCAAAAGTCGTTATTAAAATGAACGTTATTATGATGATAAAGCAAAAGAATTCCATGAACTTAGACTAGGACAACTCACTATTGATGAGTTTGTCACTAAGTTTACTAATTTACTGAGGTATGTCCCTTACATTAGGGAAGAAAAGGCAAAAGTGCAAAGGTTTTTAAATTGTTTTCCTACTGTCTACAAGGAGAAAATTGAGTTTGACAACCCAAAAACAATGGATGAAGCTGTTAGAAAAGCAAGATTATGCTATCAGCAGTTTAAAGGTAAAGATGAACAAGGGAAGAGCTGGCTGAACAAGGGTGAGTTCAAAGGTAAAAGACCAAAACCAGCATATCTAAGAAATTTTGGTAGAGATCATCAACGGAAAAAATTCAATAAACCAAAAGAAAGCCAAACTGCTCAGTCCCAAGTGGCTTCAAAACCAGCAGAAGGGAACAATAAAAAGGAAGGGACAGTCAGAATGAAGGAACCTTTGAAATGTTGGGGCTGTGGAGAACCCCATATGATGAGGGACTGTCCCCATAGAAATATACACATGATCAGCAGAGGGCGAGAGGCAACAACAGTAAATGACATGGCCAGAAATATACCGACTATCAGTGCAGCCTTGGAAAATCGGCAAGCAGAATATCAAGCCACCATGGTGGAAATGGAGGGTAATATTTCTGACCTACCTGTTACTGTTTTGATTGATCCAGGTGCTTCTTTGAGTTACATTAGTCCTGGAATTGTAGAAAAATGTAAAATTAAACCTGAAAAGTTTCAGCAGTCATGGTTGGTACAGCTGGCCACTAGAACTAAGAGAAAAGTCACACATAAACTGCCTAAAACAGCAATACAATTAAATGGCTTTGCAACAGAAGTAAATTTGAACATATTTCCATTAGGATCCTATGATCTACTGATAGGAATGGATTGGCTGGAAAAGAAGAAAGCCCTGATGAACTGCTGGGATAAAACCCTGCATTGTGTAGATGAGGAAGGGAAACCTTTTACACTAAAAGGGAAACCAAAATCCATTTCAATAAGACAAATATCATCTTTACAATTAAAAAGAACAGCTAGAAAAGGATACCAAGTCTATGCAGTGCATGTAGAAGAAATAGAACAGCAAACTGAGGAAGAGTTACTGGATGCTATACCAGTCATTAGAGAATTTAAGGAAGTTTTTCCTAAGGAAATCCCTCATCTTCCCCCCAAAAGAGAAATTGATTTCTTCATAGATCTGGTGCCGGGAGCCACACCTGTTTCCCGAGCCCCCTATCGGATGAGTCCTCCAGAACTCATGGAACTAAAAATTCAATTGCAGGAGTTGTTAGATAAAGGGTATATCAGACCGAGTGTGTCTCCTTGGGGAGCACCGGTTCTATTTGTGAAAAATAAGGATGGAACTTTTAGAATGTGCATTGACTATCGGCAATTGAACAAGTTAACCATTAAGAACAGATACCCTTTGCCGAGAATTGATGATATTTTTGATCAGGTGAGAGGAGCTTCAGTCTTTTCCAAGATTGACCTAAGGACTGGTTATCACCAGCTTAGAATTAAAGAAGAAGACATCAGTAAAACAGCATTTCGAACCAGGTATTGACATTACGAATTTGTAGTCCTACCTTTTGGTTTGACGAATGCCCCTGCCACATTTATGTGCTTGATGAATAGTGTGTTAAACAAGTTTTTGGACAAATTTGTTCTTGTGTTCATAGATGACATCTTAGTCTATTCTAAAAATGAAGATGAACATAAGGAACATCTGAGAATAGTGTTGCAGACTTTAAAAGAAAACCAACTATATGCCAAGTTCAGCAAATGTGAATTTTATAAAGATAAAATTCAATATCTTGGTCATATTATTTCTGAAAAAGGGTTGGCAGTTGACCCTGAAAAGATAAAAGCCATTAAAGAATGGCCAGTCCCCACTGATGTCTCAGCAGTAAGATCATTTATGGGAATTGCAGGCTATTATCGTAGATTTGTGGAGAGATTTTCTGCTATAGAAAATCCCATAACCTCATTACAAAGGAAGGGTGTTAAGTTTGTGTGGACTGAGAAATGTCAAAACAGTTTCGAACAATTGAAGCAAAAACTTATTTCAGCTCCTATATTAAAAATTGCTGATCCTGATAAAGAGTTTGTGGTATGTACAGATGCTTGCAGAGAGGGACTAGGAGGAGTCCTATTGCAGGAAAATTCAGTTATTGCCTATGAATCTAGAAAATTGAAAACTCATGAACAGAATTACAGTGCATATGATTTAGAATTTGCAGCTGTTGTCCATGCTTTAAAAATGTGGAGGCACTATCTTCTAGGGAAGAAGTTTACATTGATGACTGATCATATTAGTCTTAAATATTTCTTTTCTCAGACTGATCTGAATGCAAGGCAAGCGAGATGGCTGTCCTTTTTAAGTGAATTTGATATGGACATAAAGCATATTAAGGGGAAAGAAAATAATGTTGCTGATGCATTAAGTAGAAATGCTTGTCAACATTTAAACAGCATTGGGAGTAGTGCCCCAATGGAGGTAGAGGAATTGGTGGGAAAAGAAGCAACTCAAGATCCTAACTATGAAGCACTCTTGGTGAAACTACAGACAAGGGATGAAATTGATTTCACTAAAAACCAAAAAGGGCTGCTCTATTACAAAAACAGGTTGTATATTCCAAATATAGAGTCATTAAAAAGAGAAATTCTAGATGAATATCACAAACAGCCCTATGCAGGACATCCAGGATACCAGAAGATGGTAACAGCCTTGAAAAAGAATCTGTTCTGGCCAGGAATGAAGAGAGATGTGGCAGATTATTTAAGTAGATGTAGGGAATGTTAGTTAGTCAAAGTTGAGCATCAACACCCAGCAGGGCTTTTAAATCCTTTGCCAATTGCAGAATGGAAATGGGACACAGTTTCCATGGATTTTATAACAGGATTACCCAAGACTAAATATCAGCATGATTCTGTGATGGTAGTAGTAGACACTCTCACAAAAGCTGCCCACTTTATACCAGTGAAATCTACCTTTGGAACAGCTCAAGTAGCAAATGTTTTCCTAAAGGAGATAGTAAGGCTTCATGGAGTTCCCAAGGTGATTGTCTCAGATCGGGACGCTAAGTTCACAGCAGCGTTTTGGAGAGGGCTGTTTGCAGGAATGGGTACTAAGTTGAATTTTAGTACTTCCTATCACCCTCAAACTGATGGGCAGATAGAAAGAACAAATCAAATTTTAGAGGATATGCTGAGAATGTATGTGATGGATAGGCCATCAAAATGGGAAGAGTATTTGCATTTAGTTGAGTTTGCCTATAATAATAGTTACCAATCCTCTATTAAAATGAGTCCGTTTGAGGAACTCTATGGGAGGAAGTGCCGTACTCCCTTGAGCTGGAGTCAACCAGAGGATAAACTATTGTTGGGACCAGATGCACTACAAGAGATGGAAATAATTGTCAAACAAATACAAAGAAATATCAAAATAGCACAAGATCGCCAGAAGAGCTATGCTGATAAGAAAAGGGTGCACCGAGAATTTAAAGAAGGGGATCATGTGTATTTACGCATCAACCCCAAAAAGAGCACACTTTATGCTGGAAGTTGTGCAAAACTTGCTCCGAGATATTGTGGTCCCTTTGAAGTATTAGAAAGGGTGGGACCAGTGGCTTACAAGCTGGCCTTACCACCCCATGTTAGAGTACATAATGTGTTTCATGTTTCATTATTAAAAATATATGTGCATGATGCTTCTCACATAGTTGATTGGACTGTTGTACAGGTGGAACCAGAAGGGGATTTTCTGCCAGAACCGCTTCAAATATTGGAGCGGGAAGAAATTGAATTAAGAAACAGAACAGTGGCCAGAGTAAAAGTGCAGTGGAAGTACTTTACTGCTGAGGAAGCCACCTGGGAAAGGGAAGCTGAAATGATGGAGAAATATCCATTTTTGTTTAAATAAACTCTAGTAGTTGAACAATAACACCGAGGACGGTGTTTATTTTCAGAGGGGGAATATGTAACACCCCCAATTGGTGTGTTGAATTTTTAAAGTTAGACATTTGAACTTAAATCCTAAGGGGGTGGACCCCAAGGGATAAGTGTGGTGTGAATGTAATTTCATATTTTATTTGAGGAAATAAATAAAATGATTGTGCATTTTGACCAAGATGAGAATTAGAGATCACTTGCCAAATCCATGAGGATGGATAAGGCAACAAATCCCCAAAAATCTTTCAAAAATCCTTGAAAGAAAGTAATTTAGATTTGAGGAGGAATCTAAATTTCCCCAATGAAGAGGAGTAGTGGGGAAGAGGTGAGAAAAAGCTAGAAAAGCTGAGGAAAAGCTTAAAGCAGCTTTAAAGAGTCCCAAAATGGGAAGCCTAGGCTAAACAGGAAAGAAAGCATCCTGCTATTCTGGACGCAGAATTAGAAACATGCTTTGGGGAAAAATGAGCTTAAATAAGCTGCTCCTAGGCAGATCAGAGGTTGATCTGCTCTAGGAGGTGATCTCTGCTCGGGGGTGAGTCCTGGGAGACAAAGAGGACTCTAAGGTTGGGAGGTTGGTCATTTGCAGATTGTGGTATGTTCTGAAATTATTGTTTATTTTGATGTATTACGGTATGAATTAGTTACATATAAAACTTAAAAGAAATTGTAGGATTTATGTTAGTACTACATTTAACAGAATCCATCCTAAGGTATTCACCTTCCGGATTCGATTTAGTTGTAGACCAGAAAGCTATAGAGTAGAAACTCCAGAAACTCTAAACCAAGCATGGTTTAAATCTGAAGTTACTTAGCCTCTACAGATGATTAATTTTCGTTGTGTTCCCTGTAAACACAAAAATGGTATGATATGCGTATGTGTATGCTAGAGAAACATTATAGCAGAATTAAAGTTACATGATACCAATCTAAAAAGAAGAAAGTGAGATGCTAGTATATGATCTTTGAAATTGTGCTATAAAAATAATAATTCTACTCTATATGATTTTGATAACATCTATAAGTGTATATAATTTATTCCAAATCTAGCCTTACTTCCTGAAAACAAATATCATAGCAAAATAATTTATAATTACGGTTCCTTAGTCAAGTGCTATTAAATACATATAGGTATACTTCAAAAGAAAAAAAAATAGAAGTTAAGAGTAAGGGCTCTAGAACATGTATGTTGAATTCTTATAAAACTACAAAATAACTTTATACGAAAGAAGGGCTCTAGCACTCCTAGCAAATTATAGAGTATTTTGTATTTTCACTTCTAGAAATAAACATTAGAGCAATAGAGTTAAAATATGCTTAATATATATATCACCACTTGAACTATCGAATACCTATATATATATATATATATATATATATATATATATATATATATATATATATATATATATATATGCATTAAAAAGAAAAACCAATATATTAACACGTATCGAGCACTACACAGTGCGGTACTTGTCAATCTCGACCCCAAATGATCCATATATATATATCGAAATTTTGTATGTCATCCGCGCGATACAAATACAAAGCATATATTGTAACGATGTGTATTAAAAAGGAAACCTACCTATAAAACATAGATATATGAACATATGTTTAAAAAAAAAAAAGTGGATATTAAAACGAAAACGAGCATATTCTAAACGATGAAAACTATTAAAGCACATGCGCGACATCATTTAAATGACTGCGTCCTACGACTGGTGATGCCGGCCCGATATAATCAAATAAAACAATGATTTTACTATGCGACCCCTGCAGGATCGGCTCGATGCCAATATAAAACGATGGTATGATTCCTTACAGGGAGAGATTAACATGATTCTTTCCATGTGACGCCGTCGGATCGGCTAGCCCATCCACCATACGATATCATTTACTTTCGGGGTGTGAGACACCAATGGAGGTATTCCTTAAGCGGGGAAAAAAGAGTTAACAGTACTTAACTCTGCGTAAACATGAAAGCCAGACATAATAGGGCACACCTGTAAATGTTAGCAAATCGGCATTTAAAACAAACCAATAGGTGAATAGTGGCGTCGATCTCTCCAGAGACGTAATGACAATAGAAAAACAAGGGATAATATTTATAACTATTAAACGGAGGATGTTTCATGTAGCTGGAATTTAAGTACCTATACACGTTAGTATAATATGTCCGGAGCCGAGAATTGGAAATTATTCATTTAAAACCATAGTTGAAATCTAAACAATATTAACAGCGTCTTAATAAAGTAACACGGGTGGGTTTGCTTGAACTTATTGGAGTCCATGGAAAAACAAAATAAAGGTATGGAGAGACAAAATCGAAAACAAATTTTAGAAACAGCAGAGCTGCGTTGGGGAAACTTCTAATAGCGAGGCGTGAGGCTTACTCACCTGAAGATCAGATATTGACTCGAGTGTAACGATACCTATCACACTATACTCAGCGTATTAAACATAGTCCCTTCTGAAGATTAAAGGAGTGCTAGCACTTAACCCAAAAAAAAGGGAAATGACTGCGCTAGTAAATGTGGTGTTAAGCCACGGCTCTGAGTATTGACTGGCCGAATGGGATTCCATCCAGAGGAATGCCCATAATAACACTACTAGTTGGCAAAAACTTCTCGTTACACCTCACTACCTTTCAGTTACGCAGATGAACCCTGGATAGGTATAGAGTCCATTCCATTCGAACCAGCGTAGAACTGGAGCAAATAGACACGAAAGGAAGCCAGCGACCAGGCGGGTTACAGGGTACCTGCAACAAATGACCAAATGGGCCAAACAAACATTGTATCAGTCAGCATTGTGGAGGAAGGATAAACATCGAAGAAATAATTTTAGTCCTATGTCGAACTAGCCAGAAAAGAACTAGACCTATAGTATAAGAGAACCGATGCATGAATGATGAATACTAGGAGTGGTTCAGCAAAATATGTGCGCCAAGGTGCTGGGGGTGATCCGCACGCCTTTGGAGCATGCACAGCAAACGATTCAACTTCCTGCAGGATGGAGAAAAATGTTAGCAGGGAAAATGAAATGATCAGGATCCGAGTCGCGGTTAAAAGCGAGAAAACGAAACCCTAACACCCGTTATCGACCAAAGTACGAGCGAGACATTCGAGTAAAGTTAGTGCAACTTGCAGAGGTCTAAAACCCTAGATCTGCAATGAGAAAGCACGACATAGGATCTCAAGATGGATCTTAGTAACTTTGTGGAGCAGGTAACCTGAGATTTCGAAAGCTGGACCATATTAGAATTTGACACGTGCAATATCTCCTGCGCCCGGCTGCGTGAGGTACTGCCGTGTAGAAAAAAAAAACCACGTAGCTGCACGCAGAAGTCGTCTTGACCAGTAAACCCTACGACCACTCCATACAACTGTAACCTCATAAATTATCATATATGCAACGGAGATAGCGTGTAGATACTTATGACAGTGTAAGGTACATCAAATGGGTATGATGAGGCGGAAGACCCTCGGTGTAACACGCAACTAATTTTTAAATCGAGGAGAGGGCACGCATATATATATGCCACCGTGATACCGTATGGAAACGAATAAAACCCATTTCACGTATCGTCTCCCACATCCTATAGGGATGAAATTAAGAATATAATTATCTTAAAATCTGAAATCTTAAATGGAAAGACATCATGATCTCTTACGATGAGATGATGTTAATATTGTATGCGATGTATTTGATTTTAAAGGGTTATATTACAGTATTCGAAATAGGTGTTATACATATATATATAGGATGCATATATATATGTATACCTTCATTTCAATATTAGTAAAAAGGATATATATGTATATATATAAACATAACGATATATATATATGGAGTCAATGATATGAATAAGAGGTATATTATCAATATATAGGCAACATATACATATATCTGTGGGATATAAAGGTATCGGTGTGGAATGTACATAGATAGTAGGTGAAGTGATTGCAAGGTATGTATATTCATATAACCTATGTTTATGTTGTGGAAAAGAAAAAGAGAGAAACACATCTCTTGATATTATAAAGGGATATATCTATATGGATATGGTTGAAAGAAATATAGGTGTAGTGTTCATTGGGTTATGAAGATGGAATTGTATACATCTACATGTATGTTTTAAAATTTTATATAGATGATATATATATATTGATACATAAGTGACATATGTGATTTTATACATGGGCCTTAAGAGAGGCATAGAATTTAATGTATTTCACGAAGAAATTGATGGAGTAGAGGAAAATATAATAATAGATGAAAATAAATACTTCATTTCTGAACAGCTTACTCCGCCAACCTGTCAATAATCATGGAAGAAAAAAAAAAAAAAAAATCAAAACTGGAGGTGTTACAGCTTTATGCACTAGATAACATTCAAAATTTTCTATTTAATCAATTTCAATTTCATACTGTTATCAGGTATTTAATTTCTTTTTAGTAATTATAGGAAGCCATGGGAATATAAGAATTCCCATGAAAATTTTTGGGCTTGACCTCCACTCTTCTCAGTCCAGCTAGTTGACTTATATATCTATATATATATTACTTTGTGTTTCTCAGGTCAGTTTTTCAGAGTTTTGACCAACTCTGGCTGATCAATAGGCCCTTCCTCAACTTTCCAGTTTGCAAGCCTTATAGAATTTTCAGCATTATAAAGTTTCAGCATCAAGGTATAGATGTATGCATCCACGTATACATCTATCTATACTCAGTTAACCTTCGTTGCTTCAACTACTTTCCCAGCAGTTTGTGTGGAAGGTAAATAGATGCTCTTTTCTTAGTATTTTTAA
Source organism: Pinus albicaulis (assembly GCA_034641835.2). NCBI lineage: Eukaryota > Viridiplantae > Streptophyta > Pinopsida > Pinales > Pinaceae > Pinus > Pinus albicaulis. Next base: position 1,329,055,732 of record CM076580.1, read on the forward strand.
GTATGATTACAATCTTCCCTCACACACACTTTTATCACACAAATAGATATCAATAGGATTCTCCCCTTATTTTATTGTTACAACGTATTCAACATGTTTGAAACTCTGGTGCATATTAAACTCTTCCATTGGAAAAATAGGATATAGATCCTCTTGCTTTAATCAAATGGAGGTAGTGAATACTGAAATTGATAGTTTAGACTCCCTAGTTTTCAGATTCTTGTACTTAGTTAGGATTCAACTTCTGCTTTCATATATTTAAACTTCCATGTAATAGAACAATTTAAATTCTTAATTCTACAATTCTTTCCATTGTCATACAGCTGATATATTGAACCCCATACTGCTATCAAAAACTTAGTGGTTTCCTACTTGCTGTTATTGGTTATAGCTTTAGTAAAAGATTTTGTTTATACAACACATCAACTAAGTTTTTCATTCCATGGACAGCAAGCTACCACTTGAAATTTTCTATTCGATTAAACATTCAGCTTGATTTATCATCTCTAACCTTTATTACTGCAATGTACAATTTCCCGGAAATAAACCCTTGGTTTTTATTTAACCTTCTCCCTGCTATTTACATACTGAATTTTCAGCTACTAACCTAGCTTGTAATTACATGAGGTACTGAACAAACATTCAATCTAAAATTTAAATAAGAAGTTCTAAAAGAACAGTGCATATAACCTTGATATACTTAACACAGATATAATTAATACAGTCATAAAATAATCTCCAAAATTATGCATGCATACCGCTACTATGACCAGTCCTCCCAACCTTAGAGTTCGTTTATCTCCAGAACTCACCCCCGAGCTGAGATCCTCCAAGAACAGACTAACCTCAATCTGTTCTGGAGCAGCTTATTTAAGTTATGCTTTCCCCAAAGCCTGTTTCTAATTCTGCGTCCAGAATTTCAGGATGCTTTATTCTTGTTTGCCTAGGCTTCCCTTATTTAGGGACTTTAAAGTTGCTTTCTGCTTTTCCAGCTTTTCCAGCTTTTTACCTCTTCCCAACTACTTTCCTCATCATTGGGGAATTTAGATTTTTCCTCAAAAATCTAAATTAGAAATAATTTCTTTCAAGGATTTTTGAAAGATCTTGGGGAAAGTCTTTACCTTTTCCATAACCTCATGGGTTAGGCATATGATCTCAATTTCTCATTTGGTCATAGTGCATACACAATATTTTATTTATTTTTCATAAATAAATAATTAACCACATCCACACAAGTATTTATCCATTGGGGTCCACTCCCCTTTGGATTTATGTTCCAATGTCAAATCTGAAAAGCATAGAACTTGGGGGTGTTACAGTACTAATTTTATCACAGGTCAACAACCAAAAAAAAAATTACCTCGTAAGATGAAACCCTCGTTCCCAAATGATCTGGGAACAAATTGATTGAGGGATTATAAATATAAATTTTTAATACCATGAGGTCAAATTGAAACGATGGAAACAATGGTTAAAAACAATACTCGAGATGATGGGTATACCTATGGTGTAGATTTCCACATGAAATGAGGCTCCTAGAGCTCGACACAACTCGGCTCGAAACAATATAAGTAGGGTCACAGGAAACCACACGAAATACTCCTATCAGAAATCGATTCAAGCATTACCAATAAAATTATAGAGGAGGTTCTAAATGAAATAAGAGAGGTTAACTATGTTAATTAAAAATAAATGGAATAACCTCTTCCCCAGTACAATAAGGGTGTATCTCTACATACAGAGACAAAGTTTAAATATCAAATACAACAGAGCCAATTTAACTATGGAAATGATATAAAGCACGCCGAGACAGGCTTAAGAATTTTACGAAATTATTTACATAAAATTAAAACCATGTGAACGATTGAATCGAAGGTATATATCGCCGAGGGGAATGAATACATGAATTCACTCACAGAAATCAAATTATCAGTACCAAACCCTGGAAACAAAAAAGTATATGTACCTGGAAGTGAATCATAAGAAGTTATTCGAAACGCCGAAAGGCTTGGAATGCATAGCTCGTAGCTCCACCGAAATGAGCAGCGTCTCAATCTTCAAGAGGCAACGATGAAAATGAAAGGCCAAAGAATAGTCTTCGAACTAATTTAGGGATTAATTATGAGTTTATCCAACAACCCTAATTTCCCTCAGATTATCTCAACTATCCATGTGTCCACAGATCGATGGTGTAGACGAGGATCGGTTTGGGGAAATCGAGACTATAATTTTTACTGCCTAAAAACTTTAAGGTGGATCCATAAAATCCAATGGAAAGTACCCAAACATATAATATGGTAAATCATCAGAAATGAAAGTATATACGTTGCAAAATATAAAAATACAAATCAAAGCCTTTGCATATAAAATAAATATGAGTTCTCTGTTGCAGGATCAAATCAATTTAAAACACCAGTGGTCCACCAAAACAAGTTACCATGAAAGATACGATTTGATTACCAACGTCACGAAAACATTAATTTGAACTTGCCAACAAAGCACAAGAAGTAGAACAATTTCAATATCTCTTACTCCAACCAACGTTTCATTCCAGTTAGATGTACGTTGTATACTGATGGTTTGTACGAAAACAAAATTACATGCAAGTGTTGAAACGAATGGATACAAGGATATAATAAAAGAGTTGAATAGAAATAACAATTCCATGTAGCAAAAGGACCATTTTATAACTTTATTATATATAGAAATGTTATGTGATATCATGACAATTGGAAACGTGTTAAGATATCAAAGGAAACGAATTAGGTATTACTCATAGAACCTAGGAGGGTGTAATACATTGACCACACAAAACTAGAAATATATATATGGTGATATATGTTGTTGAGAAAAAGGAACCATGGATCATTAAGGGTTAAATGAATTCTCTTGAACGAATATGGTAAATTTTATATGTTAGGAAGGATGTGAAATATATATATGGTATATATATATGAGAATGAGACATACAAAATCTAATGAGAAAAAAACCATAAGAGTTATAAAATTATATATGTTGAGTATTTGACTCAACATAACAACAATGTCTAATAGAATTATATTAAATAAGATATTTCAAAGGTAGTTCTGAATATCTATGAATAATAAATGAGCAGAATTGAATTTCAGAGGTAGTCTTAGAAAGGAAAAAAAAATATTTATATAGGTGCAAAGGAAGAGACATTACACTTGCATACAATTATATATATTTATTTTTCAAGGAATTTAACACCTTAACTATTCTTTTTCCAAAATATCGACAATTCAATAGCTATTATGCATGAAATAGATAATATTTTCTTATCATTTCACATATTAGATAGAATTGTAATATTTCCTCAAGAAATAACATGAATAACAAATCCTTCTCAAATAACACAACCAATTGCCTTTTACACAAAGGTTTTAGGTGAGATACCCCTCACACAATTTATTTATATATTTTTACATGACTCAAACTCCTCATGCACGCAAAATCACAAAATAATTTCTAGTAGTTCAAATATACTATATATTATTCATGTGCACCTAAGCATATAATGTCTTCAAGAGTACAATATTTCTATTTAAAACTTTTAATGCATATGAATGGAAAATATATAAATTAATTCCTTGTAAATCATCATCAACATAATTATTATGTCTTATGTACATAAACAATTATTCTTATCTTATTGAAAAATGAAATGGAAGCACAATGTTTTACTCTCGTTTTGTCTGTTTTAGCCATCCACTTTGGACACATATTACGAATATATGGAAATGAATTTCAGAAAACAAAAAGAGGTTTTTGTTTGGAACACACCTATTAAAAATAACCTCTCTCATTTTTTTCACAAGTTTCATGGTGTTTAAGATTCCAATGAATCTTTGATGCCCATTTTTCTAGATTTAAATATTAAATAATTTCTTGGTTTTGTCATCAAATTTAGACACGGTTTCCAACCAAATGGAAATGTTTTTTGGAAAACCCAAAGCGGTTCCTCTTTCTAATAGGTTCATTACAAATAACCCCTCTCATTTTTTACTCAAGTGTTACGTTTTGGAAGATCCAAATGAATATTTGGAGCTCATTGTTCCGGATTTAAATAATAATTAATTCCCTCTTATTTTACATCCATTTAGGGAACGGTTTTCGAGACATGGGAAACAAATTTTTAAAATATAAAAGAGGCTTTTTTTCATAATATCCTCTTTTACAAAAACTTCTTTCACTTTTTTCATATATATTTCAGTTTGGGAGATACAAAGTCATATTTAGACCCTATATTCCAATAACTCATGCAATTCACATAATTATTTGACCATGAAAATCTTTAGCAATTCACAACACATGAATTATTCCTCTATGAACAAAATTGTATAGAGTTTTACTCAAGAATTAATCTTAATTCTTTATCACATGAAATTTTTCTTGAAAATAAATTCAATCATTATATCATTGTGACCCATATGCAAACAAAAGGATTTCCAAAGAATATGGTTACTTATCTCTTGATGCATGCTTGGAATACTCTCTTCCTCTTCCCTGGCTCCATTCGCCATGTATTCTCCCATTCCCCTCTTCTATTTCTCTCATAGTCTTATAGTGAATAGAATTAATAAAATGGAATAGCTTTTATAAATCATAAAAGCATTCCAGCCTTTTCTAAATCATAAAAGCATTCCAGCCTTTTCTAAATCATAAAATCATTCCAGCTTTTCTAAAACATAAAAGCAATCCATAAATATCTCATGCTTTTATTTTTAAAGCTAGATTTGTTTTTTCTTTGTGAGAAAAATATCACTTATCCATACTTTTTCCAAATCTATTAATCATTATTTCTAAAACTCATAAAATATACCAACTTGGAAATATAATTTATTTCCATAGAAGAATACAAATTATTATAAATAAAATAATTAAGAAATAATTCTTTCAATATTCTTATAATTAAGAATATTCTTCATGTAATATCAATATAAGAATAAATAATATTTAATTATTTACCAACAATCATTTTATGAGAGTTTTTATGGTGGCTTAAGCCAAGGATATTACATTTTTGCCCAAATTTTTCCATAACGTCGTTCAGAATAATCCTAGTATCTTTCTCAGAGATAGGAAAACCATGTAACCTCAAAATTTATTTGAAAAAAAAATTAGAAATATTCAGAGCATCGCTAGTCTTATGTCATGGAATGAAATGTGCCATTTTTTAAAATGCATTCACCACTACAAAAATAGAATCATGAACTCTTTTCGTTCTTGGAACTCATAAGATGAATCAATATCTATAAAATCCTAAGGTCTCAATGGAATAGGTAGTGGTGTATACTAACAAATTTTTTGACTTCTCCCTTTAGCATATTGACAATCCTTAGATCTCCTCATATCTCCTCATATTTGGAAAGTAGTAGAATTATTGTAGTTCTTCTAAAGTTTTAGCATAACCAAAGTGACCTGCTAAAACTCCATTATGTTTTTCATTGCGGATATTTTCCCTCATGGAAGAAATTGGGATGGATAGTTGACTATTTTTAATTAACAGTCCTTATGGTACCATGTATTATAGCCACCTGTTAGTGTTCACAATTTTATGATTTATGCAGGCTTAATATACCTCTTTGAATCTGCATCCTCCTTTTAGAAGCCTTTCATAAATTCAAATCCCAATATTTGAATTTTTCCTTCCTCGATAGCAAAATTATTCATGCTAAGCGCATCTGCAATTCTATTTTGCTGTCCACTTATGTGATTCAATACAAATGTGAAATCCTGTAGATAATCCAACCATATGGCATGTTTTTTACTGAACTTGGGTTGGTGCATTATATATTGTAAAGCATGGTTGTTAGTATATAAAAAATAATTCCCATGACATCAAATAATGCCTCGATTTCTTAAGATTATGAATAGCAACATAAAATTCCTTCTCATATAAATAATATTTCTATGTGGACTCATGAAATTTCTGAGTGAAATAAGCTACAAGTCTTTCTTCTTAAACAAAACAACCCCTATTTCTATTCCACTTGCATCAAATTTCACTTGAAAATGTTTCCTAAAGTGTGGTAATATCAAAATAGGCTTTTATGTGATATGTTTCTTAAAAAAAAAAAAAAAAAAATTTCCCATTTAAAGGGTTGTTTGTTCTTTTTAATGGTCTCAATGATTGGTGCATTGATTCGATGGAAAGTTATAAATTTATTGACTCTTTTAGGTGTAAGAAAATTAACAATTTCTTGAAGATTTTTAGGTTCCATTTTAAATCCTTCTTTCCCTTTTTAGAAAATAACAATTCTTAAAATTCACAAACAAATTTTCTTGCTAGAGTTTCTTAAGAAAATTAGTGAAATTCACTAGATATACTTATTTTGACTCACTCTACACTAGTATGTGAACACGATATACTATGAAAAATTTCACTATAAACTTCTTTAAAATTTCATTCGTAAGTCTCATAAAATTACTTGGAGAATTATAGAGAGCAAATGGCATAACAACCCATTGATACAGTCGTTCACTGGTTTTAAAATGAGTTTTCCATTCATCCCTTTATCTTATCCTGATTTAATGGTATCCACTTTTTACATATTTTTAAGAAAATATATTTCTCCACTAAGAAAATCCATCAAATCATTACTTCTGGGTAAAGGAAATCCCTAATTGATAGTAATCTTGTTTATTGCTATGGAATATGTACACCTTCTCGAGCGTCCATCTTTCTTCGGAGCAAGAACAATAGTCACTCCACATGGACTTAAACTCTCAGTGAATATTCCTTTATCTAATAACTACTGCAAGTGTTTCCTAACTTCCTGGTTCTCTTTTGGATTCATTTTGTATGCAGCTTTGTTTGGCAAACCTAATCAAAGTATCAAGTCTATGTGATATACTTATATTTATTACACTTGGTAACTTATTAGGAAAATTATCCACAGTAATATCACATTATTCATTCAACAACCTTTGAATTTCTTCATGAAAATCATCAATTGTATTTGTCCTTCAAACTAAGGAAAAAATTACCTTATTTTAGTTAGTTTAGAGTGCGAACTTTGATGAAGGAAATTATATACATTTATCATCCCATCATGCATAGCTCCCCTATAATAATGCCAAGGTCTCCCAAGCAAAATATGACATACATCCATATACATCCATTCGCATTAGATCACACAAAATTTTATCCTTGTATTTTCCCAATTGTAAATATACTTCACACTATGCATGTATCAATATCTTATGACCTCTTTCAAATGAGTATACCTTATAAGGCATAAGATGCTTAATGGTATTCAACTTCAATTTCTCCACCACTCGAGACAATATTATCTATACTTAGAGTGTGGATGATCATCTCTCAACATTTTCCTCCAACTTTGCAAATTGTCTTAAACAAAGTCTTTCTTTGTGTTGGTTCTAAAAATTCCTTCTCTAGTTGAATCAACACTCTTTTTATCACCAAGAAGTCTTTGGTTTTAGAAATTTTTGTTTCTACTTCTGTTTCTACTATTCCTACTTAGTCTTCTACAATAGGAGCAACAACTGCATTTCTTTGTCTAGCGTCTTTATTTTCTAGACACTCAAAATATGTATGTCCTAGCTTTCCACACTTTAAGCATATGAACTACCTCCCTCTACCTCTTCATGTTATTCCTTTGGAAATGCTTCCCCTTTCTCTAGTATCACTCCTTGTTGGAGTGTGCTGATTTGAGTTGCTTGTATTAGCTCCTACTCTGGGTGTTGTAGATCTCGCTCTACAACCTTGACTTATATTACTGTAAGAGTACTTTTCCCTCTCATAGATTACTTCCTAATAAGTTTTTCATAATTTTTTAATTCCATTTGATAACATTCATCTAGCTTTTTAGGATATAACATGTTGATTTCATCCTATATGTCCATTTTCAATCGATTAATGTACCTTGTAGTCTTCTCTTCTCTATCTTGAACTGATCCAACCTTTATACTAACGTTGTAGAAATATTTTGTGTATTCTCTTATTTTCATCAACCTTTTCCTAAGGTCTCTCTATATAAGGTAACCTCATAGTCACTAGGAAAGAACGTTTTTCTAAGTTTTGAAACCATCATGTTCCATTTTTTGATGGGTTTCTTACATGATTTTATCCTTTCAGCTTGTACTACATTCCACCATAGAGATGCTTGCCCCTACAGTCTAATGAAAACTAAGTTTACCTGCCTCTCTCCTTCCATTTCCTCAAAGTCAAAGAGTTTTTTCATCTCATTGATCCAATCAATCAACTCTAACCGCCTATTCCATGGGACTTCAAGTTTAAGCTTTGAAGTACATCTTAGCAAAGATTTCAGAACGTGTAGGTTCCTCCTCCTCTTCATGATCTTCTTCCTAATCAATTCACTGAGATCTCCTTTAGGAACCCTTTTAGTCTCCCTTGTTGCAAGTATTTCCCCCAACCTTGGTATATATTTCGTTGTTGCAATTGGTATTCCTCCTCTTCTACTCCTAACCTAAAAGACATTTTTGATCCTCATATTATTCTCTTAAAGGTTTAAGTGTTTCTTCTTCTAATTTTACCTCCTCTGATACCCCAAATTAGGTAGTTTACCTTCATGATTGAGCTAAATTTTCAAGTTCTCTATTCATTTCTTCTTTTTCATGTTCATCTTAAAAAATTCATAGATTTTATACTTAAAAATATATTTTTTGAAATGGAACAAAAACTTAAATGTATCATCTATTTAAACTGGAATCACTCACTTCTCTCCGTGGACTTGGTTGCATTTATTCCATAGACCGTTCACTAGAGCATACCCAACAATTAGGAATGACGTAACCATTACAAAGAAATATTTGGCTAATCTAGGATCAATCCTATAAAAAACAGTTTAGAGAACTCGGTGAATCTCTTCAACCAAGCATTTTATCAAAAAAACCACTAGCTAGTCACACATTATACCCCTTATGCAAAAAATGTAGATAGAAAAATCTTCAAATTCTTTTTCATTTTTTTAGAAATGGAGCCCCAAAATAGGTGACATTCCTCCCTGTACTATTTCTCTAGTGTTTGGAAACTAAAGTTTAAAATGAGAAATTGATGCAAATCCAATATTCTTATATTTTCCACAATTACATATTGGAAAAAAAAACTCAGGCTAATCAACTAAGAATAGCTCAAATATTAAGGATGATATGTTTTAAACCAAATAAAAACAAATTATATCTAGCTATTACAAATGGATTCTACCTTATCCTTAAAAATTGAAATTTACACAACAAGGATCCAACCCCTTAGCTTGTAAGATATTTTTTTATTTTCTTCATAAATAGCAGTGAAGCATGACTTTGAGCAACATCCCTTACATTAGCCACTAAATTGACTATGCTCCTGCATTAATGAGTGAGGAGACACCACAAAGAAGTGAGGCATTGTAGAGATCAATAGGGCACGAGGCATAAATATGATGCATTAATGACTAAAGTTAGAAGATCTATTTGCCAACCCTCTTCCTAAAAGATATTTACCAAGATATATTAGAAAGTGAGGTTTGGTGCAATCCTACAAAAAAAAAAAAAAAATTAGAGAAATCAACTAATATCTTCAACCAAGCATTTTCTCAATGTAAATATGATGCATTAATGACTAAAGTTAGAAGATATATTTACCAAGCATTTTGGTAAAAGATATTTACCAACATATATTAGAAAGTTAGGTTTGGTGCAATCTTATAAAAAAGAGTTTAGAGAAATCAACTAATATCTTCAACCAAGCATTTTCTAGGGAAAAATAGCTAGTCACACATTTGTCCCCCTTCTATAGCAGAATTTTCAAATTCTTTTTCATTTGCTCTAGATTTCTCTAGTGTTTGCAAATTAAAGTTTTAAATGAGAAATTGATGCAAAATCAATATTCTTATATTTTCAAACAAAGTCAGAAGTCAATTGTGGAAATAGGTAGGTTTTTTTATATTAGTCTTTATTTTTTAATATTAATTATAAATTCCAATATTAATTATAAATTACATATAGTAGAAATTTTAAAATATTTGTTTATGTATTTTAATGTCCAATAAAATAAATATTTGTTTGGATGATCAATCTGTTTGCAAATTTTTCTAATAAAATACGTATCGGTTAAGATATGATTTATCGCGAGTGGGTGGGAAATAGTTGTACAAATTATAATATATGAGAAAAATAGCAGGGTTCTAGAAAACATGAACGACTTTCACCTCAAAAAACTCTGCTAATGGTTATCGCCTGCTGTGACATAGGAATATATACACAGTACCACATGAATATATATATATATATATATATATATATATATATATATATATATATATATATAAAGAGGTGGGAAGAGAGGGGAGTGGACAGAAGCGACAAGCGGGCGATCGAAGAAGTAACCGAGGGAGATTGAAAATGGCGATGGCGCGATAGGGTATGGTGAGCGTGTGCCTTATGGCGTTAGTCGGGAGTGCAATCTCTGAATTTACTTGCGATATTTTACAGCGAAGGGACGAAATGTATTATTGTAACAACTACATTGAATTCGGTGATCTTATGCCCGAGTGTTGTAGTGTCGTTAAAAACTACTTCGCTAAATCCCCCAATGACGACAAACATTTTCGGGATGTATGCAAGTGCATTATTAAGATCGGTACCCCGAGTGGTGGATACTACCCCGCTTCAGTTCCCGCCGCTATGCCTCGTCTTTGCCAGGTCCCTAACAGAGGAGACTGCCCTTACTGATAGGTCGGTCAATCTTCCACAATATATTGTTGTGTGTTACCATAGAGTGAGCGGGTTTTGTTAAGATGCAATATTAGAGTGAGCAGGTTTTGTTAAGATGCAATATTAGTATTAGTGTGTGGGTTAGGCATGTTTTGTCATATGCTTTCTCTAATAAAACCCGTGGGCTACTAGTGTCTCATAAATATGTAATGTAATCAGCTTATGAGTATAACTATCAATGTATATGTAAATGTGCATACACTTTTTATATTAAAGTATATTTATGTTAAGAGTATATTATTAGAATTTTTATTTTTATTTTCAAAATAATTGAATGATATACTATTCTTTACAAACATATAACATCATTATACATTATATATAGAGACATAAATTTTTAGTTTTAAAAAATTAATTATATTTCAAATATATTTATATTGTTTTAAATTTAACTAAAAGCAAAATATATATATTTAATTATTATCATATTGTAAAATCTAAAACATTTGTGATTCTTAATTTAGTAATTTATTATATTTTTAATAATTAAATTTCTTTGAAAAATAATGAATAATAGCTAAACTTTTAGTTTTAAAATATAATTTATATACTACAAAATTTTATATTAATTTCAATTTAAAGTATATACATAAAGGTTTTGAATTTATAATTTATTGCACAATATTTTTTATATTATTTATATATAGCATTAAAATTAAAAATAAAAGTTAGTTATTTTTAAATGTAATTGGATAGATTATTATTTTTTTTATTACCATATTTTTAATTGTTAAATTATTTTAAAAATAATGGAGTAGATCACCTTTTTACATTTAAAAACTAATGTATATTTGGCAAAATTTAATATTGTTTTAAATTTAAAAGATTGATATAATAGTTTCTTTAATTTTTAAGTTATTGAATAATATTTTTTATAATATGTATATACACAATTAAAATTAAAAAAAATCTTCAATTACATTTAAATGTAATTCAATAAAATAAAATATATTTATTTAATCATTATAATCAATAAAATAGAAACGATGGAAACAATGGTTAAAAACAAAACTCGAGATGATGGGCATACCTATGGTGTAGATTGCCGCATGAAATGAGGTGCCTAGAGCTCGGCACAACTCGGCTCGAAACAATATAAGTAGGGTCACAGGAAACCACACGAAATACTCCTATCAGAAATCGATTCAAGCGTTAACAATAAAATTATAGAGGATGTTCTAAATGAAATAAGAGATGTTAACTACGTTAATTAAAAATAAATAGAATGATGTCTTCCCCACTACAAGAAGGGTGTATCTCTACATATAGAGACTGAGTTTAAATATCAAATACAACAAAGCCAACTTAACTATGGAAATCATATAAACTAGGCCGAGAGAGGCTTAAGAATTTTACGAATTTCTTTAAATAAAATTAAAACCATGTGAACGACTGAATCAAAGGTATATATCGCCGAGGAGAACGAATACATGAATTCACTCACAGAAATCAAATTATCAGTACCAAACCATGGAAACAACAAAGTATATGTACCTGGAAGTGAATCATAAGAAGTTATTCGAAACGCCGAAAGGCTTGGAACACATAGCTCGTAGCTCCACCGGAATGAGCAGCGTCTCAATCTTTAGGAGGCAATGATGAAAATGAAAGGCCAAAGAATAATCTTCGAACTAATTTAGGGATTAAATATGACTTGATCCAAGAACCCTAATTGGACTCGGATTATCCCAATCGTCCATGTGTCCATAGATCGATGGTGTAGATAAGGATCGATTTGGGGAGATTGAGACTATAATTTTTACAGCCTAAATAATTTAAGGTGGATCCATAAAATCCAATGCAAAGTACCCGAACGTATAATATGGTCAATCATCATAAATGAAAGGATATACGTTGTAGAGTATAAAAATACAAATCAAAGCCTTTGCGTATAAAATAAATCTGAGTTATCTGTCGTGGGATCAAATAAATTAAAAACACGAGTGGTCCACTAAACCAAGTTACCATGAAAGATACGATTTGATTACCAACGTCATGAAAACATTAATTCAAACTTTCCAACGAACCACAAGAAGTACAACCAATTCGATATCTCTTACTCCAACCAACGTTACATTCCATTTAGTTGTACGTTGTATAATCATGGTTTGTTCGAAAACAAAATTACATGCAAGCGTTGAATTGAATGAATATAAGGATATAATAAAAGCGTTGGAAAGAAATAAGGATTCCATGTAGCAAAATGACCATTTTATAGCTTTATTATATATAGAAACGTTATGTGATATCATGAAAATTGGAAACATGTTAAGATATTAAAGGAAACGAATTAGGTACTACTCATAGAACATAGGAGGGTGTAATACATTGACCACAAAAAACGAAAAATATATATATGGTGATATATGGTATTAAGAGAAAGGAACCATATATCATTAAGGGTTGAATGAATTCTTTTGAACGAATATGGTAAATTTTATATATTGGGAAGGATGTGAAATATATATATATGAGAATGAGACGTACAAAATCTAATGAGAAAAAAACCATAAGAGTTATAAAATTATATATGTTGAGTATTTGACTCAACATAAAAACAATGTTTAATAGAAGTATATTAAATAAGAGATTTCAAAGGTAGTCGTGAATATCTATAAACAATAAATGAGCAGAATGTAATTTTAGAGGTAGTCTTAGAAAGAAAAAAAAAATTGTATAGGTGGAAAGGAAGAGACATTAAAAATCGTATCAGAGCTCATGTTTGAAAATTGGGTTGTTTTTGTGCTCACTATATAACTTATTTTTGAGAAAATTTTTCTATTACTGATGTGTTTTGTTTAGTGTATAGTGGTATTGGAACTGAAAAGTTAATGGCTAAAGGAGATGAAATTTATGTTGATCTGGGTGATGGAGATAACACGCCAGATCCCAACACTCCTTTGATGGCTATGTTGCACAAGTTGCAACAGGAAATGGCTGAGCTAAGAAGCCAGAATGATAGGCTGTCATTAGCCAGCGAGGAGCAGGAAAAGCTGATAAGGGAACTGACCTCACGGAACAGCCAAGAAGATAAAGGTTACGGGAAGAGGAGGAAAGGAAAATTCTTAGATGATTCTGAGGAAGATGACACTACCAGACATCAGTATAAACAAAAGAAGGAATTACAGGGTGAATTCCGAAAAATTAAACCTCCCTCCTATGATGGGGAGAAGGAGGAAGATGCCAAGGCATGGCTGTTGAATATGATTAAGTATTTTCAGGTCTATGAATATGAAAGCAATTTGAAGGCCAGATTAGCTGTCTACCAGTTACAGGGTAAGGCTACCTTGTGGTGGGAGGAGATGAAAATGGTTCATGCCATTAATGAGAAAACAGTGACTTGGGAAGATTTCCAAGTCAAGATTAAAAACCTCTATTTGAACGAACGTTATTATGATGATAAACCAAAGGAGTTCCATGAACTTAGATTGGGACAACTCACCATAGATGAGTTTGTCACCAAGTTTACAAATCTATTAAGGTATGTTCCTTATATTTGTGAAGAGAAGGAAAATGTGCAAAGGTTTTTGAACTTTTTTCCTACTGTTGACAAGGAGAAAAGTTATATTTTGCTACAAGCAGTTTAAAGGAAAGAGTGAGCGTGGGAAAAGCTGGGTAAACAACGGTGAATTCAAAGGAAAGAAATAGAAACCAACTTACTTGAAGAAATTTTGTAGGGATCACCAGCAGAAAAAATTTAATAAACCAAAAGAAAGTCAAACTGCTCAGTCCCAAGTTCATTCAAAACAACTAGATGGAGATAATAAGAAGGAAGGAACAATTAAAATGCGGGAGCCTTCGAAATGTTGGGGCTGCGGAGAATCTCATCTGTTGAGGGACTGTCCAAACCGAAATATTCAGATGATTATGAGGGATCGAGAAGCTACCATAGTGAATGATATAGCAAGGAATATACCCATTGTCGGTGCAGCCTTGGAGAAATGACAAGCAGAACACCAAGCTACTATGGCCGATATGGATGGTAAGATTGCTGACCAATTTGTTACAATTTTGATTGATCGAGGTGCTTATTTGAGTTACATTAGTCCGCAAGTTGTAGAGAAATGCAAACTCAAGACTGAAAAATTTCAGCAGTCTTGGTTAGTCCAGTTAGCCAGTGGCATCAAGAGAAAAGTAACTCATAAGTTACCTCGAACAACAATTAAATTAAATGATTTTTAGACAGAAGTGAATTTAAACATTCTACCCTTAGGCTCATATGACTTGCTGATAGGAATGGACTGGTTAGAAAAGAGAAAGGCTATGATGAACTGTTGGGATAAAACTTTGCATTGCAAATAAATTCAATCATTATATCATCATGACCCATATGCAAACAAAATGATTTTCAAATAATATGGTTACTTATCTCTTGAGGCATGCTTGGAATACTCTCTTCCTCTTCCCTGGCTCCATTCTCCATGTATTCTCCCATTCCCCTCTTCTATTTCTCTTATAGTCTTATAATGAATAGAATTAATAAAATGGAATAGATTTTATAAATCATAAAAGCATTCCAGCCTTTTCTAAATGATAAAAGAATTCCATATTTTCTAAATCATAAAATCATTCCAGCAATTCTAAATCATAAAAGAAATCCACAAATATCTCATGCTTTTATTTTTAAAGCTATATTTGTTTTTTCCTTGTGAGAAAAATATCACTTATCCATACTTTTTCCAAATCTATTAATCATTATTTCTAAAACTCATAAAATAGACCAACTTGGAAATATAATTTATTTCCATAGAAGAATATAAATTATTATAAATAAAATAATTAAGAAATAATTCTTTCAATATTCTTATAATTAAGAATATTCTTCATGTAATATCAATATAAGAATAAATAATATTTAATTATTTACCAACCCTCATTTTATGAGAGTTTTTATGGTGGCTTAAGCTAGGGATATTACATTTGTGCCCATTTTTTTCCATAATGTCCTCCAGAATAATCCTAGTATTTTTCTTAGAGATAGGCAAACCATGTAACCTCAAAATTTCTTTGAAAAAAAAATTAGAAATATTCAGAGCATCGCTAGTCTTATGTCATGGAATGAAATGTGACATTTTTTAAAATCCATTCACCACTACAAAAATAAAATCATGAACTCTTTTCTTTCTTGGAAGTCCTAAGATGAATCAATATCTATAGAATCCTAAGGTCTCAATGAAATAGGTAGTGGTGTATACAAACCAATTTTTTGACTTCTCCCTTTAGCATATTGACAAACCTTACATCTCCTCAAAAATCTGTTTACATATCTCCTCATATTTGGAAAGTAGTAGAACTATCGTAGTTCTTCTAAAGTTTTAGCATAACCGTCATGGAAGAAATTGGGATGGATAGTTGACTATTTTTCATTAACAATCCTTCTGGTACCATGTATTATAGCCTCTTGTTAGTGTTCACAATTTTATGATTTATGCAGGCTTAATATACCTCTTTGAAATATGCATCCTCCTTTTAGAAGCCTTTCATAAATTCAAATCCCAATATTTGAATTTTTCCTTCCTCGATAGCAAAATTCTTCATTCTAAGCGCATCTACAATTCTATTTTTCTGTCCAGTTATGTGATTCAATACAAATTTGAAATCTTGTAGATAATCCAACCATATGGCATTTTTTTGACTGAACTTGGGTTGGTGCATTATATATTGTAAAGCATGGTTGTTAGTATATAAAAGAATAATTCCCATGACATCAAATAATGCCTCGATTTCTTAAGATTATGAATAAAAACATAAAATTCCTTATCATATAAATAATATTTCTATGTGGACTCATGAAGTTTATGAGTGAAATAAAATACAAGTCTTTCTTCTTAAACAAAACAACCCCTATTTCTATTCCACTTGCATCAAATTTCACTTGAAAATGTTTCTTAAAGTGTGGTAATATCAAAATAGGCTTTTATGTGATATGTTTCTTAAAAAACAATTTTTGTTTTCCCATTTAAAAGGTTGTTCGTTCTTCTTAATGGTGTCAATGATTGGTGCATTGATTGGACCATGGAAAGTTATAAATTTAGTAAATCTTTTAGGTGTAAGAAAATTAACAATTTCTTGAAGATTTTTAGGTTCCATTTTTAATCCTTCTTTCGCTTTTTAGAAAATAACACTTCTTAAAATTCACAAACAAATTTTCTTGCTAGAGTTTCTTAAGAAAGTTAGTGAAATTCATTAGATATTCCTATTTTGACTCACTCTACGCTAGTATGTCAACACGATATACTATGACAAATTTCCCTATAAACTTATTTAAAATTTCATTCATAACTCTCATAAAAGTACTTGGAGAATTATAGAGACCAAATGGCATAACGAACCATTGATACAGTCATTCATTGGTTTTAAAATGGGTTTTCCATTCATCCCTTTATCTTATCCTGATTTAACGGTATCCACTTTTTACATATTTTTAAGAAAATATATTTCTCCACTAAGAAAATCCATCAAATCATTACTTCTGGGTAAAGGAAATCCCTAATTGATAGTAATCTTGTTTATTACTATGGAATATGTGCACCTTCTCCAATGTCCATCTTTCTTTGGAGCAAGTACAATAGTCACTCCACACGGACTTAAACTCTTAGTGAATAGTCCTTTATCTAACAACTACTGCAAGTGTTTCCTAATTTCCTGGTTCTCTTTTGGATTCATTCTGTATGCAGCTTTGTTTGGCAAACTTAATCAAAGTATCAAGTCTATGTGATACACTTATATTTATTACACTTGGTAACTTATTAGGAAAATTATCCATAGTAATATCACATTATTCATTCAACAACCTTTGAATTTCTTCATGAAAATCATCAATTGTATTTTCCCTTCAAACTAAAGAAAAATTTACCTTATTTAAGTTAGTTTTCTAAAGATATTATTTTCCACTCATTAGAAAGGATTTGAATTTAGAGTGCGAAACTTTGATGTTCTTCCTTCCTTCATAGGCAACAAATTGTGATCAATACCATCAGGAAGGAACTTATATACATTTATCATCCCATCATGCATAGCTCCCCTATCATATTTCCAAGGTCTCCCAAGCAAAATATGACATACATCCATATACATCCATTTGCATCAGATCACACAAAAATTTATCCATGTATTTTCCCAATAGTAAATATATTTCACACTATGCATGTATCAATATATTTACTATTTCACACTATGCATGTATCAATATCTTATGACCTCTTTGAAATGAGTATACCTTATAAGGCATAACATGCTTAATGGTATTCAAATTCAATTTCTCCACCACTAGAGACAATATTATCTATACTTAGAGTGTGGATGATCATCTCACAACATTTTCCTCCAACTTTGCAAATTTTCTTAAACAAAGTCTTTCTTTGTGTTGGTTCTAAAACTTCCTTCTCTAGTTGAATCAACACTTTTTTGATCACCAAGAAGTCTTCGGTTTTAGCAATTTTTTTTTCTACTTCTGTTTCTACTATTTCTACTTCGTCTTATACTACAGGAGCAACAACTGCATTTCTTTGTCTAGGGTCTTCATTTTCTAGACACTCAAAATATCTATGTCCTAGCTTTCCACACTTTAAGCATATGAACTACCTCCCTCTACCTCTGCATGTTATTCCTTTGGAAATGCTTCCCCTTTCTCTAGTATCACTCCTTGTTGGTGTGTGCTGATTTGATTTTTTTGTATTAGCTCCTACTCTGGGTGTTGTAGATCTCGCTCTATGACCTTGACTTATATTCCTGTAAGAGTACTTTTCCCTCTCATTACTTCCTAATAATTTTTTCATAATTTTTCAATTCCATTTGATAATCTTCATCTACCTTTTTAGGATATAGCATGTTGATTTCATCCTATATGTCCATTCTCAATCCATTAATGTACCTTGTAGTCTTCTCTTCTCTATCTTGAACTGGTCCACCTAATCAAAAAAAAACTCAGCCTAATCAACTAAGAATAGCTCAAATCTTAAGGATGATATGTTTTAAACCAAATAAAAACAAATTATATCTAGCTATTACAAATGGATTCTACCTTATCCTTAAAGATTGAAATTTACACGACAAGGATCCAACCCCTTAGCTTGTAAGATATTTTTTTATTTTCTTCATAAATAGCAGTGAAGCATGACTTTGAGCAATATCTCTTACATTAACCACTAAATTGACTATGCTCCTGCATCAATGAGTGAAGAAACACCACAAATAAGTGAGGCATTGTAGAGATCAATAGGGCACCATGTAAATATGATGCATTAATGACTAAAGTTAGAAGATCTATTTACCAACCCTCTTCCTAAAAGATATTTACCAAGATATATTAGAAAGTGAGGTTTGGTGCAATACTATAAAATAAAATAAAATAGATAAATCAACTAATATCTTCAACCAAGCATTTTCTCAGTGTAAATATGATGCATTAATGACTAAAGTTAGAAGATATATTTACCAAGCTTCTTGGTAAAAGATATTTACCAACATATATTAGAAAGTTAGGTTTGGTGCAATCTTATAAAAAAGAGTTTAGAGAAATCAACTAATATCTTCACCCAAGCATTTTCTAGGAAAAAAACTAGCTCGTCATACATTTGTCCCCCTTCTATAGCATAATTTTCAAATTCTTTTTCATTTGCTCTAGATTTCTCTAGTGTTTGCAAATTAAATTTTTAAATGAGAAATTGATACAAAATGAATATTCTTATATTTCCCAACAAAGTCAGAAGTCAATGGTGGAAATAGGTAGGTATTTTTATATTATTCTTTGTTTTTTAATATTAATTATAAATTCCAATATTAATTATAAATTACATATAGTAGAAATTTTAAAATATTTGTTTATGTATTTTAATGTCCAATAAAATAGATATTTGTTTGGATGATGAATTATAAATTCCATATAGTCAAAATTTTGAAATATTTATTTGTTTATTTTAATGTACAATAAAATAACAATTTGTTTGGATGATGGATGATCAATCCGTTAGAAAAAATTTATTTGTTTGGATGATCAATCTGTTTGCAATTTTTTCAAATAAAATACGTATCGGTTAAGATATGATTTATCGCGAGTGGGTGGGAAATAGTTGTACAAATTATAATATATGAACAAAATAGCGGGGTTCTAGAAAACATGAATGACTTTCACCTCAAAAAACTCTGCGTGTGCCTTATGGCGTTAGTGGGGAGTGCAATCTCCGAATTTACTTGCGATATTTTACAGCGAAGGGGCGAAATGTATTATTGCAACTACTACATTGAATTCGGTGATCTTATGCTCTAGTGTTGTAGTGTCGTTAAAACATACTTCGCTGAATCCCCAATGACGACCAACATTTTCGGGATGTATGCAAGTGCATTATTAAGATCGGTACCCCGAGTGGTGGATATTACCCCGCTTCAGTTCCCGCCGCTATGCCTCGTCTTTGTGAGGTCCCTAACAGAGGAGACTGCCCTTACAGATAGGTCGGTCAATCTTCCACAATATATTGTTGTGTGTTACCATATTAGAGTGAGCGGGTTCTGTTAAGATGCAATATTAGAGTGAGCAGGTTTTGTTAAGATGCAATATTAGTATTAGTGTGCAGGTTTTGTTAAGATGCAATATTAGTATTAGTGTGTAGGTTGGTCATGTTTTGTCATATGCTTTCTCTAATAAAGCCCGTGGGCTACTAGTGTCTCATAAATATGTAATCAGCTTATGAGTATAACTATAAATGTATATGTAAATGTGCATACACTTTTTATATTAAAGTATACTTATGTTTAGAGTATATTATTGGAATTTTTATTTTTCTTTTCCAAATAATTGAATGATATACTATTCTTTACAAACATATAACATCATTATACATTATATATAGAGACATAAATTTTTAGTTTTAAAAAATTAATTATATTTAAAAATATTTATATTGTTTTAAATTTAAAATATTTTTATAATTTAATTTAATGTATTTAATTCTTTATATTATATATATATAATTAAAAATACAAGTAAATATAAATGTAATTCACTAAAACAAAATATATATATTTAATTATTATCATATTGTTAAATCTAAAACATTTGTGATCCTTAATTTAGTAATTTATTATATTTTAAATAATTAAATTTCTTTGAAAAATAATGAATAATAGCTAAACTTTTAGTTTTAAAAAATAATTTATATACTACAAAATTTTATATTAATTTTAATTTAAAGTATATACATAAAGGTTTTGAATTTATAATTTATTGCATAATATTTTTTATACTATTTATATATACCATTAAAATTAAAAATAAAAGTTAATTATTTTTAAATGTAATTGAATTAATTTTTTTTTTTATTATTACAATATTTTTAATTGTTAAATTATTTTAAAAATAATGGAGTAGATCATTTTTTTACATTTAAAAATTAATGTATATTTGGAAAAATTTAATATTGTTTTAAATTTAAAAGATTGATATAATAGTTTCTTTAATTTTTAAGTTATCGAATAATATTTTTTATAATATGTATATACACAATTAAAATTAAAAAAATGTTCAATTACATTTAAATGTAATTCAATAAAATAAAATATATTTATTTAATAGTATATATTTAATCATTATAATCAATAAAATCGAAACGATAGAAACAATGGTTAAAAACAAAACTCGAGATGATGGGTATACCTATGGTGTAGATTGCCGCATGAAATGAGGCTCCTACATCTCGGCACAACTCGAATTGAAACAATATAAGTAGGGTCACAGGAAACCACACGAAATACTCCTATCAGCAATCAATTCAAGCGTTAACAATAAAATTATAGAGGAGGTTCTAAATAAAATAAGAGAGGTTAAGTACCTTAATTAAAAATAAATAGAATGACGTCTTCCCAACTACAAGAAGGGTGTATCTCTACATACAGAGACTGAGTTTAAATATATCATATAAACCAGGCCGAGACAGGCTTAAGAATTTTACGAAATTCTTTACATAAAAATAAAACCATGTGAATGACTGAATCGAAGGTCTATATAGCCGAGGAGAACGAATACATGAATTCACTCACAGAAATCAAATTATCAGTACCAAACCATGGAAACAAAAAAGTATATGTACATGGAAGTGAATCATAAGAAGTTATTCGAAACGCCGAATGGCTTGGAACACATAGCTTGTACCTCCATCGGAATTAGCATCGTCTCAATCTTTAGGAGGCAACAATGAAAATGAAAGGTGAAAGAATAATCTTCGAACTATTTTAGGGATTAAATATGACTTGATCCAAGAACCCTAATTGGAATCGGATTATCTCAATCGTCCATGTGTCCACAGATCGATGGTGTAGACGAGGATCGGTTTGGGGAAATCGAGACTATAATTTTTACCGCCTAAAAACTTTAAGGTGGATCCATAAAATCCAATGAAAAGTACATGAACGTATAATATGGTCAATCATCATAAATGATAGGATATAAGTTGCAGAATATAAAAATAAAAATCAAAGCCTTTGCGTATAAAACAAATCTGAGTTCTCTATTGCGAGATCAAATCAATTTAAAACACCAATGGTCCACTAAACCAAGTTACGATGAAAGATACGATTTGATTACCAACGTCATGGAAACATTGATTTGAACTTGGAAATGAAGCACAAGAAGTAAAACCAATTCGATATCTCTTACTCCAACCAACGTTTCATTCCAGTTAGATGTACGTTGTATACTCATGGTTTGTACGAAAACAAAATTACATGCAAGCGTTTAATCGAATGGATACAAGGATATAATAAAAACGTCGAAAAGAAATAACGATTCCATGTAGCAAAAGAACCATTTTATAAATTTATTATATATAGAAATGTTATGTGATGTCATGAAAATTGGAAACGTGTTAATATATCAAAGGAAACGAATTAGGTATTACTCATAGAACATAGGAGGGTGTAATACATTGACCACACAAAACAAAAAATATATATATGGTGATATATGCTGTTAAGAGAAAGGAACCATAAATATCTATCGGAGTCCTAAATATCTATGAATAATAAATGAATAGAATGTAATTTTAGAGGCAGTCTTAGAAAGAAAAAACAAATTGTATAGGTGGAAAGGAAGAGACATTACAAATCGTATCAGAGCTCATGTTTGAAAATTCGGTTGTTGTTGTGCTCACTGTATAATTTATTTTTGAGAAAAAAATTATGTTACTGATGTGTTTTGTTTAGTGAACAGTGGTATTGGAACTGAAAAAGTTAATGTCTAAAGGAGATGAAATTTATGTTGATCTGGGTGATGGAGATAACACGCCAAATCCCAACACTCCTTTGATGGCTATGTTGCACAAGTTACAAGAGGAAATGGCTGAGCTAAGAAGCCAGAATGATAGGTTGTTATTAGCCAGTGAGGAGCAGGAAAAGCTGATAAGGGAACTGACCTCACGGAACAGCCAAGAAGGTGAAGGTTACGGGAAGAGGAGGAAAGGCAAGTTCTTAAATGATTCTGAGGAAGACGACACTACCAGACATCAGTCTAAACAGAAGAAGGAATTACAGGGTGAATTCCGAAAAATTAAACCTCCCTCCTATGATGGGGAGAAGGAGGAAGATGCTAAGACATGGCTCTTGAATATGATTAAGTATTTTCAGGTCTATGAATATGAAAGCAATCTGAAAGCCAGATTCGCTGTCTACCAGTTACAGGGTAAGGCTACCTTGTGGTGGGAGGAGATGAAAATGGTTCATGCCATTGATGAGAAAACAGTGACTTGGGAAGATTTCCAAGTCAAGTTTAAAAACCGCTATTTGAATGAACATTATTATGATGATAAAGCAAAGGAGTTCCACGAACTTAGATTGGGACAAATCACCATAGATGAGTTTGTCACCAAGTTTACAAATCTATTAAGGTATGTTCCTTATATTCGTGAAGAGAAGGAAAAGGTGCAAATGTTTTTGAACTGTTTTCCTGTTGTTGACGAGGAGAAAATAGAGTTCAATAATCCAAAAAATATGGACGAAGCGGTGAGAAAAGTTAGATTATGCTACCAGTAGTTTAAATGAAAGAGTAAGCATGGAAAAAGCTGGGTAAAAAAGGGTGAATTCAAAGGAAAGAAATAGAAACCAGCTTACTTGAAGAACTTTCGTAGCGATCATAAGTGGAAAAAATTTAGTAAACCAAAAGAAAGTCAAACTGCTCAGTCCCAAGTTGGTTCAAAACAACTATATGGAGATAATAAGAAGGAAGGAACAATTAAAATGTAGGAGCCTTTGAAATGTTGGGGCCGTGGAGAATCTCATTTGTTGAGGGACTGTCCACACCAAAATATTTAGATGATTATGAGGGTTTGAGAAGCTACCACAGTGAATGATATAGCAAGGATTATACCCATTGTCAGTCTAGCCTTCGAGAAACGACAAGTAGAACACCAAGCTACTATGGTCGAGATGGAAGGTAATATTGCTAACCAATTTGTTACAGTTTTGATTGATCCAGGTGCTTCTTTGAGTTACATTGGTCCGCAAGTTGTAGAGAAATGCAAACTCAAGACTGAAAAATTTTAGCAGTCTTGGTTAGTCCAGTTTTCCAGTGGCATCAAGAGAAAAGTAACTCATAAGTTACCTCGAACAAAAATTAAATTAAATGATTTTCAGACAGAAGTGAATTTAAAAATTCTGCCCTTAGGCTCATATGACTTGCTAATAGGAATGGAATGGTTAGAAAAGAGAAAGGCTATGATGAACTGTTGGGATAAAACTTTGCATTACATAGATGAGGAAGGGAGAACCTTTATACTCAAAGGAAAACCAAAACAAATTTCTGTAAGAAAAATATCATCTCTGCAATTAAAAAGAACATCTAGGAAAGGATATCAAGTATATGCTGTACATGTTGAAGAATTAGGACAACACCATAAAGAAAACTTATTGGACACACTACCAGTGGTAAGAGAGTTTAACGAAGTTTTTCCAGATGAGGTTCTTCATCTTCCCCCCAAAAGAGAGATTGAATTTTCAATCGATTTGGTGCCCGGAGAAACACCTGTTTCCAGAGCCCCTTATCGGATGAGCCCCCCCGAACTCATGGAGTTGAAAATGCAATTGCAAGAATTTTTTGATAAAGGTTATATCAGACCGAGTGTGTCTCCTTGGGAGCACTGGTGTTGTTCGTGAAAAAGAAGGATGGAACCTTTAGAATGTGCATTGACTACCATCAATTGAATAAGTTGACAATAAAAAACAAATACCCATTGCCCAGAATTGATGACCTTTTTTATTAGGTAAGAGGGGCTTCAATATTTTCTAAGATTGATCTGAGGACTGGTTATCACCAACTCAGAATTAAGGAGGATGATATTAGTAAAAAAACTTTTCTAAGTAGGTATGGTCACTACAAATTTGTAGTCCTACATTTTGGTTTAACAAATGCCCCTGCCACTTTTATGTGCTTAATGAACAACATTTTGAACAAGTGCTTAGATAAATTCATACTAGTGTTCATAGATGATATTCTAGTCTATTCAAAAAGTGTGGAAGAGCACAAAGAACACTTAAGGCCAGTTTTGTAGACTTTGAAAGAAAACCAGTTATATGCCAAATTTAGTAAATGTGAATTTTATAAAGACAAGATTCATTACTTGGGGCATATTATTTCTGAACAAGGATTGGCTATTGATTCTGAGAAAATAAAGGCTATTAGAGAATGGATGGGGCCGACTGAGGTTTCAGTAGTAAGATCATTTATGGGGATTGATGGTTATTACGGAAGGTTTGTGAAAAGATTTTCGGCAATAGAATATCCCATAACTTCATTACAGAGAAAAGGGAACAAATTTGAGTGGACTGAAAAATGCCAAAACAGTTTTGAACAACTAAAATTAAAACTCACTACAGCCCCTATACTGAAGATTGCAGATCCCGACAAAGAGTTTGTTATGTGTACAGATGCATGTAGAGAGGGATTGGGAGGAGAAGTGTTGCAAGAAAATTCTGTCATTGCATATGAATCTCGAAAACTTAAGAAACATGAACAGAATTATAGTGTATATGTCCTGGAATTGGCTGCTATAATTGATGCCTTGAATATGTGGCGACACTATCTTCTTGGAAAAAAAATTACATTGATGACTAATCATATTAGTCTCATGTACTTCTTCTCTCGAACATATTTGAATTCTTGAAAAGCCAGATGGCTGTTTTTTCTGAGTGAATTTGATATGGACATAAAACATATCAAAGGGAAAGAAAACAAAATTACAGATGTGCTAGCCAGAAATGCTTGTCAAAACATAAGCAACATTGGAGGTAGTGCTAGTTTTGATTTAGAAGAACTAGTTAAAAAGGTAGCAGATCAAGATCCAAGCTATGAGGAACTACAAGTGAAAATGTTGAAGAAAGAAATGGCTGAATACACCCAAAATAAAAAAGGGCTGATTTGCTATAAAAATAGATTTTATATCCCCAATGTAGAGTCTTTGAAAAAAGAGATCCTAGATGAATATCATAGACAACCATATTCAGGACATCCTAGATATCAGAAAATGCTAACAGCTTTGAAAAAGAAGTTTTTTTGGCTAGGAATGAAAAAGGATGTCGCAGACTATTTAGCTAGATGCATGGAATGCCAACTAGTTAAAGTTGAGCATCAGCATCCTGCTGGTCTTTTAAATCCCTTTCCAATTACAGAATGGAAATGGAACATTGTTTCTATATATTTCATAACCGGCTTATCCAAAACAAAGTACCAGCATGATTCAGTGATGGTAGTGGCAGACACTTTAACAAAAGATGCACACTTCATACCTGTAAAATCTACTTTTGGGACAGCCCAAGTAGCAGATGTGTTCCTAAAATAAATAGTAAGGCTACATGGGGTCCCAAAAATGATTATTTCCCATAGGGACGCCAAGTTCACAGCTGCCTTCTGGAAAGGTTTGTTTGGATGCATGGGCACTAAATTGAATTTTATTACTGTCTATCACCCTCAGACGGACGGTAAAACAGAGTGGACAAATCATATCTTGGAGGATATGCTGAGAATGTATGTGATGGATAGGCCATTAAAATGGGAATATTACTTGCATTTAGCTAAATTTTCTTACAACAATAGCTATCAGTCCTCCATCAAAATGAGTCCATTTGAAGCACTATATGGAAGGAAGTGTCGTACTCTGTTAAGCTGGAGCCAACTTGAAGATAAGCTAGTATTACGACCAGATACTTTACAATAAATGGAAAGAATTGTCAAACAAATACAAAGAAACATCAAGACAGCAGAATATCGACAGAAAATCGATGCTAATAAAAAGAGGCTGCATCGAGAGTTTAAAGTGGGTGATCATGTGTACCTACGTGTTAAACCCAAAAAGAGCACACTTTACGCTGGAAGTTGTGCAAAATTGGCTCCTAGATATTGTGGGCCTTTTGAAGTGTTAGAAAGGATGGGACCAATGGGTTATAAGCTGGCCCTACTGCCCCATGTTAAATTTCATGATGTGTTTCATGTTTCGTTATTAAGAAGATATGTATATGATGCTTCTCACATTGTTGATTGGAATGTGATACAGGTGGAACTAGGAGGGGATTTCCTTCGAAATCCACTTCAAATATTGGAACGGGAAGAAATTAAATTGAGAAACCGAACAGTAGCAAGAGCAAAGGTGCTGTGGAAGCACATTACTGCTGAAGAAGCTACGTGGGAAAGAGAAGCTGAAATGATGGAAAAATATCCATATCTATTTTCAAAATGAACTCTAGTAATTAGTTGATAACACCGAGGATGGTGTTTGTTTTTAGAGGAGGAATATGTAACAACCCTAGGTTTATGTTTTTCAAGTTAGACATTTCAAATTGAATCCAAAGGGGGTGGAACCCAATGGATAATTATGGCATGGATGTAATTAATGATTTAATTGTGAGAAATAAATAAAATATTTCTGTGCATATTGACGAAATGAGAAATTTTAGATCACTTGCCAAATCCATGAAGTATGGAAAGAGGCTAAGACTTTCCCCAAAAATATTTCAAAAATCCTTGAAAGAATTTATTTCTAATTAATATTTTTGAGGAAAAATCTAGATTTCCCCAATAAGGTGGAGAGTAGTTGGGAAGAGGTAAAAATATAGAAAAGCAGAAAGCAGCAAAAGTCCCTAAATAATGGAAGCCTAGGCAAACAGGAATGAAATCATCCTGTAATTCTGGACGCAGAATTAGAAACAGGCTTTGGGGAGCATAAGCTTAAATAAGCTACTGCAGAACAGATTGAGGTTGGTATATTCTTGGAGAGGATCTCAGCTCGACGGTGAGTTCTTTGGATAAAATAACTCTAAGGTTCAGAGGACTGGTCATCACAAAAGTGGTATGCATACAAACTTTATAAATAATTAAATTTGATGTTGTTAGACAATGCTGAAAAGTGTTGTAGTGATTATGTTGAGTAGTTGTTGTGTTATGAAATTCCATACTTTTAACAGAATTAAATAGAAGAGATAATTATTCTAAATTTCTGTATGGTAGTAGGAACAAATCCATGGAACACTATCAGCCAAAATCTCTAAACCATTGGGTGGTTTAAATCTGGAGAGAGTATAAATGATTCCCTAGAATAGTTACAGTGTAACTTTAATCTACTTCTATAATCAATAGTACATGAATAGAAAAAAAAAAATAAACTACATTCATGTATTAATAACTGGTGGTTGTGGTAAGTTTATACCTTATGTATGTAGATACATGTCAATGGAAATTTAGTACAGACTCAAGAAACGAGCGGTTTAATTACACTATAAATTAAACCTAAAAAGAAATTTATTTTATGAAGTAAACATGATTTATGGCATTTATGATAACTTAAGTCTGCTTATAGCATGTTCCATTTGAATAATCAACAGGAAAATACATATATGAAATATAAGATAAATTTCAGACAGAACTCATAAGCTACTTGGAATAACAGAGATACACTAGCAAAGAATTAATAAATTCTGGTTAGAGGTGCTTACTAGAACCTAGAAATTTTGACTATCTTATACCAATTCTTTTAAAAACTCTAGAGCCTCCTATTGCTGATATAAAGTAAATAAATATCCCAATAGCTAGCTGGCACCTGAAGACTGATAGGCGGAATGACGATTAGGGTTATGTTTCTTTCCACTCAGGCGGCCGCCCTATCCTCTGGACCCCTCGTGCCTCAACTTCTTGGAAGCCCATATCAAGGTTCCTCTGTATCGGAAGCCCCTTTCTCTGTGCTGTTCGCTTAGTTTTATCGCTGTCCTGCAGCCCTGAAGCTGCTATCGCTATCAACAGATTGACGACAGCGTGTTCAGCTCTTCGGAAGCCCCTTTCACTCCTATGTGGCATTGCATGTGGATTCCCTCGATTGTTCTCAAGCTCCAAGACCTCTGGACAGGCACGAAGAGTCGGACCTTCTCATTTCTTAGCACGCAGGTAGTAGTGCAGGGTTCTGCTTGCTGTGGAAGAACACGCCGCCCTTCTACTGCTCTGTCTCCCTGTCCTCTGGTTCGGATCTGAGATGGAGCGTCCGTCTCCCTTCGCAGGAGAAATGTTCTCCCCAGTAGCTCCTAGCCAGACTTACTCTTGGAGACGTCAAAGACCCTAACTCCGTGTCAATACAGCAGACATCTAGGATCTACTCTGCCTCCTATCACATCCAAATTTCACAACCCTCAGGCAAGACCATTCTGCATTGGGTTTGCTCCTCAGATCTGGTGCAAACTCTCAAACTAAATCTGGAACGCGAGATTGGGATTCCCTCTGCCCTTGAGAGACTTCTCTTTCGAGGTAAACAACTTGAAGATTTTATGTCCCTTTCTACTTACATAATTAATAAGAATGACTCTTTAGTGCTAACCCTTTGTTTGAGAGGTGGTGCTGTTGGGCAGTCTTCTTCTGCCCCTTCCTTCTCATACAAAAATGCGGTTCACTCTGAGCACCCCAAACCCCTTGAAGCCCTTAAACCAAAGCCTTTTTTGGTTGACAAGCTTGAGGAGGTTCCTTTTGTTGAGTTTACCCATTCAGAAATCGCAAATGATCTTCAAAAATTTGTAGGAAAAGCCATCATATGCAGATTTAATGGACTGTGGCCGTGCTCAAAGGAACTCTATGATTGGATCCATGCTAACTGGACTCAACATTGCAAAGTGAGCTTCTAATCAAAAGGATATTTCATAGTTCTATTTGATAATATTAAGCATTATGAAAAGGCTATAGAAGAAGGTCCCTGGTTCATGGGAACTGCAGGGCTCTTCTTACCTCCATGGTTCCCAGATTTTGACCCTGCAATTGCTGTCATCACTAGGACACCTGTCTGGAGCAGGCTTCCCAACTTACCAATGCATCTATGGCATATTAGAGTCTATAAAGTGATAGACAACACCTTGGGCAGTTTTCTGATGGGAGATTATTGGCGGGAAAACAAAGGTCTTTACACATATGCCAGAATATGTGTGGAACTCAATTTAAGCAAGGGATTTCCAGACCAAATCAATCTCAAGATAAAAGACTTTGTTTGGACTCAGTCACTGGATTATGAGAATACTGCCTTCCGTTACCGACATTGTCACCAAATAGGGCATCTGCAAAACTCATGCCCAGCTCTCCCGGCAAAACAGAAAAAGGTGAACAACTCCAAGCCCAAATCCAAACGATGGGCTCCATACTCTCCACCACCTGCAGCGGACTCTGATTCCTCTTTCTCAGAAGATGATGGAAGTGATGCAGAATCGGATCAGAATTAGACAATGTACATTCCCACCGATGCTCCTTCACATCCTCCCGATATTGCCATCGCTCAGAAGCGCTCGCATGTGACCTCCTCTTCCGACTCAGATAAGGAGATCCCCCCTTTGGAGAAATCTGGTATTCAAGTTGTTTTAGCTCATTCACCCCAGGATGGATGGGTTAAAGTCAGTAAAAAGAAAGGGAAAAAGCTTTGTGTAGAGGCCTCGGCCCACTCTCGGTAGTTTTCGGTCTTTTTTTCCATCCAGTCTTTTCTTGTAATTCTTTCTTGTTTCTTTCCTTCTCCAGGACCGAGGTTGATAGTTCTATCATTTCTGGTTGTTGATTTTTTGCTTCCCTTGATTGTAGCATCATCTTGTACCATATTTCTGCTTAATAGAATCAGTCTTATTCAGAAAAAAAATGATATAAAGTAAATAAATGTGACAATTCTAAACTGAGATATAGAATGCGAATTTATAATTTCTGGAGTATTGAAATATGTATGGGTAAGTAGATATACTGAAAGGTGAGTTCACATAACTACAAAGAGGTACATGAGAAAGTATCCATTGTTGAAAACCGGTATCTTGAAGAGCATAGATGATGCAGAAATACATATAATAATACAAATTATTGATACACACCTATTAGTTACTGTGCCAAGAAAGATTTATGTAAACTCATTTATTAGTTATATATATATATATATATATATATTACTACGAAATGGATAGAACAGAGGGATAAGATATGACTAGTAAATTTATCAATTCCAGTGTATAAAATAAAGCAGGAAGTTATAGCAGAGAGGAAATATGATATGTATATTAACATTAAATAGAGATCTAAGAATAAACATATTCTATCAAAAATCTTTTATGAAACAGAAGCTGTATATATATTCTTCTGAAACCAAACTAATTAAACTAGAACATACTGTTCAATAATATATACCCAAAAACCATTATAACTTCAATTTATATAATTAGGATTTATAATCAAACCAAGTCTCTGCTAAAAATTCCATTATTACAATTAATAATTCTATTACAATAAGACTGGAATTGCCAGGATGAGTTATAAACTAAACATGTGAAAGAGTGTTTATGCTCTGAAGAAGATAATTTTGATACCGACCTGAAAATTAAAATGGGGAAACGAATTTAACTTCGAACAAAAGACAGGTCATCCAAATACAATTTCGAATTAGCTTGGAAGTAGATACGAGATTACCTGAAATAAGACAAGCATGAAGTAAGAATTATATTATAAATAGTTAAGAATAGATTTCACAAGAAGGAGGTACTAATTTTAACACAGGTCAACCAAAAAAAAAAAATTACCTCGTAAGATGAAACCCTCGTTCCCAAATGAGCTGCGAAAAAATTGATTGAGGGGTTATAAATATAAATTTTGAAGGCCATGAAGTCAAATAAAAAAGATGTAAACAATGGTTAAAAACAAAACTCGAGATGATGGGTATACCTATGGTGTAGATTTCCGCATGAAATGAGGCTCCTAGAGGTCGGCACAACTCAGCTCGAAAGAATATAAGTAGGGTCACAGGAAACCACTTGAAATACTCGTATTAGAAATCGATTCAAGCGTTAACAATAAAATTATAGAGGAGGTTCTAAATGAAATAAGAGAGGTTAACTACGTTAATTAAAAATAAATGGAATAACCTCTTCCCCACTACAGGAAGGGCGTATCTCTACATACAGAGACTGAGTTTAAATATCAAATACAACAAAGCCAATTTAACTATGGAAATCATATAAACAAGGCCGAGACAGGTTTAAGAATTTTACGAAATTCTTTACATAAAATTAAAACCATGTGAACGATTGAATCGAAGGTATATATCGCCTAGGAGAACGAATAAATGAATTCACTCATAAAAATCAAATTATCAGTACCAAACCATGGAAACGACAAAGTATATGTATCGGGAAGTGAATCATAAGAAGTTATTCGAAACGCCGAAAGGCTTGGAATGCATAGCTCGTAGCTCCACCGGAATGAGCAGCGTCTCAATCTCCAAGAGGCAACGACGAAAATGAAAGGCCAAAGAATAGTCTTTGAACTAATTTAGGGATTAAATATGACTTAATCCAACAACCCTAATTGGCCTTAGATTATCTCAATCATCCATGTGTCCACAGATCGATGGTGTAGACGAGGATCAGTTTGGGGAAATCGAAACTATAATTTTTACTGCCTAAAAAATTTAAGGTGGATCCATAAAATCCAATCCAAAGCACCCGAACATATAATATGGTCAATCATCATAAATGAAAGGATATACGTTGCATAATATAAAAATACAAATCAAAGCCTTTGCGTATAAAATAAACTTGAGTTCTCTGTCGCGTGATCAAATCAATTTAAAACACGAGTGGTCCACCAAGCCAAGTTACCATGAAAGATACGATTTGATTACCAATGTCACGAAAACATTAATTCGAACTTGCCAACAAAGCACAAGAAGTAGAACCAATTCAATATCTCTTACTCCAACCAACGTTTCATTCTAGTTAGATGTACGTTGTATTCATGGTTTGTATGAAAACAAAATTACATGCAAGCGTTGAATCGAATGGATACAAGGATATAATAAAAGCGTCGGATAGAAATAACGACTCCATGTAGCAAAAGGAACATTTTATAACTTTATTATATATAGAAATTTTATGTGATATCATGACAATTGGAAACGTGTTAAGATATCAAAGGAAACGAATTAGGTATTACTCATAGAACATAGGAGGGTGTAATACATTGACCACACAAAACCAGAAATATATATATGGTGATATATGGTGTTAAGAAAAAGAAACCATATATCGTTAAGGGTTAAATGAATGCTTTTGATCGAATATGGTAAATTTTATATATTGGGAAGGATCTGAGATATATATATGGTATATATATATATGAGAATGAGACATACAAAATATAATGAGA
Source organism: Pinus albicaulis (assembly GCA_034641835.2). NCBI lineage: Eukaryota > Viridiplantae > Streptophyta > Pinopsida > Pinales > Pinaceae > Pinus > Pinus albicaulis. Next base: position 1,329,089,166 of record CM076580.1, read on the forward strand.
AAAAAACCATAAGAGTTATAAAATTATATATGTTGAGTATTTGACTCAACATAACAACAATGTCTAATAGAATTATATTAAATAAGATATTTCAAAGGTAGTTATGAATATCTATGAATAGTAAATGAGCAGAATTGAATTTCAGAGGTAGTCTTAGAAAGGAAAAAAACAATTTGTATAGGTGGAAAGGAAGAGACATTACACTTGCATACGATTATATATATTTAATTTGCAAGGAATTTAACACCTTAATTATTCCTTTTCCAAAAGATATACAATTCAATAACTATTATGCATGAAATAGATAATATTTTTTTATAATTTCACATATTAGAGAGAATTGTAATATTTCCTCAAGAAATAACATGAATAACAAATCCTTCTCAAATAACACAACCAATTGCCTTTTACGCAAGGGTTTTATGTGAGCTACCCCTCACACAAGTTATTTATATATTTTTACATGACTCAAACTCCTCATGCACATAAAATCACATAATAATTTCTATTAGTTCAAATATACTAGATATTATTCATGTGCACCTAAGCACATACTGTCTTCAAGAGTCCGATATTACAATTTAGAACCTTTAATGCATATGCATGGTAAATATATACATTAATTCCTTGTAAATAATCATCAACATAATTATTATGTCTTATGTACATAAACAATTATTCTTAGCTCATTGAAAAATGAAATGGAAGCACAATGTTTTACTCTGGTTTTTTCTGTTTTAGCCATCCACTTTGGATGCATATTATGAATATATGGAAACGAATTTCAGAAAACAAAAAGAGGTTTTTGTTTAGAACAGACATATTGAAATTAAATTCTCTCATTTTTTTCACAGGTTTCATGGTGTTTAAGATTCCAATGAATCTTTGATGCCCATTTTTCTAGATTTAAATATTAAATAATTTCTTGGTTTTGTCATCAAATTTAGACACGGTTTCCGATGAAATGGAAATGTTTTTTGGAAAACCCAAAGCAGTTTCTGTTTCTAATGGGTTCATTACAAATAACCTCTTTCATTTTTTACACAAGTGTTACATTTTGGAAGATCCAAATGAATCTTTGGAGCTCATTGTTCTGGATTTAAATAATAATTAATTCCCTGTTATTTTACATCCATTTAAGGCACAGTTTTTCAAATCTGTTAATCATTATTTCTAAAACTCATAAAATATACCAACTTGGAAATATAATTTATTTCCATAGAAGAATATAAATTATTATAAATAAAATAATTAAGAAATAATTCTTTCAATATTGTTATACTTAAGAATATTCTTCATGTAATATCAATATAAGAATAAATAATATTTAATTATTTACCAACCCTCATTTTGTGAGAGTTTTTATGGTGGTTTAAGCCAGGGATATTACATTTGTGCCCAATTTTTTCCATAATGTGCTCCAGAATAATCCTAGTACCTTTCTCAGAGATAGGCAAACCATGTAACCTCAAAATTTATTTGAAAAAAAAAATAGAAATATTCAGAGCATCGCTAGTCTTATGTCATGGAATGAAATGTGCCATTTTTTAAAAAATCCATTCACCACTACAAAAATAGAATCATGAACTCTTTTCCTTCTTGGAAGTCCTAATATGAATCAATATCTATAGAATCCTAAGGTCTCAATGGAATAGGTAGTGGTGTATACAAACCAATTTTTTGACTTCTCCCTTTAGCATATTGACAAACCTTACATCTCCTCACAAATCTGTTTACATATCTCCTCATATTTGGAAAGTATTAGAATTATTGTAGTTCTTCTAAAGTTTTAGCATAACCAAAGTGACCAGCTAAACCTCCATTATGTTTTTCATTGCGGATATTTTCCCTCATGGAAGAAATTGGGATGGATAGTTGACTATTTTTAATTAACATTCCTTCTGGTACATGTATTATAGCCACTTGTTAGTATTCAAAATTTTATGATTTATCCAGGCTTAATATACCTCTTTGAAATCTGCATCCTCCTTTTAGAAGCCTTTCATAAATTCAAATCCCAATATTTGAATTTTTCCTTCCTCGATAGCAAAATTCTTCATGCTAAGCGCATCTGCAATTCTATTTTGCTGTCCACTTATGTGATTCAATACAAATGTGAAATCTTGTAGATAATCTAACCATATGGCATGTTTTTGACTGAACTTGGGTTGGCGCATTATATATTGTAAAGTGTGGTTGTTAGTATATAAAAAAGAATTCCCATGACATCAAATAATGCCTCGATTTCTTAAGATTATGAATAACAACATAAAATTCCTTATCATATAAATAATATTTCTATGTGGACTCATGAAGTTTCTGAGTGAAATAAGCTACAAGTCGTTCTTCTTAAACAAAACAACCCCTATTTCTATTCCACTTGCATCAAATTTCACTTGAAAATGTTTCTTAAAGTGTGGTAATATCAAAATAGGCTTTTATGTGATATGTTTCTTAAAAAACAATTTTATTTTTTTTTCATTTAAAGGGTTGTTTGTTCTTTTTAATGGTTGCAATGATTGGTGCATTGATTCCATGGAAAGTTATAAATTTAGTGACTCTTTTAGGTGTAAGAAAATTAACAATTTCTTGAAGATTTTTAGGTTCCATGTTTAATCCTTCTTTCCCTTTTTAGAAAATAACACTTCTTAAAATTCACAAACAAATTTTCTTGCTAGAGTTTCTGAAGAAAATTAGTGAAATTCACTAGATATTCTTATTTTGACTCACTCTACACTAGTATGTCAACACGATATACTATTGAAAATTTCCCTATAAACTTATTTAAAATTTCGTTCATAAGTCTCATAAAAGTACTTGGAGAATTATAGAGACCAAATGGTATAACAAACCATTGATACAGTCGTTCATTAGTTTTAAAATGAGTTTTCCATTCATCCCTTTATCTTATCCTGATTTAATGGTATCCACTTTTTACATATGCTTAAGAAAATATATTTCTCCACTAAGAAAATCCATCATATCATTACTTCTGGGTAAAGGAAATCCCTAATTGATAGTAATCTTGTTTATTACTATGGAATATGTACACCTTCTCCAACGTTCATATTTCTTTGGAGCAAGTACAATAGTCACTCCACATGGACTTAAACTCTTAGTGAATAGTCCTTTATCTAACAACTACTGCAAGTGTTTCCTAATTTCCTGGTTCTTTTTTGGATTCATTCTGTATGCAGCTTTGTTTGGCAAACTTAATCAAAGTATCAAGTCTATGTGATATACTTATATTTATTACACTTGGTAACTTATTAGGAAAATTATCCACAGTAATATCACATTATTCATTTAACAACCTTTGAATTTCTTCATGAAAATCATCAATTGTATTTGTCCTTCAAACTAAAGAAAAATTTACCTTATTTTAGTTAGTTTTCTAAAGATATTATTTTCCGCTCATTAGAAAGGATTTGACTTTAGAGTGCGAAACTTTGATGTTCTTCCTTCCTTCATAGGCAACAAATTGTGATCAATACCATCATGAAGAAACTTATATACATTTATCATCCCATCATGCATAGCTCCCCTATCATATTTCCAAGGTCTCCCAAGCAAAATATGACATACATCCATATACATCCATTGGCATTAGATCACACAAATTTTTATCCTTGTATTTTCCCAATTGTAAATATATTTCACACTATGCATGTATCAATATCTTATGACCTCTTTGAAATGAGTATACCTTATAAGGCATAAGATGCTTAATGGTATTCAACTTCAATTTCTCCACCACTAGAGACAATATTATCTATACTTAGAGTGTGGATGATCATCTGACAACATTTTCCTCCAACTTTGCAAATTGTGTTAAACAAAGTCTTTATTTGGGTTGGTTCTAAAAATTCCTTCTCTAGTTGAATCAGCACTTTTGTAACACCTCCAGTTTAAGGAAAATTATTTTTTTTCTATATACTTGGATCCCCTTGTTATTTACCTGGTTGTCTGAATACTAAGTTCAGAAGTTGGGTATTTATTTTACTTCCCTCTGCTCCTGTAGTATTTCTTTTAATTTAACAAAATTTCTTGTCCACTATTCCTTTCTAATAACATTCAATGCTACCCAAGTTCACATTAAACCCATGTACATAAAATTCTAAGCCTCGTATAGAATTCTTATAGCCCTATGTACACTCATCTTTTCGATCCCACATAGGGTACTGATATATCACATATATAAAACATCGAACACACATATATATATTATCAAACCTATATATATATATATTGGATAAAGTCAATTAAAGTTGCATACACCTATGCATAACTCATATATATATATAAAACTCATATATAAAATATCGAACACACATATGTATAATATCAAATCCCTATATATATATGTCATTGGATTAAGTCAATTAAAAATTGCATACACCTATGCATAGCTCATATATATATATAAAACCCATAGATATATATTTATACCACCGGATACAACTATTGAAGGTGTGCCCATACAACAACGCGGCATGAAATAGATCTATATATAGTTGTTACCTTATGTCGATGCATTTCAACGAAAAGCGGTTGCCGCTTTCCAACAGAGATTTGACCTAGAGTAATTAGATTGGAGACTATAGTGAACCTTCAATTGAGCACATAATACATACCATACGTTCAGTTAATGTCATGTATATACCAAGTTATATATCCATGCAGATTTGACTGTCATAAAATTTCGGCGTTTGAATTATGGAATTTGTGAAAACGTGTCGACCCTTAATCATAACTTGTTATGACTTATTTGCGTACATTCTTTACAGGATTGGTCGCGGCGTGGCAACCTCCTTACCAGCTGATACTATGATGCCTATCACCACAACACATAATGCCGGCTGTAGGTGCGTTGGCGTAAACCCTAGTTTTTGATTTGAGACCTGCACATACACGCGTTTTGTTTTCATCCGCATAGTACTCCATCCTATTACTATTCAAGGATTGTATGAGCCGTCTAACACAACGTTTAGTCCATCTGAGTTTGACGTGTGAGTGAACTATAAAATTTTGCTGGTTTTTGTTTGTAGGAGCACGTCTCGTACGTGGGAGGAAGGTAACCAGCGGCGGCGTACAGCGACCCTGGTTCAGCAAGAACTCGACGGGTGGAATTGAAGTTGTCAGATCGGCTGGTGCAAGTACCGGTGCATTGAGTTTGGCCTCTGGCCGTTGTAAGTTCTATGTTTAACCCAGCGACAGCATGCATACGATGCCCTCCTCCTCTGCGCCCACTGATGGCACTTGCTACCTTACTGTCAACGTAGATGGGTTTCCTCAATCAACCTCGGGATTTTCTGAGGTTCTGTTACAGTGGAATTAGGGTTTCGGGTGTTCTTTTAATTGGAACCCCTTCAGTCGACCTAATTCCCAGATCCTTCCTATCTTGGTTTTAATTTTTTCTTTGACTCCCCTCGCCTTCTATTTCCTTCAGTTGTAGATCCTTATTTCGTTTTTTTTTTCTACAGTATCTAACTAGCTATCGTATATTTGCGCAGAGAGGGCAGGAGATCGACGCCTCTGTCTGTCCACTGGAGGCTGAGGTCTAACCTGTCCTCTTTGACGCGGTTTATTTTTTTTTATATTCTTACCACAGTGTTGCAACTCCATTCGGAGGTAACCCTAGTCGTCTGATTTATGGGTGTTTTGATTTAATAGTTATTATTTCTGCGTTCAATACGTTGCATATGTGCCGAAACATTTGCAGGCCTTTCAGGGGGTTAAACATCGAGATTCTTTCAAATCCCATTTTCCCACGTCCAAGTGCGGCAGTCGTTACACAACCAACTTGCAAATTTCCTCGCACACCATCTGGGTTTCTCGTTTTTCTGTGGTTACCGTCAGCATGACGCAAAGGTGGAACGCTACTCACAAGTAAACCCTTAATTCTTTTCTTCCAGTTGTAGCGAGTTGTGCTTCAGTTTGTTTATTATGTGTTTACCCCATCCTGCTATCGTTTGAAATCACCAGAGATCTGTCAAATTTACTCTAGGTTTATGATTGTATATTTATGTTAAACTGTCTCAGTCAACGAGAATCAAAAGCGTTCTGACTCGTCAGTTTCTAACTATGTCAATAGTTTCCATTTCGGTTTACTGGTGTTTTTGGTAGTGATTCATACGAGGAAAGGGTACCGAGTTATTATATCGGCCATCCACCTCCCTGAACGAGAACTCAGCTCCTTTGTTTCTATCGTTTTAGTGATGATAGCATACCTCCCGAGCGCAGGTTATGTCACGCTGGCTTTGGGAGGTTTAACATAATACTTCTGATATATAAAAATTATTTAAAGACGTTGCAGGGAGCTCCACCACAGCAAATAATCATGTCCTTGACTATTACTTTGGAGGCGTTATTTCATAGTTTGGTTGCGGTTCATCCGACGGACTCAAAAATGCCGCGGCCTCTTTTATGGTTGCTTAACAGAGAATTACGCTGGTTTGACCTACTGTGCACGTCTCCATAATAACTATAGTTTAATCGTAACTCATTGGAACCCTGCATGATTCGTTTACCATTCTTTTAATCTAACCCTTTCGCCCGAATCAACAATCTAATGCGCTCAGTACTTATATTATTTCCCTGTTTTTCTCATAATTACATGTATGGCAAGCACCATGAAAACGAGCTAGGGTTTAGCTCTCTGCATTTATGTTGCAACTGTGATAAGCTACACGCATCGTATTAGTGTTTTATCGGTTACCTCTGTTAATTTTATTTAACATTAAAAAGATCCTCGAATTACCGTGGCTATAAAAGTCGGACAGCCAAAGGGTTTCGTTTGACTTATGGCGAAGGCAGCGTATTTTAAATTGACTGTCACGCATTTATGAAATTTGACTATACCTTTATTCAATTAGTCGTAGGAATCATATATATATGTTTCGTTTTAACATAATGGATTCGTATTAGCATCTCCTTTTTGCACATATATAATTGATATATATGTTTCGTATTTATAACTCCCTTTTTTTTTTTGATATATATAATTTCATGCATATGATTCAATATTTGTATTATCCCTTTTTGACCTATATAGTTCATATATATATATAGGTATAGCCCATGTGCGGTCTATGTAAAAAGGGCCTATTGGTATTGATTCTTGATACTTCTTAATATATGGATATTTTTGTTAAATGCTTTTACATGGATTTAATAGTTCATTTGATGGTATACATTGAGCATAGATTAAATCCATAACCATAATATTTATTTCAATGTTTAGAGGTGGTTTTCAATTTCGATAGACTCCATAAATGCTATATATGCTAGAATACTCCCATAGAGTAGAAGTACTTCTTTATCTAAAAGAATGTTGGATTCCATATTCTAATGTCTTTACTTTTTTTTCCTCAGTTCTGCTACAATATTTTTCTAATATACTTATGAGCATATAAAATCACCTTGTATCTACATGAAACAAGAAAATATCAAATTATCTGTAGAGACTAAGTAACTCCAGATTTAAACCGACATTGGTTTAGAAATTCTGGGGTTTCTACTCTATGGATTTAAGTTCTACAACGAACCGGAATCTAGAAGGTGGAAGCCTTAGGATGGACTCTGGTAAATGTAGTACTAAAAATCACTCATATCAGTAAAATTCGATTTTTATATGTAGCCAATTCATACTATCATAAAACAAAGTAACAAGAATTTCATAACATACCACAATTGCAAATGACCAACCTCCCAACCTTAGAGTCCTCTTTGTCTCCCAGGACTCACCCCCAAGCTGAGATCACCTCCCAAGACAGACCAACCTCTGATCTTCTTAGGAGCAGCTTATTTAAGCTCATAATTCCCCAAAGCATGTTTCTAATTCTGCGTCCAGAATAGCATGATTCTTTCTTTCCTGTTTAGCCTAGTCTTCCCATTTTGGGACTCTTTAAAGTTGTTTTATGCTTTTCCTCAGCTTTTTCCAGCTTTTCTCACCTCTTCCCAACTACTCCTCTTCATTGGGGAAATTTAGATTCCTCCTCAAAATCTAAATTAATTTCTTTCAAGGATTTTTTGAAAGATTGTGGGGATTTGTTGCCTTATCCATCCTCATGGATTTTGGCAAGTGATCTCTAATTCTCATCTTGGTCAAAATGCACAATCATTTTATTTATTTCTTCAAATTAAATATGCAAATACATCCACACCATACTTATCCTTTGGGGTCCACTCCCCTTAGGACTTAAAGTTCAAATGTCTAACTTTAAAAATTCAACACAAAAATTGGGGGTATTACATATTCCCCCTCTGAAAATAAACACCGTCCTCGGTGTTGTTATTCAACTACTAGAGTTCACTTAAACAAAAATGGATATTTATCCATCATTTCAGCTTCCCTTTCCCAGGTAGCTTCTTCAGCAGTAAAGTGCTTCCACTGCACTTTTACTCTGGCCACTGTTCTGTTTCTCAATTCAATTTCTTCCCACTCCAATATTTGAAGCGGTTCTGGCAGAAACTCCACTTCTGGTTCCACCTGTACCACATTCCAATCAACTATGTGAGAAGCATAATGCACATATCTTTTTAATAATGAAATATGAAACACATCATGCACTTTAACATGGGGTGGTAAGGCCAGCTTGTAAGCCACTGGTCCCACCCTTTCTAAAATTTCAAAAGGCCCACAATATCTAGGAGCAAGTTTTGCACAAATTCTGGCATAAAGTGTGCTCTTTCTGGGTTTGATGCGCAAATACACATGATCCCCCACTTTGAATTCTCGCTGCACTCTTTTTTTATCAGCATAGCTTTTCTGGAGATATTGTGCTGTCTTGATATTTCTTTGTATCTGTTTAACAATTCTCTCCATCTCTTGTAAAGCATCAAGCCCAAGCATTAATTTGTCTTCTGGTTGGCTCCAGCTCAAAGGAGTACAACACTTCCTTCCATATAGTGCCTCAAACGGACTCATTTTAATAGAAGATTGGTAACTGTTATTATAAGAAAATTCAGCTAAATGCAGATACTCCTCCCACTTTGATGGTCTATCCATCACATACATTCTCAACATATCCTCCAAGATTTGATTCGTCCTTTCTGTCTGCCCATCTGTTTGAGGGTGATAGGCAGTACTAAAATTCAACTTAGTACCCATCCCTCCAAACAATCCTTTCCAAAATGCTGCTGTAAACTTAGCATCCCGATCTGAAACAATTACTTTGGGAACTCCATGAAGCCTTACTATCTCCTTCAAGAAAACATTTGCTACTTGAGCTGTTCCGAAAGTAGATTTCACTGGTATAAAGTGGGCAGCTTTGGTTAAAGTGTCTACTACTACCATTACAGAATCATGTTGATATTTGGTTTTAGGTAGTCCTGTTATAAAATCCATGGAAACTGTGTCCCATTTCCATTCTGCAATTGGCAAAGGGTTTAGAAGGCCTGCTGGATGTTGAGGCTCAACTTTGACCAGTTGAAATTCCATACACCTACTTAGATACTCTGCCACATCTCTCTTCATTCCTGGCCAGAACAACTTTTTTTTCAAGGCTGTTAACATCTTCTGGTATCCTGGATGTCCTGCATAAGGTTGTTTGTGATATTCATCTAGAATTTTCTCTTTTCAATGACTCTATATTGGGAATATATAACCTGTTTTTGTAATAGAGTAGCCCTCTTTGGTTTTTTGTGAAATCAGTTTTGTCCTTTTTCTGTAATTTCACCAAGAGTGCTTCATAGTTGGGATCCTGATTTGCTGCTTTTCCTACCAATTCCTCTATCTCCATCTGGGCACTACTCCCAATGCTGTTTAAATGTTGACAAGCATTTCTACTTAATGCATCAGCAACTTTATTTTCTTTCCCCTTGATATGCTTGATGTCCATATCAAATTCACTTAAAAAGGACAGCCATCTGGCTTGTCTTGCATTCAAGTCAGTTTGGGAAAAGAAATATTTAAGGCTAATATGATCAGTCATCAATGTGAACTTTTTCCCTAGAAGATAGTGCCGCCACATCTTCAGAGCATGGATAATAGCCGCAAATTCTAAATCATATGCACTATAATTATGTTCATGTAGTTTTAGTTTCCTAGATTCATATGCAATAACTGAATTTTCCTGCAACAGGACTCCTCCCAACCCTTCTCTGCAAGCATCTATACATACAACAAACTCTTTATCAGGATCAGCAATTTTTAATATAGGGGCTGAAATAAGTTTTTGTTTTAACTGCTCGAAAATATGTTGACATTTTTCAGTCCACACAAACTTGACACCCTTTCTTTGCAATGAAGTGATGGGATGTGCTATGGCAGAAAATCTTTCCACAAATCTACGATAGTAGCCTGCCATCCCCATGAATGACCTTACTGCTGAAACATCAGTTGGAACTAGCCATTCCTTAATTGCTTTTATCTTTTCAGGGTCAACTGCAAGCCCTTTTTCAGAAATAATATGACCCAAATATTGAATCTTATCCTTGTAAAATTCACATTTACTGAACTTGGCATATAGCTGATTTTCTTTCAGAGTTTGCAACACTATCCGCAGATGTTCCTTGTGTTCCTCTTTGTTTTTGGAGTAGACCAAAATATCATCTATGAACACCAGAACAAATTTATCCAAATATTTATTCAATACACTGTTCATCAGACACATAAAGGTGGCAGGGGCATTTGTCATACCAAAAGGTAGGACTACAAATTCGTAGTGTCCATACCGGGTTCGGAAAGATGTCCTGCTAATGTCTTCTTCTTTGATTCTGAGCTGGTGATACCCAGTCCTTAAGTCAATCTTTGAAAAGATTGAGGCCCCTCTCACTTGATCAAAAAGATCATCAATTCTAGGAAGTGGATATCTATTCTTAATGGTCAACTTGTTCAGTTGACGATAATCAATGCACATCCTAAAAGTTCCATCCTTCTTTTTCACAAATAAGACAAGTGCTCCCCACGAAGACACACTTGGTCTAATGTAACCTTTATCCATTAATTCTTGCAGCTGCATCTTCAGCTCCATAAGTTCTGGCGGACTCATTCGATAGGGGGCTCGGGAAACAGGTGTGGCTCCCGGCACCAGATCTATGGAAAAGTCAATTTCTCTTTTGGGGGGGAGATGAGGAATCTCCTCTGGAAAAACTTCTTTAAATTCCCTTACCACCGGTAACTCATTCAGCAGATTTCCTTCACTTCTCTGTTCTACTTCTTCCACATGTACTGCATAAACTTGGTATCCTTTTCTAGCTGTTCTTTTTAATTGTAAGGCTGATATTTGTCTTATTGAAATGGATTTTGGTTTCCCTTTTAGTGTAAAAGGGTTCCCTTCTTCATCCACACAATGCAGGGTTTTATCCCAGCAGTTCATCAGATCTTTCTTCTTTTCTAGCCAATCCATTCCTATCAGCAAATCATAGGATCCTAATGGCAATATGTTTAAATTTACTTCTGTTGGGAAGCCATTTAATTGTATTGCTGTTTTGGGCAATTTATGTGTGACTTTTCTCTTGGTTCCAGTGGCCAGTTGCACCAACCATGATTTCTGAAACTTTTCAGGTTTAATTTTACATTTCTCTACAATACCAGGACTAATGTAACTTAAAGAAGCACCTGGATCAATCAAAACAGTAACAGGTAGGTCAACGATCTTACCCTCCATTTCCACCATGGTTGCTTGATGTTCTGCTTGTCGATTTTCCAATGCTGCACTGATAGTTGGTATATTTCTGGCTATGTCATTTACTGTTGTTTCCTCTCTCTCTCTGCTGATCATATGAATATTTCGATGGGGGCAGTCTCTCATCATATGGGGTTCTCCACAGCCCCAACATTTCAAAGGTTCCTTCATTCTAACTGTCCCATCCTTTTTATTGTTCCCTTCTATTGGTTTTGAAGCCACTTGGGACTGAGCAGTTTGGCTTTCTTTTGGTTTATTGAATTTTTTCCGCTGATGATCTCTACCAAAATTTCTTAGATATGCTGGTTTTGGTCTTTTACCTTTGAACTCCCCCTTGTTCAGCCAGCTCTTCCCTTGTTCAGCTTTACCTTTAAACTGCTGATAGCATAATCTTGCTTTTCTAACAGCCTCATCCATGGTTTTTGGGTTGTCAAACTCAATTTTCTCTTTGTATACAGTAGGTAAGCAATTCAAAAACCTTTGAACCTTTGCTTTTTCTTCCCTAATGTAAGGAACATATCTCAGTAAATTGGTAAAATTAGTGACAAACTCATCAATAGTGAGCTGTCCTAGTCTAAGTTCATGGAATTCTTTTGCTTTATCATCATAATATCGTTCTTTTAAATAACGACTTTTGAACTTAGTCTGAAAATCTTCCCAAGTAACTGTCTTTTCATCAATGTCATGCACCATTTTCGTCTCCTCCCACCACAGTGTAGCCTTTCCTTGTAGCTGATACACAGCTAATCTGGCCTTCAGATTGCTCTCATATTCATATACTTGGAAATACTTAATCATATTCAGCAACCAAGCTTCAGCATCCTCTTCTTTCTCCCCATCATAGGAGGGAGGTTTGATCTTTCGGAACTCCCCATGCAATTCTCGTTTCTGTTTATGTTGATGTCTAGCAGCATCATCATCATCAGACTCATCCATCTTTCTCTTTCCAGAACCTTCGCCTTCCTGGCTGTTCCGGGAAGTTAGCTCTCTGATGAGCTTTTCCTGCTCCTTACTGGCTGATGACAACATGTCATTCTGGCTTCGTAGTTCAGCCAATTCTCGTTGCAGCCTGTGCAACATAGCCATTACCGGGGCATTGGGATCTGGAGTTGCAAACTCATCATGCAAATCCACATAAATTCCTCCCTCGTCAGCCATTTTAGCACCACTGCACACACTCATACATTTGATTAGTAAGACAAAAAAAACAATCTCTACAATGTTTAATAATATTCAGAATTCAGTGAGCACAATAACAACAGCCCAATTTTTTTCACTTGAGCTCCGATACCATTTGTAACACCTCCAGTTTCAGGAAAAAAAAAAATTCTATATACTTGGATCCCCTTGTTATTTACCTAGTTGTCTGAATACTAAGTTCAGAAGTTGGGTATTTATTTTACTTCCCTCTGCTCCTGTAGTATTTCTTTTAATTTAACAAAATTTCTTGTCCACTATTCCTTTCTAATAACATTCAATGCTACCCAAGTTCACATTAAACCCATGTACATAAAATTCTAAGCCTCGTATAGAATTCTTATAGCCCTATGTACACTCATCTTTTCGATCCCACATAGGGTACTGATATATCACATATATAAAACATCGAACACACATATATATATTATCAAACCTATATATATATATTGGATAAAGTCAATTAAAGTTGCATACACCTATGCATAACTCATATATATATATATATATATAACTCATATATAAAATATCGAACACACATATGTATAATATCAAATCCCTATATATATATGTCATTGGATTAAGTCAATTAAAAATTGCATACACCTATGCATAACTCATATATATATAAAACCCATAGATATATATTTATACCACCGGATACAACTATTGAAGGTGCGCCCATACAACAACGCGGCATGAAATATATCTATATATAGTTGTTACCTTATGTCGATGCATTTCAACGAAAAGCGGTTGCCGCTTTCCAACAGAGATTTGACCTAGGGTAATTAGATTGGAGACTATAGTGAACCTTCAATTGAGCACATAATACATACCATACGTTCAGTTAATGTCATGTATAGACCAAGTTATATATCCATGCAGATTTGACTGTCATAAAATTTCGGCGTTTGAATTATGGAATTTGTGAAAACGTGTCGACCCTTAATCATAACTTGTTATGACTTATTTGCGTACATTCTTTACAGAATTGGTCGCGGCGTGGCAACCTCCTTACCAGCTGATACTATGACACCTATCAGCACAACACATAATGCCGGCTGTAGGTGCGTTGGCGTAAACCCTAGTTTTTGATTTGAGACCTGCACATACATGCGTTTTGTTTTCATCCGCATAGTACTCCATCCTAGTACTGTTCAAGGATTGTATGAGCCGTCTAACACAACGTTTAGTCCATCTAAGTTTGACGTGTGAGTGAACTATAAAATTTTGCTGGTTTTTGTTTGCAGGAGCACGTCTCGTACGTGGGAGGAAGGTAACCAGCGGCGGCGTACAGCGACCCTGGTCCAGCAAGAACTCGACAGGTGGAATTGAAGTTGTCAGATCGGCTGGTGCAAGTACTGGTGCATTGAGTTTGGCCTCTGGCCGTTGTAAGTTCTATGTTTAACCCAGCGACGGCATGCATACGATGCCCTCCTCCTCTGCGCCCACTGATGGCACTTGGTACCTTACTGTCAACGTAGATGGATTTCCTCAATCAACCTCAGGATTTTCTGAGGTTCTGTTACAGTGGAATTAGGGTTTCGGGTGTTCTTTTAATTGGAACCCCTTCAGTCGACCTAATTCCCAGATCCTTCCTATATTGGTTTTAATTTTTTCTTTGACTCCCCTCGCCTTCTATTTCCTTCAGTTGTAGATCCTTATTTCGTTTTTTTTTTCTACAGTATCTAACTAGCTATCGTATATTTGCACAGAGAGGGCAGGAGATCGACGCCTCTGTCTGTCCACTGGAGGTTGAGGTCTAACCTGTCCTCTTTGACGCAGTTTAATTTTTTTTTTATATTCTTACCATAGTGTTGCAACTCCATTTGGAGGTAACCCTAGTCGTGTGATTTATGGGTGTTTTGATTTAATAGTTATTATTTCTGCGTTCAATACGTTGCATATGTCCCGTAACATTTAAAGGCCTTTCAGGGGGTTAAACATCGAGATTCTTTCAAATCCCATTTTCCCACGTCCAAGTGCGGCAGTCGTTACACAACCAACTTGCAAATTTCCTCGCACACCATCTGGGTTTCTCGTTTTTTTGTGGTTACCGTCAGCATGACGCAAAGGTGGAACGCTACTCACAGGCAAACCCTTAATTCTTTCCTTCCAGTTGTAGCGAGTTGTGCTTCAGTCTGTTTATTATGTGTTTACCCCATCCTACTATCATTTGAAATCACCAAATATCTGTCAAATTTACTCTAGGTTTATGATTGTATATTTATGTTAAACTGTCTCAGTCAGCGAGAATCAAAAGCGTTCTGACTCGTCAGTTTCTAACTATGTCAATAGTTTCCATTTCGGTTTACTGGTTTTTTTAGTAGTGATTCATACGAGGAAAGGGTACCGAGTTATTATATCGGCCATCCACCTCCCTGAACGAAAACTCAGCTCCTTTGTTTCTATCGCTTTAGTGATGATAGCATACCTCCTGAGCGCAGGTTATGTCACGCTGGCTTTGGAAGGTTTAACATAATACTTCTGATATATAAAAATTATTTAAAGACGTTGCAGGAAGCTCCACCACAGCAAATAATCATGTCCTTGACTATTACTTTGGAGGCGTTATTTCATAGTTTGGTTGCGGTTCATCCGACGGACTCAAAAATGCCGCGGCCTCTTTTATGGTTGCTTAACAGAGAATTACGCTGGTTTGACCTACTGTGCACGTCTCCATAATAACTATAGTTTAATCGTAACTCATTGGAACCCTGCATGATTCGTTTACCATTCTTTTAATCTAACCCTTTCGCCCGAATCAACAATCTAATGCGCTCAGTACTTATATTACTTCCCTGTTTTTCTCATAATTACATGTATGGCAAGCACCATGAAAACAAGCTAGGGTTTAGCTCTCTGCATTTATGTTGCAACTGTGATAAGCTACACGCATCGTATTAGTGTTTTATCGGTTACCTCTGTTAATTTTATTTAACATTAAAAAGATCCTCGAATTACTGTGGCTATAAAAGTCGGACAACCAAAGGGTTTCGTTTGACTTATGGTGAAGGCAGCGTATTTTAAATTGACTGTCACGCATTTATGAAATTTGACAATACCTTTATTCAATTAGTCGTAGGAATCATATATATATGTTTCGTTTTAACATAATGGATTCGTATTAGCATCTCCTTTTTGCACATATATAATTGATATATATGTTTCGTATTTATAACTCCCTTTTTTTTTTTTTGATATATATAATTCCATGCATATGATTCAATATTTGTATTATCCCTTTTTGACCTATATAGTTCATATATATATATAGGTATAGCCCATGTGCGGTCTATGTAAAAAGGGCCTATTGGTATTGATTCTTGATACTTCTTAATATATGGATATTTTTGTTAAATGCTTTTACATGGATTTAATAGTTCATTTGATGGTATACATTGAGCATAGATTAAATCCATAACCATAATATTTATTTCAATGTTTAGAGGTGGTTTTCAATTTCGATAGACTCCATAAATGCTATATATGCTAGAATACTCCCATAGAGTAGAAGTACTTCTTTATCTAAAAGAATTTTGGATTCCATATTCTAATGTCTTTACTTTTTTTTCCTCAGTTCTGCTACAATATTTTTCTAATATACTTATGAGCATATAAAATCACCTTGTATCTACATGAAACAAGAAAATATCAAATTATCTGTAGAGACTAAGTAACTCCAGATTTAAACCGACATTGGTTTAGAAATTATGGGGTTTCTACTCTATGGATTTAAGCTCTACAACGAACTGGAATCTGGAAGGTGGAAGCCTTAGGATGGACTCTGGTAAATGTAGTACTAAAAATCACTCATATCAGTAAAATTCGATTTTT
Organism: Pinus albicaulis; assembly: GCA_034641835.2. Taxonomy (NCBI): domain Eukaryota; kingdom Viridiplantae; phylum Streptophyta; class Pinopsida; order Pinales; family Pinaceae; genus Pinus; species Pinus albicaulis. Next base: position 1,329,105,833 of record CM076580.1, read on the forward strand.
ATATGTAGCCAATTCATACTATCATAAAACAAAGTAACAAGAATTTCATAACATACCACAATTGCAAATGACCAACCTCCCAACCTTAGAGTCCTCTTTGTCTCCCAGGACTCACCCCCGAGCTGAGATCACCTCCCAAGACAGACCAACCTCTGATCTTCTTAGGAGCAGCTTATTTAAGCTCATAATTCCCCAAAGCATGTTTCTAATTATGCGTCCAGAATAGTAGGATGCTTTCTTTCCTGTTTAGCCTAGGCTTCCCATTTTGGGACTCTTTAAAGCTGTTTTATGCTTTTCCTCAGCTTTTTCCAGCTTTTCTCACCTCTTCCCAACTACTCCTCTTCATTGGGGAAATTTAGATTCCTCCTCAGAATCTAAATTAATTTCTTTCAAGGATTTTTTGAAAGATTGTGGAGATTTGTTGCCTTATCCATCCTCATGGATTTTGGCAAGTGATCTCTAATTCTCATCTTGGTCAAAATGCACAATCATTTTATTTATTTCCTCAAATTAAATATGCAAATACATCCACACCATACTTATCCTTTGGGGTCCACTCCCCTTAGGACTTAAAGTTCAAATGTCTAACTTTAAAAATTCAACACACAAATTGGGGGTATTACAACTTTTTTGATCACCAAGAATTCTTTGGTTTTAGTAATTTTTTTTTCTACTTCTGTTTCTACTATTCCTACTTCATCTTCTACTACAGGAGCAACAACTGCATTTCTTTGTCTAGGGTCTTCATTTTCTAGACACTCAAAATATCTATGTCCTAGCTTTCCACACTTTAAGCATATGAACTACCTCCCTCTACCTTTGCATGTTATTCCTTTGGAAATGCTTCCCCTTTCTCTAGTATCACTCCTTGTTGGTGTGTGCTGATTTGAGTTGTTTGTATTAGCTCCTACTCTGGGTGTTGTAGATCTCGCTCTATGACCTTGACTTATATTCCTGTAAGAGTACTTTTCCCTCTCACAGATTACTTCCTAATAAGTTTTTCATAATTTTTTAATTCCATTTGATAACCTTCATCTACCTTTTAAGGATATAGCATGTTGATTTCATCCTATATGTCTATTCTCAATCCATTAATGTACCTTGTAGTCTTCTCTTCTCTATCTTGAACTGGTCCAACCTTTATACTAACCTTGTAGAAATCTTTTGTGTATTCTCGTATTTTCATCAACCTTTTCCTAAGGTCTCTCTATATAAGGTAACCTCATAGTCACTAGGAAAGAACTTTTTTCTAAGTTTTGAAACCATCATGTTCCATTTTTTGATGGGTTTCTTACATGATTTTATCCTTTCAACTTGTACTACATTCCACCATAGAGCTGCATGCCCCTACAATCTCGTGACAACTAAGTTTACCTGCCTCTCTCCTTCCATTTCTTCAAATTCAAAGAGTTTTTTCATCTCATTGGTCCAATCAATCAGCTCTAACCACCTATACCATGGGACTTCAAGTTTAAGCTTTGAAGTACATCTTAGCAGAGATTTCATAACATGTAGGTTCCTCCTCCTCTTCATGATCTTCTTCCTAATCAGTTCACTGAGATCTCCTTTAGGAACCCTTTTAGTCTCCCTTGTTGCAAGTATTTCCCCCAACCTTGGTATAGATGCAATATTAGAGTGAGCAGGTTTTGTTAAGATGCAATATTAGAGTGAGCAGGTTTTGTTAAGATGCAATATTAGTATTAGTGTGCGGGTTGGGCATGTTTTGTCATATGCTTTCTCTAATAAAGCCCGTGGGCTACTAGTGTCTCATAAATATGTAATCAGCTTATGAGTATAACTATCAATGTATATGTTAATGTGCATACACGTTTTATATTAAAGTATACTTATGTTAAGAGTATAGTATTGGAATTTTTATTTTTATTTTCAAAATAATTGAATGATATACTATTCTTTACAAAAATATAACATTATTATACATTATATACAGAGACATAAATTTTTAGTTTTAAAAAATTAATTATATTTCAAAAATATTTATATTGTTTTAAATTTAAAATATTTTTATAATTTTTTAATAATTTAGTTTAATGTATTTAATTCTTTATATTATATATATATAATTAAAAATACAAGTAAATATAAATGTAATTCACTAAAAAAATATATATATATTTAATTATTATCATATTGTTAAATCTAAAACATTTGTGATTCTTAATTTAGTAATTTATTATATTTTTAATAATTAATTTTTTTTGAAAAATAATGAATAATAGCTAAACTTTTAGTTTTAAAAATTAATTTATATACTACAAAATTTTATATTAATTTCAATTTAAAGTATATACATAAAGGTTTTGAATTTATAATTTATTCCATAATATTTTTTATATTATTTATATATACCATTAAAATTAAAAAAAAAAGTTAATTATTTTTAAATGTAATTGAATTAAATATTTCTTTTTATTATTACAATATTTTTAATTGTTAAATTATTTTAAAAATAATGGAGTAGATCATTTTTTTACATTGAAAAATTAATGTGTATTTGGCAAAATTTAATATTGTTTTAAATTTAAAAGATTAATATAATAGTTTCTTTAATTTTTAAGTCATTGAATAATATTTTTTATACTATGTATATACACAATTAAAATTAAAAAAAATCTTCAATTACATTTAAATGTAATTTAATAAAATAAAATATATTTATTTAATCATTATAATCAATAAAATCGAAACGATGGAAACAATGGTTAAAAACAAAACTCGAGATGATGGGTATACCTATGGTGTAGATTGCCGCATGAAATGAGGCTCCTAGAGCTCGGTACAACTCGGCTCGAAACAATATAAGTAGGGTCGCAGGAAACCACACGAAATACTCCTATCAAAAATCGATTCAAGCGAATTGATTCAAGCATTAACAATAAAATTATAGAGGAGGTTCTAAATGAAATAAGAGAGGTTAAATACGTTAATTAAAAATTAATATAATCACATCTTCCCCACTAGAAGAAGGGCATAGCTCTACATACAGAGACTGAGTTTAAATATCAAATACAACGAAGCTAATTTAATTATGGAAATCATATAAACCATGCCAAGACATGCTTAAGAATTTTACGAAATTCTTTACATAAAATTAAAACCATGTGAACGACTGAATCGAAGGTATATATCGCCGAGGAGAACGAATACATGAATTCACTCACAGAAATCAAATTATCAGTACCAAACCATGGAGACAACAAAGTATATGTACCTGGAAGTGAATCATAATAAGTTATTCGAAACGCCAAAAGTTTTGTAACGCATAGCTCATAGCTCCACCAGAATGAGCAGTGTCTCAATCTTCAGGAGGTAACGATGAAAATGAAAGGCCAAAGAATAATCTTTGAACTAATTTAGGGATTAAATATGACTTGATCCAAGAACCCTAATTGGAGTCAGATTATCTCAATCGTCCATGTGTCCACAGATCGATGGTGTAGATGAGGATTGATTTGAGGAAATCGAGACTATACTTTTTACCGCCTAAAAACTTTAAGGTGCATCCATAAAATCCAATGCAAAGTACCCGAATGTATAATATGGTCAATCATCATAAATGAAACGATATACGTTGCAGAATATAAAAATACAAATCAAAGCCTTTGCATATAAAACAAATCTGAGTTCTCTATTGCAAGATCAAATCAATTTAAAACACCAATGGTCCACTAAACTAAGTTACCATGAAAGATATGATTTGATTACCAACGTCATGAAAAAATTAATTCGAACTTGCCAATGAAGCACAACAAGTACAACCAATTCAATATCTCTTACTCCAACCAACGTTTCATTCTAGTTAGATGTAGATTGTATACTCATGGTTTGTACGAAAACAAAATTACATGCAAGTGTTGAATCAAATGGATACAAGGATATAATAAAAGCGTCGGAAAGAAATAACGATTCCATGTAGCAAAAGGTCCATTTTATAAATTTATTATATATAGAAACGTTATGTGATATCATGAAAATTGGAAACGTGTTAAGATATCAAAGGAAACGAATTAGGTATTACTCATAGAACATAGGAGGGTGTAATACATTGACCACACAAAATGAAATATATATATATGGTGATATATGGTGTTAAGAGAAAGGAACCATATATCATTAAGGGTTAAATGAATGCTTTTGAACGAATATGGTAAATTTTATCTATTGGGAAGGATGTGAAATATATGTATGAGAATGAGACATACAAAATCTAATGAGAAAATAACTATAAGAGTTATAAAATTATATATGTTGAGTATTTGACTCAACATAAAAACAATGTTTAATATAAGTATATTAAATAAGAGATTTCAAAGGTAGTCCTGAATATCTATGAATAATAAATGAGCAGAATGTAATTTTAGAGGTAGTCTTAGAAAGGAAAAAAAAATTGTATAGGTGGAAAGGAAGAGACATTACAAATCGTATCAGAGCTCATGCTTGAAAATTGGGTTGTTGTTGTGCTCACTGTATAACTTATTTTTGAGAAAAAATTTCTGTTACTGATGTGTTTTTTTAGTGTACAGTGGTATTGGAACTGAAAAGTTAATGGCTAAAGGAGATGAAATTTATGTTGATCTGGGTGATGGAGATAACACGCCAGATCCCAACACTCCTTTGATGTCTATGTTGCACAAGTTGCAACACAAAATGACTGAGCTAAGAAGCCAGAATGATAGGTTGTCATTAGCCAGCGAGGAACAAGAAAAGTTGATAAGGGAACTAACCTCACAGAACAGCCAAGAAGGTGAAGGTTACGGGAAGAGGAGGAAAGGAAAGTTATCAGATGATTCTGAGGAAGATGACACTACCAGACATCAGTCTAAACAGAAGAAGGAATTACAGGGTGAATTCCAAAAAATTAAACCTCCCTCCTATGATGGGGAGAAGGAGGAAGATGCTGAGGCATGGCTGTTGAATATGATTAAGTATTTTCAGGTCTATGAATATGAAAGCAATATGAAGGCCAGATTAGTTGTCTATCAGTTACAGGGTAAGGCTACCTTGTGGTGGGAGGAGATAAAAATGGTTCATGCCATTGATGAGAAAACAGTGACTTGGGAAGATTTCCAAGTCAAGTTTAAAAACCGCTATTTGAACGAACGTTATTATGATGATAAAGCTAAAGAGTTCCATGAACTTAGATTGGGAAAGCTCACCTTATATTCATGAAGAGAAGGAAAAGGTGCAAAGGTTTTTGAACTTTTTTCCAGCTGTTGACAAGGAGAAAATAGAGTTCGATAATCCAAAAACTATGGACGAAGCGGTGAGAAAAGTTAGATTATGCTACCAGGAGTTTGAAGGAAAGAGTGAGCATGGGAAAAGCTAGGTAAACAAGGGTGAATTCAAAGGAAAGAAATAGAAACCAGCTTACTTGAAGAACTTTCATAGGGATCATCAGCGGAAAAAATTTAATAAACCAAAAGAAAGTCAAATTGCTCAATCCCAAGTTGGTTCAAAACAACTAGATGGAGATAATAAGAAGGAAGGAACAATTAAAATGTGAGACCCTTTGAAATGTTGGGGCTGCGGAGAATCTCATCTGTTGAGGGACTATCCACACTGAAATATTCAGATGATTATGAGGGATCAAGAAGCTACCACAGTGAATGATATAGCAAGGAATATACCCACTGTCAGTGCAGCCTTGGAGAAACGACAAGCAGAACACCAAGCTACTATGGTCGAGATGGAAGGTAAGATTGCTAACCACTTTGTTACAGTTTTGATTGATCCAGGTGCTTCTTTGAGTTACATTAGTCCGTAAGTTGTAGAGATATGCAAACTCAAGACTGAAAAATTTTAGCAGTCTTTGTTAGTCCAGTTAGCCAGTGGCATCAAGAGAAAAGTAACTGATAAGTTACCTCAAACAACAATTAAATTAAATAATTTTCAGACAGAAGTGAATTTTAACATTCTTCCCTTAGGTTCGTATGACCTGCTGATAGGAATGGACTGGTTAGAAAAGAGAAAGGCTATGATGAAATGTTGGGAAAAAACTTTGCATTGCATAGATGAGGAAGGGAGACCCTTTATACTTAAAGGAAAACCAAAACCAATTTCTGTAAGACAAATATCAGCTCTACAATTAAAAATAACAGCTAGGAAAGGATGTCAAGTATATGCTATACATGTTGAAGAATTAGGACAACACCCTAAACAAAAGTTGTTGGACACGCTACCAGTGGTAAGAGAGTTTAACAAAGTTTTTCCAGATGAGATTCTTCATCTTCCCCCCAAAAGAGAGATTGACTTTTCAATCGATTTGGTGCTTGGAGCAACACCTGTTTCCAGAGCCCCTTATTGGATGAGCCCCTCAAACTCATGAAGTTGAAAATGCAATTGCAAGAATTTTTTGATAAAGGTTATATCAGACCGAGTGTGTCTCCTTGGGGAGCACTGGTGCTATTCGTGAAAAATAAGGATGGAACCTTTATAATGTACATTTACTACCATCAACTGAGTAAGTTGAAAATAAAAAAGTAATACCCATTTCCCAGAATTGATGACCTTTTTGATGAGGTAAGAGGGGCTTCAGTATTTTCTAAGATTGATCTGAGGACTGGTTATCACCAACTTAGAATTAAGGAGGAAGATATTAGTAAAACAACTTTTCTAACTAGGTATGGTCACTACGAATTTGTAGTCCTACCTTTTGGCTTGACAAATGCCCCTGCCACTTTTATGTGCTTAATGAACAACATTTTGAACAAGTACTTAGATAAATTCGTACTAGTGTTCATAGATGATATTCTAGTATATTCAAAAATTGTGGAAAAGCACAAAGAACACTTAAGGATAGTTTTGCAGACTTTGAAATAAAACCAGTTATATGCCAAATTTAGTAAATGTGAATTTTATAAAGACCCGATTCAATACTTGGGAACAAGGATTAGATATTGATTTTGAGAAAATAAAGACTATTAGAGAATGGCTGGTGCCGACTGAGGTTTCAGTAGTAAGATCATTTATGGGTATTGCTGGTTATTACTGAAGGTTTGTGGAAAGATTTTCGGCAATAGCATATCCCATAACTTCATTACACAGAAAAGGGACCAAATTTGAGTGGAATGAAAAATGCCAAAACTGTTTTGAACAACTAAAATTAAAACTCACTACAGCCCCTATACTAAAGATTGCAGATCCCGACAAAGAGTTTACTGTGTGTACAGATGCATGTAGAGAGGGATTGGGAGGAGAAGTGTTGCAAGAAAATTCTGTCATTGCATATGAATCTAGAAAACTTAAGAAACATGAACATAATTATAGTGTATATGATCTGGAATTGGCTGATGTAATTCATGCCTTGAAGATGTGGCGACACTATCTTCTTGGAGAAAAATTTACATTGATGACTAATCATATTAGTCTCAAGTACTTATTTTCTCAAATAGATTTGAATGCTCGACAACCTAGATGGCTGTTTTTTCTGAGTGAATTTTATATGGACATAAAACATATCAAAGGGAAAGAAAACAAAATTGTTGATGCGCTAAGCAAAAATGCTTGTCAAAACCTAAGCAGCATTGGGATTAGTGTTAGTTATGATTTAGAAGAACTAGTTAAAAAGGTAGCAGATCAAGATCCAAACTATGAGGAGCTACAAGTGAAAATGTTGAAGAAATAAATGCCTGAATACACCCAAAATCAAAAAGGGTTGATTTGCTATAAAAACAGATTGTATATCCCCAATGTAGAGTCTTTGAAAAAAGAGATCCTAGATGAATATCATAGACAGCCATATTGAGGACATCCCGGATATCAGAAAATGCTAACAGCTTTGAAAAAGAAGTTGTTTTGGCCAGGAATGAAAAAGGATGTTGCAGACTATTTAGCTAGATGCATGGAATGTCAACTAGTTAAAGTTGAGCATCAGCATCCCATTGGTCTTTTAAATCCCTTCCCAATTGCAGAATGGAAATGGAACATTTTTTCTATATATTTCATAACCGGGTTACCCAAAACAAAGTACCAGCATGATTCAGTGATGGTAGTGGCAGACACTTTAACAAAAGATGCACACTTCATACCTGTAAAATCTACTTTTGGGACAGCCCAAGTAGCAGATGTGTTCCTAAAAGAAATAGTAAGGCTACATGGGGTCCCAAAAATGATTATTTCAGATAGGGATGCCAAGTTCACAGCTACCTTCTAGAAAGGTCTGTTTGGATGCATGGGCACTAAATTGAATTTTATTACTCCCTATCACCCTCAGACGGACGGTCAAACAGAGAGGACAAATCAGATCTTGGAGGATATGCTGAGAATGTATGTGACAGACAGGCCATGAAAATGGGAAGACTACTTGCATTTAGCTAAATTCTCTTACAACAATAGCTATTAGTCCTCCATCAAAATGAGTCCATTTGAAGCACTCTATGAAAGGAAGTGTCGTACTCCGTTAAGCTGGAGCCAACCTGAAGATAAGCTAGTATTGCGACCAGATACCTTACAAGAAATGGAAAGAATTGTCAAACAAATACAAAGAAACATCAAGACAACAAAAGATCGAAAGAAAAGCTATGCTGATAAAAAGAGTGTGCATCGAGAGTTCAAAGTGGGTGATCATGTGTACCTACGTATTAAACACAAAAAGAGCACACTTTACGCTGGAAGTTGTGCAAAATTGGCTCCTAGATATTGTGGGCCTTTTGAGGTGTTAGAAAGGGTGGGACCAGTGGCTTATAAGCTAGCCCTACCGCTCCATGTGAAAGTTCATGATGTGTTTCATGTTTCATTATTAAAAAGACATGTACATGATGCTTCTCACATTTTTTATTGGAATGTGATATAGGTGGAACTAGAAGCGAAGTTCCATCCAAAGTCGCTTCAAATATTGGAGTGGGAAGAAATTGAATTGAGAAATGGAACAGTAGCAAGAGAAAAGGTGCTATGGAAGCACATTACTACTAAAGAAGCTATGTGGGAAAGAGAAGCTAAAATGATGAAAATATATCCATATATATTTTCAAAATGAACTCTAGTAATTATTTGATAACATCGAGGATGGTGTTTGTTTTCAGAGGGGGAATATGTAACACCCCTAGTTTTATGTTTTTCAAGTTAGACATTTGAAATTCAATCCAAAGGGGGTGGACCCCAATGGATAATTATGATGTGGATGTAATTAATGATTTAATTGTGAGAAATAAATAAAATATTTCTGTGCATATTGACCAAATGAGAAATTTTAGATCACTTTCCAAATCCATGGGGTATGGAAAGAGGCTAAAACTTTCCCAAAAAATCTTTCAAAAATCCTTGAAATAATTTATTTCTAATTTAGATTTTTGAGGAAAAATCTACATTTCCCCAATGAGGTGGAGAGTAGTTAGGAAGGGGTAAAAATCTCGAAAAGCAAAAAGCAGCTTTAAAAGTTTCTAAATAAGGGAAGCCTAGGCAAACAGGAATGAAATCATCCTGTAATTCTGGACGCAAAATTAGAAACAGGCTTTGGGGAGCATAAGCTTAAATAAGCTACTCCAAAACAGATTGAAGTTGGTCTATTCTTGGAGAGGATCTCAGCTCATTGGTGAGTTCTGTGGATAAAATAACTCTAAGGTTGGGAGGACTGGTCATCACAGAAGTGGTATGCATACAAACTTTATAAATAATTAAATTAGATGTTGTTAAAAAATGCTAAAAAGTGTTGTAGTGATTATGTTGAGTAGTTGTTGTGTTATGAAATTCCATACTTTTAACAGAATTAAATAGAAGAGATCATTCTTCTAAATTTATGTATGGTAGTACGAACAAATTCTGTAACACCCCCAATTTGTGTGTTGAAATTTTAAAGATTAGACATTTGAAATTTAATCCTAAGGGGGTGGAACCCAAGGGATGAGTATGGTGTGAATGTATTTGCATATTTTATTTGAGGAAATAAATAAAATGATTGTGCATTTTGACCAAAAAGAGAATTAGAGATCACTTGCCAAATCCATGAGGATGGATAAGGCAACAAATCCCCAAAAATATTTCAAAAATCCTTGAAAGAAATTAATTTAGATTTGAGGAGGAATCTAAATTTCCCCAATGAAGAGGAGTAGTTGGGAAGAGGTGAGAAAAAGTTGGAAAAGCTGAGGAAAAGCTTAAAGCAGCTTTAAAGAATCCCAAAATGGGAAGCCTAGGCTAAACAGGAAAGAAAGCATCCTGCTATTCTGGACGCAGAATTAGAAACATGCTTTGGGGAATTTTGAGCTTAAATAAGCTGCTCCTAAGCAGATCAGGTGTTGATCTGTTCTAGGAGGTGATCTCTGCTCGGGGGTGAGTCCTGGGAGACAAAGAGGACTCTAAGGTTGGGAGGTTGGTCAATTGCAGATTTTGGTATGTTCTAAAATTCTTGCTATCCTATTGTATGATGATATGAATTGGCTACATATAAAAAAAAAAAAAAACGAAATCTAATTAATGGTATGATTGTTCTTAGTACTAAATTTACCAGAATCCATCCTAAGGCTTTCACCTTCCAGTTTCTGGTTAGTTGCAGACCATAAAAATCATAGAGTAGAAACTCCAGAATCTCTACACCAAGGTTGGTCTAGATCTGGAGTTACTTAATCTCCCCAGATAGTTATATAAAAACAAAAATTTAGTTCATGTTGATACAAAGCTATGCTACCTACTTATAAGTATGTTGGAAGAATTTTGTAGTATAGTTGAGATAAAGAAATTTAAGACATTAGCATATGAATTTGAATATTCTTGTAGTGAAGAATTACTTCTACTTTAGGGTAGTATTCTAGCCTCTATAACATGTGTGGAGTCTCTAAAAATTGAAAATTCCCTATACACATGGAAATAAATATGTTAGTTATGAATTTAAATTTTGTTCAATGTATAATACTACATGAGCTACAAAATCCATATAAAAACATGTAACCAAAAAAAAATACTCATATATCAAACCGTGTCAAGAACCTATACCAATAGGTCTTTCTTTATAGAAGGCACGTGAGCTATACCTATATATACATATGAATCATAGGTATGAAAATATATATATAAGCAAGAGAAAGGGAGTTATAAAATACGATGCATCTATATTAGTTCATATGTGCAAAAAGAAGTTATTAAAAAGGAGTTATAAACACGATACCTTATATGAGTTTCATGGGTGCAAAAAGAAGTTGTTAATACGAATCTATTAGGATTAAAAATGAAATATATATATATATGATCTTTACGACTGTTTTAACAAAGGTATAGTGAAGTTTCATACATGTGTGACAGAAAATAACAAAATATATATATACGATGCCGTGAATGTAATTCGAGCCAAACCCATTGTGCGGGCCGACTTGTACAAGCCAGGCACGCCAATGATCGTTTTAATGTTAAATGAATGAAACCAAGGTAACAATAACAATACCATACGATTCGTATCAATGAGCACAACTACAATATAAACGGCGAAAACTGAACCCTAATTTATTTTCACCAGACGTGCCATACATGTAATTATGCACACAACAACGAATACCATATCAGCACTAAGCGCCACAATAAAAATTCAATTGCGATTAATTCTGGCGAAAGGGTTAGATTTTGCAGAATGGTAAACGAAAGTAGCCGGGGTTCCAGGAAGATAAGCTCAAACTATAATCATTATTGAGACATGCATCCTAAGTTAAAGCAATGAAAATCTCTGTTAAGCAACAAAAAGAAAAAAAGGGGCCGTGGCAATTTGAAGGTCGTCGGGTGAACCGCAATCACTGTGAAATAACGCCTCCAAAGTGATGGTTCATATCATGATCTATTTGCCGTGCTCGAGCTTCCTGCAACGTATGCCAATGATTAATCTATATATCATTGGTATTATGACAAAACTCTCCAAGCCATCGTGACAGGAACTGAGCTCGTGAGGTAGGCTATCATCACTAAAATGATGATAGTAGGCAAAGGCACTGAGCTTTAGTTCCAGGAGGTGGATACTGATATAACAAATCGGCATCCTTCCCTCGTTTGAATCCCCACCAAACACATCAGTAAAGACGAAATAAACAAATTGAAGCACGATTCGATACATCAGAAGGGAAAGAAGTAAGGGTTTATCTGCGAGGAGAGTTCACCTCTGCGTCATGATGACGGTACTCACTGTAAACCAAGAGACCCAGATAGGGGGCGAGGAGATTGGCAAGGGGGTTATGTAATGACTGCCGCGTTTGAACATGGGGCAGATGGGATTTGAAAACAAATCTCGATGTTTAAACTCCTAATGGGCCCGCAATTGTGAAACAGATTAAACACAGATATGATACTATCCCTAAATCACATGACGAGCCTTGCCTTCGTATGAAATTGCAACACGGTAATAAGAAAAAGAAATTAAACCGCACTAGTGAGGATAGGTTAGACCTCAGCCCACAGTGGACAGACCGAGGTATGGAGCTCCTGCCCTCTCTGTGCAACCATATGATATCTGGTTAGATGATGTAGACAAAAAAAAAAAATAGAACTACGATAGGAAAGATCTGGGAAACTAGGGTGATTGACGGGGTTCCAATTAAAATAACACCGAACCCTAATTCCACGATAGTAGAACCTCACCAGATCCCAAGGTAGATGGAGAAAACCATCTACGATGACAGGAGAGTACCAGGTACCCGCAATGGGCTTGGAGGAGATAGGCCGTTCTGCTCGTGATCGTCAAATTCGTTACGATAACCCGATCTGCAGACGCGATTACTCGGCACTCGCATCAATCGGTTGATAATATCGAATTCTACTGCCAGTCGCTTCTTGCACTCTTGTGGTTACTCCTCTCCATGTACGGGACGTGTTCTATGATTGAAAAAAAAATAACAAAATCCAGAAAATGTTATGGCTCACCCCCGTCAAAAACCAGGATGTATCTAACCTTGTGTTAGCGGCACATACAATCCTTGAAGCGTGCAGGAGAAATACGAGAATCGGAGGAACACGCAACGCGGTATAAGCCAGTCTCAAAATCGAAAAATTAGGGTTAAGCCAGCTGCCTTTGCTTGATCTGGCTACTAATGTGGTGAACACGTTATAGTGTGAGCTGGTACACAGGTGGCCACGCCATGAATCGAGCCTGAAAAAAAAAATGAATGCCAACAAGTTATAAACAGTACCGATTTGGGGCGATACGGTTCACAAAATTTAATGATTCAAACGCCGACAGATTCAGTAGCATTGGCTATACATGACATTAGCTAAATGTAGGGTATATGCGCAGAGTTCTATGGTCTCCAATTTAATTTGGTTATGTCACACCTCCGCGGGAAGGGCGCAATCGCTTTCGTCGACTGGTATCGACCTAGGTGACAAATAGAAGCAAATTGTACAAGTCGTAATTGCTCGTAGGCCACACTTTAGAATGGATAGGGTGGTATAATTTTATATATATATATGATATTACATATATATATGTCATGCATTAACGTATGTACAAAATTCATTAACCGAACTTTATGGAATATATATAGGGGTTAAACACTATATACCTATGAGAGATCAACACATGCACGTGTTATCGGTGGTCCCCATATATATTTTATGTAAATACATATGTAGATACGTATGTAGATATAGGTAGATACATATGTAGATACATATTTGTTTGATGTGGACCTATTCCTGTTATATGTTAGGGTCCATAATATATATATGCGTGGTGTCGATGTTTTGTATACATATGTTTTATATATGTAATATATGGGATATATGTGTTATATATGCGATATATGTAATGCCTTATGGAATCGACAATCGATGTTTTATATACATATGTTTTATATATGTAATATATGGGATATATGTGTTATATATGCGATATATGTAATGCCTTATGGAATCGACAAAGCTAAGTGTACATAGAGCTATAAGAAGTCTATAAGAGATTTAGAAATTCATGTACATGGGGTTAAGGCGAACTTAGGTAGCATTGAATACTATTAGGAGAAAATAGTGTACAAGAAAATTGGTTAAATGGAAAGGAATACTACAAGAGCATGAAGGGAAATAAATGCCACTTTTGCACTAAATTACTCAAGTATAGAAAAAAAAAATAAAAAAAAATCCTTTAACTAGAGGTGTTACAAATGGTATTGGAGCACCGGTTACAAAAATTGGGCTGTCAATTTTGTGCTCACTACTTATTTTGTTTTTTTTGAAGTTTTATAAACTTTTGCTAATCTGTGTTGTAAGTTTGTACAGTGGAAATGGATGAACGTGAAGGGATTTATGTGGATCTGCGGGATGAGTTTGCTACTCCAGATCCCAATGCCCCGGTAATGGCTATGTTGCACAGGTTGCAACGAGAATTGGCTGAACTGAGAAGCCATAATGACATGTTGTCATCAGCCAGTAAGGAGCAAGAAAAGCTCATCAGGGAACTAACTTCTCGGAACAGCCTGGAAGGCGAAGGTTCTGGCAAAAGAAAGATGGATGAATCTGAGGATGAGGATGCAGCTAGAAATCAACATAAGCAGAAAAGAGAATTGCAGGGAGAATTTAGAAAGATCAAACCTCCCTCCTATGATGGGGAGAAGGAGGAGGATGCTGAAGCTTGGTTACTGAATATGATCAAGTATTTCCAAGTATATGAATATGAGAGCAATCTAAAGGCCACATTAGCTGTGTATCAGCTGCAAGGAAAAGCCACACTGTGGTGGGAAGAGACCAAAATGGTGCATGCCATTGATGAAAAAACAGTTACTTGGGAAGATTTTCAGACTAAGTTCAAAAGTCGTTATTTGAATGAACGTTATTATGATGATAAAGCAAAATAATTCCATGAACTTAGACTAGGACAACTCACTATTGATGAGTTTGTCACTAAGTTTACTAATTTACTGAGGTATGTCCCTTACATTAGGGAAGAAAAGGAAAAGGTGCAAAGGTTTTTAAATTGTTTGCCTACTGTGTACAAGGAGAAAATTGAGTTTGAAAACCCAAAGACCATGGATGAAGCTATTAGAAAAGCAAGATTATGATATCAACAGTTTAAAGGTAAAGCTGAACAAGGGAAGAGCTGGATGAACAAGGGTGAGTTCAAAGGAAAGAGACCAAAACCAACATATTTAAGGAATTTTGGTAGAGATCATCAAAGGAAAAAGTTCAGCAAACCAAAAGAAAGTCAAACTGCTCAGTCCCAAGTGGTTTCAAAACCAGTAGAAGGGAACAATAAAAAGGAAGGTACAGTCAAAATGAAGGAACCTCTGAAATGTTGGGGCTGTGGAGAACCCCATATGATGAGGTACTGCCCCCATCGAAATATACACATGATCAGCAGAGAGCGAGAGACAACAATAGTCAATGACATAGCCAGAAACATACCAACCATCAGTGCAGCCCTGGAAAATAGACAGGCAGAACATCAAGCAACCATGGTGGAAATGGAGGGTAAGATTTCTGACCTACCTGTTACTGTTTTGATTGATCCAGGTGCTTATTTGAGTTACGTTAGTCCTGGAATTGTAGAAAAATGTAAAATTAAACCTGAAAAATTCCAGCAGTCATGGTTGGTACAGCTGGCCACTGGAACTAAGAGAAAAGTCACACATAAATTACCCAAAATAGCAATACAATTAAATGGGGTTCCAACAGAAGTAAATCTGAACATATTGCCACTAGGATCCTATGATGTGCTGATAGGAATGGATTGGATAGAAAAAAAGAAAGCTCTAATGAACTGCTGGGATAAAACCCTGCATTGTATGGATGAAGAAGGGAAACCTTTTACATTAAAAGGGAAACCAAAATCCATTTCCATAAGACAAATATCAGCCTTACAATTGAAAATAACAGCCAGAAAAGGATACCAAGTCTATGCAGTGCATGTGGAAGAAATAGAACAGCAAACTGAGGAAGAGTAAATGGATGCTATACCAGTCATCAGAGAATTTAAGGAAGTTTTTCCCAAGGAAATCCC
Organism: Pinus albicaulis; assembly: GCA_034641835.2. Classification (NCBI taxonomy): domain Eukaryota; kingdom Viridiplantae; phylum Streptophyta; class Pinopsida; order Pinales; family Pinaceae; genus Pinus; species Pinus albicaulis. The sequence continues at coordinate 1,329,121,749 of CM076580.1, forward strand.
TCATCTTCCCCCCAAAAGAGAGATTGATTTTTCAATCGATCTGGTACCAGGAGCAACACCTGTTTCCCGAGCACCTTATCGAATGAGCCCTCCTGAACTAATGGAACTGAAAATGCAATTACAGGAACTGTTAGATAAAGGGTATATCAGACCAAGTGTGTCTCCTTGGGGAGCTCCGGTCTTATTTGTGAAAAAGAAGGATGGAACTTTTAGGATGTGCATTGACTATCGTCAACTGAACAAATTGACCATTAAGAATAGATATCCACTTCCTAGAATTGATGATCTTTTTGACCAAGTGAGAGGAGCTTCAGTCTTCTCCAAGATAGACCTCAGGACTGGGTATCATCAGCTGAGAATTAAAGAAGAAGACATCAGCAAAACAGCATTTCGAACCAGGTATGGGCATTACGAATTTGTAGTCCTACTTTTTGGTTTGACGAATGCCCCTGCCACCTTTATGTGTCTGATGAACAGTGTGTTGAATAAGTATTTGGACAAATTTGTTCTTGTGTTCATAGATGATATCTTAGTCTATTCTAAAAATGAAGATGAACATAAGGAACATCTGAGAATAGTGTTGCAGACTTCAAAAGAAAACCAGCTATATGCCAAGTTCAGCAAATGTGAATTTTTTAGAGATAAAATTCAATATCTGGGTCATATAATTTCTGAAAAAGGGTTGGCAGTTGACCCTGAAAAGATAAAAGCCATTAAAGAATGGCCAGTTCCCACTGATGTCTCAGCAGTAAGATCATTTATGGGAATTGCAGGCTATTATCGCAGATTTGTGGAGATATTTTCTGCTATAGCAAATCCCATAACCTCATTACAAAGGAAGGGTGTTAAGTTCGTGTGGACTGAGAAATGTCAAAACAGTTTCGAACAGTTGAAACAAAAACTTATTTCAGCTCCTATATTAAAAATTGCTGATCCTGATAAAGAGTTTGTTGTATGTACATATGCTTGCAGAGAAGGGCTGGGAGGAGTCCTGTTACAGGAAAATTCAGTCATTGCCTATGAATCTAGGAAACTGAAAGTACATGAACAAAATTATAGTGCATATGATTTTGAATTTGCAGCTGTTATCCATGCTTTAAAAATGTGGAGACACTATCTGCTGGGGAAGAAGTTCACATTGATGACTGATCATATTAGCCTTAAATATTTCTTTTCCCAAACTGACCTGAATGCAAGACAAGCTAGATGGCTGTCTTTTCTAAGTGAATTTGATATGGACATAAAACATATCAAGGGAAAAGAAAATAAAGTTGTTGATGCCTTAAGTAGGAATGCTTGTCAACATTTAAACAGCATTGGGAGTAGTGCCCAGATGGAGATAGAGGAATTGGTGGGAAAAGCAGCAAATCAAGATCCTAACTATGAAGCACTCTTGGTGAAACTACAGAAAAGGGATAAAAATGATTTCACTAAAAACCAAAAAGGGCTGCTCTATTACAAAAACAGGTTGTATATTCCAAATATAGAGTCATTGAAAAGAGAAATTCTAGATGAATATCACAAACAGCCCTATGCAGGACATCCAGGATATCAAAAGATGTTAACAGCCTTGAAGAAGAAGTTGTTCTGGCCAGGAATGAAAAAAGATGTGGCAGAGTATTTAAGTAGATGTATGGAATGTCAGTTAGTCAAAGTTGAGCATCAACACCCAGCAGGGCTTTTAAATCCTTTGCCAATTGCAGAATGGAAATGGGACACAGTTTCCCTAGATTTTATAACAGGATTACCCAAGACTAAATATCAACATGATTCTGTTATGGTAGTAGTAGACACTCTCACAAAAGCTGCTCACTTTATACCAGTCAAGTCTACCTTTGGAACAGCTCAAGTAGCAAATGTTTTCCTAAAGGAGATAGTAAGGCTTCATGGAGTTCCCAAGGTGATTGTATCAGATCGAGATGCTAAGTTTACAGCAGCATTTTGGAAGGGATTGTTTGCAGGAATGGGTACTAAGCTGAATTTTAGTACTGCCTATCACCCTCAAACTGATGGGCAAACAAAAAGGACAAATCAAATTTTAGAGGATATGCTGAGAATGTACGTGATGGATAGGCCATCAAAATGGGAAGAGTATCTGCATTTAGCTGAGTTTGCCTATAATAATAGTTACCAATCCTCTATTAAGATGAGTCCGTTTGAGGCACTCTATGGGAGAAGGTGCCGTACTCCCTTGAGCTGGAGTCAACCAGAAGATAAACTGGTGTTGGGACCAGATGCACTACAAGAGATGGAGAGAATTGTTAAACAAATACAAAGAAATATCAAGATAGCACAAGATCGCCAGAAAAGCTATGCTGATAAGAAAAGAGTGCACCAAGAATTCAAAGTGGGGGATCATGTGTATTTGCGCATCAAACCCAAAAAGAGCACACTTTATGCTGGAAGTTGTGCAAAACTTGCTCCTAGATATTGTGGGCCTTTTGAAATTTTAGAAAGGGTGGGACCAGTGGCTTACAAGCTGGCCTTACCACCCCATGTTAGAGTGCATAATGTATTTCATGTTTCATTATTAAAAAGATATGTGCATGATGCTTCTCACATAGTTGATTGGCATGTTGTACAGGTGGAACCAGAAGGGGAGTTTCTGCCAGAACCGCTTCAAATATTGGAGCGGGAAGAAATTGAATTGAGAAACAGAACAGTGGCCAGAGTAAAAGTGCAGTGGAAGCACTTTACTGCTGAAGAAGCCACCTGGGGAAGGGAAGCTGAAATGATGGAGAAATATCCATTTTTGTTTAAATGAACTCTAGTAGTTGAATAACAACACCGAGGACAGTGTTTATTTGCAGAGGGGGAATATGTAACACCCCCAATTTGTGTGTTGAAATTTTAAAGATTAGACAATTGAACTTTAATCCTAAGGGGGTGGACCCCAAGGGATGAGTATGGTGTGAATGTATTTGCATATTTTATTTGAGGAAATAAATAAAATGATTGTGCATTTTGACCAAAAAGAGAATTAGAGATCACTTGCCAAATCCATGAGGATGGATAAGGCAACAAATCCCCAAAAATCTTTCAAAAATCCTTGAAAGAAATTAATTTAGATTTGAGGAGGAATCTAAATTTTCCCAATGAAGAGGAGTAGTTGGGAAGAGGTGAGAAAAAGCTGGAAAAGCTGAGGAAAAGCTTAAAGCAACTTTAAAGAGTCCCAAAATGGGAAGCCTAGGCTAAACAGGAAAGAAAGCATCCTGCTATTCTGGACGCAGAATTAGAAACATGCTTTGGGGAATTTTGAGCTTAAATAAGCTGCTCCTAAGCAGATCAGAGGTTGATCTGTTCTAGGAGGTGATCTCTGCTCGGGGGTGAGTCCTGGGAGACAAAGAGGACTCTAAGGTTGGGAGGTTGGTCAATTGCAGATTTGGTATGTTCTAAATTCTTGCTATCCTATCAGAGTGATGATATGAGTTGGAATAAGTTATTACAAAAAAAAAAAAAAACGAAATCTAATTAATGGTATGATTGTCTTAGTACCAGGCTACTGTATCCATCCAGTTTCTTCACCTTCCAGCTTCTTAGTAGTCATAGACCATAAAATCATAGAGAGAAACTCCTAATCTCTACACTATATGTCAGTTCTAGATCTGGAGTTACTTAATTCTCCTGCATAGTTATATAAAACAAAAATGAGTTCATGTTGATACAGTTATGCCATCAATGTACAAGTTAACAATCATGTATAGTTGAGATAAAGAAATTTAAGACATTAGCATATGGAAATCCAATATTCTTGTAGTTAAAAAGTACTTCTACTTTAGGGTAGTATTCTAGCCTCTATAACATGTATGGAGTCTCTCAAAATTGAAATTTCCCTATACACATGGAAATACATATGTTGGTTATGAATTTAAATTATGTTCAATGTATACTACTAAATGAACTATAAAATCCATGTAAAAGCATGTAACAAAAATACCCATATGTTAACCCGTGTCAAGAACCCATATCAATAGGTCTTTTTTTTTAGAAGGCACGTGAGCTATACCTATATATATATATATATGAATCATAGGTATGGAAATATATATAAGCAATAAAAAGGGAGTTATAAAAAATACGATGCATCTATATGAGTTTCATATGTGCAAAAAGAAGTTATTAAAAAGGAGTTATAAACACGATACCTTATATGAGTTTCATGGGTGCAAAAAGAAGTTGTTAATACGAATCTATTAGGATTAAAAACGAAATATATATATATATGATCTTTACGACTGTTTTAACAAAGGTATAGTGAAGTTTCATACATGTGTGACAGAAAATAACAAAATATATATATACGATGTCGTGAATGTAATTCGAGCCAAACCCATTGTGCGGGCCGACTTGTACAAGCCAGGCACGCCAATGATCGTTTTAATGTTAAATGAATGAAACCAAGGTAATGATAACAATACCATACGATTCGTATCAATGAGCACAACTACAATATAAACGGCGAAAACTGAACCCTAATTTATTTTCACCAGACGTGCCATACATGTAATTATGCGCACAACAACGAATACCATATCAGCACTAAGCGCCACAATAAAAATTCAATTGCGATTAATTCTGGCGAAAGGGTTAGATTTTGCAGAATGGTAAACGAAAGTAGCCGGGGTTCCAGGAAGATAAGCTCAAACTATAATCATTATTGAGACATGCATCCTAAGTTAAAGCAATGAAAATCTCTGTTAAGCAACAAAAACAAAAAAAGGGGCCGCGGCAATTTGAAGGTCGTCGGGTGAACCGCAATCACTGTGAAATAACGCCTCCACAGTGATGGTTCATATCATGATCTATTTTCCGTGCTCGAGCTTCCTGCAACGTATGTCAATGATTAATCTATATATCAGTGGTATTATGACAAAACTCTCCAAGCCAGCATGACAGGAACTGAGCTCGTGAGGTAGGCTATCATCACTAAAACGATGATAGTAGGCAAAGGCACTGAGCTTTAGTTCCAGGAGGTGGAGTACCGATATAACAAATCGGCATCCTACCCTCGTTTGAATCCCCACCAAACACATCAGTAAAGACGAAATAAACAAATTGAAGCACGATTCGATACATCAGAAGGGAAAGAAGTAAGGGTTTATCTGCGAGGAGAGTTCACCTCTGCGTCATGATGACGGTACTCACTGTAAACCAAGAGACCCAGATAGGGGGCGAGGAGATTGGCAAGGGGGTTATGTAATGACTGCCGCGTTTGAACATGGGGAAGATGGGATTTGAAAACAAATCTCGATGTTTAAACTCCTAACGGGCCAGCAATTGTGAAACAAATTAAACACAGATATGATACTATCCCTAAATCACATGACCAGCCTTGCCTTCGTATGAAATCGCAACACGGTAATAAGAAAAAGAAATTAAACTGCGCTAGTGAGGACATGTTAGACCTCAGCCCACAGTGGAAAGACCGAGGTATGGAGCTCCTGCCCTCTCTACGCAACCATATGATATCTGGTTACACGCTGTAGACAAAAAAAAAAAATAGAACCACGATAGGAAAGATCTGGGAAACTAGGGCGATTGACGGGGTTCCAATTAAAATAACAACGAAACCTAATTCCATGATAGCAGAACCTCACCAGATCCCAAGGTAGATGGAGAAAACCATCTACGATGACAGGAGAGTACCAGGTACCTGCAATGGGCTTGGAGGAGATAGGCCGTTCCTGCTCGTCGTCGTCCGGTCGTTGCAATAGCCGATGCAGAACGCAGTGCACTCAGCACTCGCATCAGTCGATTTGAAAATCTCCAATTCTACCTGCCAAGTTCTTGCTGGACCGCGCTGGTTACTCCTCTCCCACGTACAGGACGTGTTCCTGCAATTGAAAAAAAAAATAACAAAATCCAGAAAATGTTATAGCTCACTTACACGTCAAAAACCCAGATGTATCTAACCTTGTATTTGACGGCACATACAATCCTTGAAACGTACCAGGAGGAAATACCAGGCGGAGGAACACGCAACGCGTGTAGAGGCGGGTCTCAAATCGGAAAATTAGGGTTAAGCCACTGCGCATACCGCCGGTCTGCTATACTGTGGTGAACATGTTATAGTGTGAGCTGGTACACAGGTGGCCACGCCATGAATCGAGCCTGAAAAAAAAAATGAACGCCAACAAGTTATAAACAGTACCGATGTGGGGCAATACGTTTCACAAAATTTAATGATTCAAACGCCGACAGATTTAGTAGCCTTGGCTAGACATGACATTAGCTAAACGTAGGGTATATGCGCAGAGTTCTATGGTCTCCAATTTAATTAGTTTATGTCACACCTCCGCGGGAAGGGCGCAATCGCTTTCGTCGACCGGGATCGACCTAGGTGACAAATAGAAATAGTTATTGCAAGTCGTAATTGCTCCGTAGGCACACTTTCGAAATGGATCGGGTGGTATAATTTTATATATATGATATTACATATATATATGTGTTATGCATTAGCGTATGCACAAATTTCATTGACCGAACCCAATGGCATATATATATGGGTTAAATACTATACAGCTACGAGTGATCAATGCATATACGTGTTATCGATGGTTCACATATGTGTTACGCAGATACATAGGTAGATACATATGTAGATACATAGGTGTTTGATGGACCTATTCCAAAATATATATTTAGGGTCCATAATATATATATGCGTGGTGTCGATGTTTTGTATACATATGTTTTATATATGTAATATATGGGATATATGTGTTATATATGCGATATATGTAATGCCTTATGGAATCGGAAATCGATGTTTTATATACATATGTTTTATATATGTAATATATGGGATATATGTGTTATATATGCGATATATGTAATGCCTTATTGAATCGACAAAGCTAAGTGTACATAGAGCTATAAGAAGTCTATAAGAGATTTAGAAATTCATGTACATGGGGTTAAGGCGAACTTAGGTAGCATTGAATACTATTAGGAGAAAATAGTGTACAAGGAAATTGGTTAAATGGAAAGGAATACTACAAGAGCATGAAGGGAAATAAATGCCACTTTTGCACTAAATTACTCAAGTATAGAAAAAAAAAAAAGAAAAAAATTTCCTTTAACTAGAGGTGTTACAAATTCAAGGAACACTGTCATCCAAAATCTCTAAACCATTGGGTGGTTTAAATCTAGAGAGAGTATAAAAGATTGGCTAGAATAGTTATGGTGTAACTTTAATCTGCTTCTATAATGAATGGTACATGAACAAAAAAAAAATAATAAACTAGATTCATGTATTAATAACTGGTGGTTGTGGTAATTTTATACCTTATGTATGTAGATACATGCCAACGGAAATTTAGTACAGACTCAAGAAAGGAGCGGTTTAATTACATTATAAATTAAACCTGAAAATAATTTTGTTTTATGAAGTAAACATGATTTATGGAATTTATGATAACTTAAGTTTGCTTATAACATGTTCCGTTCGAATAATCAACATGAAAATACATATATGAAATATAAGATAAATTTCAAACAGAACTCATAAGCTGCTTGGAATAACAGAGATACACTAGTAAAGCATTAATAAATTCTGGTTAGAGGTGCTTACTAGAACCTACAAATGTTGACTATCTTATACCAATTATTTTAAAAACTCTAGAGCCTCCTATTGCTGATATAAAGTAAATAAATGTGACAATTCTAAACTGAGATATAGAATGAGAATTTATACATTCTGGAGTATTGAAATATGTATGCGTAAGTAGATTGACTGAAAGGTGAGTTCACATAACTACAAAGAGGTACATGAGAAAGTATCCATAGTTGAAAACCGATATCTTGAAGAGGAGGGATCATGCAGAAATACATATAATAATACAAATTATTGATACAAAGGTATTAGTTACTGTGCCAAGAAAGATTTATGTAAACTCATTTAGTAGTTATATATATATATATTACTACGAAATGGATAGAACAGAAGGATAAGCTATGACTAGTAAATTTATCAATTCCAGTGTATAAAATAATGCAAGAAGTTACAACAGAGAGAAAATATGATATGTATATTAAAATTAAATAGAGATCTAAGAATAAGCAGAGTCTATCATAAATCTATTGACAAGAAATTGAAGTTGTATATATGTTCTTCTGAAACCAAAGTAATTAAACTAGAACATACTGTTCAATAATATATACCCAAAAACCGTTATAACTTGAATTTATATAATTAGGATTTATAATCAAACTGAGTCTCTGTTAAAAATTCCATTATTACAATTAATAATTCTATGACAATAAGACTGGAATTGTCAGGATGAGTTATAAACTAAACATGTGAAAGAGTGTTTATGCTCTGACGAAGATAATTTCGATACCGACCTGAAAATTAAAATGGGGAAACGAAGTTAACTTTGAAAAAAAGACAGGTCATCCAAATGCAATTTTGAAATAGCTCGGAAGCAGATTCGACATTTCCTATAATAATACAAGCACAAAGTAAGAATTATATTATAAATAGTTAAGAATAGATTTCACAGGAAGGAGGTACTAATTTTAACACACGTCAACAACAAAGAAAAAAAAAATACCTTGTAAGATGAAACCCTCGTTCCCAAACGAGCTACGAATAAATTGATTGAGGGGTTATAAATTTAAATTTTGAAGACAATGAAGTCAAATCGAAACAATGGAAATAATGGTTAAAAACAATACTCAAGATGATGGGTATACCTATGGTGTAGATTGCCGCATGAAATGAGGCTCCTAGAGCTCGGTACAACTCGGCTCGAAACAATATAAGTACGGTCACAGGAAACCACACGAAATACTCCTATCAGAAATCGATTCAAGCATTAACAATAAAATTATAGAGGAGGTTCTAAATGAAATAAGAGAGGTTAACTATATTAATTAAAAATAAATGGAATAACCTCTTCCCCACTACAAGAAGGGTGTATCTCTACATACAGAGACTGAGTTTAAATATCAAATACAACAGAGCCAATTTAACTATAGAAATCATATAAACAAGGCCGAGACAGGCTTAAGACTTTTATGAAATTCTTTACATAAAATTAAAACCATGTGAATGATTGAATCAAAGGTATATATCGCCGAGGAGAACGAATACATGAATTCACTCACAGAAAAAGTATATGTACCTGGAAGTGAATCATAAGAAGTTATTCGAAACGCCGAAAGGCTTGGCACGCATAGCTCATAGCTCCACCGGAATGAGTAGCGTCTCAATCTGCAAGAGGCAACGATGAAAATCAAAGGCCAAAGAATAGTCTTCGAACTAATTTAGGGATTAAATATGAGTTGATCCAACAACCCTAATTGGCCTCAGATTATCTCAATTGTCCATAAGTCCACAGATCGATGGTGTAGATGAGGATCAGTTTGGGGAAATCGAGACTATAATATTTACTGCCTAAAAACTTTAAGGTGGATCCATAAAATCCAATGCAAAGTACCCGAACATATAATATGGTAAATAATCATAAATGAAATGATATACGTTGCAGAATATAAAAATACAAATCAAAGCCTTTGCGTATAAAATAAATCTGAGTTCTCTGTCGCGGGATCAAATCAATTTAAAACACCAGTGGTCCACCAACCCAAGTTACCATGAAAGATACGATTTGATTACCAACGTCACGAAAACATTAATTCAAACTTGCCAACAAAGCACAAGAAGTAGAACCAATTCAATATCTCTTACTCCAATCAACGTTTCATTCTAGTTAGATGTACGTTGTATACTCATGGTTTGTACGAAAACCAAATTACATGCAAGCGTTGAATCGAATGTATACGAGGATATAATAAAAGCGTCGAATTGAAATAACGATTCCATGTAGCAAAGGAACATTTTATAACTTTATTATATATAGAAATGTTGTGTGATATCATGGCAATCGGAAACGTGTTAAGATATCAAAGGAAACGAATTAGGTATTACTCATAGAACACAGGAGGGTGTAATACATTAACCACACAAAACCAGAAATATATATATGGTGATATATGTTGTTGAGAAAAAGGAACCATATATCATTAAGGGTTAAATGAATTCTTTTGAATGAATATGGTAAATTTTATATGTTAGGAAGGATGTGAAATATATATATCGTATATATATATATATATATATATGAGAATGAGACATACAAAATCTAATGAGAAAAAAACCATAAGAGTTATAAAATTATATATGTTGAGTATTTGACTCAACATAACAACAATGTTTAATAGAATTATATTAAATAAGATATTTCAAAGTTAGTTCCGAATATCTATGAATTATATATGAGTAGAATTGAATTTCAGAGGTAGTGTTAGAAAGGGAAAAAAAAAATTTGTATAGGTGGAAAGGAAGAGACATTACACTTGCGTAAGATTATATATATTTATTTTTCAAGGAATTTAACACCTTAATTATTCTTTTTCCAAAAGATAGACAATTCAATAGCTATTATGCATGAAATAGATAATATTTTCTTATCATTTCACATATTAGAGAGAATTGTAATATTTCCTCAAGAAATAGCATGAATAACAAATCCTTCACAAATAACACAACCAATTTCCTTTTACGCAAATGTTTTATGTGAGCTACCCCTCACACAAGTTATTTATATCTTTTTACATGACTCAAACTCCTCATGCACGTAAAATCACATAATTATTTCTAGTAGTTCAAATATACTAGATATTATTCATGTGCACCTAAGCACATACTGTCTTCAAGAGTCGAATATTTCTATTTAAAACTTTTAATGCATATGCATGGTAAATATATAAATTAATTCCTTGTAAATCATCATCAACATAATTATTATGTCTTATGTACATAAACAATTATTCCTATCTCATTGAAAAATGAAATGGAAGCACAATGTTTTACTCTTGTTTTTTCTGTTTTAGCCATCCACTTTGGACACATATTGCAAATATATGGAAACAAATTTCAGAAAAAAAAAGAAAGAGGTTTTTGTTTGGAACAGACTTATTAAAAATAACCTCTCTCATTTTTTTCACAGGTTTCATGGTGTTTAAGATTCCAATGAATCTTTGATGCCTATTTTTCTAGATTTAAATATTAAATAATTTCTTGGTTTTCTCATCAAATTTAGACACGGTTTCCAACCAAATGAAAATGTTTTTTGGAAAACCCAAAGCGGTTTCTGTTTCTAATGGGTTCATTACAAATAACCGCTCTCATTTTTTACACAAGTGTTACATTTTGGAAGATCCAAATAAATCTTTGGAGCTCATTGTTCCGGATTTAAATAATAATTAATTCCCTGTTATTTTACATCCATTTAGGGCACAGTTTTCGAGACATGGGAAATGAATTTTCAAAATATAAAAGAGTTTTTTTTCATAATATCTTCTTTTACAAAAACGTCTTTCACTTTTTTCATATATATTTCAGTTTGGGAGATACAAAGTCATATTTAGACCCTATATTCCAATAACTCATGAAATTCACATAATTATTTGGCCATGAAAATCTTTTATCTATTCAAAACACATGAATTATTCTCATAATTCAATGAATAAGACACTTATTCCTCTATGAACAAAATTTTATAGAGGTTTACTCAAGAATTAATCTTAATTCTTTATCACATGAACTTTTTCTTGCAAATAAATTCAATCATTATATCATCATGACCCATATGCAAACAAAAGGAATTTCAAAGAATATGGTTACTTATCTCTTGATGCATGCTTGGAATACTCTCTTCCTCTTTCCTGGCTCCATTCTCCATGTATTCTCCCATTCCCATCTTCTATTTCTCTCATAGTCTTATAATGAATAGAATTAATAAAATGGAATAGCTTTTATAAATCATAAAAGCATTCCAGCCTTTTCTAAATCATAAAAGAATTCCATATTTGCTAAATCATAAAATCATTCCAGCTTTTCTAAATCATAAAAGCAATCCATAAATATCTCATGCTTTTATTTTTAAAGCTATATTTGTTTTTTCCTTCTGAGAAAAATATCACTTATCCACACTTTTTCCAAATCTATTGATCATTATTTCTAAAACTCATAAAATATACCAACTTGGAAATATAATTTATTTCCATAGAAGAATATAAATTATTATAAATAAAATAATTAGAAAATAATTCTTTCAATATTCTTATAATTAAGAATATTCTTCATGTAATATCAATATAAGAATAAATAATATTTAATTATTTACCAACCATCATTTTATGAGATTTTTTATAGTGTCTTAAGCCAGGGATATTACATTTGTGCCCAATTTTTTCCATAATGTCCTCCAGAATAATCCTAGTATCTTTCTTAGAGATAGGCAAACCATGTAACCTCAAAATTTATTTGAAAAAAAAAATAGAAATATTCAGAGCATCGCTAGTCTTATCTCATGGAATGAAATGTGCCATTTTTAAAAATCCATTCACCACTACAAAAATAAAATCATGAACTCTTTTCGTTCTTGGAAGTCCTAAGATGAATCAATATCTATAGAATCCTAAGGTCTCAATGGAATAGGTAGTGGTGTATACCAACCAATTTTTTGACTTCTCCCTTTAGCATATAGACAAACCTTACATCTGCTCACAAATTTGTTTACATATCTACTCATATTTGGAAAGTAGTAGAATTATTGTAGTTCTTCTAAAGTTTTAGCATAACCAAAGTGACCTGCTAAACCTCCATTATGTTTTTCATTGCGGATATTTTCCCTCATGGAAGAAATTGGGATGGATAGTTGACTATTTTTAATTAACAGTCCTTCTGGTACCATGTATTATAGCCCCTTGTTAGTGTTCACAATTTTATTATTTATGCATGCTTAATATACCTCTTTGAAATCTGCATCCTCCTTTTAGAAGCCTTTCATAAACTCAAATCCCAATATTCGAATTTTTCCTTCCTCGATAGCAAAATTCTTCATGCTCAGCACATCTGCAATTCCATTTTGCTGTCCACTTATGTGATTCAATACAAATGTGAAATCTTGTAGATAATCCAATCATATAGCATGACTTTGACTGCACTTGGGTTGGTGCATTATATATTGTAAAGCATGGTTGTTAGTATATAAAAAATAATTCCCATGACATCAAATAATTCCTCGATTTCTTAAGATTATGAATCACAACATAAAATTCCTTATCATATAAATAATATTTCTATGTGGACTCATGAAGTTTCTGAGTGAAATAAGCTACAAGTATTTCTTCTTAAACAAAAAAACTCCTATTTCTATTCCACTTGCGTCAAATTTCACTTGAAAATGTTTCTTAAATTGTGGTAATATCAAAATAGGCTTTTATGTGATATGTTTCTTAAAAAACAATTTTTTTTTTCCATTTAAAGGGTTGCTTGCTCTTTTTAATGGTGTCAATGATTGGTGCATTGATTCCATGGAAAGTTATAAATTTAGTGACTCTTTTAGGTTTAAGAAAATTAAAAATTTCTTGAAGATTTTTAGGTTCCATTTTTAATCCTTCTTTCCCTTTTTAGAAAATAACACTTCTTAAAATTCACAAACAAATTTTCTTGCTAGAGTTTCTTAAGAAAATTAGTGAAATTCACTAGATATTCTTATTTTGACTCACTCTACACTAGTATGTCAACACGATATAATATGAAAAATTTCCCTATAAACTTCTTTAAAATTTCATTCATAAGTCTTATAAAAGTACCTGGAGAATTATAGAGACCAAATGGCATAACAAACCATTGATACAGTTGTTCATTGGTTTTAAAATGAGTTTTCCATTCATCCCTTTATCTTATCCGGATTTAACGGTATCCACTTTTCACATATTTTTGAGAAAATATATTTCTCCACTAAGAAAATCCATCAAATCATTACTTCTGTGTAAAGGAAATCCATAATTGATAGTAATGTTGTTTATTAGTATGGAATATGTACACCTTCTCTAGCGTCCATGTTTCTTCGGAGCAAGTACGATAGTCACTCCACATGGACTTAAACTCTTAGTGAATAGTCCTTTATCTAACAACTACTGCAAGTGTTTCCTAATTTCCTGGTTCTCTTTTGGATTCATTCTATATGCAGCTTTGTTTGGAAAAATTAATCAAAGTATCAAGTCTATGTGATATACTTATATTTATTACACTTGATAACTTATTAGGAAACTTATCCACAGTAATATCACATTATTCATTCAACAAACTTTGAATTTCTTCATGAAAATCATCAATTGTATTTGTCCTTCAAACTAAAGAAAAATTTACCTTATTTTAGTTAGTTTTCTAAAGATATTATTTTCCACTCATTAGAAAGGATTTGACTTTAGAGTGCGAAACTTTGATGTTCTTCCTTCCTTCATAGGCAACAAATTGTGATCAATACCATCATGAAGGAACTTATATACATTTATCATCCCATCATGCATAGCTCCACTATCATATTGCCAAGGTCTCCCAAGCAAAATATGACATACATCCATATACATCAATTGGCATCAGATCACACAAAATTTTATCCTTGTATTTTCCCAATTGTAAATATATTTCACACTATGCATGTATCAATATCTTATGACCTCTTTGGAATGAGTATACCTTATAAGGCATAAGATGCTTAATGATATTCAACTTCAATTTCTCCACCACTAGAGACAACATTATCTATACTTAGAGTGTGGATGATCATCTCACAACATTTTCCTCCAACTTTGCAAATTATCTTAAACAAAGTCTTTCTTTGTGTTGGTTCTAAAAATTCCTTCTCTAGTTGAATCAACACTTTTTTTATCACCAAGAAGTCTTTGGTTTTAGCAATTTTTGTTTCTACTTCTGTTTCTACTATTCCTACTTCGTCTTATACTACATGAGCAACAACTGCATTTCTTTGTCTAGGGTCTTGATTTTCTAGACACTCAAAATATCTATGTCCTAGCTTTCCACACTTTAAGCATATGAACTACCTCTCTCTACCTCTGCATGTTATTCCTTTGGAAATGCTTCCCCTTTCCCTAGTATCACTCCTTGTTGGTGTGTGCTGATTTGAGTTGTTTGTATTAGCTCCTACTCTGGGTGTTGTAGATCTCGCTCTACGACCTTGACTTATATTCCTGTAAGAGTACTTTTCCCTCTCACAGATTACTTCCTAATAAGTTTTTCATAATTTTTTAATTCCATTTGATAACCTTCATCTACCTTTTTAGGATATAACATGTTGATTTCATCCTATATGTCCATTCTCAATACATTAATGTACCTTGTAGTCTTCTCTTCTCTATCTTCAACTGGTCCAGCCTTTATACTAACCTTGTAGAAATATTTTGTGTATTCTCTTATTTTCATCAACCTTTTCCTAAGGTCTCTCTATATAAGGTAACCTCATAGTCACTAGGAAATAACTTTTTTCTAAGTTTTGAAACCATCATGTTCCATTTTTCGATGGGTTTCTTACATGATTTTATCCTTTCGGCTTGTACTACATTCCACCATAGAGATGCATGCCCCTACAATCTAGTGACAACTAAGTATACCTACCTCTCTCCTTCCGTTTCTTTAAAGTCAAAGAGTTTGTTCATCTCATTGATCCAATCAATCAGCTCTAACCGCCTATACCATGGGACTTCAAGTTTAAGGTTCGAAGTACATCTTAGCAGAGATTTCAGAAGGTGTAGGTTCCTCCTCCTCCTCATGATCTTCTTCCTAATCAGTTCATTGAGATCTCCTTTAGGAACCCTTTTATTCTCCCTTCTTGCAAGTATTTCCCCCAACCTTGGTGTAGATTTCATTGTTGCAATTGGTATGCCTCCTCTTCTACTCCTACCCTAAAAGACATTTTTAATCCTCATATTATTCTCTTAAAGGTTTAAGTGTTTCTTCTTCAAATTTTACCTCCTCTGATACCCCAAATTAGGTAGGTTACCTTCATGATTGAGCTAAATTTTCAAGTTCTCTATTTATTTCTTATTTTTCATGTTCATCTTAAAAAATTCATAGATTTTATACTTAAAAATATTTTTTTTGAAATGGAACAGAAACTTAAATGTATCATCTATTTAATATGGAATCACTCACTTCTCTCTGTGGACTTGGTTGCATTTATTCCATAGACCCTTCACTCGAGCATACCCAACAAGCAGGAATGACATAACCATTAGAAAGCAAGATTTGGCTAATCTAGGATCAATCCTATAAAAATCAGTTTAGAGAACTCAATGAATCTCTTCAACCAAGCATTTTATCAAAAGAACCACTAGCTAGTCACACATTATACCCATTATGAAAAAAATGTAGATAGAAAAATCTTCAAATTCTTTTTCATTTTCTTAGAAATGGAGCCCCAAAATAGGTGACATTCCTCCCTGTATTATTTCTCTAGTTTTTGGAAACTAAAGTTTAAAATGAGAAATTGATGCAAATCCAATATTCTTATATTTTCCACAAACACATATTGGAAAAAAAAACTCAGCCTAATCAACTAAGAATAGCTCAAATCTTAAGGATGATATGTTTTAAACCAAATAAAAACAAATTATATCTAGCTATTACAAATGAATTCTACCTTATCCTTAAAAATTGAAATTTACACGACAAGGATCCAACCCTTTAGCTTGCAAGATATTTTTTGATTTTCTTCATAAATAGCAGTGAAGCATGACTTTGAGCAATATCCCTTACTTTAGCCACTAAATTGACTATGCTCTTGCATCAATGAGTGTAGAGATCAACAGTGCACGAGGTGTAAATATGATGCATTAATGACTAAACTTAGAAGATCTATTTACCAACCCTCTTCCTAAAAGATATTTACCAAGATATATTAGAAAGTGAGGTTTGGTGCAATCCTATAAAAAAAAAAAAAATTAGAGAAATCAACTAATATCTTCAACCAAGCATTTTCTCAGTGTAAATATGATGCATTAATGACTAAAGTTAGAAGATATATTTACCAAGCTTCTTGGTAAAAGATATTTACCAACATATATTAGAAAGTTAGGTTAGGTGCAATCTTATAAAAAAGAGTTTAGAGAAATCAAGTAATATCTTCAACCAAGCATTTTCTAGGAAAAAAACTAGCTAGTCACACATTTGTCCCCCTTCTATAGCAGAATTTTCAAATTCTTTTTCATTTTCTCTAGATTTCTCTAGTGTTTGCAAATTAAATTTTTAAATGAGAAATTGATGCAAAATCATTATTCTTATATTTTCCAACAAAGTCAGAAGTCAATTGTGGAAATAGGTAGGTTTTTTTATATTAGTCTTTATTTTTTAATATTAATTATAAATTACATATAGTAGAAATTTTAAAATATTTATTTATGTATTTTAATGTCCAATAAAATAGATATTTGTTTGGATGATGAATTATAAATTCCATATAATCAAAATTTTGAAATATTTGTTTGTTTATTTTAATGTAAAATAAAATAATTATTTGTTTGGATGACGGATGATCAATCTGTTAGAAAAAATTTATTTGTTTGGATGATCTATCTGTTTGCAAATTTTTCTAATAAAATACGTATCGGTTAAGATATGATTTATCGTGAGTGGTTGGAAATAGTTGTACAAATTATAATATATGAACAAAATAGCAGGGTTCTAGAAAACATGAACGACTTTCACCTCAAAAAACTCTGCTAATGGTTATCGCCTGCTGTGACATAGGAATATATACACAGTACCACATGAATATATATATATATATATATATATATATATATATATATATATATAAAGAGGTGAGAAGAGAGGGAAGTGGACAGAAGCGAGAAGCGGGCGATCGAAGAAGTAACCGAGGGAGATTGAAAATGGCGAAGGCGCGACAGGTTATGGTGAGCGTGTGCCTTATGGAATTAGTGGGGAGTGCAATGTCCGAATTTACTTGCGATATTTTACAGCGAAGGGACGAAATGTATTATTGCAACTACTACATTGAATTCGGTGATCTTATGCCCGAGTGTTGTAGTGTCGTTAAAAAATACTTCGCTGAATCCCCCCAATGACGACCAACATTTTCGGGATGTATGCAAGTGCATTATTAAGATCGGTACCCCGAGTGGTGATACTACCCCGCTTCAGTTCCCGCCGCTATGCCTCGTCTTTTCCAGGTCCCTAACAGAGGAGACTGCCCTTACTGATAGGTCGGTCAATCTTCCACAATACATTGTTGTGTGTTACCATATTACAGTGAGCGGGTTTTGTTAAGATGCAATATTAGAGTGAGCAGGTTTTGTTAAGATGCAATATTAGTATTAGTGTGTGGGTTGGGCATGTTTTTTCATATGCTTTCTCTAATAAAGCCCGTGGGCTACTAGTGTCTCATAAATATGTAATCAGCTTATGAGTATAACTATCAATGTATATGTAAATGTGCATACACTTTTTATATTAAAGTATACTTATGTTAAAAGTATAGTATTGGAATTTTTATTTTTATTTTCAAAATAATTGAATGATATACTATTTTTTATAAACATATAACATCATTATACATTATGTATAGAGACATAAATTTTTAGTTTTAAAAAATTAATTATATTTCAAAAATATTTATATTGTTTTAAATTTAAAAAAAAATTATAAATTAATTCAATGTATTTAATTGTTTATATTCTATATATATATATATATATAATTAAATATACAATTAAATATAAATGTAATTCACTAAAACAAAATATATATATTTTATTATTATCATATTTTTAAATCTAAAACATTTGTGATTCTTAATTTAGTAATTTATTATATTTTTAATAATTAAATTTCTTTGAAAAATAATGAATAATAGCTAAACTTTTAGTTTTAAAAAATAATTTATATACTACAAAATTTTATATTAATTTCAATTTAAAGTATATACATAAAGGTTTTGAATTTATAATTTATTGCATAATATTTTTTATCTTATTTATATATAGCATTAAAATTAAAAATAAAAGTTAATTATTTTTAAATGTAATTGAATTAAATATTTTTTTTTATTATTACAATATTTTTAATTGTTAAATTATTTTAAAAATAAAGGAGTTGATCATTTTTTTACGTTTAAAAATTAATGTATATTTGGCAAAATTTAATATCGTTTTAAATTTAAAAGATTGATATAATAGTTTCTTTAATTTTTAAGTTATTGAATAATATTTTTTATAATATCTATATACACAATTAAAATTAAAAAAAATCTTCAATTACATTTAAATGTAATTCAATAAAATAAAATATATTCATTTGATAATATTTATTTAATCATTATAATCAATTAAATCGAAACGATGGAAACAATGGTTAAAAACAAAACTCGAGATGATTGGTATACCTATGGTATAGATTGTCGCATGAAATGAGGCTCCTAGAGCTTGGTACAACTCATCTCGAAACAATATAAGTAGGGTCACAGGAAACCACACGAAATGCTGCTATCAGAAATCGATTCAAGCGTTAACAATAAAATTATAGAGGAGGTTCTAAATGAAATAAGAGAGGTTAAGTAAGTTAATTAAAAATAAATAGAATGACGTCTTCCCCACGACAAGAAGGGCGTATCTCTACATACAGAGACTGAGTTTAAATATCAAATACAACAGAGCCAATTTAACTATGGAAATCATATAAACTAGGCCGAGATAGGCTTAAGAATTTTACGAAATTCTTTACATAAAATTAAAACCATGTGAATGACTGAATCGAAGGTATATATCGTCGAGGAGAACGAATACATGAATTCACTCACAAAATTAAAATTATCAGTACTAAACCATGGAAACAACAAAGTATATGTACCTGGAAGTGAATCATAAGAATTTATTCGAAACGCCGAAAGGCTTGGAACACATAGCTCGTAGCTCCACCGGAATGAGCAGCGTCTCAATCTTCAAGAGGCAACGATGAAAATTAAAGGCCAAAGAATAATCTTCGAACTAATTTAGGGATTAAATATGACTTGATCCAAGAACCCTAATTGGACTCGGATTATCTCAATCTTCCATGTGTCCGCAGATCGATGGTGTAGACGAGGATCGGTTTGGGGAAATTGAGACTACAATTTTTACCACCTAAAAAATTTAAGGTGGATCCATAAAATCCAATGCAAAGTACCTGAACATATAATATGGTCAATCATCATAAATGAAAGGATATACGTTGCAGAATATAAAAATATGAATCAAAGCCTTTGCGTATAAAAAAAATCTGAATTCTCTATTGCGTGATCAAATCAATTTAAAACACCAATGGTCCACTAAACCAAGTTACCATGAAAGATACGATTTGATTACCAACGTCATGAAAAAATTAATTCGAACTTTCCAATGAAGCACAAGAAGTACAACCAATTCGATATCTCTTACTCCAACCAACGTTTCATTCCAGTTAGATGTACGTTGTATACTCATGGTTTGCACGAAAACAAAATTACATGCAAGCATTGAATAGAATGGATACAAGGATATAATAAAATCGTCGGAAAGAAATAACGATTCCATGTAGCAAAAGCACCATTTTATAACTTTATTATATATAGAAACGTTATGTGATATCATGAAAATTGGAAACATGTTAAGATATCGAAGGAAATGAACTAGGTATTACTCATAGAACATAGGAGGGTGTAATACATTGACCACACAAAATGAAAAATATATATATGGTGATATATGGTGTTAAGAGAAAGGAACCATATATCATTAAGGGTTGAATGAATTCTTTTGAACGAATATGGTAAATTTTATATATTGGGAAGGATGTGAAATATATATATATATATATATATATATATATATATATATATATATATATATATATATATATATATATATATATATATGAGAATAAGACATACAAAATCTAATGAGAAAAAAACCATAAGAGTTATAAAATTATATATTTTGAGTATTTGACTCAACATAAAACAATGTTAAATAGAAGTATATTAAATAAGAGATTTCAAAGGTAGTCCTAAATATCTATGAATAATAAATGAGTAGAATGTAATTTTAGAGGTAGTCTTAGAAAGAAAAAAAAAATTGTATAGGTGGAAAGGAAGAGACATTAAAAATCGTATCAGAGCTCATGTTTGAAAATTGGGTTGTTGTTGTGCTCACTGTATAACTTATTTTTGAGAAAAAAAAATTGTTACTGATGTGTTTTGTTTAGTGTACAGTGGTATTGAAATTGAAAAGTTAATGGCTAAAGGAGATGAAATTTATGTTGATCTGGGTGATGGATATAACACGCCAGATCCCAACACTCCTTTCATGGCTATGTTGCACAAGTTGTAATAGGAAATGGCTAAGCTAAGAAGCCAGAATGATAGGCTGTCATTAGCCAGCGAGGAGCAGGAAAGGTTGATAAGGGAACTAACCTCACGGAACAGCCAAGAAGGTGAAGGTTACGGGAAGAGGAGGAAAGGCAAGTTCTCAGATGATTCTGAGGAAGATGACACTACCAGACATCAGTCTAAACAGAAGAAGGAATTACAGGGTGAATTCAGAAAATCTAAACCTCCCTCCTATGATGGGGAGAAGGAGGAAGATGCTGAGGCATGGCTGTTGAATATGATTAAGTATTTTCAGGTCTATGAATATGAAAGAAATCTGAAGGCCAGATTAGTTGTCTACCAGTTACAGGGTAAGGCTACCTTGTGGTGGGAGGAGATGAAAATGGTTCATGCCATTGATGAGAAAACAGTGACTTGGGAAGATTTCCAAGTCAAGATTAAAAACCGCTATTTGAACGAACGTTATTATGATGATAAAGCAAAGGAGTTCCATGAACTTAGATTGGGACAAATCACCATAGATGATTTTGTCACCAAGTTTACAAATCTGTTAAGGTATGTTCCTTATATTCGTGAAGAGAAGGAAAAGGTGCAAAGGTTTTTGAAATTTTTTCCTGCTGTTGACAAAGAGAAAATAGAGTTCGATAATCCAAAAACTATGGACAAAGCGGTGAGAAATTTGGATTATGTTACCAGCAGTTTAAAGGAAAGAGTGAGCATGGGAAATACTGGGTAAACAAGGGAGAATTCAAAGGAAAGAAATAGAAACCAACTTACTTGAAGAATTTTTGTAGGGATCATCAGCGGAAAAATTTTAATAAACCAAAAGAAACTCAAACTGCTCAGTCCCAAGTTGGTTAAAAAAAACTAGATGGAGATAATAAGAAGGAAGGAACAATTAAAATGTACTAGCCTTTGAAATGTTGGGGCTGGGGAGAATCTCATCTGTTGAGGGAGTGTCCGCACTGAAATATTCAAATGATTATGAGGGATCGAGAAGCTACCAAAGTCAAGGAATATACCCACTGTCAGTGCAGCCTTGGAGAAATGACAAGCAGAACAATAAGCTACTATGGCCGAGATGGATGGTAAGATTGTTGACCAATTTGTTACAATTTTGATTGATCCAGGTGCTTCTCTGAGTTACATTAGTCTGCAAGTTGTAGAGAAATGCAAACTCAAGACTGAAAAATTTCAGCAATCTTGGTTAGTCCAGTTAGCCAGTGGCATCAAGAGAAAAGTAACTCATAAGTTACCTCAAACAACAATTAAATTAAATGATTTTCAGACAGAATTGAATTTAAAACTTCTTCCCTTAGGCTCATATGACTTGCGGATAGGAATGGACTGGTTAGAAAAGAGAAATGCTATGATGAACTGTTGGGATAAAACTTTTCATTGCATAGATGAGGAAGGGAGACCCTTTATACTCAAAGGAAAACCAAAACCAATTTCTGTAAGACAAATATCCGCTCTGCAATTAAAAAGAACATCTAGGAAAGCATATCAAGTATATTTTGTACATGTTGAAGAATTAGGACAACACCCTAAAAAAAACTTGCTGGACATGCTACCAGTGGTAAGAGAGTTTAACGAATTTTTTCCAAATGAGATTCTTCATCTTCCCCCCAAAAGAGAGATTGAATTTTCAATAAATTTGGTTCCTGGAGCAACACCTGTTTCCAGAGCGCCTTATTGGATGAGCCCCCTGAACTCATGGAGTTGAAAATGCAATTGCAAGAATTTTTGGATAAAGGTTATATCAGACCGAGTGTGTCTCCTTGGGGGGAACTAGTGATGTTCGTGAAAAAGAAGGATGGAACCTTTAGAATGTGCATTGACTACCATCAACTGAATAAGTTGAAAATTAAAAAAAAATACCCATTGCTCAGAATTGATGACCTTTTTGATCAGGTAAGAGGGGCTTCAGTATTTTCTAAGATTGATATGAGGATTGGTTATCACAAACTCAGAATTAAGGAGGAATATATTAGTAAAACAACTTTTCTAACTAGGTATGGTCACTAAGAATTTGTATTCTTACCTTTTGGTTTGACAAATGCCCCTGCCACTTTTATGTGCTTAATGAAATTTTTTTTGTACAAGTACGTAGATAAATTCATACTAATGTTCATATATGATATTCTAGTCTATTCAAAAAGTGTGGAAGAGCACAAAGAACACTTAAGGATAGTTTTGCAGACTTTGAAAGAAAACCAGTTATATGCCAAATTTAGTAAATGTGAATTTTATAAAGAAAATATTCAATACTTGGGGCATATTATTTCTGAACAAGGATTGGTTGTTGATTCTGAGAAAATAAAGGCTATTAGAGAATGGTTGGTGCCGACTGCGGTTTTAGTAGTAAGATAAATTATGGGGATTGCTGGTTATTACCGAAGGTTTGTGGAAAGATTTTCGGCAATAGCATATCCCATAACTTCACTACAGAGGAAAGGGACCAAATTTGAGTGGAGTGAAAAATGCCAAAACAGTTTTGAACAACTAAAATTAAAACTCACTACAACCCCTATACTGAATATTGCACATCCCGACAAAGAGTTTGTTGTGTGTACAGATGCATGTAGAGAGGGATTGGGAGGATAAGTGTTGCAAGAAAATTATGTCATTTCATATGAATCTAGAAAAATTAAGAAACATGAACAGAATTATAGTGTATATGATCTGGAATTGGCTGTTTTAATTCATGACTTAAAGATGTGGTGACACTATCTTCTTGGAAAAAAATTTACATTGATGACTAATCATATTAATCTCAAGTACTTCTTTTCCCAAACAGATTTGAATGCTCGACAAGCCAGATGGTTGTTTTTTCTGAGTGAATTTGATATGGACATAAAACATATGAAAGGGAATGAAAATGAAATTTCTGATGCGCTAAGTAGAAATTCTTGTCATAACATAAGCAACATTGGGAGTAGTGCTAGTTTTGATTTAGAAGAACTAGTTAAAAAGGTAGCAGATCAAGATCCAAACTATGAGGAGCTACAAGTGAAAATGTTGAAGAAAGAAATGGCTGAATACACCCAAAATAAAAAAAGGGCTGATTTGCTATAAAAACAGATTGTATATCCCCAATGTAGAGTCTTTGAAAAAAGAGATCCTAGATGAATATCATAGACAACCATATTCAGGACATCCTGGATATCAGAAAATGCTAACAACTTTGAAAAAGAAGTTGTTTTGGCTAAGAATGAAAAATGATGCCACAGACTATTTAGCTAGATGCATGGAATGTCAACTAGTTACAGTTGAGCATTAGCATCCCGCTGGTCTTTTAAATCCCTTGCCAATTGCAGAATGGAAATGGAACATTGTTTCTATAGATTTCATAACCGGGTTACCCAAAACAAAGTACCAGCATGAGTCAGTGATGGTAGTGGTAGACACTTTAACAAAATATGCACACTTCATACCTGTAAAATCTACCTTTGGGATAGCCCAAGTAGCAGATGTGTTCCTAAAAGAAATAGTAAGGCTACACGGGGTCCCAAAAATTATTATTTCAGATAGGGACGCCAAGTTCACAGCTACCTTCTAGAAAGGTCTGTTTGGAGGCATGGGCACTAAATTGAATTTTAGTACTCCTCATCACCCTCAGACGGACGATCAAACAGAGAGGAAAAATCAGATCTTGGAGGATATGCTGAGAATGTATGTGATGGATAGGCCATGAAAATGGGAAGACTACTTGCATTTAGCTAAATTTTCTTACAACAATAGCTATCAGTCCTCCATCAAAATGAGTCCATTTGAAGCACTCTATGGAAGGAAGTGTCGTACTCTGTTAAGTTGGAGCCAAACTGAAGATAATCTAGTATTGCGATCAGATACTTTACAAGAAATGGAAAGAATTGTCAAACAAATGCAAAGAAACATCAAGGCAGCAGAAGATCGACAGAAAAGCTATGCTGATAAAAAGAGGGTGCATCGAGAGTTCAAATTGGGTGATCATGTGTACCTACATATTAAACCCAAAAAGAGCACACTTTACACTAGAAATTGTGCAAAATTGGCTTATAAGCTGGCCCTACTGCCCCATGTTAAAGTTCATTATGTGTTTCATGTTTTGTTATTAAAAAGATATGTACATGATGCTTCTCACATTTTTGATTGGAATGTGATACAGGTGGAACCAGAAGGGGAGTTCCTTCCAAAGCCGCCTCAAATGTTGGAACGGGAAGAAATTGAATTGAGAAACCGAATAGTAGCAAGAGAAAAGGTGCTGTGGAAGCACATTACTTCTAAAGAAGCCTCGTGGAAAAGAGAAGATGAAATGATAGAAAAATATCCATATCTATTTTCAAAATGAACTCTAGTAATTAGTTGATAACACCGAGGATGGTGTTTGTTTTCAGAGGGGGAATATGTAACACCCCTATTTTTATGTTTTTCAAGTTAGACATTTGAAATTTAATCCAAAGGGGGTGGACCCCAATGGATAATTATGGTGTGGATGTAATTAATGCTTTAATTGTGAGAAATAAATAAAATATTTATGTGCATATTGACCAAATGAGAAATTTTAGATCACTTTCCAAATCCATGTGGTGTGGAAAGAGGCTAAGACTTTCCCCAAAAAAATTTCAAAAATCCTTGAAAGAATTTATTTCTAATTTAGATTTTTGAGGAAAAATCTAGATTTCCCCAATGAGGTGGAGAGTAGTCGGAAAGAGGTAAAAAGTTGGAAAAACATAAAGTAGCCTTAAAAGTCCCTAAATAAGGGAAACCTAGGAAAACAGGAATGAAATCATCCTTTAATTCTGGACACAGAATTAGAAACAGGCCTTGGGGAGCATAAGCTTAAATAAGCTACTCCAGAACATATTGAGGTTGGTCTATTCTTAGAGAGGATCTCAGCTCGGGGGTGAGTTCTATGGATAAAATAACTCTAAGGTTGGGAGGACTGGTCATCACAGAAGTGGTATGCCAACAAAATTTATAAATAATTAAATTAGATGTTGTTAGACAATGCTGAAAAGTGGTGTAGTGATTATGTTGAGTAGTTGTTGTGTTATGAAATTCCATACTTTTAACAGAATTAAATAGAAGAGGTAATTCTTCTAAATTTTTGTATGGTAGTAGGAACAAAACTAGGTAACACTGTCAGCCAAAATCTCTAAACCATTGGGTGGTTTAAATCTGGAGAGAGTATAAATGATTCCCTAGAATAGTTACAGTGTAACTTTAATCTGCTTCTATAATGAATAGTACATGAACAGAAAAAAAATAATAAACTAGATTCATGTATTAATAACTGGTGGTTGTGGTAAGTTTATACCTTATGTACGTAGATACATGCCGATGGAAATTTAGTACAGACTCAAGAAAGGAGCGGTTTAATTACACTATAAATTAAACCTGAAAATAATTTTGTTTTATGAAGTAAACATGATTTATGGCCTTTATGATAACTTAAGTATGCTTATAACATGTTCCGTTTGAATAATCAACAGGAAAATACATATATGAAATATAAGATAAATTTCAGACAGAACTCATAAGCTTCTTGGAATAACAGAGATACACTAGCAAAGCCTTAATAAATTATGGTTAGAGGTGCTTACTAGAACCTAGAAATGTTGACTATCTTATACCAATTCTTTTAAAAACTCTAGAGCCTCCTATTTCTGATATAAAGTAAATAAATGTGACAATTCTAAACTGAGATATAGAA
This sequence comes from Pinus albicaulis, assembly GCA_034641835.2. Lineage (NCBI taxonomy): Eukaryota > Viridiplantae > Streptophyta > Pinopsida > Pinales > Pinaceae > Pinus > Pinus albicaulis. The sequence goes on from CM076580.1 coordinate 1,329,148,683, forward strand.
TGAGAATTTATACTTTCTGGAGTATTGAAATATGTATGGGTAAGTAGATAGACTGAAAGGTGAGTTCACATAACTACAAAGAGGTACATGAGAAAGTATCCATAGTTGAAAACCGGTATCTTGAAGAGGAGGGATCATGCAGAAATACATATAATAATAAAAATTATTGATACACAGCTATTAGTTACTGTGCCAAGAAATATTTATGTAAACTCATTTAGTAGTTATATATATATATATATATATTACTACGAAATGGATAGAACAGAAGGATAATCTATGACTAGTAAATTTGTCAATTCCAGTGTATAAAATAAAGCAGGAAATTATAGCAAAGAGAAAATATGATATTTATATTAACATTAAATAGGGATCTGAGAATAAACAGAGTCTATCGTAAATATTTTTACAAGAAACAGAAGTTGTATATATATTCTTCTGAAACCATTATATACAACTTGAATTTATATAATTAAGGTTTATAATTAAATTGATTCTCTATTAAAAATTCCATAATTACAATTAATAATTCTATGACAATAAGACTGGAATTGTCAAGATGAGTTATAAACTAAACATGCGAAAGAGTGTTTATGCTCTGACGAAGATAATTTCGATACTGACCTGAAAATTAAAATGGGGAAACGAAGTTAACTTCGAACAAAAGATAGGTCACCCAAATACAATTTCGAATTAGCTCGGAAGAATATTCAAGATTCCATGAAATAAGACAAGCACAAAGTAAGAATTATATTATAAATAGTTAAGAATAGATTTGACAGGAAGGAGGTACTAATTTTAACACAGGTCAACAAAAAAAAAAAAAAAATTACCTCGTAAGATGAAACCCTCGTTCCCAAACGAGCTGCAAACAAATTGATTGAGGGGCTATAAATATAAATTTTGAAGACCATGAAGTCAAATCGAAACAATGGAAACAATGGTTAAAAACAAAACTCGAGATGATGGGTATACCTCTGGTGTAGATTTCCGCATGAAATGAGGCTCCTAGAGCTCGGCACAACTCGGCTCGAAACAATATAAGTAGGGTCATAGGAAACCACACTAAATACTCCTATCAGAAATCGATTCAAGCATTAACAATAAAATTATAGAGGAGATTCTAAATGAAATAATAGAGGTTAACTACGTTAATTAAAAATAAATGGAATAACCTCTTCCCCACTACAAGAAGGCTATATCTCTACATAGAGAGACTGAGTTTAAATATCAAATACAAAAGAGCCAATTTAACTATGGAAATCATATAAACCAGGCCGAGACAGGCTTAAGAATTTTACGAAATTCTTTACATAAAATTAAAACCATCTGAACGATTGAATCGAAGGTATATATCGCCGAGGAGAATGAATACATGAATTCAGTCACAGAAATCAAATTATCAGTACCAAACCATGGAAACGAAAAAGTATATGTACCTGGAAGTGAATCATAAGAAGTTATTCGAAACGCCCAAAGGCTTGGAACACATAGCTCGTAGCTCCACCGAAATGAGCAACGTGTCAATCTTCAAGAGGCAACGATGAAAATGAAAGGCCAAAGAATAGTCTTTGAACTGATTTAGGGATTAAATATGACTTGATCCAACAACCCTAATTGGCCTCAGATTATCTCAATCATCCATGTGTCCACAAATTGATGGTGTAGACGAGGGTCAGTTTGGGAAAATCGAGACTATAATTTTTACTGCCTAAAAACATTAAGGTGGATCCATAAAATCCAATGCAAAGTACCCAAACATATAATATGGTCAATCATCATAAATTAAAGGATATACGTTGCAGAATATAAAAATATAAATCAAAGCCTTTGCGTATAAAATAAATCTGAGTTCTTTGTCGTGGGATGAAATCAATTTAAAACACCAGTGGTCCACCAAACCAAGTTACCATGAAAGATACGATTTGATTACCAACGTCACGAAAACATTAATTCGAACTTGGCAAAAAATCACAAGAAGTAGAACCAATTCAATATATCTTACTCCAACCAACGTTTCATTCTAGTTAGATGTACATTGTATACTCATGGTTTGTACGAAAACAAAATTACATGCAAGTGTTGAATCGAATGGATACAAGGATATAATAAAAGCGTCGGATAAAAATAACGATTCCATGTAGCAAAAGGACCATTTTATAACTTTATTATATATAGAAATGTTATGTGATATCATGACAATTGGAAACGTGTTAAGATATCAAAGGAAACGAATTAGGTATTACTCATAGAACATAGGAGGGTGTAATACATTGACCAAAAAAAACCATAAATATATATATGGTGATATATGGTGTTAAGAAAAATGAACCATAAATCATTAAGGGTTAAATAAATTCTTTTGAATTAATATGGTAAATTTTGTATATTGGGAATAATGTGAAATATATATATGGTATACATATATATGAGAATGAGACATAAAAAATCTAATGAGAAAAAAACCATAAGAGTTATAAAATTATATATGTTGAGTATTTGACTCAACATAACAACAATGTCTAATAGAATTATATTAAATAAGATATTTCAAAGTTAGTTCCGAATATCTATGAATTATAAATGAGTAGAATTGAATTTCAGAGGTAGTGTTAGAAAGGGAAAAAAAAAATTGTATAGGTGGAAAGGAAGAGACATTACACTTGCGTAAGATTATATATATTTATTTTTCAAGGAATTTAACACCTTAATTATTCTTTTTCCAAAAGATAGACAATTCAATAGCTATTATGCATGAAATAGATAATATTTTCTTATCATTTCACATATTAGAGAGAATTGTAATATTTCCTCAAGAAATAACATGAATAACAAATCATTCTCAAATAACACAACCGATTGCCTTTTACCCAAAGGTTTTATGTGAGCTACCCCTCACACAAGTTATTTATATCTTTTTACATGACTCAAACTCCTCATGCACGTAAAATCACATAATAATTTCTAGTAGTTCAAATATACTAGATATTATTCATGTGCACCTAAGCACATACTGTCTTCAAGAGTCCAATATTTATATTCAAAACTTTTAATGCATATGCATGGTAAATATATAAATTAATTCCTTGTAAATAATCATCAACATAATTATTATGTCTTATGTACATAAAAAAATATTCTTATCTCATTGAAAAATGAAATGGAAGCACAATGTTTTACTTGGTTTTTTCTGTTTTAGCCATCCACTTTGGACGCATATTATGAATATATGGAAACAAATTTCAGAAAAAAAAAAGAGGTTTTTGTTTGGAACAGACTTATTAAAAATAACCTCTCTCATTTTTTTCACAGGTTTCATGGTGTTTAAGATTCCAATGAATCTTTGATGCCCATTTGTCTAGATTTAAATATTAAATAATTTATTGGTTTTGTCGTCAAATTTAGACACGGTTTCCAACCAAATGGAAATGTTTTTTGGAAAACCCATTCATTACAAATAACCTCCCTCATTTTTTACAAAAGTGTTACGTTTTGGAAGATCCAAATGAATCTTTGGAGCTCATTGTTCCGGATTTAAATAATAATTAATTCCCTGTTATTTTACATTCGTTTAAGGCATAGTTTTCGAGACATGGGAAACAAATTTTTAAAATATAAAAGAGGTTTTTTTTCATAATATCCTCTTTTACAAAAAATTCTTTCACTCTTTTCATATATATTTCAGTTTGGGAGATACAAAGTCATATTTAGACCCTATATTCAAATAACTCATGCAATTCACATAATTATTTGGCCATGAAAATCTTTTATCAATTCACAACACATGAATTATTGTCATAATTCAATGAATAAGACACTTATTCCTCTATGAACAAAATCATATAGAGGTTTACTCAAGAATTAATCTTAATTCTTTATCACATGAACTTTTTCTTGCAAATAAATTCAATCATTATATCATCATGACCCATATGCAAACAAAATGATTTTCAAAGAATATGGTTACTTATCTCTTGATGCATGCTTGGAATACTCTCTTCCTCTTCCCTGGCTCCATTCTCTATGTATTCTCCCATTCCCCTCTTCTATTTCTCTTATAGTATTATAATGAATAGAATTAATAAAATGGAATAGCTTTTATAAATCATAAAAGCATTCTAGCCTTTTCTAAATGATAAAATAATTCCATATTTTCTAAATCATAAAATCATTCCAGCTTTTCTAAATCATAAAAGTAATCCATAAATATCTCATGCTTTTATTTTTAAAGCTAGATTTGTTTTTTCCTTGTGAGAAAAATATCACTTATCCATACTTTTTCCAAATCTATTAATCATTATTTATAAAACTCATAAAATATACCAACTTGGAAATATAATTTATTTCCATAGAAGAATATTAATTATTATAAATAAAATAATTAAGAAATAATTCTTTCAATATTCTTATAATTAAGAATATTCTTCATGTAATATCAATATAAGAATAAATAATATTTAATTATTTACAACCCCTCATTTTACATTTGTGCCCAATTTTTTCCATAATGTCCTCCAGAATAATCCTAGTATCTTTCTCAGACATAGGAAAACCATGTAACCTCAAAATTTCTTTGAAAAAAAAATTAGAAATATTCAGAGCATCGCTACTCTTATGTCATGGAATGAAATGTGCCATTTTTTAAAATCCATTCACCACTACAAAAATAGAATCATGAACTCTTTTCATTCTTGGAAGTCCTCAGATGAATCAATATCTATAGAATCCTAAGGTCTCAATGGAATAGGTAGTGGTGTATACAAACCAATTTTTTGACTTCTCCCTTTAGCATATTGACAAACCTTACATCTCACAAATTTGTTTACATATCTCCTCATATTTGGAAAGTAGTAGAATTATTGTAGTTCTTCTAAAGTTTGAGCATAACCAAAGTGACCTGCTAAACCTCTATTATGTTTTTCATTGCGGATATTTTCCATCATGGAAGAAATTGGGATGGATAGTTGACTATTTTTAATTAATATTCCTTCTGCTACCATGTATTATAGCCCCTTCTTAGTGTTCACAATTTTATGATTTATGCACAATTTTTTAGAGGCCTTTCATAAATTCAAATCCCAATATTTGAATTTTTCCTTCCTCGATAGAAAAATTCTTCATGCTAAGCGCATCTATAATTATATTTTGCTATCCACTTATGTGATTCAATACAAATGTGAAATCTTGTAGATAATCCAACCATATGGCATGTTTTTGACTGAACTTGGGTTGGTGCATTATATATTGTAAAGCATGGTTGTTAGTATATAAAAAATAATTCCCATGACATCAAATAATGCCTCGATTTCTTAAGATTATGAATAACAACATAAAATTCCTTATCATATAAATAATATTTCTGTGTGGACTCATGAAGTTTCTGAGTGAAATAAGCTACAAGTCTTTCTTCCTAAACAAAACAACCCCTATTTCTATTCCGCTTGCATCAAATTTCACTTGAAAATGTTTCTTAAAGTGTGGTAATATCAAAATAGGCTTTTATGTGATATGCTTCTTAAAAAAAAAATAAAAAAATTCCCATTTAAAAGGTTCTTTGTTCTTTTTAATGGTCTCAATGATTGGTGCATTGATTCCATGGAAAGTTATAAATTTAGTGACTCTTTTAGGTGTATGAAAATTAACAATTTCTTGAAGATTTTTAGGTTCCATTTTTAATCCTTCTTTCCCTTTCTAGAAAATAACACTTCTTAAAATTCACAAACAAATTTTCTTGCTAGAGTTTCTTAAGAAAATTAGTGAAATTCACTAGATATTCTTACTTTGACTCACTCTACACTAGTATGTCAACACGATATACTATGACAAATTTCCCTATAAACTTCTTTAAAATTTCATTCATAAGTCTCATAAAATTACTTGGAGAATTACAGAGACCAAATGGCATAACAAACCATTAATACAGTCATTCAATGGTTTTAAAATGAGTTTTCCATTCATCCCTTTATCTTATCCCGATTTAATGGTATCCACTTTTTACATATTTTTAAGAAAATATATTTCTCCACTAAGAAAATCCATCAAATCATTACTTCTGGGTAAAGGAAATCCCTAATTGATAGTCATCTTGTTTATTACTATGGAATATGTACACCTTCTCCAGCACCCATCTTTCTTTGGAGCAAGTACAATAGTCACTGCACATGGACTTAAACTCTTAGTGAATAGTCCTTTATCTAACAACTACTGCAAGTGTTTCCTAACTTCCTGGTTCTCTTTTGAATTCATTTTGTATGCAGCTTTGTTTGGAAAACTTAATAAAAGTATCAAGTCTATGTGATATACTTATATTTATTACACTTTGTAATTTATTAGGAAAATTATCCACAGTAATATCACATTATTCATTCAACAACCTTTCAATTTCTTCATGAAAATCATCAATTGTATTTTTCCTTCAAACTAAAGAAAAATTTACCTTATTTTAGTTAGTTTTCTAAAGATATTATTTTCCACTCATTAGAAAGGATTTGACTTTAGAGTGCGAAACTTTGATGTTCTTCCTTCCTTCATAGGCAACAAATTGTGATCAATACCATCATGAAGGAACTTATATACATTTATCATCCCATCATGCATAGCTCCCCTATCATATTGCCAAGGTCTCCCAAGCAAAATATGACATACATCCATATACATCAATTGGCATCAGATCACACAAAATTTTATGCTTGTATTTTCCCAATTGTAAATATATTTCACACTATGCATGTATCAATATCTTATGACCTCTTTGAAATGAGTATACATTAGAAGGCATAAGATGCTTAATGGTATTCAAATTCAATTTCTCCACCACTAGAGACAATATTATCTATACTTAGAGTGTGGATGCTCATCTCACAACATTTTCCTCCAACTTTGCAAATTGTATTAAACAAAGTCTTTCTCTGTGTTGGTTCTAAAACTTCCTTCTCTAGTTGAATCAACACTTTTTTGATCACCAAGAAGTCTTTGGTTTTAGCAAATTTTGTTTCTACTTCTGTTTCTACTATTCCTACTTCGTCTTCTACTACGGGAGCAAAAACTGCATTTCTTTGTCTAGGGTCTTCTGTTGAATCTTTAATTAAACTGAGAGGGGGGGGGGGGGGGGGTGAATCAGTTTAATACATACATAAGATTTTCAAAATTTTCACCAAATTTATTTACAGCTTAATTTGTGAACAGTCTTAAGATGTTGCAGCCAATATTAAATTAATGTGACACCACACTTATGTTGAGAGTAGCAAACAATTAAGGAGATTGAAAGAATCACATCAACACATAAGAAACACACACAGAGACAGCAGATGTAAGTGGAAACCCATAAAGGGAGAAAACAACAACTTATTATTGTTGTGATGCAAATGCAAGCTCCAACTCCCTCTCACCACTGTTTTCTAGAGGCACCAACCTACAGGGGGCTCTATCCTCAATTCTACAAGCTACAACTTGCAAGGAAGCACCAATTCCCTTCGATTTTCTGCAGGCACCAACCTACAGGAGGCTCCAACCTCAGTCAGCTACAACTGACAGCTATCAAGCTGTAACTTTATAGGGAAGCTCCAACTTCCTCAATTTATCAAACTCAATTTTTGCTGATTTACCTCAGATATCAGCTCTGTTATGTAGCTTCTCTTTCTCCTCTTCTTTTCTTAATCTTCTCTAGCTTGTTTTTGCATATCAAGATGATATTATTTATAGAGTTCCTCACATGACTGTTTGTATTTCACAAAGAATTTAGAGTGAACAGTCATGACTCTTTGGCTTCCATCTTCTCATTCCTTTTATCTGCTCATTAAAAAAATAACTGCAGGTGCTTATCTTAATATTACAGTGGGATATTTTCTCTCTTCCGGAGACCTGCAAATGCATCACAAACAATATAAACCAATTACAATGTTTACATTCACATATAATGAAAACTCCAGCTCACTCATTCAGCCTCTTTTGGCTTGTTGCGCGTATGTCTTTTCTTTGACTGTGTATGTCCTTTCTGTGACTATGTTTTTTCTCTTTTCATCTCTATTTTCTCTTCTTTCCTCTGCTGTGGTGTAACTGTTGCATACGTGTACCCGTGCCTTTTATATCAGTGCATTTTATATAAATATGTAATAGCTGGCATTAAATCTGGGAAAATTCCAGCTCTTTTCATACAACAAGTGTCTTGTTGATGTGGAAGTTCCACAAGTGGAACATACATACATCCCAATTGTTTTAAATAAATAATTACCCTCCACCTTGAGCTGAGGCCCGTGGGTCCACAGACCACGCGACATATTTCAATATAATCACCACAACGTTTTATAACAACGCCTTATATGTCACGTCTCCCAAACCCATTTTTTTTTTTTGCATAGGATTATGTTATTATTTAATAACATTTGTTATACCTCAATCCCTGTTTCCTCATCCTAAATTTCTTAACTCCTCTTCTATAATTATTTCCTTTTACTCTGAATGAGATTCAACAGGTCTCTCTTAAGGTCTATATTCCTAATAGATCTATATTCACCACCCCTACGATGAGTGCTACCCATATAACGAAACTTAATATTCTCCGTTTTCTGCGTAGATAACAATTAAAATTTTTATACTGCATCAGCCACAATGCAGACTGTTATCTGGGGTTTAGATTCTTTTCAGTACCTACAGAAAGCCCTGGAATACAAGAACTTCCATGAGGATTTTTGGGCTTAACCTCCCCTCTTCTCAGTTCATATAGTAGACTTATATACCTACATATTTACCTTGTATGTCTCAGGTTTTCTGTGCAAGATGATCACTAGGCCCTTCATCAAACTTCCTGGCTTGCCTACTCAAGGATGGCGGTTCCAATATAAACAAAGTTTCCAGCATCGATACAGGTGTAGGCCTCCCTCGCATACATCTATCTCTACGTAGTTCACCACTATCAAGCCCACTACTTCCACAGAAATTTATGATGGTAACCGCATGCTTCCGTTCATGGTAATTTTTACAATAGCGTTTACATGCTTCTTCACGTACGGTTATTACACAATAGATTTTGCACAGTTTTCCCCCTTATTTGACCGTTATAGACATTCAACATGTGATAATTTTTTTGTGTACGTATCCAGCCGTTCCATGGGAAAACTAGGAAAACAGACCTAGTGCTTCAATTAATTGGTGGTAGATAATACTGCACTGGATAGTTTTGAATTTCTAGTATTAGATCTTCGTCCTTAATTAGGGTTCAACTTCTGATCTCAGATGATTATCCTTACATTTAATAGAATAATTTAAATTCTAACTGTTCCCATTCTCCCCATTGGAAAATACATACGGAACCCCATACGACTATCGCAGGGTTATTGATTTTTTTTTTGTTATTGGTTACAGGGGGTTCTGTACCATCCGTATTGTTATGATAGGTTTAGTTGTCTGGAACTTACGGTTCATGGTTACTGGTTTGTTACCATTTTCTGTTCCTACACACAGAACTTAAATACTCCTTTAAAGGATATCAAGCTGTACCTATACATAGTTATTAGATTGGCAGTTTAACGAATCTATCATCTCAAATCTCAGTATTACCAGGTACTCATACCTATACCCAACCATTTGTCTCTACTGTCAATAGTTGTATTTGCAATTACATAAGTTACTGCACCATTACTCCATCTAACAGTCGTATACTGCAACTTAACATACAATTCATACATTCCATAATGCACTATAACATTTAAATTTCATAAATTGCATAAAGGACTATAACATCGCTATTTCCTATTTTGCATAAAGGAATATCACATCTCAATTTTATAATTTGCATAAAGGATTGTAACATCACAAGTTCATACAACAGAGATACATTTAACACAGACTTACAGATATCTCTAAATGTATGCATGCACACTTCTACTATGACCAGTCCTCCCAACCTTAGAATCCTCTTTATCTCTCAGGATTCACCCCCGAGCAGAGATCCTCCCCAGAACAGACTAGCCTCAATCTGTTCTGGAGCAGCTTATTTAAGCTGTGCTTTCCCCAAGCCTGTTTCCAATTCTGCGTCCAGAATTTCAGGATGCTTTATTCCTGTTTAGCCTAGGCTTCCCATTCCGGGACTCTTTAAAGCTGCTTTAAGCTTTTCCTCAGCTTTTCCAGCTTTTTTTCTCACCTCTTCCCAACTACTCCTCTTCATTGGGGAAATTTAGATTTTTCCTCAAAAATCTAAATTAGAAATAATTTCTTTCAAGGATTTTTGAAATATTTGGGGAAAGTCTTTTTTCCTTTTCCATCACCTCATGGATTAGGAATATGATCTCACTTTCTCATCTGGTCATGGTGCATGCACAATATTTTATTTATTTTTCATAATTAAGTATTTAACCATATCCACATAACAATTATCCATTGGGGTCCACTCCCCTATGGATGTATGTTCAAATGTCTAATTTGAAAAGCATAGAACTTGGGGGTGTTACATATTCCCCCTCTGAAAATAAACACCGTCCTCGGTGTTGAAAACTATCGACTTAGTTCATTTTGAACTTAATTATGAATGCTTTTCCATCATCTTAGCTTCTCTGTTCCATGTAGCTTTTCAGCAGTAAAGTGCTCCACTGCACCTTTACTCTAGCTACTGGTCATTTTCGCAATTCAATTCCTTCTCGCTTTCATCTTTGAGGCGACTCTGGAAGGAAATTCCTCTTCTGGTTCCACCTGGACCACAATTCAAATCAATCATGTACAAAATTTATAACGTTTCCTTTCCAACAAGGAGACATGAAATATATTAGGAAATTTAATAAGCAAGGGCAGGGCTAATGTATAAGCCATTAGTTTCCAGCAGAGTATTCTGCTGCCTCCACTCTATTTACTGATGCCTTATGCAGTTGGTTTTCTTCCTACTTCTTTGCAAGAAGTCTGTATGGAAGATCTTTTATTCCGGTTTCTCTGTCCACAATTCATACCAATGTAAGTAAGATCAGGTACATATAATTGATAATTCACGACAGCATTCTGCATTTCAATAACTTAAGACATTCAGTTATAAATCAAACCGTTCAGATTCATAATAGTTTAGTGTACTTTTAGTACACTACTTATCCTTCCTTGTTTTGCAGTGAGATTCTTTCCTCGCACCACTTGGTTCAGTTCAGCTTTTCTGAATTTTCTAGGTGATTTATCTTCACCTTTTTCCTCTTTGTTTCCAGAGTGCCCAATTTCCTGTTACACACTTGGCTAAACAAATTTTTTTTCAACTTTTTCATTAGTACTCATAAATGAGAGAAAACAATTGTATCATATGAATGGTTATGCTTACCCTTTCTCATTTTATAGCTGTACTTCTAATATCTTTTCATTGGTTCTTTTGTTAGTTAATCAATTTAATTTGTAACAACTAGAATCATTACTAATCTCTAACATTCCATGCTTACCTCTCACATGAAATGGTATCCACTAGTTCAAAACTTAAGTGAACAATTTTTTTGGAACTGATGGGTTTCCCCCACACCCAAGTCCTTTTTCCTCTCGGTTTGTAGCTGTATTATTTCTCTGTCTTTGAATGTAAGACTCAGGAAATTTACATAAAATTTACACCAACAACATTTTATAGTGTGAATGCATGTAATTACTATCATTCGTTCCATTACTACTTGATAATATCAAAATAGAATTTGACACAATTTTCCCCTTCTCAAAGAATTACCACCATTTATACATTTTCAAAAAAAATTCTTCACATTCTACTGGGACCACTTATTCTACCACCATAGTCTTTATTATTCCTTTAACCATAATTAGAGCAATAATATTCAGCCATATTATAAAATATGCCCTTCCCTTGTACTTGCAGCTTTTAAGATGACTTTCACTTTTATTAATCCTCAGTGAATTATTTCTTCTCCTTTAATTCCGTGGTATAAAGTTTGAGAAATAACTATGTATGAAGATATTATATTCATCCAATTCAACAAGGTTAACATTATAACATATAACCAGATCGCCTATATTTATAATGTTACTTGTAGATCTTAACTTATATATATATATATCTTCCTATAAAGTGAAACATATAAAATTTTCTTTATAAATCTGTTTATTATATGAATCATTATATTTCATATCCTTAAATCCTCCATTCTTTTTCATATATATATATATATATATAGAACCACTCTATATATATATAATCCCCAATATATAAACATAATATAAATTCCATCATATATATATAAAATCCACCCTATGTAAATACAGTCCACCACATATATATATATATTCACCAGACATATATATACTATATACAATCCAAAGAGTTTACTTAATACTCAAATTTTTTATTTTTTTATTTTCTTATTCAATGTACTATACCTTCGTACCAACTTACATTTTTCCTTTGTGATGGACTTATAAAGTTTTGATTTGAACCAATACAAGGATAATTGAGATGATTTCAACTATTATTAAGTCAAAAGTTTATAATAAAATTCATCTCTATTATTTCCAGTCAAGTAAGCGAATATCTGAACTTACATGATTTTCCTATTAGGGGATAAATAAAATTTGCATAACTCTATGCATAACCTTTATACATATAAATACCTCATATATATATATCTACATCCTTTGGTAAGGCTATGGACCGATATATATATATATATATCCACCTATTCAATACTTATATTTTATGTCACATATATCCATATATCTAACCGTTGATAATTTATTTACATGCACATGTATGGGTATAGAACTCGTCTATATATATCTCACCTGCACTTATTACCGATGTGACATATTCAGGGGCATGCCTACACAATGCATGTATAAGACATCTATATCTATAGAGGACCTAACCTCTTGACCATATTTTGGAGTTCACCTAACTATGTGTTCCATCTATTTACACCATATATCACAATATTAGGCGGTGAACCTTTAAGCACATGTAACTTTATCACATATATATATTATCACCCATATATATTATTCCCACATAAATATATCTATATATTACTTACCTACAATAAAATGTTTAACATTTCCCTTATATATATATTCTCCCGTATATATATATCTTATCTTCATGAATTGAATTATTTCACATATATATCTTCCCATATATATATAGCACATATACTTCCATATATATTCGACAATTATAATGCCTTTAATTAAATTTTCATGTGCAAACCTTTATATATATATATACCCTATGCATATATATTCGACCAATAAAATCTTTTTAATTTGATTCCATATATATATTGGACAATTATAATGCCTTTAACTAAAATTTTCATGTGCAACCCTCTATATATATATATACCATATATATATATTCGACCAATATAATCCCTTTAATTTACTTTTCACGTTCAAACTTCTATATATATATACCATATATATAAATATACACAACACATAATAGTGGTATGTAAATCGAATCCTTTTGTATATTTTATAATATATATATGTCAAATCGTATGTTCATAGGTCAGGACCAAGTACGTCGAACCTCCATATATATATATACGTTCAAATATTGGCTTATATGTAAATTCAACGTAGATTCCAGCCGCTTGTTTTATTTTATTTTTGGAATGCCACGGTAGCATCAACCTTTCGATAACACGCGTATCGCCTTTTCTATGTACGCGGTTTGTGTGGTAGGGTGACCATACGTCTGTTGACCGTAGCAGTTAACAATACTCCGGCTGATTTTTCTTTTCTTTTCTTTTTTTTCTATTTCCATGGACGCCGATCACAGTTTGCTTAAACCCTAATTTGTACAATAGCTTCGGCGTCGTACGGATCTAACCCTAATTTTCGTTTGCGTCTGCAGGTTCCATATGGTTGTCAGATTGGCCGCGGCGTAGATGTAAGCCTATTACTTTCAGATTCGGTTCATTTCGTGACAGATCAGTGCTAATTTTGTTCCTGATGTGAATGGCCCATACCTACGCAGTGATCCCATACTCCGAGTACCCCATACTCGTACCGGGTATGGATTACATGCGCCGCCTACACCGAATCGGTTCAGCAAGCATTTGACAGGTGGTTTTTCCACTGTCCAACCTAGTACGAGGGTACCACCTCGGGATTTTCTTGAAGATTTTCGGCCAGAGAAATTTTAGGGTTTCCAAGGGTTTTTTTTTTTTTTTTTTTTTTAAACCGGACACCTTTAGATCGGTCTATGGACCGGTTCCTGTCTGGGTTATTTATTTCGCAGAGGGGGGGTAGGAGATCAGCGTCTCCATCGGTTCACCGGGACAGAGGTATACCCTGTTCTTCCTGGAGCATTTCCATCTTTCTTCTGTTCTTCCACCCAGTTCTGCAATTCGTTCTGAAATACTCTAGACGTGAACTAGCGAATGTATTGATTTCTGAGGTGGTTGTTCCTGCGTCTAATATATGACTATCGTTTGCAGGCATATCTGATATTACGATTCGCAGGTCATCAGAACCCTCTCACCTCATAGGTTTTTGTATGTGTCTATAGTTGGCGCAACTCACCATCGAAGGTATGCGCGAGAGTCCAATGCGATCGGACGCGTCTGGTGGTATAATTTCTGGGAAATACGAATTCCCCCAATTTTAACGTTTGTTGTTTTTATGCTGTTTTAATACCTCCCCAGCGTGGTCACGCTGCCCCGGGAGTTTTAACATAATTCCTTGACATATAAAAATTTTGCTGCAGTCATTTACAAGCAGATTTTTACACAGCCCGGTTGCAGTTGTTAGCCAGTGATTTGACCGAGATATTTCACTGTTTGGTTTCGGTTTATACCATATTAACCAGGCTCGTCAATATGCAATACACTCTTTTCCTACAACACCTTTCGCTGTTAACCTAAGCGATATTTTATTTCTCAGCATGTTAACAACGTATAATGTTTTTGTTTTAATTTACTCGCCCTCTATTTCTGTAGTTTTGACCGGCGTTCGTTTAATCATTCATATGCTTTTACCTTTAATACCTATAGTTCATCTTGAATCATAGCTACTATCAGAACCCTAGTTACATCAAATTTGTATGAATTTCTCGGCGTTTATATTCATGTCTATGTTATGGTGAACCTTAGTTCTCGGCATAAACATTTCTTTGGAACGAGCTATTTGATTTGCGCTCGGCCTTTCTATAGTCGGTTTGGTTATACATAATCGCCTTTGTTTTTCCTTACATAACGCTCGTTTTTATCGCCATAGCAATTTTCTACATGTTCCAAAGATTATTTTTATTATTTGCCAGATATATATATCTTTCGTACTGTTTCCTGCATACATAAATCGCTAACGATAGGGTTTGCAATTATTTTGCCATGGTTCAAGTTTGTTTGCTAGTTGGCGAAATAGCAATAAACCGGAGATCTTAAGTTCGGTTAGTGCCATGAACTGGATAGCCATATACTTAATTCATCTTATGACCTTCTCTCCGCCGTACGTATGATTTTATATATTTTTCCACGGTTATTGCTGGTTTCTTGGTTGGTTATACACGTTATACACGTTATACGCTGTCCCTGAGGTTATACATGTTGTGACAGTTTCTTGGGACTTGGCGTGATGTGTCCTCCTCTCGTGACTTGGACCTGGACTTAGCTCTCAAACACTTGGTTGCGTGAAAATTGTTTCAAACCGGAAGTCCCAAGTTCGATTTGCGGCATAAGTCTTTAGAGAAAGAAAATGCGAAGAATAAACTATATGATTTTATACATATAGATGCTTGGTATAGCTTTTTGTTTTCTCTACCCATTTGGGGTATATGCATTCGTTCAATAATCTTCGATTTATTTAAACTTTACGCATAACTTCACGCTTTTGTCTTAATACCTAAATTCAAAGGCTAGCGCTGAACTCAGCATACAAATGCGCTATATTATTTTTACTTATTGAATCACTTAATTTGTCTTTGCTTTTATACTTTGTTTCGTAGGAAAGTCTTACAAAGTCATCGGTTTAATTCATATGTCCAGTTGCTATATATCTATATGCAATCTATAGTGTATGACTATAAAACTTTCACAATAAGTTAAACCATTTAATATCGTACTCGTTCCAAAGATTAAAATGAATTTTTTTTTTTTCATAATGCGATAGCTCCACTTATCACTGTTTTAATAATCATATATCATAGAGATTGCTTCAATATATTTATATAACACAATATAACACAATCATGGTATGCCGAGCTCCATGGGGGCGCTTAGTACTTGAAACTATATATATATATATATATATATATATATATATATATGCACCCACTTTGTTTCATATAGATGTTTATATAAAGGTAATCGATATATTAATGGATGGTATACCTTAAGCGCTGGTTTAATCCATTGCCCTAATATTCATTTATAGGGTTAGATATGAAGTGATAATGCACTTACTTTATAAGTGATATGATTATTATCATTCTTTTATAAAGGAGCTTTTCTTTGGGATTTACTAAAAAGTAAAAATACATGTGCTATAGTCCTTACACTTAAATTTTTTGCTTTTCTTTTGAAGTATTTTTAGACCAGATTAGCTTTAAAGATGGATTCTATATCATAATGCTCATATAGATTAGAATGACTTCTTTTTCTAGCATCATCTTTCTTTTCTATGTACCATGCATATCTTAGTGCTATTATACTACTTTAGAGTAGAATTTACCTTTTTATCTAGAACATGTTAACTTCATGTTCTAATGTATTTTTTTTTTGCTCTACCACAATTCTGCTACAATATCCTTTATTTTACTTATGCGTATAGAATATCAGCTAGTGGCTACATAATATAAGAAAACTTATATATTGGAATTGCTCTTCCTCTAGCATAAATTTCAAAGTTTGTAGTATTCCATTTTTGTGTTTAAAGGGGACAAAGCGATAAGTAGTCATCTATAGAGGATAAATAGAAGAGCATCATCCCACTTCATACTCTTAACTGTAGAAGTTCATTTTTTTTTTCTTTGTATGTTCTACCCATACTAAAGATCTTACCCTCATAATTGGAAGATTTCTACTGAGGGTTTGAATTATGGTAACTTACAGATTTTTTTTTTTTTATAGGTTTAACCATTCTGGTATATGAGTCTACTCATATTACCCCCATATCACTGTTTCTACTCATCCAAAATCTGTTACATGTATACTTGAAAGTATACCTGAAAGTATATCCAAGATGTTCATATACTTGAAGTAATATTTTTAATACTCAAAATTTTATAACAGTTAACCATTCCTTTGTGAGCACATATCTTGCCCAATTTTTGAAACTTGGCTCCGATACCATTTGTCACGTCTCCCAAACCCATTTTTTTTTTTTTCATAGGATTATGTTATTATTAATAACATCTGTTATACCTCATCCTCATGTTTACTCTTCCTAAAATTCTTAACTCCTCTTCTATAATTATTTCATTTTACTCTGAATGAGATTCAACAGGTCTCTCTTAAGGTCTATATTCCTAATAGGTATATATTCATCACCCCTACGATGACTGCTACCCATATAACATAACTTAATATTCTCCGCTTTCTGCGTCGATAACAATTAAAATTCTTATACTGCATCAGCCACAATGCAGACTGTTATCTAGGGTTTAGATTCTTTTCAGTACCTACAGACAGCCCTGGAATACCAGAATTTCCATGAGGATTTTTGGGCTTAACCTTCCCACTTCTCAGTTCATATAGTAGACTTATATACCTACATATTTTACCTTGCATGTCTCAGGTTTTCTGTGCAGGATGATCACTAGGCCCTTCATCAAACTTCCCAGTTTGCCGGCCTGCGAATATGTTCAATATGTTAAAGTTTCAGCATCGAAGTATAGATGTAGGCCTCCTCGCATACATCTATCTCTACGTAGTTCACCACCATTGCTCCACTACTTCCCCAGTAGTTCTATGGATGGTAACCAGATGCTCTGTTCATGGTATTTTACACATGCTTACAATCTTCCTTCACATAGACTGTTATTACACAATAGATTTTGCAATAAGCTTTTTCCCCCTTATTTGACTGTTATAGACATTCAACATGTGTGATATTTTTTTGTACAGATTCAACTGTTCCAGGGGGCACTAGGAAACAACTCCTCTTGCTTCACTCAAATGGAGGGAGAGAATATTGAACTGGATAGTTTAAAATCCCTATTATTAATCCTCGTACATAGTTAAGATTCAACTGATACCTCCATATGTGTACCATTACATTTAATAGAATACTGTAAATTCTAATTTTTACAATTCTTTCCATTGTGACACAATTGAGGGTTGTTGTTCCCTACTTTCTGTTATTAATCACAGTGAATTATGTGCCATCAGTA
This sequence comes from Pinus albicaulis, assembly GCA_034641835.2. Classification (NCBI taxonomy): domain Eukaryota; kingdom Viridiplantae; phylum Streptophyta; class Pinopsida; order Pinales; family Pinaceae; genus Pinus; species Pinus albicaulis. Next base: position 1,329,166,972 of record CM076580.1, read on the forward strand.
TTGTTATGATAGATTAATTTATTTGGAACTTAATGTTCGTGGGTACCGATTTGTTAACATCTTTTGTTTATACACACAGAATTAAATACTCCTTTAGAAGATAGCCATCTATATCTATACATGGTTATTATATTGGCTGCTAAATTAATCCATCATCTCAACCATCATTATTACAATGTATCATCTCTACACTCAACCATTTGTCTCTACTGTCAATAGCTGTGGTTACAATTACAGAAGTTACTGAACCATTAATCCATCTAACAGTTGCAAAATGCAACCTAACATAACAATTCATACATTACATAATGTACTATAACATCACAACTTCATAAATTTCATAAAAGCCTATAACATCACAATTTCATAAATTGCATAAAGGAATATCATATCACAATTTCATAAATTGCGTAAAGGAATATAACATCACCATTTCATAAAAACAGAGATGATTAACACAGACTTACAGATATCTCCAAATTTATGCATGCACACCTCTACCATGACCAGTCCTCCATACCATAGAATCCTCTTTATCTCCCAGGATTCACCCCCGAGCAGAGATCCTCCAAGAACAGACTAGCCTCAATCTGTTCTGGAGCAGCTTATTTAAGCTGTGCTTTCCCCAAGCCTGTTTCCAATTCTGCGTCCAGAATTTCAGGATGCTTTATTCCTGTTTAGCCTAGGCTTCCCATTCTGGGATTCTTTAAAGCTGATTTAAGCTTTTCCTCAGCTTTTCCAGCTTTTTCTCACCTCTTCCCAACTACTCCTCTTCATTGGGGAAATTTAGATTTTTTCCTCAAAAATCTAAATTAGAAATAATTTCTTTCAAGGATTTTTGAAATATTTGGGGAAAGTCTTTTTCCTTTTCCATTACCTCATGGATTAGGCATTTGATCTCACTTTCTCATCTGGTCATAGTGCATGCACAATATTTTATTTATTTTTCATAATTAAGTATTTAACCATATCCACATAACAACTATCCATTGGGGTCCACTCCCCCATGGATGTATGTTCAAATGTCAAATTTGAAAAGCATAGAACTTGGGGGGGTTACATCCTCCAAGAACAGACTAGCCTCAATCTGTTCTGGAGCAGCTTATTTAAGTTGTGCTTTCCCCAAGCCTGTTTCCAATTCTGCGTCCAGAATTTCAGGATGCTTTATTCTTGTTTAGCCTAGGCTTCCCATTCTGGGACTCTTTAAAGCTGCTTTAAGCTTTTCCTCAGCTTTTCCAGCTTTTTCTCACCTCTTCCCAACTACTCCTCTTCAGTGGGGAAATTTAGATTTTTCCTCAAAAATCTAAATTAGAAATAATTTCTTTCAAGGATTTTTGAAAGATTTGGGGAAAGTCTTTTTTTCCTTTTCCATCACCTCATGGATTAGGAATATGATCTCACTTTCTCATCTGGTCATCGTGCATGCACAATATTTTATTTATTTTTCATAATTAAGTATTTAACCATATCCACATAACAATTATCCATTGGGGTCCACTCCCCTATGGATGTATGTTCAAATGTCTAATTTGAAAAGCACAGAACTTGGGGGTGTTACATGTAGAGAATGTGAAACAAAGGTACATTTATAATTTTAGAAAATATTATTTCCTTATAGTTTTGACACTATTAACTATTTTAACATTCATCATTATATTTTTTTTCACTAAAATAAATGGTCTTTCATAAGCGAGGAAATATCTTGCAATGTGGGCATATGATCGACATTATCATGTAAAAATTGTAGATGTAAAGAGATGATCCTTTTCTTGTGGAATCATGGTTGATTTCAAGCAATCTAGTTGACCAAGCTCAAAAGATAAGAATATTATTAAAAGGAATCTACAACATAATTTAATCATAAATCTTCAGGAAAATCACATAATCAATATGTTTGGAAAATCAAATAAATTATTGAGTTGGATTACCGCTCTTTTAAAGATTGTATTTTTAAGTGTAGATGGTATGAAGCATTTGAAAGGACATGAATAAATGATACCCATAGTGGATTTTTTTCTTTATATTCCTCAAGCTTTCTACCAGAGGATAAGGAGCCTTATGTTCTCCTAATTCATTGTGAGGAGATAATTATTTAACTCAAACAATAGATGGTAGTGATTGTCAATCTATTAATTCCTAGCTTATTGTGATGACACTTACCAAAGACGCAATGGGGACATAGTAAATATATTAGGGGCATTGCAACTTCTACCGATCCTAGCACACATATGGGCTAAAATCATTATGTGTTTTATAGAATGACTTTTGAGGGAAAGAAAAAATTCCATGACCATAATGGTAGTTGACCATATGTCTAATATGCTCATTTATGTGCCCTACCACATCCATTTACCCTTTATTGGATTTCCCACATGCCCAATTCCATTATCTTAAATTGGGGCCCTAATTTCACTAGCAAATTTTTATAGGAGTTGTTTAAACTATAAAGCATCCCGCTAAAAATGAGAACTACATATCACTCCAAAATAGATGGTCAAGTTGAAGTGGTCAATAAGAGCCTAGAAAGTTATTTCATATGCTTTACCTTTGAGAAACCGCAACAATTGGTACAATGGATTACCCTTGAAAATGGGTGGCACAATACCTTTTCTCATGGAACTACCAAATGACCCCATATAGAATGGTTTAGGGCAAAAAACTATTGTCACCCATTTCATATCGATTAGGTTCTTACAAGGTTCAACAAAGGGATCACACACTCCACACTAGAGTATCCATTCTTTAAATCCTAAAAGAAAAAATGGTTATAACTCAAAATAGATTGAAGCAAACAAGTGGATCAAAATTTCTCCAAATATTATGTTTCAATAGGGATGAAGTGTTTCTTCACCTTCAATCTTATAAAAGAACATCATCGACAGACAAATACCTTAGAAATTAGCACACAATTTTTATGGAGCCTCTACAATCATCTAACACATTGAAAAAGTGGCCTACAGATTATATGTTCCAAACCATTCCAATATTCCTCTTGTATTTCATGCATATTTTCTGAAGAAGGTCATGGGATTGAAGTGAAATGTGCAAACCAACTTAATGGAACTTGGTGAAGAAGGCTCGGTTGGGCTTTAGATAAAAGTTTTTTTTGGATACTAGAGAACATCACTTACATCAACACATGACCAATGAAGTATTGGTCTAGTGGAGACACATTCCAAATAAGAACCAACATTGAACTCGCAAAAATTTCATTATCGTCATCCTTGACGAAAACACACCTTTAAATGTGGGGGTGTATGTTTGGGTAATACCCTAACATCCCTACATTCAACTATGTAGGACTTAGGTAATTGATGTAGGAGGTCATCATATTTGAGAAAGGCCCATTAGATAGTATTGGATATGTATTTAATGTAAAATAATCTAGTTTATAAGGCCTATTAGGTAGTTATTACGCATTAATAATTAGAATGCAAGTGGTTATGGTTTTTTCTATGGAAAAACTATTAAGGAGATAGGAGACTATGTAATATTTAACTTTTTACTGTGCATTTGGAAATCTAGTCAATGAAAGTTTGCCCCACCTTAACGAGTAAGTGAACATTATTTTCCTTCTTTTCATTGCCATATTGAAGGATACCTTTATAGATTTCATCTTATTGTCTCTTGTTTCTAGTTATTATACATTTATATTATCTTTATAAGTAGTTGTATTTTATTTTTCAATGGTTAAGGAACACTACAATGGTGTGAAAACAATGTAATGTAGTTCATATTTCACATGGGAGGCCAATGATCCCATCAAGGTGTTATATGTGGTGGTTATTCCCTCTTTCATAGCCATTGATCATGAGAAGCATTTTTCATTTATCCTAAGGCCCTTGATTTCATCTCTTGGACTAGTTAATGGTTTCTAGTACTTCCTAATGGCATTGATATTCACAATTAATGTCTAAAGATCCCATATAGAGGTAAAGAGTTGATGTATTAGGCCTCATTCATGGTAATCATATGAAACCAAGTGGGGGAGTAAATATCCCTAAAATGTCATATATGAAGGTTATAATCCTTTCTCATGGTCATCGTTCTTGAGAAACATCATTTAGGACCTAAGGCCCTTGTTTCATCCCTTGATAATTGTTGAATCCTATGAATGGTTCATGATGCAAAATACCTCTCAACAATGTTCAAAATTTGGGAGCATCATTCAAATGCTAAATAAATTGTTCTCATCCCTTAGCAATTGTCAAGGACATGAGACTAATATGTAATGCATAATTCCTCTTAATGATACCATGAAGTCCAAAGCCCAATGCTCATATTCCAGGTTGAAGTCCAAAGTCTAGTGCTCATATTCTAAGTCCAAATAACCCACATGGATGTCACGTGAGGTGGTTTAGGGCATTATCTATAGCCATTTATCTTAAGAAACATCATTCATGAATTAAGGCCCCTGATATGTTTTAGGGCTCAAGGTTATATAATAGAAAGGGTCGAATTCATTACAACTATATACTTAATATGAGTCATTACAACAATATACTTAATACTCCTAGGAATTGGAATTCATGAGTACAAGGACTTGTGAATTTTAAAGTTAAATGTTGAATTCATTTCAAAAATATACTTAATGAGTCATTACAACAAATTCATGAGTACGAAGACTTGTGAATTTTAAAGTTAAATGTCGAATTCATTACAACAATACACTTAATATGAGTCATTACAACTATACTTTTAAAATTAAATGTCGAATGCATTACAAGAATATACTTAATATGAGTCATTACAACAAATTCATGAGTACTAAGACTTAGTGGATTTTAAAGTTAAATGTCAAATTCATTACAACAATATACTTAATATGAGTCATTACAACAATATACTTAATACTCTTGGGAATTGGAATTCATGAGTACAATGACTTGTGAACTTTAATGTTAAATGTAATATATATGTAATTGTGTTCCCTAATATTTATTTCGAACAACACATGCAATAATATGTTCTTGGTAACATAAAATGCAAGAGTTTTCAATACTTTCCTTAGAAAACAACTCTAACACAAAATTTAAGAATTAAAATCACTTTGTCATAGCATTAAGAATTAAAATCAATTTGTAATAGCATTATTATTGTTGTGTATCTAAAAAATATCTTTTGCTAAAATTAAGTAATATTCCTAATCCATCTTCTCTTATATCTTATGTGTCTTTCTCTAAAAAGTAGTTTAACGAGAACACAATTTTTCCGGAAAAATATTGAAAATTCCCACAATTTTTTGACAAAAATCCAGCATAACTTTGTCACTCCTATGATGGGATTAAAAATAAAAAAATCCTTCATCTTATATGTCTTTCTTTACATACATTGAATGGTTCGTATGGAGCAAACAATCCACCGGACACTATTATTTATCAGAATCAGCTTTTTCT